>OZ010747.1:90988938-91588938 GCA_963932245.1 Tachinus rufipes | reverse complement strand
GTGATATCCTTGTATCTCCATCTGGAATTACTTCTTTGTGTCCTCGTTATTTCTGTTATTCTACATTCCTTCAGCATTTCTTTTCTCCTTTTTCTTATCTCTGCAATTTAGTTTGGTATCGTAGTTTCTGTAAATGTTCTTCTCTTTTCTTTTATTTCTTAGTATGCATAATTGTCCTGACCTTTCTTATTTCTTTCTGTTTGATGTTTTTCTCTGTTTTGTTGTTTCCATTTTGCTTCTCTCGTTTCTCTCCTTTCTTTTCTATGGCTTTTATTTTGTGAGTTTGTTTGTTTTCTTTCTATATTCTTTCATTGTCAAACTCTTCATTTTTTTTTCTTAGAACTCTTGTTGCAAAGTTTCTTAGCGTCTTTCATTTATTTTCATCTCTTAGGCATTTCTTAATAATTGTTGTTTTATCCACTTTGCTTTCCAATATTTGTTCTAGTTCTTTTCTATCTTCCTCCCACGCTTCGTATTCTACTAGAGTGTGTTCTGCATTACCGTGTGCTTCTTCGTGACAGAATATACATCTATCCTCTTTCTTGATTTTTTTAATTTTTTGTAAGAACTTTCCAAAGGTTCCATGTCCGGTCAGTATTTGTGTTGTATAATAGCACGTCTTGAGTTTATTCTCTACCCACTCTTTTATCTCCAGGATTAGTTCTCTTGTTCATTCTCCCTTTTTTCCTCTATTCCACTGTCTCTGCCATCTTTTCATTGTCTTCTCTCTTGCTCTTAACTTAGCATCTTTTTACTGGTTCCTTTTTTATTAATTACTTTATTTCTATTCTTTCTTCCACCATCATATCCGCGGGAGGTATTGCTGCAATCACCTTTACTGCCTCTTGTGACACCGTTTTGTAAGCCCTGCAGATCCTTAACGAACTTGCTCTTGTAGCTCCTCTTATTTCATTTCTGTTTTTTTTTTTGTTTTTATGGCTTCTCCCTATGTTTCTGCGGCGTATAACAATTTGCTACTTGCTGCTGTTGCTATTAACCTTCTGGCTTCTTCTCCTGGACCTCCGTTGTTTGGCATCAGTCTACCAAGCTTTCTCTCCATTTTCTTTGTTCCCATGACTGCTTCCTTAACCTGTTCATTCTATCCATTTACTTCAACTGAGGTATTTGATTTTTTTTCCTATGGTCTCCTACCTGTATCATACCTGTTCCTCTATTGGTCCTCTTAGTCGATAGCCAGGCCGCTTCTGTTTTTTGTGTTGCTAATTTTAAACCCTTATTTCTCATCCATTACTGTATCATTATTTCTCATCCATAACTGTATCATATCTATTGCCAGCTCTAGTCTTCCTTTTAGTATATCCATTTCTACGTCTCTACCTACTAGTGCTACGTGCAATTACAGTTGCCCAGTAGTAAGGTGGCCGCACTAAAAAATCTCTTCTGTTTTTCTTTGCCGGTGTAATGAGATTGTTATATGCCCTGTGTTGCTTACTTCTTTGTTAGCTACTGAGTTGCGTTGTTTTATTAGTTGTTTCATTTTTATTTATTTTTTATTTGATAATGTGTGTGATTATTTTGTCAATCTGGTTCTACAAGTATTGATTTTTTAGCATAGTTGCAAGTATGTTAGCCATTAATATTGTTTATTAGTTTCTTCTCTGATATGGATGAAGTGCAATGGATGCATTCCGTTATGGCGTGCTTAACTGTGTATATTTCCCCACAGTGCTGGCATATGTCATTATTCCTGATTTGGAATCTTTGGAAGTAACTACCAAAGCATCCAAGGTTCTTCCTCCCCCAAAATTTGAGTGAGGTAATACTTTACCTTTTCGTGGTCTCTGTTAATCTATATTTTCAGGTTTCTGATCAGTGACTTAGTCCATCTAGTCTTACCGCTTTTCTTACAAATTTATTTCTAATTTTGCTGTTCTTTTTTAGATTGTACATTTATGTTTTTTTCTACAAAGATGTCAATCACCTCTACAATTACTTCCACCGCTTTCAAAGAGGTAGTACGGTATTCAATGCATACTTTTAGTCCAGCTCTTTTTTTGATTCTAGTAATAATTTGTTGTTTTCTGTTCTCCTGGATCCAAGGATTTGGACAAAACCAATTATTGTCTGAGAATCAAATTTACCAGGAAAGTCGACCAAATACGACTAAATCAACAAAGGTTCGTGACAGAACTACTAAAACGTTTTAATATGTCGGACTGCAAACCCGTACTGACTTCATTTGACCTGAACACGAAGCTAACGAAAGGCAAAAACGCTTTAGCAAATTAATAAACAAAATATCCATTTTGTGAACTGGTTGGTGCGCTGATTTACCAATCTACATCAATAAGACCTGATATTTGTCATGCTGTCAGCTACCCGAGGTAGTTTAGTCACTGTTGCAAAAAGAAACATTAGTACCGTCGACATCAGTCTCTGCTATAGACCAACAAATACAGAAGTGAAAGGTTTTGTGGACGCTAACTAAAGGAGCAATTCAACGGACAGAAAATCGTTCACCGCTTATTGTTTCTTGTAGGCAAATTTTTCAACATCATAAGAATTCACTAAGCTCAAACATAGCTGAGTACATGGCTATGTTCAAATCAACCAAAAAAGCCATATAACTCCAAAACCTAATGCTTGAAATTGGTGTGGTTCAAGGACCTATATTAATACACAATGACAATCAAGGAGCTCTAAAACTTTCCGAAAACCCAGTATTCCACAACCAAAGCAAAGATTAAGGTAACGTCATGTTTGACCACGTCTCTACAAACGAGATGATTGCCAACATCTTAACCAACCACCACAAATTTTTTATCAAATAAATGCAATAGCTCAAAGATATCTATAAGAAAATGATAACAGTTTATGGATAACGTAGGTAGTTCTACTTTTAAGTAAAATATTGATGCAAGCAATTCAAATGAGGCAAAAAATCCATTCACGTTGACCCAAAGTGTGTACGTATCTAATTTTCAAAAATAATTTGACTGTTTATCCCAATATAAAGACTTTTTCTATGCAATTTTAACTAGAAATGAGATCTGGGCACCACTAAAATGGAAAACCCTTTTCAATGCTCTACGTTCAATTGCCCCAAAACGCAAAAAGTGATCACAGTTAGCGTTGAATGTTAATGTAAGTGATATTGTTCAATGCATTTGTTGCCAGCATTATGGTCACACGACATCAAAAAGCAATTCCCCATATATAAGCGTCAAATGCGCCAAAGCCCATTCTAGTTCTACATGCAAATTTACAAAAGAGTCAGCAGAGCATGTAGCAACATGCGCTGTGTGCAACGGGGAAGCTAAAAAGACTACTTAACTTATCTTAAGCTGAAGCCAAACTTCTTCAAAGGCTTAAATCAAGGAACCTGCTTTTCAAAAGCACTCCCAACGTCCGCAAGAAGTAATTCTATTCTTTTTCTTTGTTTCTTCAATAAACTTAAGCAAAAAAAAATGGACATGGCTAAGTCCAGGCAGAGCAGTAAAAAATAAAAATTAAAAAATGTTAAACCGTTTAGAAATGACAGCCAATAATGTAAATTTTAGTTTTTTTGTCAAAAAAAGTGATTAAAATTTTCAAAAATATTTAACCACCTAATCAGATAGATTTTGTCATTGGGAAGATGATGAAATTTGTCCGGTGTCTCTATCGCTTGCCGTTTTTGAGTTATGATTTTTTTAGTGTATAAAGTCTTGAAATTGTGAAAAAATTTGAGCGGCAATAGGGATGGTGTTTTTGAACTTGTCCCATTTTGATGAAAACTGGTATACCGACTAATTTTGATGCCAGGAACAAGAATCTGACATATATATATATTTTTTAATTCCTTCATTTTTTTTGCATAAAAAAATTGGTCAAATTTGGAGGACCCCAAACCGAGTTTAAAACAAAAAATAAAAAATCTGTTGCCAAACGTTTTTGCGCATTTATTTTCTCTTTCGAATGAAACTATGCCCGATTGTGTATTTGAAAAAATGTAGGAGGAGATAGTTTAGGCGCGACACTACTTTTCGCGCGTTTTTTTCGACGTTTCACGAAGCGTCACTGGTTTATTTGTACAGATAATTGGAAAAAGTACTGAAATTAAATTTTGGACAAGGAATGGATATTTCATTTGAGCTTAAGCGCCGTGTCGTACGTCTTCACGTTAGCCAGTGGCGTACTCTCAAAAACTACCTTTAATCGTTACTTTTGAGACGCCGCTGGTTGAGAACGAGAGCCTAAATCAAATATCCGCTTTTGCTAAGCGTAAATTTGGGTCAATATCTCGGGAGCAGAATTTCATTTTTTTGATTGAATTAAATTTGAGTCCAGGAATTCTGGAACCGTTTTGATTTTTGAAAAAAGACAAATTTCGAGTTTAAAGTCTAAAATTTTGGTGACGCCACTGGAATATTTTGATGCTGTCGGGAAAGAAAATGATGCTTGTTGTATTCTAAACAATTTGGTTTAAACCGCAATCTTCTCTTGTCAAAAGTAACAAAAATGTCTTGTAAAGTGGTCCAAAAAAAATAAATCCGGCCCTGGTAACAGTAGGAGGTTGGTTTTTTTTTTTTCAAAAGAAGCGCAATCGAGAGTAAACATTTAATTTAAAAAAATTGTTAAAAAAAAATTAAACCCATGTTGGCACTTGTACAGATGGAGGGGGCAAGTAATTGTAAAAATAAATGAATAAAATAATTCACCAGCACGGGGGCAAGTTTTTTAAAGGGAATGGTGAAAACCGCAAGTGGATGCGACCGCCGTGTTGAAAAGAATGAATTTTTAAAAAATTGTCTAAAAAAAATGCGTTTTAAATTTACAGCGACCTTGATTACCGGCCGATTTCGGGGAAAAAAATTGTCAGCTTGCAGGACGTTATTAAATTGGTAAAAAAAAATGAAATTTAAAATTTTCCAAAAAAACAACTGCAGAGGATCGTTTTGCAATTTGCCGTTTTTTGTAAAAAAAAAACTCCCACTCCACTGGTTCGAAACGTGTGCATTTAAAAAATTCCTCTTGTCGAGTGTAAAAATTACACGTGTATCCGTCGCCGTTGGTGCGTGCCTGGTTGAAATCGACACGCTGGCTTTTTTCGAAAAAATGCAAAAATTTCAATTGCTGAAAATGTTGTTAAATCCGAAACGAACCGTGGGATTTGAAAAATTCAACTGCTATCTTGTAGAGGATAAATTGTAGTACCTTGGGTAAAAATTTAAAAAAATTCAACGGTTGAAAACTTTGTTATGAAGAGAAACGTGTTTTTGACATTTTATGGATTATCTCTAATAAACAAGGGCAAAAAGATGAGTATGTGTAGGTCAAAATAAAGCTCTCGTCGAGACCTACAAGAAAATTAAAAAATTAAAAAATTGTCAAACAAAATAAAAACTATAGAAAAAAAAAAGAAGCAAAATGGAAACAAAAAACAGAAAAAAAGATTTAAAAAAAAAAGAAATAAGAAAGAACAGGGGAAATATACACAGTTAAACACGCTATAACGCATTTATTGCACTTCATTCATATCAAAGAGGAAACTAATAAAAAATATTAATGGCCAACATAGTTGCAACTATGCTGGAAAATCAATACTCGTAGAACCAGATTGACAAAATAATTGCACACATTATCAAAGAAAAAAAAAAGAAAGAAAGAAACAACCAATAAAACAACGCAACTCAGTAGCTAACAAAGAATTAAGCAACACAGGGCATATAACAATCTCATTACGCCGGCAAAGAAAAACAGAAGAGATTTTTTAGTGCGGTCACCTTACTACTGGGCAACTGTAATTGCACGTAGCACTAGTAGGTAGAGACGTAGAAATGGATATACTAAAAGGAAGACTAGAGCTGGCAATAGATATGATACAGTTATGGATGAGAAATAAGGGTTTAAAATTAGCAACACAAAAAACAAAAGCGGCCTGGCTATCGACTAAGAGGACTAATATAGGAACAGGTATGATACAGGTAGGAAACCAAGTGATAACCATAGGAAAAAAAATCAAATACCTCGGGGTGACACTTGAAGCAAAGGGATAGAATAAACAGGTTAAGGAAGCAGAAAATGAAGAGAAAGCTCGGTAGACTCATGCCAAACAACGGAGGTCCATGGGAAGAAGCCAGAAGGTTAATAGCAACAGCAGCAAGAAGCAAATTGTTATACGCCGCAGAAACATAGGGAAAAGCCATGAAAACAAAAAAAAAACAGAAATGAAATAAGAGGAGCTACAAGAGCAAGTTCGTTAAGAATCTGCAGGGCTTACAGAACGGTGTCACAAGAGGCAGTAGAGGTGATTGCGGCAACACCTCCCGCGGATATGATGGTGGAAGAAAGAATAAAAATAAAAAAACTAATAAAAAGAAAGCAGTAAAAAAAATGCTAAGTTAAGAGCAAGAGAAGACAATGAAAAGATGGCAGAGACAGTGGATTAGAGAAAAAAAGAGAGAATGAACAAGAGAACTAATCCCGGAGACAAAAGAGTGGGTAGAGAATAAACTCAAGACGTGCTATTATACAATACAAATACTAACCGGACATGGAACCTTTTTAAAGTTCTCACAAAAAATTTAAAAAATTAAGGAAGAGGAAAGATGTATATTCTGTCAGGAAGAAACACACGATAATGCAGAACACATTCTAGTAGAATACGAAGCGTGGGAGGAAGATAGAAAAGAACTAGAACAAATATTTGAAAGCAAAGTGGATAAAACAACAATCATTAAGAAATGCCTAATAGATGAAAATAAATAAAAGACGCTAAGAAACTTTGCAACAAGAGTTCTAAGAAAAAAAAATGAAAAGTTTGACAATGAAAGAATATAGAAAGAAAACAAACAAACTCACAAAATAAAAGCCATAGAAAAGAAAGGAGAGAAACGAGAGAAGCAAAATGGAAACAACAAAACAAAGAAAAAGATCAAACAGAAAGAAATAAGGAAGGTCAGGACAATTATGCATACTAAGAAATAAAAGAAAAGAGAAGAACATTTACAGAAATTACGATACCAAACTAAATTGCAGAGATAAGAAAAAGGAGAAAAGAAATGCTGAAGGAATGCAGAATAACAGAAATAACGAGGACACAAAAAAGTAATTCCAGATGGAGATACAAGGATATCACTGGAGGTAAAACTAACAAATTTAGGACTGCCAAAAGAAATACAGCTAATAAAACTTCATAAACTATTCATGAAGGAAAGAAGATACAATGAAAAAGAAGTGAACAAAGACCTAAGAAAACTAAGAACGCATCTGAGGACAAACCAAATAATTAGAATAAATAACACACGGATTGAAGAAAGAAGAGAATGTAAAGCTGGATGTCAGAGAAGACTCAAACAGATTTAAATCTTCTCGTATAAGGTTTAAATAAAAAAAAAACTGCAAAATATGACAAGGATCTTGACAGGACAAAGTCAACTAAGAAAACACACGCATATAATTAGTATTAGAGATAATTCAACGTGTAGAAGATGTAAAGTAGATGACGAGACAATCGAGCACTTGCTATGTAGTATGCCCGGATCTCTCATACGATAGAGAAGCCATGATAAGAAGTTGCCGGCTTGACATGGCTTGTACATAGACCTCCGTTATACTTGCATACATTAGCTAGATAGAGTAGTACTTTTTTACTTTTACAAACAAAAGACAAAAAAGAAAAAATAACAGATATTTTTTTCTTTTTTGTCTTTTGTTTGTAAAATCTTTGTTCTTTAGTTAGATAACTAACACTTGGGTGCGCAATTTCTAAAGTTATGTTATTTAAAAAAAATTGTGCATTTTAATGATTTTAAAAAATGCTAAGTTTTGATTTTGCAAAAATGACTATTTAAGCAACAATTTTTTAAAAATTGATTTAAATTTTTTTACACTAATTATTAATAAGTTGCTTAAACAATTACCAAAATTTGGTAATTTAAAAAAAATCCTAAATGCATATTAATAATTTTCAAAAAATGCTAAATTTTGATTTTGCAAAAATGACTATTTAGCAACAATTTTTGAAAAAATTATTTAAATTTATTTACAGTAATTGTTAATGAGTTGCTTAATCAATTTCCATAATAAGGCAATTTAAAAAAAAAATTAAATGCATTTTAATAGTTTTCAAAAAATCTAAATTTTGATTTATAAAAATTGCTACCAAAGCAACAATTTTTGAAAAATTGATTTAAATTTTTTTTCCATAATGTTAATAAGTTGCTTAATCAATTTCCAAAATTAGGTAATTAAAAAAAAATCTAAAACCTTATTAATAATTTTCAAAAAATGCTAAACTTTGATTTTACAAAAATTGCTTCACACACATATTGTTAACGAGTTGCATAATCAATTTCCAAAATAAGTTAATTTAAAAAAAATGTTAAATTTTGATTTTACAAAAATTGCCATCAAAGCAACAATATTTAAAAAATTGATGTAAATTTTTTTACAATAATTGTTAATGAGTTGCTCAATCAATTTCTTAAATAAAGTCATTAAAAAAAATCCTAAATGCATTTTAATAATTTTCAAAAAATGCTAAATTTTGATTTTACAAAAATTTCTATCAAAGCAACAATTTTTGAAAACTTTATTTAAATTTTTTTACACGTATTGTTACTCAATATCCAGAATCCAAACTTTACTTAAATAACTTAAAGTTGTTTGCTGCAACTTACTATACTAAAAACATTATGTTTTGTTTTGATTAAACTAATCTTTATAATCCGTATTATAAACAATATATATGCATCCAAATATACACATGCATTCTCTGCGGCTCGGTGTGCCCAATACCTTGACACCTAACGATATAAGAGATTGTAGATTATACATAATAAACGGGTAGATATTAAAACTTAATTGGCATTGTAATGTATTACGTGGTATTGTTGCTAAGAAAATTTTATTATAAATTGCTAAATTGATGCAATCTCTGATGAGATCTATAAAATGTTCAATCGTTAAAGTCTGCACAACTACAAATGTAAATAAATCTAAATTTTACCAAAGCCATAACAAACCTTCTCTGTAGTTTGTTACTATTAACTTGCTACAAATGCTGTCAATAAAATTAAAAAAAAAAAAACTACGAATCAATAGAAATTAACAGTGCAGAACTAATAAATTGTTTAATTAAATAATTGTTTTGTTCCAACACATTATTATAATTAGGGCATCAAATATTTGCTATCCAATACAACAATTTAATTCAGTTTAGGTTCTGCTACCTATAGTAAATTACATATCAAGAAATTTTTATTTAATTATTAAAATATGAAAATATTAAATTATTCATTAAAAATATGTGTAATATGTTTTTACTTACAACACAATTCTGCAGAATTACCAGAAGTAAGTAAATTCTAATACAATTATATCATAAAGATGATAATTAATTATAAACTTTACAGTTTTGGCAGAGTAATACAAAAATAGATTCATTAATGCAATGTACGAAATCAATTCTGAGTGAATTTACAAATTTATCTATTTTATTGGTATATCACGACAGAGACAAAGTGACAACTAATGGAATTGCAAATATTCGACAAAATAACGTTTTGCAAATATTAAATATAAATCAAATTAAACATAAGTTTAAAAAAATTAAACAATCCCAAAGGTACGATTTCACAATATTATTTCTAAACAACATTAGTAAATTAATGGAATATTTCAACTTAATCAATTTTTTTATTCCAAGAAGGTCACATCTTATAATATTTAGAGGAGACATTAAAATCAAAAAGATTTTAAAAATTGTTGCTCATAAATACATTAAAAAAACAATAATTTTGGACAAAAAAGGAATTTTGTACTCATTAGAACCATTTGAATTATCCTGCAATAAACAAAGTAAGAAAAAATCAATGTTAACAACATGCGACTATTTAAATATTCTATCAATTAAAACGTATTATAATAAGCGATCGATAAAAGATTTCAATACATGCGCAGTGAATGTTGGATATCAACCTAATATTAGATTAGCAAGAGATCCGTATAATAACACCAAACCAGGTGTTGATTTTGCTTTAATAAAAGAATTAAGCAAGAAATATAATTTTCGTCCTAATTATGATTATAAACCTAAAAATTTTGATATAAAATTAGGTAGATCCGTTAGTTATAGAACTACATTTGAATATTGCAATCCACATATTGATTTACATCGAGTTTTGATTGTACCTAAAGCAAGACAAATTTCCAATTGGAAAAAATTGTTAAATGTTTTTGAAACAAAATTATGGATTGGTACCATTGCTGCATTTATATGTTATTACATATCTTGGTTAATTCTTGATGGTAAAAATATTACGTTATTATATTTTTTTGCAATATTTATATCGCAAGGTGTTAATCAACCAAATTTATTAAAAACTAGATGTTTATTCATGGCTTGGACTACATTTTGTTTTATAATAACTTTAGCCTTTCTTAGTATTTTTTTATCATTTTTGGTAAAACCTCAATACGAAAAACAGGTTAAAACCATTGAAGATTTGGTTGATGCTAATATGCAGTTGGATATACCTTTAAAGTATGCAAGAGATAGACTTTTTACAAACAATTCAAACCCTTATCATAAAAAGGTATTAAAGTTGCTTACTAATAAGAAAATTTCCCGAAATAAGTTTTATGCTGAAAGAAAATATGGATATGTTACTTCATTAGAAGAAATGGAAGCAGATCCTGATAGTTATGATAGTAATGGTATTAGAAAATTGTATTATATTCTTATATCTTCGTCGTCGCATTGTATAATTTTTCGTCGAGGACATCCAATTAAAGATGTAGTTTGTCCAATGTTGCAAAGATTCAGAGAAAATGGTATGATTGATAAATTTGATAAAGAACAAATGTATAAACAAACAAATTTAGTTAATGAAGCTTATAAGACGTTAACTATGAACAATTTGGAACTAATTTTTTTGATTTATTGTGGTGGAATTATAATATCGTTTTGTATATTTTTTTGTGAACTATGTTTAAAAAAATTAACTTATTTTTTAAATTAAGTCTTAAAGCAAATAGAACGTAAACCGACACTGATTTAGACTTAGTTCTTTGTTGTTTGTTCTTATTTTCTTCCCCTTCATTTATTACTGTTACTAGTTTTTTGAGACTTCTATTCTGCCGTTTCTTTTGTTGTAAGAACGTTTCTTTCTATTTACCACTATCTTCATTTTATACAACAATCGCTTTTGCTTTTTGTTTTCTTTTGCGATATTTCTTAATTCATTCTATTCTGTATTTCTTTTTTTTGTGATATTATTATCAATAAATATGTCTCATTTTTTTATTACGCATTTCTTCATAATAATTTTTCGTTTATATTCCCAACTTTCTAGTACAAAAATGCTTTCCAGTTTATTATTGTTTTTCATTTTATATGCTTTGTTTCACAATTACATCTTCTTTTAATTTGGCTTATAGGTTAGGTTGCTTTAGTACTTTCTAATTAGGATTTTAATCTTACCTGGTCTTTTTGTGGCACACCGTTTTATTTCTCTTAATCTCCTTCCTTGATTTTTTTTAATTCACTTTTAAAAATATTCTTTAATTTAAAATGACAGCTGTAATTTTTATAGTTATTAATTTTTTTTAATAAATAAATATTAAAAAATAATTAATCAAATAAATGCGATGTGATTAATAATTGACGAATACTCGAATACAAAGTAGTGTTGACTAACCAATAGTCGCAAGTAATCGACTAATGATCAATCTGTAATTGTAAATAAACTAACTAATGACTAATCAATTTAAAAAAAATATTGTGATTAATGATTAATGATTGATTAATCAGTAATCATTAATCAAACTACTATTTTGACAAAATTGTTAGTCACTAAAGCCCAACTCTGGGTGAGACATGTAGCTGAAAAAAATACCAACAAATAGACATACTGAGTTCCACATTGGAAGCCAAAAACTACTAAACTATACATTGAAAGACCGCAAAAAAGATGGTTTGATGACATAAAACATATTGCAGAAAATAAATAATATCAAGTCGCAAAGAAAAAAATTACATTAATCTAAAGAAAACCTACGTTTAGCTGTGGACAAATAAAAAGATAAAGAGAGAAAAGTAAAAATTTATGGAGTATGGAAGCTGTTAGAAAACTTGTAATAAAAATTAATAGTGTACTAAAACATCCTGTTGCATTCAGAAGACTTTGAGTATTAAAACTTTATAATTAACACAAACTAATTGAAAAAACATTTAAAGTTTTCCAAAATTACATGCATTAGAAATGTAAAAATAGTTATTGCAACAATTAACTAATCTAGAAATTATAAGAAAACAAAAAAGTATTGGAAATGTCAAATTTATCATAACTTAAAGAAAGTATGATAAATCTTAATCAATAAATAAAATTTGAAATAGCGTATAGGCTATCTAAACTAAAAACTATTATTAGTTAATGTTTTGTGGGATTATTGATTGACCTGCCTTGCGCTAGTATTTATTTTATATAACGTATAAACGTACAGTGTATACATATCACTCTGCTTCTACACGTATTTGCTGTCATACAAATAAAGTAGAATAAATTATTTATTTATTATTTTACTACCTGCGTCCTGCTCTTGTTACACAAACGTGATATTTTCAGTATTTAATTATTCTAGGTTTATTTTTTATTCTTTTAGGATTATAATACATAATTAGAAAGTAGTATAGAAAGATTTGTTTAAAACAAAGGTTTATTTGAAAAATTACATTTTAATTCAAATTTACTTTTCGCAAGGCTGAAGTTTTGCAAGAAGTAAACGGATTATTTTTATAACCTTTGTGACCCTGCTAAAAAATAATTATAATCAACACAATTTATAAAAATATTTATTTATAATTTATATTGATAAAAATGTAAGAATGATAATAAATAGCTCTACTCTCATCCCATAATCTTCAGCTCGTTTCATCAACGAGGTCGTGGCAATAGGTCATAATAAGTGGCACTTTTTATTAATTTTAGATCGCCGTACCGTTACCGTTACCAAACTATAAAAGTAGATTGTTTGGCGGTGTAAATTATAAACAAAAAATATAACGATCAGTTTTGGTTAAGGTAAGTTACATTTTATTTTAATTTAATTAAATAAATCAACTTAAATATACCATTACAATTGTTGAGATTACTTATTTTAGTTATACTAAATCCCCAATTGTAAAGAAAAAATTTTTGATCTGTAAATTCAATACTGATTACATCTGGCAATTTATAGGAGAAATCAGATACATTCCTGTAGGTTTAATTTAGTTTACATTATTTATATATTTATTTTATTTTTGTAGCTTATACGTGTGCCATTTGCAATAGCATTACTGGATGACCAGAAAGAAGATTGCTTGAATTAATTTATATATTGCAAATTTATTATAAATATCCATTCTGTATAAAAATAAGCTATTAATTAATGTTCTTATACTTTAGTTAAAGAATTTATTAAGTCAGCCCTCAATTATTCTATTTTAAATTTACAATTACAATTGTCAATCAAAAAAATATTTATAACTTTTAATGTCAATAGGTCTTGATTACAAGTTTCTAAGATAAGAAATGATGATAAATAACATGAATCAACTTTTAGGGTTATTGGTAACAATTAGTATTGCCAATAATGCAATCCTAACTGTATTTGCTGCCAGTTATTTTAAACTGCAAAACATTAATGAATTAGAAAATAATAATATCAATTTTGAAAGTTTGAATAGAAGTAAAAGAAATATTAAAAATCTTCCTGATGATGCTCATCAAATTATAACTCATAATATGAGAGGTTTTGATGTTTATGGTTCTAGTAATGGTGCTTACAAAGTAATACATAAAAGTAATAATGCAGTAAAAATACCTGGTATAGAAGGAAATGTTACTGGTGGCATTATTTCAGATAAATTTTCTCAGCAAATTTATAATATTTATTTCACTGTAAAAATTAATGAATGTATATATCAATATTATGCATTAAAAGATCAAGAAACAATACCTCATAAAATAAGTGGATTACCTGATGATGCTAAATTACTTTCGATTCACAATTTGGCTGGTGTTATATTTTTTGGTTCTTCAAATGGTGCTTATGAATTAATACAAGGGGAATTAAATGCTTCTAAAATTTCTCATGCTAATGGAAATGTTGTTGAGATAAAACTAAAAGGTAGTGCGCAAAAATATGACGCTGTTTTTATAACAGACGATTTTAATAAATGCAAATATGATATGGAATTTAATGCCAAATTAAATAAATGTAAAAATGAATTGAAAAGCAAGCAAGAAGAAATAAATAAATTAAATCAAACATTTGAAGTAGAAAAAGATCTAATTAAAATAAAAGAACTTATTAGAATTATTATAAAGTATAATAGTTTAGATCCAGAACAGTTTTTGTCAAATATTAGAAATACAGTAAAAGATATGAAAAAGAAATTAAATATACAAAATGAAACTGATGAAGAATTAAATATTGATATTAGAATTAATTAGTTTTAATTAAATTAACAAATTGTATTGATTTAGCACTGCAAGATCTATAAGTTGTAAATTTATTATTATTATTCTGTTTTATATTACAATAATGTTATGATGCAATAAAAATATATACTGTAGTTTTTAAAACTGGTGTATTTGTTTAAAAAATTTTTGCTTTCTTATTTTCAGAATCAACAAGAAAAGAATATATCCAGCGTCAAATTAAAAAGAAATCAAACCTACCACCACTAACAATACAGACAAAATTGTTACTAATACTGTTTAATCAATCAAAGAATTTATTTAGTTTGTGTTTTTTAAAATTTATTTTGTTATATTGTGCAACATATTTTATAAAAAATAGTTATGACAAATCATTCCACAAAAAAAGTTCTATGCTAAACTTCCCAACCACCACACCGTGCATTAACGTCGTATATTCATCTATATTGTTTTTTTTACATTAACGTTTTTATCTTTTTTTTACTGAAAATAATTAAATGTTACTTTTTACACAACATAGGTTTAATTAAATCTATTAATAATGTGCTCTAAATCCAGTTCCAAACACTTTTTATTTATAATAAAATAATTTTTATTAAATAATCAAGTCGCTCTGTATTTATTGAATGTCAGATTACAGAGCTACCACTAAAAGATAAACTAACTATGCAGCATAGTTGACAGACAATAAAAAAATTATAATAATAATATAATTTATTATTACATTTAAATGTAAAATTATTCTAAAGTTTGAAGTACGTTTTATGAACTTAGTTTATATTTCCAAACTTAAATAAAATTATAAGTTTTAATTTTTTTATTTGCACATTTTTTGTTAATTAAAGCATTTTATTAGTTTGATAATACATATTTGTTATTTATCAGAAGATTAAAAAGAAGTGGCTCCCTCTATTGATAGTTAGATGAACTTATACGTGTGTTTGGTTGCATATATTAATTAACAATTTATATACAAATTAAAGCACTTGTTACGGTTGTCTCTGCTTGTTGCAAAGACAATTATATGTTTGAAAAACGATGTGTACTGCCTTGTAGTTGGTTGCAGTATGCAGACTGGCGCTGGCGTCTTGCTTCGTCCCTTTTAACTGCCCATCTTTTTGTTTTTTTTTTTTTTTTTTGGGGCTAGGCGGTAAAATCTTCTACAAGACTGGCAAGTGTCGGATTCATTTCCTCAGGTTGAAATGCCTACCGACTAAAAACCGCCCAATAATGAATGCCAAGTGGAAGTTCGAGGCCGTAAGGTCTCATGTACCTTCCTTTAATTAGAATAGTTAGTATAAGTTAAAATTTATGGCTCGGCGAGTCGGGCCAAATCGGGGTTCGGATGAAACGCGAGATTATCAAAGTACTCCTCTCCAGCTTGTGACGTTGTAAACATTATAAACATGCTACCAACATTGTAACAAACAGTCATAGATGCAAAGAAAACCAATAGTAATAACTACAAGTAAAACATAAAACAATAATAAATGTAAAGAAAACTTAACAAATGTTTTAAACAACTCTTTTAGAAGTGGATACTTGTTAACAAGTTAGTACTTAATAATGAAAAAACTTGTTTTTAAATTAGCAGATCCAACCTACCTGTCAATATAGCTATATGGCAAGATTATAAAATTATCTAATGAAATTAAACTACTTGGAATTACTTATTGTAGTCTCAAATGGAATAGCCAAATTTATAAAATGGCACACAGACTAAACTGTTTAACGTTTGGTTTGCGTATTTTGTCATTTAAATGTAATATTAATACTTTACACAGTTTTTTTGCCAATTTTTAGTCATTTATAATTTACTTATTTCAAAGTCTTACTTGCCAATCACTTTATTGTGTTTTTATTTTGGTTGTTCGTCCAACCTCCCTCTTTCCATGCAATTTATTCACTTTCTATCAATTTTTTATCCACTTTTTATTTACTCTTTTAACTTTCTATCTACTTTATCCACTTTCCTTCCACTCTATTCACTTTCCATCTATTTTTATTTAAGTTCTATCTACTTTTATTTCACTTATATTTACTCTATTTACTTTCCAGCCACTTTTCTTCCACCACTTTCTATCTATTTTTATTTACTCTGTCCACTTTCCATCTCCTTTATTTACTTTTTATCTATTTTTATTCGCTCTCCATCTACTTTATCCATTTTCCATCCACTTTCTATCTTCTTTATCCAATTTTTATCTATTTTCCATCAACTCTATTCACTTTCTATCTACTTAATAGATTTACTTTCTTTCTACTCAAACCACTTTTTATCCATTTTTCATCCAATCAACTCATCCACTTTTTTACTCTATTCACTTTCCTTCCACCCTATTCTCTTTCCATCTATTTTTATCCACGATTTATCCACTCTATCTACTTTTCTTTTACTTTTATTTACTCTATCAACTTTCCATCCACTTTCTTTTTACCTTACCTACTTTCCATCTATTTTTATTCACTTTATCCAACTTTCATTTCTTTAATACACATTTTATTTATTTTTTTATCAACTTTTCTTTTAATTGCTCTATCAAATTTCCATCCGCTTTTAAATACCCTGTCTACTTTCCTTACTCTTTTAATTACTCTGTCAACTTTCTATCCACTTTCCTTCTACCTTACCTACTTTCCATCTATTTTTATTCACTCAATTCACTTTTTATCTTTTTTATCCAATTTTTATTTATTTCTTATCAACTTTCCTTCCTCTTTTATTTACTCTATCATTTTTCTTTCCTTTTTTAATTACTCTATCAACTTTCCATCCACTTTCCTTCCACCTTATCTACTTTCCATCTATTTTTATTTACTCTATCTACTTTTTATTTTTTTATCTATTTTTTAATTTATTTTTTATCAACTTTCAATCCACTTTCCTTCCACCTTATCTACTTTCGATCTATTTTTATTCACTCCACCCACTTTTCATCTCTTTTAACCACATTTCAATTCTTTTTTATCAATTTTCCTTCCACTTTTAATTACTCTATCAACTTTTTATCTACTTTCCTTCTACCTTATTTACTTCCATCTATTTGTATTTACTCTATCCACTTTTTATCTCTTTTATCCACTTTTTATTTGATTCATATCAACTTTTCTTCCACTTCTTTTAATTACTCTATCAACTTTCCATCCACTTTTAAATACTTTATCAACTTTCCTTCTTTTTTTATTTACTCTATCAACTTTCCATCCACTTTCCTTCAACATAACCTACTTTCCATCTAATTTAATTTACTCTATTTACTTTTCATCTCTTTTATCCACTTTTTATTTGTTTCTTAACAGCTTTTCTTCCACTTTTAATTACTCTATCTACTTTCCTTTTTCTCTTTATTACTCTATCAACTTTAGATTCCACTTTCCTTAGACCTTACCTACTTTCCATCTATTTTTATTTACTCTATCCACTTTTTATCTCTTTTATCCACTTTTTATTTATTTCTTATCAACTTTCCATCCACTTTTGATTACTCTATCTACTTTCTATTTACTTTCCTACCACCTTATCTACTTTCCATCTTCTTACCGTACCTTTTATACATTTTTTATTTCTAAACCCGATTTATGATCAATACCAAATATTAAACTAAACTACATTCCTTTTTTTTTTAATTTTTTGCTTTCGTTCCACTGGCATACCTATCTATAAGCAAGGGTCTGCAATGTGGAAACGCTGAGAAACATACAGGGCTCTCTCGATATTTATTTCAAAACTTGAGAGGAAGCGTATTTTGCTATTTCTAAATATGTTTACATATTTCATAGTCGCATTTTGCTAGTTTTAAACAGTTTATGGCCAACTTTTAGTGTTTTCTAACAATATTTTGATGTTTAAAGACAAGATTTTTGTTCGTATTTGAAATTTCTTAAAAAATTTACATTTTTCAACAGTTTGTGACCGGATTTTGGTGGCTCTTAATAATATTTTGATGTTTTTGTTATTTTATAAAAAATAAAAAATTAACGGATTATAGTCCAATTTTGGTGCTTTTGAACAATTTTACACTTTTAAACAGTTTATCTGGCTGATTTTTGTTTTTTCCAACGGTACTTTTATATTGTATGCGTTTACTTTGCAATTTTTTTCATTTTATGGTCTAATTTTGGTGCTTTCTAATGTTTTATACTTTTCTAATTTTGAGATAAAAAAAAATATTTATTTTTGTTGATTATTTGAAAAAATTATTGCATAATTTATAAGTTTTTTATAGATTTAATACTAAAATCTTTTGTGTGTCATTGCTGATGAATTTTTGTTCAATTTTTTAAGGTTTTCTGTGCGAATTTCATGGTACAAATAGAAATTATGCAACTTTTTATAGATTTAATAATACAAACGTGTTTATTATTCATTTTCATTATTAATAAATTATTAATGAGTACGTGATATCATTCACGTACAAAGTTTGAGTCAAAATAATCTTATCCAAAAATGTAGAAAATAACGTCAAAATCTTGGTAACCATCCACTGGCATATAACACTCAGCATCTAAAATAGTAAAATTATAATTAAATATTTTAAGTTAAAATACGATTATATAGCAAAATTGTCTTTGTTAAGTTTTTTATTTCATGCCGGGCCCTACATTTGCCACCATCCCCCATACAGTTACGAGTAACACTTTGTAGCTCGTATCTGTACGGTCCCAGCTATTATATTGTCTATATATAAACGCGTCGCGATATTACTCCGCACTTTATACATTTTTGTCGACGATCTGATGTATATAAACAGAACACGATATCAGTCCGCACTAAATCTTCTGAACGATCCGTCTGCATATATACAGAGCCCGCGGTAGATTGAGCATCAGAAACTACATCTACAAATGGAGAAGGTAAAGACACAAATATAAAGAAAATAACCAAATATTACATTATTTTAGGGAGCGTAGTCCCCCTTGAATAATTTCAGTCTTTTTTATGTTAAGATAAAGCAATGTTAGTCAGTGAATTTAATAAAATTTATTTTAAAAGTCTCTTAACAGTCTCATCTAACCTGTGCCACCAAGGTCGAACTACCTATAGCAACAGTGGAAGGTGTCCCTGAGCATGAGGAGTTTACCCTTTTTTAGACCAACTGCTGATAGCATAACACTGACAAGAATGACCAAATTCTTCAAAGCACCAAGCGTCGATTGGAATGGTGGGTACTCACTAAGCCGGCGTCGACTCTTACACTAGATCAAACCTCAAACCTTGGTCAGGCTACGGGTCATCACTAATGTGACTACGTTGGGCTTTCGTTTAACCTATTTATGTCATGTCATGTTATTATATATTATATTTTTAAATGAAATTCTAAAATTATTCTCTAATTGTCCTTTTTTTGTACAGTTCTAATCTATTAAATCACTGGGCTCAGCAAGACCTCTATTGATGATAGTGACGTGGAGAGTTCACCAGCGGCAAAACAAAATAACAATTTTATTTCTATCAACTAAAACCATGTTGTTCAATAATCATGTTAGTCTGATATTGCTGAAGTGATGACCACACAACAAGTAATATTCAAACCAGCTACCACAAACAAAGATTAGTACCATGTTTTCAATTAGCAACAGTTTCACTTTAAGCATATACAGCAAAAGATCAACCGCATTAAAACCAAGGCAGTTACTTAGTAAGTGATACTGTATAATTATTGAGAACACGATTTGTTGATACAAAAAAAAAGTTATTGAACAAATTTAAATGAATTAATAAAACTATAAATTTTGGCCGAAGCAAACCCAATAACGTATTTTCGAATCCACCTGAAATACTCGGCCTGGCTGAAGCAGTTTATTACTGTAACAGTGAGGTTGCGAGTCTATTATATGTAATAAATAAGCAAAATCTAGAAAATAATTGAACTATATGTAGAAACTATTATATTATAAACAGCAACGTATTTATCACACAGACAGATGTTTAAAACGACAACTGTGGTGTGATAAATATCTTTCCAAAAACAATCTGAAATCGAAATAAGCAAAAACACAAATAAATAAAAATTTAACAAAGACCTTATTTTAGGGAGCGTAGTTGACGCGTGAGCTAATCAAACAAGTGACCCCTTTGAGTTCTTCCAGTTGTTTGAAACGACAACTGTTACATTATAATTACATTTTTTATAATATTATGATCAATACTATAGTAGAAGACCTCACTCATTTTTTCCTATGTCTGATTGATGTATCTAACCTACTTAAAATGCACATTTTTGCAAATCTATTAAATCACTGGGCTCAACACGACCTCTATTCATAGTGACGTGGAGTTGACTAGGGTTAAAATCAATCTAAAACCTAATTTGAGTACTTGGTCTAACTGAAACAGTCTAACACTGGAACAGTGAGGTAGCAAGTTAATTTTTGCTGATATTAATTGTTATTATAGATTAAATTTTTAAACTCATCTCTAAAATTATTCTCTAATTGTCCTTTTTTTCCACAGTTCTAACCTATTAAATCACTGGGCTCTAAATGACCTCTATTGATGATAGTAACGTAGAGAGTTCACCAGCGGCAAAAAAAACAACAAATTTATTTCTATCAACTAAAACTATGCAATTCAATAATCATGTTGGTCTGATAATACTGAAGTGACGACCACGCAACAAGTAATATTCAAACCAGCCGCCACAAACAAAGATTAATACCATGTTTTCAACGATTTCACTTTAAGCATGTTCAGCAAAAGATCAACCGCATTGAAACCAAGGCATTTACTTAGTAAGTGATACTGTATAAATATTGAGCAAACAATTTGTTGATACAAGTAGAAATGCTATTTAACAAAATTAGACTGAATTTTAATTAAATTATATATTTGGGTTAACGCAAACCAAATAATGTATTTTTGATAAACCTGAAATACTCGGCCTGGCTGAAGCAGTCTAAACTGGAACAGTGAGGTTGCGAGTCTATTATATAAAAAAAAGCAAATTCTAGAGAAACAATTGATTTATATGTAGAAATTATCATAGTATAAACTGCAACGTATTTATCACACAGACAGATGTTTGAAACGACAACTGTGGTGTGATAAATATTTTCTCGGAAACAATCTGAAATCGAAATAAGCAAAAACACAAATATATAGAAATTTAACAAAGCCATTGTTACATTATTTTAGGGGGCGTAGTTGACGCGTTAGCTAATCAAACAAGTGGCACCCTTGAATACTTTCAGTTGTTTGAAACGACAACTGTTACATAATAAATACATTTTTTGTAATCATGTGATCATTAGTATAGTAGTCATTCTTTTCTAGCTATTATGCCTAATTGATGTGTCTGATGTATTTAGAATGCACATTTTGCAATTCTAACCTATCATATCACTGGGCTCAGCACGACCTCTATTGATAGTGACGTGGAGTTGACCAGGGTTAATATCCATTTAAAACCTAATTGGAATACTTGGCCTTACTGATACAGTCAAACACTGGAACAGTGAGGTAGCAAGTTAATTTCTGCTGATATTAATTATTATTATAGATTAAATTTTTAAATTAATTTTTAAAGTTGTAGTCTATCTATTTTTTACAATTCTAACCTATTAAATCACTGGGCTCAGCAAGACCTCTATTGATGATAGTGACGTGGAGAATTCACCAGTTTTAAAGCAAAATAACAAATTTATTTCTATCAACTAAAACCATGCAATTCATTAATCATGTTGGTCTGATATTACTGAAGTGATGACCACACAACAAGTAATATTCAAACCAGCTGCCACAAACAGAGATTAATACCATGTTTTCAACGATTTCACTTTAAGCATGTACAGCAAAAGATCAACTGCGTTGAAAACAAAAGCATTTACTTAGAAAGTGGCACTGTATAATTACTGAGAACACGATTTGTTGATACAAGTACAAATGCAATTTAACAAAATAAAAATGAATTTTAATTAGATTATATATTGGGATTAAAGCAAATCAAATAATGTATTTGATTTTCATATCCTATTTAGAATGCAGTAGGGTTAAAATACATCTAAAACCTAATTAGAATACTTGGCCTAACTGATACAGTCTAACACTGCAACAGTGAGGTAGCAAGTTAATTTCTATTGATATTAATTTTTGTATAGTTTAAATTTTCAAAATTATTCCTAAAATTATTATAGTCTAATTGTCCCTTTTTTACAATTCTAACCTATTAAATTACTGGGTTCAGAACGACCTCTATTGATGATAGTGACGTAAAGAATTGACCAGTGTTAAAGCAAAACAACAATTTATTTCTATCAACTAAATCCATGCAATTCAATAATCAAGTTGGTCTGATATTACTGAAGTGATAACCACACAACAAGTAATATTCAAACCAGCCACCACAAACAAAGATTAGTCCCATGTTTTCAATTAGCAATGGTTTCACTTTAAGCATATGCAGCAAAAGATCAACCGCATTGAAAACAAAGGCATTCACTTAGTAAGTAGGACTGTATAAATATTGAGAACACGATTTGTTGATACAAAAAAATTGTTATTGAACAAATTAGAATAAAATAATAAGATTATAAAATTAGGCCGATGCAATCCCAATAAAATATATTTGAATCCACCTGAAATACTCGGCCTGGCTGAAGCAGTCTAAACTGGAACAGTGAGGTTGCAAGTCTATTATATAATATAAAATAATCAAATTCTAGAGAAACAATTGAATTATTTGTAGAAACTGTTATAGTACAAACAGCAACGCTTTTATCAAACTGACAATTGTTTGAAACGACAACTGTGGTGTGATAAATGTCTTCCCATAAACAATCTGAAAATAAGCAAAAATAGAAATATATGTAAATTTAACAAAAAAATATTAAGAAAGCAATGATTCAACAAAACTACTTTGTTACAGACAAAGATGAAATTAAAGTAACGTACTGCAAACATATAACCAGTTGAAATCGATAGAACAATCAAAGCTTATATAAAGACATAAATATTTTGAGATGCTACAACAAAAATAATAGAATGCAAAAATGATATCATGTCCACACTGTAGAATAAAACATGACATAACTGTTGGTGAAAAATAAAGAAATACAATGGTAGAATAAATTCTGCAAATGACACAAATAACGAGAAACAGAATTGACCACATAAGTTAATAAAATAATTAGAAAATGAATAAATGTGCACGTAGTATCTTTAATAAATTAGATATATTGAACTTGCTTTTAATAGATGAAAAAGTTACATTATAAGTGAAACATAACTTTACAAGAACTGGGATGCAAACATTAAATTTTCAAATTACTGCTCGTACTTTCAATCAAGAGATGATAAAAACTGTGGTGGTGAAGTAAACATTAACTAAAAATTTTTGCGTTCTATAGACTTCAAGACTCTGAAATAAATCATTTCATAGATGACTTGGAACATATTATTAATGGTAAAAAAGCACTTTTTCATAATTGGAGACATAAATATCTACTCAGCAACAACAATAACATGAACATGTACTTTAATTGTATCACAATAGAACTAGAATACAGAAAAACGGTAAAACAATCATGTAATAACAAATGCCAAAAAAAACAATTATCAACTAGTTAAGTATTGATATTTAATATGGTCTATTAAATATCAATATTTTAATCTAATATCAGTTAAAAAGAAAGTTCAAGAATATATGTATATATATATATATATATATATATATATATGCACAGCTTGTCTCATTATTTAAACAAAGAAAAATAATGTTCAAACAACTACAACACTTACTTGAAATAAAACTATTTAGAAATTAACCTACAACTAAAACCTGATATTCAAACACAAAACAAGAATTACTTAGAAAATTAAATAATAACACTGAAAACTGAGACCTAATAAAGAAAAAAAAAGAAAAAAAAGCAGAATAAAAATTTTGTAACCGTGAATACGGCGATTTTGCAGAAACAATAAAACAGATTATAATAAAGCGTTTCCCTTTTTACCACGTAAAATAAGCAACGATAAATAAAATACAATTAAGAGTAATACCAATATACAAAAACAAAATAAATTTAAACGAGCTAATAAAGTCCAGTCCAATATCACTTCAAAAGCAAAATCTAAAATATTTGAACAATGCTTTTTATAACTGGATATATACCTATTTCTTGAAAACAATCATTTAATTAGTAACTGCCAACATGAATTCAGAAAATAAAAATCAACAGCACTTATTATTATGAAAGCATTAAACAAAAGTAGCATTCGATTTTTTTAAATATAAATAGAGCTTTTTACACTCACACTAGACAAGCAATACCAAACACTTGAATAAAATCGTAAATACAAAACAGAACACAGATAGTAGAAATAAAACAAGCAAGATCAGATCAAAAAATCATGGATGTTGGAGTTTCCCAAGAAACATATTTATATACGCTGATAATAAATTATTTATTAAACAAATTAATGATAAAAAATTACTAAAAAAAGAACATAAACAACCACTAAAATAGAATAATTCTAAATAGTAATAAAACGCAAATAATAACATTCTATCATCAAATAAAAAAAACTAAAAGTAGTTACTTTCTACAAATAAACAATGCATAGAGCAGCTAAACACAGTAAAACTTTTAGAAATTTATATAGACAAAAAACTTATATAGATATTTTAAAATCCCACCTATCATCATTGAATTATCTATTAAAGCCTATTAAAAATACCATCATATGAAACAAACAAAACTTTTATTTTGCGAAATTATTCAATCAACACCAATACCATTACTCGTAAGGAATAAATGTTACAAAAAAAATCATACGTACAATAGAAGAAGCAAACCTCTATTTATTGAGCATCATTGTATAAAAATAAATGAAATTTTATAAGTTAGAAATGAAAACATGAATAGCAACATACACACTGCAAAACAAGAATAAAACAGCAAGAACGACAACAACAATTCCATACAAAATTATAGCGTGGTACAATAAGAAGAAACAAAAACTAACAAATCATTTCTTAAGTAATCCTTTTTACAGTTTAGAAACATACCTGAGAGCTTATTTCAAATCCTAACGATAAATATATTATTGTAACTAATATATTTAGTTGATATTAGTATTATTCACAGGAGCAAACTGAAATCAGAATAAGCAAAAACACAAAAATATAAACAGTTAACAACAAAATTAATTACATTATTTTAGGGGGAGTAGTTGACGCGTGAGCTAATCAAAGTGGCCCCCTTGAATACTTTCAGTTGTTTGAAACGACAACCGTTACATAATAAATTCTCTTTTAGTAATGATAACTATAAATTCCTGATTAAATATTCTAACCTATTTAGAATGCACACTTTTGCAATTCTATCAAATCACTGGGCTCAACACGACCTCTACTGATAGTGACGTGGAGTTGACCAGGGTTAAAATCCATTTAATACCTAATTTGAATACTTGGCCTAACTGAAACAGTCATACACTGCAACAGTGAGGTAGCAAGTTAATTTATAATTCAAATTTTTAAATTCATTTCTGAAATTTTTGTCTAATTATCTTATTGTACAATTCTAACCTATAAAATTACTGGGCTCAGCACGACCTCTATTGATGATAGTGATGTGGTGAGTTGACCAGCGTTAACAAAATAACAAATTTATTCCTATCAACTAAAACCATGTTATTCATTAGTCATGTTGGTCTGATATTACTGAAGTGATGACCACACAACAAGTACTATTCAAACCAGCTGCCACAAACAGAGATTAATACCATAATTTCAACGATTTCACTTTAAGCATGTACAGCAAAAGATCAACTACCTTGAAAACAAAAGTATTTTCTTAGTAAGTGGCACTGTATAAATATTGAGCACACGGTTTATTGATACAAGTAGAATTGCTATTTAACAAAATTAGAATGATTGATTTAGATTATATATTTGGATCTAAGCAAATCAAATAATGTAAATAATTTTCATATCCTATTTAGAATGCACATTTTCGCAATTCTATCAAATCACTGGGCTCAACACGACCTCTATTGATAGTGACGTGGAGTTGACCAGGGTTAAAATCCATTTAACACCTAATTGGAATACTTGGCCTAACTGAAACAGTCTAACAGTGAGGTAGCAAGTCAATTTCTGCTAATATTAATTGTTATTATAATTAAAGTTTTCAATTTTATTTTTAAAATTATTGTTTTATAGTCAGTGAATTCAAATAAATTTTTATTAACAGTCTTAAGGGTCTCATTTAACCTGTGCCACCAAGGTCGAACTACCTATAGCAACAGTGGAAGGTGTCCCTGAGCATGAAGAGTTTACCCTTTTTTAGACAAACTGCTGATAGCATAACACTGACAAGAATGACCAAATTCTTGAAAGTGCCAAGCGTCAATTGGAATGGTGGGTACTCACTAAGCCGGCGTCGACTCTTACACTAGATCAAACCTTAAACCTTGGTCAGGCTACGGGTCATCACTAATGTGACTACGTTGGGCATTCGTTTAACCTAATCATGTCATGTTATGTTATATATTAAATTTTTAAATTTATCTCTAAAATTATTTTCTAATTGTCCTTTTTTTGTACAGTTCTAACTATTAAATCACTGGGCTCAGCAAGACCTCTATTGATGATAGTGACGTGCAGAGTTCACCAGCGGCAAAACAAAACAACAAATTTATTTTTATCAACTAAAACCATGTTATTCACTAATCATGTTGGTTTGATATTGCTGAAGTGATGACCACACAGCAAGTAATATTCAAACCAGCTGCTACAAACAAAGATTAATACCATGTTTTCAACGATATCACTTTAAGCATGTACAGCAAAAGATCAACTGCCTTGAAAACAAACGCATTTACTTAGTAAGTAACACTGTATAATTATTGAGAACACAATTTGTTGATACAAAAAAATAGTTATTGAACAAATTAAAATGAAATAATTAAATTATAAATTTGGCCAATGCAAACCAATGAAATATATTTGATTCCACCTGAAATACTCGGCGTTGCTGAAGCAGTCTAAACTGGAACAGTGAGGTTGCAAGTCTATTATATAATATAAAATAATCAAATTCTAGAGAAACAATTAAATTATTTGTAGAAACTGTTATAGTACAAACAGCAACGCTTTTATCAAACTGACAATTGTTTGAAACGACAACTGTGGTGTGATAAATGTCTTCCCATGAACAATCTGAAAATAAGCAAAAATAGAAATATATGTAAATTTAACAAAAAAATATTAAGAAAGCAATGATTCAACAAAACTACTTTGTTACAGACAAAGATGAAATTAAAGTAACGTACTGCAAACATATAACCACTTGAAATCGATAGAGAAACAATCAAAGCTTATATAAAGACATAAATATTTTGAGATGCTACAACAAAAATAATAGAATGCAAAAATGATATCATGTCCACACTGTAGAATAAAACATGACATAACTGTTGGTGAAAAATAAAGAAATACAATGGTAGAATAAATTCTGCAAATGACACAAATAACGAGAAACAGAATTAACCACATAAGTTAATAAAATAATTAAAAAATGAATAAATGTGCACCTAGTATCTATAATAAATTAGATATATTGAACTTGCTTTTAATAGATGAAAATTTACATTATAAGTGAAACATAACTTTACAAGAACTGGGATGCAAACATTAAATTTTCAAATTACTGCTCGTACTTTCAATCAAGAGATGATAAAAACTGTGGTGGTGAAGTAAACATTAACTAAAAATTTTTGCGTTCTATAGACTTCAAGTCTCTGAAATAAATCATTTCATAGATGACTTGGAACACATTATTAATAGTAAAAAAAACTCTTTTTTTATAATTAAAGATAAATATCTACTCAGCAACAACAATAACATAAACATATACTTGAATTGAATTACAATAGCAGAATATGAAGTGGCTAATACAATGGACAATGAATATTGCACTAGTATACAGAAAAACAGTAAAACAAATGCAAAAAAAAAACAATTATCAACTAGTTAAACCATAAAATATTAAATATCAGCATTTCAATCTAAAATTAGTTAAAAAAAGTACAAGTACAAGAAGGTAGCCTAAAAAGTAATAAAATTGAATTTTATACAAGAAAATATATATATATATAAATATAGTGAGCTAGTTTAAAAAAAAAACTCAAAAAAGAATACTTTCTTGAAATAAAAATACATTTAGAAATTAATCTAAAATTAAACTAAAATCCTCAATTCACAAAAAAAGAATTACCTTGAAAATAGAAATAATTAACAAAAACTAGGAAAAAGATGTGATCTATAGTTAATAAAATAATTGACAAAAAAAATTTAAAAAAATTATATGTTTTAAACTTTGGTGAAAACATACTAACAAAGAAAAAGATATTGCGGACTATATTCTGTACCTGTCCCAGACAAAATGTTTCAACTGTCCCGAGCATTATTAATCCAATATTATGTAGTTAAACTGATAAGTAATACTTAAAAGTGCAATCTATCCTAAAGAAATAAAATTGTCACACGTAACACCAATTTGCAAAAAAAAGGAGATACTAAAAACCACCAAAATTATTGTTTAATAATTAAAACAGTTAGTTTGGACAATAACCTCACTGTTTTTCAAGAAAAAAATTAAACAACAGCAAATTTGTTGACTTAAAAAAAAACCTTTTGACACTGCAAATTATTGGCTTCTCTTAAATTGGCTGGAGGCAATAGAAAAACTGATCAAAGACATGAAACAAATATTAGTGGATAACTAAGTAAAGAAAAAAATGTTACACTAGGTATCCCACAAAAATCGGTGTTAGGACCTCTTTTGTATTGTCTTTACATACAAAACCTTCAAAACTGTGATCTAAAAAACAGTGTATGCTGATGACATAATGTTATTATATACTAATAGTGGTATAAACAAAATAAGCAATTCTATCAACCAAGATCTGTGTGTATTCAACAAATATACAATGAACAAAGACAAAACAGAATATGTAATATTCATAAATTGTAATCAAAAGAACCTGAAAGTAAACAATATATCTTAAAGCAAGAAAAAATTATAAATTGATAAAAATTTAACATGGTCTCATCCAAAAATTAAAAATAAACTTAATATTACTAACTGGTACAATAAAAATATGTAATATTAGATGTAGTAAAATAAATAAAATTATCTATAACAACGTAATAATATCTATAATAATGTACACGATAGGTTTTCATATAACCTACCATACCTCACTCCTTCAGAAACGCTTTATAAAAATACATTAAAGCTTGAAAACATTTATAAAATCAAAAATTGTAAACTTATAAATAAGATTAACACTAAAACTTTAAAGACAAACATCATTTTAATAACAACATCTACAACACAAGAAAAAAACGACATTTACAAACCTTCTATTGGAACTAATAAAAGAAGCACAACATCGTATACGGCTGTAGAAATGAATACAGTAGAATTCCAAATAACATTAAACAATTAAATAACATAATTGCGTTTAAAAGATTTAAAAAAACTATCTAAATCGATAACTTATAACACTTATTGTTATTGTTCTGACACTGTTTAAATTTGTATAATGTGATAAAAATGTATATAAATAATGTACAACATTTAAAAAAGCCTTAAATCTACTGATGCTACATAACTATATATTAATAATTAAGTTTATCAGACTTACAGTTAGTTAAAACAACAGATGTTGTGTGATAAATATCTTCCCAGGAACAACCTAAAATCAAAATTATGCCGGGCCCTACGTTTGCCACCACCCCCATACAGTTACGAGTTACTACTTTGCAGCTCGTATCTGTACGGTCCCAGCTATTATAAAGTCTATATATAAATACGTCGCGATACTACTCCGCACTTCACGCACTTTCGTCGACGATCCTCTGTATATAAACAGCGCGATATCACTCCGCACTAAATCTTCTGTACGATCCGTCTGCATATATACAGAGCCCGCGGTAGATTGACAAAAAAAAATACATCTAGGAATGTTGAAGATAAAACCTAAATCTTGGTATTAGCTAAAAATGTAATAAATATTTATTCAGCATCTAGAACAGTAAAATTATAATTAAAAGTTTGTCAAAATACGGTTATAGCAAAATTGTGTTTGTTAAATGAATTGATTTATTAATTAATGTATTGTCAATAAAGTATTAAATGTTACAGCCATGTTGTCAGATAATTTTGTAGCAAATGTAGTTTAGATTGAAAGAAGGTAGTAAATGTTATAGTATTACTAGAAAATGTGTGCATAACTAACAATAATTAATAGTAACAATAACTGTCACTTATATGATACAACATTACATCATCCATTTGAAACCAGGGGTATCTAGAAGAAAAATCAGTTTGCAATATCACTTTAAACACTTTTGTCAATAAGTCAGTTCGAACTATATCACTTGTTACAAAGTTTTTTTAGACGCCGGGCCCTACATTTGCCACCATCCCCCATACAGTTACGAGTTACACTTTGCAGCTCGTATCTGTACGGTCCCAGCTATTATAAAGTCTATATATAAACGCGACGCGACATAACTCCGCACTTTATACATTTTTGTCGACGATCTGATGTATATAAACAGAACACGATATCACTTCGCACTAAATCTTCTGAACGATCCGTCTGCATATATACAGAGCCCGCGGTAGATGGAGCTTCAGAAATTACATCTAGAAATGTAGAAGGTAACATCCAACTCTTGGTAACCATAATAAATATTTATTCAGTATCTAGAACAGTAAAATTATAATAAAAAAAAAATAATTTGTCAATAAGTCAGTTGGCACTATTATTCTTGTTACAAAGTTTTATTAGATACCGGGCCATACATTTGCCACTACCTCCATACAGTTACGAGTTACTACTTTGTACCTCGTATCTGTACGGTCGTTGCTATTATTAATTTAAAATTTTATTTTATTATTAGTATATTAGTATCTTGTATTATCTTAACCAAATCCATCTCAGTTGTTGATCAATATTTTGTCCAAGAAAGCTAATAGTATTCTGACACTTTTTATTTCATAGCTTTGGCAGTATCTCAGTCCTTTTGTCAGCACAAATGTCATTCTCACATTCTAATTTTATTGTTTTATTCTAATATTAACATTTAAAGTTTTAATTAACTCTTTTATAAGTGGACAGTTGCTAACAAGTTAGTACTTAAAAAAACTTTGTGTATGTTTTTAAATTGGCAGATTACCTGTTAATACAGCTATGTGGCAAAATTATTTATTAAAATTCAATTACTTGCCATTACTGCAGATTATAGTCTTAAATGGAATAGCCACATTTATAAAATAGAATAAAGACTAAACCGTTTAATCACTTTGATTTATTTTTATTTTGGTTGGTTGCCCAACTTTTCTCTATTCGTCCACTTTATTCACTTTTTATCAATTTGTTATCTACTTTTTATTTACTTTATCTACTTTCTATCTACTCTATCCACTTTTCATCTACTCTATCCACTTTTTATTCATAGAGTAGATTTACTTTATTTCTACTCTAACCACTTTTTATCCATTTTTTATCCAATCATCTCATCCATTTGTTTACTCTATCCACTTTCCTTCCACCCTATTCACTTTCCATCTATTTTTATCCACGTTTAATCCACTTTATCTACTTTTCTTCTACTTTTATTTACTCTATTTACTTTCCATCCACTTTCCTTATACCTTACCTACTTTCAATCTATTTTTATTCACTCTATTCACTTTTTATCTTTTTTATCCAATTTTTATTTATTTCTTATCAACTTTCCTTCCTCTTTTATTTACTCTATCATTTTTCCTTCCTTTTTTAATTACTCTATCAACTTTCCATCCACTTTCCTTCCACCTTATCTACTTTCGATCTATTTTTATTCACTCTACCCACTTTTCATCTCTTTTAACCACATTTCAATTATTTTTTATCAATTTTCCTTCCACTTTTAATTACTCTAGCAACTTTTCATCTACTTTCCTTCTACCTTATTTACTTCCATCTATTTGTATTTACTTTATCCACTTTTATCTCATTTATCCACTTTTTATCTTTTTTATCCACTTTTTATTTGTTTCTTATCAACTTTTCTTCCACTTCTAATTACTCTATCAACTTTTCATCTACTTTTAATTACTTTATCTACTTTCCTTCCTCTTTTTATTACTCTATCAACTTTAGATTCCACTTTCCTTCTACCTTACCTACTTTCCATCTATTTTTATTCACTTATCCACTTTTTATCTCTATTTTCCACTTTTTATTTATTTCTTATCAACTTTCCTTCCACTTTTAATTACTCTATCAACTTTCCATCCTTTTTTAAACACTCTATCTACTTTCCTTCTTCTATTATTTACTCTATCAACTTTCCATCCACTTTCCTTCTACCTTATTTACTTTCATCTATTTTTATGTACTCTATCCACTTTTTATCTCTTTTATCCACTTTTAATTTATTTCTTATCAACTTTCCATCCACTTTTAATTACTCTATCTACTTTCTATTTACTTTCCTACAACCTTATCTACTTTCCATCTTCTTACCGTACCTTTTATACATTTTTTATTTCTAAAGCCGATTTATGATCAATACCAAATATTAAACTAAACTACAATCCTTTTTTTTTTAATTTTTTGGTTTCGTTCCACTGGCATACCTATCTATAAGCAAGGGTCTGCAATGTGGAAACGCTGAGAAACATACAGGACTCTCTCGATATCTATTTCAAAACTTGAGAGGAAGCGTATTTTGCTATTTTTAAATAGTTTATGGCCAACTTTTAGTGTTTTCTAACAATATTTTGATGTTTAAAGACAAGATTTTTGTTTGTATTTAAAATTTCTTAAAAATATTTACATTTTTCAACAGTTTGTGACCGGATTTTGGTGGCTCTTAATAATATTTTGATGTTTTTGTTATTTTATAAAAATAAAAAATTAACGGTTTATAGTACAATTTTGGTGCTATTGAACAATTTTACACTTTTAAACAGTTCATCTGGCTGATTTTTGTTTTTTCCAACTGTACTTTTATATTGTATGCGTTTATTTTGAAATTTTTTATATTTTATGGTCTAATTTTGGTGCTTTCTAATGTTTAATACTTTTCAAATTATGAGATAAAAAAAAATTTATTTATTTTTGTTGATTATTTGAAATAAATTATTGCATAATTTATAAGTTTTTTATAGATTTAATACTAAAATCTTTTGTGTGTCATTGCTGATGAATTTTTGTTCAATTTTTTAAGGTTTTCTGTGCGAATTTCATGGTACAAATAGAAATTATGCAACTTTTTATAGATTTAATAATACAAACGTGCTTATTATTCATTTTCATTATTAATAAATTATTAATGAGTACGTGATATCATTCACGTACAAAGTTTGAGACAAAATAATCTTATCCAAAAATGTAGAAAATAACGTCAAAATCTTGGTAACCATCCACTGGCATATAACACTCAGCATCTAAAATAGTAAAATTATAATTAAATATTTTAAGTTAAAATACGATTATATAGCAAAATTGTCTTTGTTAAGTTTTTTATTTCATGCCGGGCCCTACATTTGCCACCATCCCCCATACAGTTACGAGTAACACTTTGTAGCTCGTATCTGTACGGTCCCAGCTATTATATTGTCTATATATAAACGCGTCGCGATATTACTCCGCACTTTATACATTTTTGTCGACGATCTGATGTATATAAACAGAACACGATATCAGTCCGCACTAAATCTTCTGAACGATCCGTCTGCATATATACAGAGCCCGCGGTAGATTGAACTTCAAAAATTACATCTAGGAATGTAGAAGGTAACATCCAAATCTTAATAACCATCTATTTGGTATATAATTAAGCTATAAATCTAATAAATATTTATTTAGTACCTAGAACAGTAAAACTATTAATTAAAAAAAAACATTTTTGTCAATAAGTCAGTTGAAACTATTTCACTTGTTACAAAGTTTTATTAGACGCCGGGCCCTACATTTGCCACCATCCCCCATACAGTTACGAGTTACACTTTGTAGCTCGTATCTGTACGGTCCCAGCTATTAAAGGTCTGTTCCAACATACGATTTGGACAGTTTGCAAACCGTCCAAACTGTGCACACAAACAAATATTTGTCATTCTTATGCAATCTTTTATACACAGTAATTTGTTTGTGTGCATAGTTTGAACGGTTTGCAAACTGTCCAAATCGTATGTTGGAACAGACCTTATATTGTCTATATATAAACGCGTCGCGATATTACTCCGCACTTTATACATTTTCGTCGACGATCTGATGTATATAAACAGAACACGATATCACTCCGCACTAAATCTTCTGAACGATCCGTCTGCATATATACAGAGCCCGCGGTAGATTGAGCAAAAAAATACATCTAGGAATGTTGAAGATAAAATTAAAATCTTGGTATTAGCTATAAATGTAATAAATATTTATTCAGCATCTAGAACAGTAAAATTATATTTAAAAATTTGTCAAAATACGGTTATAGCAAAATTGTGTTTGTCAAATAAATTGATTTACTGATTAATCCATTGTCAATAAAATATGAAATGCTACAGCCATGTTGTCAGGTAATTTTGTAGCAATTGTAGTTTAGATAGAAAAAAGATAATAAATGTCATAGTATTACTGCAAAATGTGTGCACAATTAACAACAATTAATAGTAACAATATCTGTTACTTATTTGATACAACATTACACTATCCATTTGAAACCAGGTGTGTAGAGACTAGAAGACAAGTCAGTTCACAATATCACTCCGCTCTTCAAACACTTTTGTCAATAAGTCAGTTGAAACTATTACACTTGTTACAAAGTTTGTTTAGACGCCGGGCCCTACATTTGCCACCATCCCCCATACAGTTACGAGTTACACTTTGCAGCTCGTATCTGTACGGTCCCAGCCATTATAAAGTCTTATATATAAATACGTCGCGATACTAATTCGCACTTCACGCACTTTTCGTCGACGATCCTCTGTATATAAACAGCGCGATATCACTCCGCACTAAATCTTCTGAACGATCCGTCTGCATATATACAGAGCCCGCGGTAGATTGAGCATCAGAAACAACATCTACAAATGGAGAAGGTAAAGACACAAATATAAAGAAAATAACCAAATATTACATTATTTTAGGGAGCGTAGTCCCCCTTGAATAATTTCAGTCTTTTTTAAGTTAAGATAAAGCAATGTTAGTCAGTGAATTTAATTAAATTTGTTTTAAAAGTCTCTTAACAGTCTCATCTAACCTGTGCCACCAAGGTCGAACTACCTATAGCAACAGTGGAAGGTGTCCCTGAGCATGAGGAGTTTACCCTTTTTTAGACCAACTGCTGATAGCATAACACTGACAAGAATGACCAAATTCTTCAAAGTGCCAAGCGTCAATTAGAATGGTGGGTACTCACTAAGCCGGCGTCGACTCTTACACTAGATCAAACCTTAAACCTTGGGTCAGGCTACAGATCATCACTAATGTGACTACGTTGGGCTTTCGTTTAACCTAATTATGTCATGTCATGTTATTATATATTAAAAATTCAAATTCATCTCTAAAATTATTGACTAGTTTTTTTTCTTACAATTCTAACCAAATAAATTACTGGGCTCAGCAAGACCTCTATTGATGATAGTGACGTGGTGAGTTGACCAGCGTTAACAAAATAACAAACTTATTCCTATCAACTAAAACCATGTTATTCATTAATCATGTTGGCCTGATATTACTGAAGTGATGACCACACAACAAGCACTATTCAAACCAGCTGCCACAAACAAAGATAATACCATATTTTCAACGATTTCACTTTAAGCATGTACAGCAAAAGATCAACTGCCTTGAAAATAAACACATTTACTTAGTAAGTGGCACTGTATAAATATTGAGCACACAGTGTGTTGATACAAGTAAGAAATGCTATTTAACAAATTAAATTGAATGTTAATTTGATTATATATTAGGATCAACGCAAACCAATAATTGTTATTGATTTTTATATCCTATTTAGAATGCACAATTTCGCAATTCTATTGAATTTCTGAGCTCAGCACGACCTCTAATGATAGTGACGTGGAGTTAACCAGGGTTAAAATCCGTTTAAAACCTAATTAGAAAACTTGGCCTAACTGATACAGTCTAACACTGCAACAGTGAGGTAGCAAGTTAAGTTCTGCTGATTGTAATTGTTAGTATAGATTAAATTTTTAAATTCATCTCTAAATTGTTGTCTAATTGTCCTTTTTTGGTACAATTCTATTCTATTAAATCACTGGGCTCAGCAAGACCTCTATTGATGATAGTGACGTGCAGAGTTCACCAGCGGCAAAACAAAATAACAAATTTATTTCTATCAACTAAAACTATGCAATTCATTAATCATGTTGGTCTGATATTACTGAAGTGATGACCACACAGCAAGTACTATTCAAACCAGCTGCCACAAACAGAGATTAATACCATGTTTTCAACACTTTCACTTTAAGCATATACAGCAAAAGATCAACCGTATTGAAACCAAGGCAGTTACTTAGTAAGTGATACTGTATAAATATTGAAAGCACGATGTGTTGATACAAAAAAATAGTTATTGAACAAATTAAAATGAAATATTTAAATTATAAATTTAGTTCGAAGCATAGCAAATAAACTATTTTTTGATCCACCTGAAATACTCGGCCTGGCTGAAGCAGTCTAAACTGAAACAGTGAGGTTGCGAATCTATTATATAATATAAAATAAGCAAATTGTAAAGAAACAATTGATTTATATGTAGAAATTATCACAGTGTGAACAGCAACGTATTTATCTCACAGACAGACGTTTGAAACGACAACTGTGGTGTGGTAAATATCTTCCCAGGAACAATCTGAAATCAAAATAAGCAAAAACAAAAATATATAGAAATTTAACAAAGACATTGTTACATTATTTTAGGGGGCGTAGTTGACGCGTGTGCTAATCAAACAAGTAGCCCCCTTGAATACTTTCAGTTGTTTGAAACGACAACTGTTACATAATATTTACATTTTTATTAATGATGTGATCATTAGTATAGTAGAAGACTTCAGTCATTCATTCCTAGCTATTATGCCTGATTGATGTGTCTAACTTATTTAGAATGCATATTTTGCAATTCTAACCTATAATATCACTGGGCTCAACACGACCTCTATTGATAGTGACGTGGAGTTGACCAGGGTTAAAATCCATTCAAAACCTAATTGAATACTTGGCCTAACTGAAACAGTCTAACTCTGGAACAATGAGGTAGTAAGCTAATTTCTGCTAATATTAAATGTTCTTATATATTAAATTTTTAAAATCATCTTTAAAATCATTTTCTAATTGTTCTCTTTTTTACAATTCTAACCTATTAAACCACTGGGCTCAGCAAGACCTCTATTGATGATAGTGACGTGGTGAGTTGACCAGCGTTAACAAAATAACAAGTTTATTTCTATCAACTAAAACCATGTTATTCATTAGTCATGTTGGTCTGATATTACTGAAGTGATGACCACACAACAAGTACTATTCAAACCAGCTGCCACAAACAGAGACTAATACCATATTTTCAACGATTTCACTTTAAGCATGTACAGCAAAAGATCAACTACCTTGAAAACAAAAGTATTAACTTAGTAAGTGGCACTGTATAAATCTTGAGCACACGGTTTGTTGATACAAGTAGAATTGCTATTTAACAAAATTAAAATGAATGATTTAGATTATATATTTGGATCAAAGCAAACCAAATAATGTAGTTGATTTGCATATCCTATTTAGAATGCACATTTTCGCAATTCTATCAAATCACTGGGCTCAACACGATCTCTACTGATAGTGACGTGGAGTTGACCAGGGTTAAAATCCATCTGAAACCTAATTGAAATACTTGGCCTAACTGATACAGTCTAACACTGTAACAGTGAGGTAGCAAGTTAACTTCTGCTAATAATTAATGTTGTTATATTTTAAATTTTCAAATTTATCTCTAAAATTATTGACTAATTTTTTTTGTACAATTCTAACCTATTAAATCACTGGGCTCTAAACGACCTCTATTGATGATAGTGACGTAGAGAGTTGACCAGCGTTAACAAAATAACAAATTTATTTCTATCAACTAAAACCATGCTATTCATTAATCATGTTGGTCTGATATTACTGAAGTGATGACCACACAACAAGCACTATTCAAACCAGCTGCCACAAACAAAGATAATACCATATTTTCAACGATTTCACTTTAAGCATGTACAGCAAAAGATCAACTACCTTGAAAATAAACACATTTACTTAGTAAGTGGCACTGTATAAATATTGAGCACACAGTGTGTTGATACAAGTAAGAAATGCTATTTAACAAATTAAATTGAATGTTAATTAGATTATATATTTAGAATGCACAATTTCGCAATTCTATTAAATTTCTGAGCTCAGCACGACCTCTATTGATAGTGACGTGGAGTTTACCAGGGTTAAAATCCGTTTAAAACCTAATTAGAAAACTTGGCCTAACTGATACAGTCTAACACTGCAACAGTGAGGTAGCAAGTTAAGTTCTGCTGATTTTAATTGTTAGTATAGATTAAATTTTTATATTCATCTCTAAATTGTTGTCTAATTGTCCTTTTTTGGTACAATTCTATCCTATTAAATCACTGGGCTCAGCAAGACCTCTATTGATGATAGTGACGTGCAGAGTTCACCAGCGGCAAAACAAAATAACAAATTTATTCCTATCAACTAAAACCATGCAATTCATTAATCATGTTGGTCTGATATTACTGAAGTGATGACCACACAGCAAGTACTATTCAAACCAGCTGCCACAAACAGAGATTAATACCATGTTTTCAACACTTTCACTTTAAGCATATACAGCAAAAGATCAACCGTATTGAAACCAAGGCAGTTACTTAGTAAGTGATACTGTATAAATATTGAAAGCACGATTTGTTGATACAAAAAAATAGTTATTGAACAAACTAAAATGAAATATTTAAATTATAAATTTAGTTCGAAGGATAGCAAATAAACTATTTTTTGATCCACCTGAAATACTCGGCCTGGCTGAAGCAGTCTAAACTGGAACAGTGAGGATGCGAGTCTATTATATAATATAAAATAAGCAAATTGTAAAGAAAAAATTGATTTATATGTAGAAATTATCATAGTGTGAACAGCGACGTATTTATCTCACAGACAGATGTTTGAAACGACAACTGTGGTGTGGTAAATATCTTCCCAGGAACAATCTGAAATCGAAATAAGCAAAAACAAAAATATATAGAAATTTAACAAAGACATTGTTACATTATTTTAGGGGGCGTAGTTGACGCGTTAGCTAATCAAACAAGTGGCCCCCTTGAATACTTTCAGTTGTTTGAAACGACAACTGTTACATAATAAATACATTTTTTGTAATCATGTGATCATTAATATAGTAGAAGACCTCAGTAATTCTTTCGTAGCTATTATGCCTGATTGATGTGTCTTAATTAGAATGCACATTTTGCAATTCTAACCTATCATATCACTGAGCTCAGCACGACCTCTATTGATAGTGACGTGGAGTTAACCAGGGTTAAAATCCATTTAAAACCTAATTAAATACTTGGCCTAACTGAAATAGTCTAACACTGGAACAGTGAGGTAGCAAGTTAATTTCTGCTGATATTAAATGTTTTTATATATTAAATTTTTAAATTCATCATTAAAACTATTGTCTAATTGTCTTCTTTTTATACAGTTCTAACCTATTAAATCACTGGGCTCAGAACGACCTCTATTGATGATAGTGACGTGAAGAGTTCACCAGTTTTAAAGCAAAATAACAAATTTATTTCTATCAACTAAAACCATGTTATTCATTAATCATGTTGGTCTGATATTACTGAAGTGATGACCACACAACAGGTACTATTCAAACCAGCTGCCACAAACAGAGATTAATACCATATTTTCAACGATTTCACTTTAAGCATGTACAGCAAAAGATCAACTGCCTTGAAAACAAACGCATTAACTTAGTAAGTAACACTGTATAATTATTGAGAACACGGTTTATTGATACAAAAAAATAGTTATTGAACAAATTAAAACGAAATATTTAAATTATAAATTTAGCCCAAAGCATAGCAAATAAACTATTTTTTAATCCACCTGAAATACTCGGCCTGCCTGAAGCAGTCTAAACTGGAACAGTGAGGTTGCGAGTCTATTGTAATATAATAAATAAGCAAAATTCAGAGAAACAATTGAATTATTTGTAGAAACTCTCATAGTACAAACAGCAACGCATTTATCAAACTGACAATTGTTTGAAACGACAACTGTGGTGTGGTAAATATTCAGGAACAATCTGAAATTAAAATAAGCAAAAGTAGAAATATATATAAATTTAACAAAAAATATTAAGAAAGCAATAATTTAACAAAACTACTTGATTACAGACAATAATTTAATTAATCTAACGTATTGAAAACAACAGTTGAAATAGATAGAAAAACAATCAACTTAAGATGATATGAAGACATAAATATTTTAAGATGCTACAACAGAAATAAATATAGACACAAAACAATAGAATGCAAAAATGATCTCATGTCCACACTGTAGAATAAAACATGAAAGAGAATGTCAATACAATCAATTGAACTGTTCAAATTGTTGGTAAAAAATAAAGAAATACAGTGGTAGAATAAATTCTGCAAATGATACACAAATAACGAGAAACTGAATTGACCACATAAGTTAATAAAATAATTAAAAAAATAATAAATGTGCACGTAGTATCTTTAATAAATTAGATATATTAAACTTGCTTTTAATAGATGAAAAAGTTACATTATAAGTGAAACATAACTTTACAAGAACTGAGATGCAAACATTAAATTTTCAAATTACTGCTTATACTTTCAATCAAGAGATGATGAAAATTGTGGATGGTAAAGCAAACATTAACTAAACATTTTTGCAATCTACAGACGTCAAGATTCTGAAATAAATCATTTCATAGATGACTTGGAACACAATATTAATGATAAAAAAACACTTTTTCATAATTTGAGACATCAGCAACAACAATAACTTGAACATGTACTTGAAACACAATAAAACTAGAATATAGAAAAACAGTAAAGTTTAATTATCAACTAGTTAGACCATAAAATATTAAATAAAGTATTTCAATCTAATATCAGTTAAAAAAAAGTACTAGATGGTAACCATAATAAAAATGAATTTTATAGCAGAGAATGTAACACTTTCCATATAGTAATTTTAAAAAGTAAAATTATTAAAATTGTGTACGTCAAAAATATAAATTGGATGAATTTACAGCTTGTCTCACTGTTTAAATAAAGAAAAATAATTTTCAAACAACTACAACACTTATTTGAATTAAAAGTATTTAGAAATTAACCTACTGATATTCAAACACAAAAAAGAATTTACTAGAAAATTAAATAATTAACACAAACTGAGACCTAAGAAAAATGTGGTTTTAGTTAATAAAAAACTTGAAAAATACTAATGAAAAAGAAAACTTATTGAGAACATAAATTATATTTTGAATCCACACAGACAAAACAAAAAAAATACTAAAAAAGAAAAGAATGGAAATTTTATAACCGTAAATATAATGTACGACAATTTTGCAGAAATAATAAAAACATATTATAATAAAGCCTTTCCCTATATAGAACATAAAACAAGCAACGATAAGAAATAGATAACACCAAAAATTAAACAATTGTAAATATTACAGAAAAAAATAAATAAAAGAATAAATAATGCATGATATACTTACAGATATCAAGAAGTAAAAAAGAGTACAATGCAAAAAGAAATAAAGAATGTTGAAATGTAAGAAAAGAAATTAGAAGAACCCAAAAAAATGCAAAATAGAATTAACTAAAGAAAGCAACATAACAATTCTTATAGAAACCGCAACAACTTTTTTGCAAATCTATAGAATGTAAAAAAACAAGAAACTTTAAAACTCTTATACAAGAAACAAATATATCAATGTATTTGTATTCAGTAGAAAAAATAAAAGTAGAACAATCTACAAAAGTAGACATACCTGAACACGTGTTTGAATTAGTTAAATTTATTATAACGCACTTTATAAATGTATCAAATTTCTAAAAAACCTATCAATAGCTGTAAAGCAATTAAGAGTAATACCAATATACAAAAACAAAAAAAAATTAAACAAACTAATAAAGTCCAGTTTAATATCACATCAAAACCAATATCTAAAATATTTGAACAATCATTTAATTAATAAATGCCAACATGGATTCAGAAAAAATATCAACATTAACAGCACTTAACAAATAGATATTACAAAAGCATTAAACAAAAGTAGCATTAGATTTTTTTAAATGTAAATCGAGCTTCATATACTGTGAATTATAACCTATTGTTAGAAAAGCTCTGCTCATAAAGAATCAAAGAAATACTAAACAGTTGAATAAAATCATAATTACAAAACAGAACACAGATAGTAGAAATAAAACAAGCAAGATCAGAAAAAACTCTTTTGTCCTGTTTATTTTTATTCATAATGATATGATGATCTTCCAAATTAATACAAAGCTACACTAAACATATTTATATACGCTGACAATAACTTATGAGTTAATCAAAATAATGATAAAACATTAATTAAAAAAGAACATAAGCAAGCACTAAAATTGAATAATTTTAAACAGTAATAAATCGCAAATAATAACATTCTATTCATCAAATAAAAAAACTGAAAGTAGATACATTTTACAAATCAACAATGAAAGCATAGAGCAGCTAAAAACAGTAAAATTCTTAGAAATTTATATAGACAAAAAACTTACATAAATATTTTATTTTTATTTTATTTATTATTAATATATTAAAAATACCATCATATAAAACAAACAAAACTTTTATTTTGCGGAATTATTCAATCAACACCAATACCATTACTCGTAAGGAATAAATGTTACAAAAAAAAATCCTGTACGATAGAAGAAGCAAACCGCTATTTATTAAACATAATTATATAAAAATAAATGTAATTTTATAAGTTAGAAATAAAAACATTATGAATAGCAACATACACACTGCAAAACAAGAATTAAACAGCGAGTACGACAACAACAATTCTATACAAAATTATAGCATGGTACAATAAGAAGAAACAAAAACTAACACATCAATTCTTAAGTAATCTATTTTACAGTTTAGAAACATACCTGAGAACTTATTTCAAATCCTAACGATAAATATATTATTGTAACTAATATATTTAGTTGATATAGGTATTATTCACAGGAGCAAACTGAAATCAGAATAAACAAAAACACAAAAATATAAACAATTAACAACAAAAATAATTACATTATTTTAGGGGGCGCAGTTGACGCGTGAGCTAATCAAACAAGTGGCCCCCTTGAATACTTTCAGTTGTTTGAAACGACAACCGTTACATAATAAATTCTCTTTTTAGTAATGATAACTATAAATTCCTGATTAAATTTTCTAACCTATTTCGAATACACATTTTTGCAATTCTATCAAATCACTGGGCTCAACACGACCTCTACTGATAGTGACGTGGAGTTGACCAGGGTTAAAATCCATTTAATACCTAATTGGAATACTTGACCTAACTGAAACAGTCTAACACTGCAACAGTGAGGTAGCAAGTTAATTTATAATTCAAATTTTAAAATTCATTTTTGAAATTTTTGTCTAATTATCTTATTGTACAATTCTAACCTATTAAATTACTGGGCTCAGCAAGACCTCTATTGATGATAGTGACGTGGTGAGTTGACCAACGTTAACAAAATAACAAATTTATTCCTATCAACTAAAACCATGTTATTCATTAGTCATGTTGGTCTGATATTACTGAAGTGATGACCACACAACAAGTACTATTCAAACCAGCTGCCACAAACAGAGATTAATACCATGTTTTCAACGATTTCACTTTAAGCATGTACAGCAAAAGATCAACTGCCTTGAAAACAAACGCATTAACTTAGTAAGTAGCACTGTATAAATGTTGAGCACACGATTTGGTGATACAAGTAAGAAATGCTATTTAACAAATTAAAATGAATGTTAATTAGAATATTTATTTGGATCAAAGCAAACCAAATAATGTAATTGATTTGTATATTCTATTTAGAATGCACATTTTCGCAATTCTATCAAATCACTGGGCTCAACACGACCTCTATTCATAGTGACGTGGAGTTGACCAGGGTTAAAATCCACCTAAAACCTAATATGAACACTGCAACAGTTAGGTAGCAAGTCAATTTCTGCTAATATTAATTGTTATTATAATTAAAGTTTTCAATTTAATTTTTAAAATTATTGTCTTATAGTCAGTGAATTCAAATAAATCCTTATTAATAGCCTCTTAACAGTCTCATCTAACCTGTGCCACCAAGGTCGAACTACCTATAGCAACAGTGGAAGGTGTCCCTGAGCATGAGGAGTTTACCCTATTTTAGACCAACTGCTGATAGCTTAACACTGACAAGAATGACCAAATTCTTGAAAGTGCCAAGCGTCAATTGGAATGGTGGGTACTCACTAAGCCGGCGTCGACTCTTACACTAGATCAAACCTTAAACCTTGGTCAGGCTACGGGTCATCACTAATGTGACTACGTTGGGCTTTCGTTTAACCTAATCATGTCATGTTATGTTATTATATATTAAATTTTTAAATTTATCTCTAAAATTATTTTCTAATTGTCCTTTTTTTGTACAGTTCTAACTATTAAATCACTGGGCTCAGCAAGACCTCTATTGATGATAGTGACGTGAAGAGTTTACCAGCGAGAAAACAAAACAACAAATTTATTTCTATCAACTAAAACCATGCAATTCATTAATCATGTTGGTCTAATATTACTGAAATGATGACCACACAGCAAGTACCATTCAAACCAGCCGCCACAAACAAAGATTAATACCATGTTTTCAACGATTTCACTTTAAGCATGTACAGCAAAAGATCATTTGCCTTGAAAACAAACGCATTAACTTAGTAAGTAACACTGTATAATTATTGAGCACACGATTTGTTGATACAAAAAAATAGTTATTGAACAAAATAAAATGAAATAATTAAATTATAAATTTGAGCCAAAGCAAACCAAATAAACTATTTTTGGATCCACCTGAAATACTCGGCCTGGCTGAAGCAGTCTAAACTGGAACAGTGAGGTTGCGAGTCTATTATATAATATAAAATAAGCAAATTCTAGAGAAACAATTGATTTATATGTAGAAATTATAATAGTATGAACAGCAACGTATTTATCACACAGACAGATGTTTGAAACGACAACTGTGGTGTGATAAATATTTTTTTGGGAACAATCTGAAATCGAAATAAGCAAAAACACAAATATATAGAAATTTAACAAAGACATTTTAGGGGGCGTAGTTGACGCGTGAGCTAATCAAACAAGTGGCCTCCTTGAATACTTTCAGTTGTTTGAAACGACAAATGTTACATAATAAATACATTTTTTGTAATCATGTGATCATTAGTATAGTAGAAAACCTGTCATTCTTTTCTAGCTATTATGCCTGATTGATGTGTCTGATGTATTTAGAATGCACATTTTGCAATTCTAACCTATCATATCACTGGGCTCAGCACGACCTCTATTGATAGTGACGTGGAGTTAACCAGGGTTAAATTCCGTTTAAAACCTAATTAGAATTGTTGTCTAATTGTCCTTTTTTGGTACAATTCTATCCTATTGAATAACTGGGCTCAGCAAGACCTCTATTGATGATAGTGACGTGCAGAGTTCACCAGCGGCAAAACAAAATAACAAATTTATTTCTATCAACTAAAACTATGCAATTCATTAATCATGTTGGTCTGATATTACTGAAGTAATGACCACACAACAAGTACTATTCAAACCAGCTGCCACAAACAGAGATTAATACCATGTTTTCAACGATTTCACTTTAAGCATGTTCAGCAAAAAATCAACTGCCTTGAAAACAAACGAATTAACTTAGTAAGAGGCACTGTATAAATATTGAGCACACGATTTGTTGATACAAGTAGAAATGCTATTTAACAAAATAAAAGTGAAAGTTAATTAATTAGATTATATATTGGCCTAACTGATACAGTCTAACACTGCAACAGTGCGGTAGCAAGTTAACTTCTGCTAATAATTAATGTTGTTATATTTTAAATTTTCAAATTTATCTCTAAAATTATTGACTAATTTTTTTTTGTACAATTCTAACCTATTAAATCACTGGGCTCTAAACGACCTCTATTGATGATAGTGACGTAGAGAGTTGACCAGCGTTAACAAAATAACAAGTTTATTTCTATCAACTAAAACCATGTTATTCATTAGTCATGTTGGTCTGATATTACTGAAGTGATGACCACACAACAAGTACTATTCAAACCAGCTGCCACAAACAGAGAAAAACACCATATTTTCAACGATTTCACTTTAAGCATGTTCAGCAAAAGATCAACTGCATTGAAAACAAACGCATTAACTTAGTAAGTAGCACTGTATAATTATTGAAAACACGATTTGTTGATACAAAAAAATAGTTATTGAACAAATTAAAATAAAATTATTAAATTATAAATTTGGGCTAAAGCAAAGCAAATAAACTATTCTTGAATCTACCTGAAATACTCGGCCTGGCTGAAGCAATGTATTACTGTAACAGTGAGGTTGCGAGTCTTTTTGATGTAATTAATAAGCAAAATCTAATAAAATTATTGAATTATATATAAAAATTAATATAGAATCAACAGCAACGTATTTATCACACAGACAGATGTTTGAAACGACAACTGTGGTGTGATAAATATCTTCTCAGGAACAATCTGAAATCGAAATAAGCAAAAACACAAATATATAGAAATTTAAGAAAGACATTGTTACATTATTTTAGGGGGCGTAGTTGACGCGTGAGCTAATCAAACAAGTGGCCCCCTTGAATACTTTCAGTTGTTTGAAACGACAACCGTTACATAATAAATTTTAATTTTAGTAATGATAACTATAAATTCCTGATTAAATTTTCTAACCTATTTAGAATACACATTTTTGCAATTCTATCAAATCACTGGGCACAACACGACCTCTACTGATAGTGACGTGGAGTTGACCAGGCTTAAAATCTATTTAATACCTAATTAGAATACTTGGCCTAACTGAAGCAGTCTAACACTGCAACAGTGAGGTAGCAAGTTAATTTATAATTCAAATTTTTAAATTCATTTCTGAAATTTTTGTCTAATTATCTTATTGTACAATTCTAACCTACTAAATTACTGAGCTCAGCAAGACCTCTATTGATGATAGTGACGTGGTGAGTTGACCAGCGTTAACAAAATAACAAATTTAATTCTATCAACTAAAACCATGTTATTCATTAGTCATGTTGGTCTGATATTACAGAAGTGATGACCACACAACAAGTACTATTCAAACCAGCTGCCACAAACAGAAATTAATACCATATTTTCAACGATTTCACTTTAAGCATGTACAGCAAAAGATCAACTACCTTGAAAACAAAAGTATTTTCTTAGTAAGTGGCACTGTATAAATATTGAGCACACGGTTTGTTGATACAAGTAGATTTGCTATTTAACAAAATTAAAATGAATGATTTAGATTATATATTTGGATCAAAGCAAATCAAATAATGTAATTAATTTTTATATCCTATTTAGAATGCACATTTTTGCAATTCTATCAAATCACTGGGCTCAACACGACCTCTACTAATAGTGACGTGGAGTTGACCATGTTTAAAATTCATTAAATACCTAATTAGAATACTTGGCCTAACTGTAACAGTCTAACACTGGAACAGTGAGGTAGCAAGCTAACTTCTGCTAAAATTATTGTCTAATTGTCCTTTTTTTGTACAGTTCTAACCTATTAAATCACTGGGCTCAGAACGACCTCTATTGATGATAGTGACGTGGAGAGTTCACCACCGGCAAAACAAAATAACAAATTTATTTCTATCAACTAAAACCATGCAATTCATTAATCATGTTGGTCTGATATTACTGAAGTGATGACCACACAGCAAGTACTATTCAAACCAGCTGCCACAAACAGAGATTAATACCATGTTTTCAACACTTTCACTTTAAGCATATACAGCAAAAGATCAACCGTATTGAAACCAAGGCAGTTACTTAGTAAGTGATACTGTATAAATATTGAAAACACGATTTGTTGATACAAAAAAATAGTTATTGAACAAATTAAAATGAAATATTTAAATTATAGATTTAGTTCGAATCATAGCAAATAAACTATTATTTGATCCACCTGAAATACTCGGCCTGGCTGAAGCAGTCTAAATTGGAACAGTGAGGATGCGAGTCTATTATATAATATAAAATAAGCAAATTGTAAAGAAACAATTGATTTATATGTAGAAGTTATCATAGTGTGAACAGCAACGTATTTATCTCACAGACAGATGTTTGAAACGACAACTGTGGTGTGGTAAATATCTTCCCAGGAACAATCTGAAATCGAAATAAGCAAAAACAAAAATATATAGAAATATAACAAAGACATTGTTACATTATTTTAGGGGGCGTAGTTGACGCGTGAGCTAATCAAACAAGTGGCCCCCTTGAATACTTTCAGTTGTTTGAAACGACAACTGTTACATAATATTTACATTTTTATTAATGATGTGATCATTAGTATAGTAGAAGACTTCAGTCATTCATTCCTAGCTATTATGCCTGATTGATGTGTCTAACTTGTTTAAAATGCATATTTTGCAATTCTAACCTATCATATCACTGGGCTCAAGACGACCTCTATTGATAGTGACGTGGAGTTGACCAGGGTTAAAATCCATTTAAAACCTAATTGAATACTTGGCCTAACTGATACAGTCGAACACTGCAACAGTGAGGTAGCAAGTCAATTTATGCTGATAATAATTGTTAGTATAAATTAAATTTTTAAATTTATTTCTAAAATTGTTGTCTAACTATTTATTTTTTACAATTTTAACCTCTTTAATCACTGGGCTCAGCAAGACCTCTCTTGATGATAGTGACGTGAAGAGTTCACCAGCGGCAAAACAAAATAACAAATTTATTTCTATCAACTAAAACCATGTTATTCATTAATCATGTTGGTCTGATATTACTGAAGTGATGACCACACAACAAGTAATATTCAAACCAGCCGCCACAAACAAAAGTTAATACCATGTTTTCAACGATTTCACTTTAAGCATGTACAGCAAAAGATCAACTGCCTTGAAAACAATCGCATTTATTTAGTAAGTGGCAATGTATAAATATTGAGCACACAATTTGTTGATACAAGTAGATATGCTATTTAACAAAATTAAAATGAATGTTAATTAGATTATATTTTTGGGTCATAGCAAACCATTTGTAATTGATTTTTATATCCTAATTAGAATGCACATTTTCGCAATTCTATCAAATCACTGGGCTCAACACGACCTCTACTGATAGTGACGTGGAGTTGACCAGGGTTAAAATCGATTTAATACCTAATTTGAATACTTGGCCTAACTGAAACAGTCTAACACTACAACAGTGAGGTAGCAAGTTGATTTCTGCTGATATTAATTGTTAATATACTTAAACTTTCAAAATTATTCCTAAATATATAGTCTAATAATTATCCTTTTTTTACAATTTTAACCTATTAAATTACTGGGTTCAGAACGACCTCTATTGATGATAGTGACATAAAGAGTTGACCAGTGTTAAAGCAGAACAACAATTTATTTCTATCAACTAAAACCATGTTTTTCATTAATCATGTTGGCCTGATATTACTGAAGTGATGACCACACAGCAAGTACTATTCAAACCAGCCGCTACAAACAAAGATTAGTACCATGTTTTCAACGATTTCACTTTAAGCATGTACAGCAAAAGATCAATTGCCTTGAAAACAAACGCATTAACTTAGTAAGTAGCACTGTATAATTATTGAGAACACGATTTGTTGATACAAAAAAATAGTTATTGAACAAATCAAAATGAAATATTAAAATTATAAATTTGGGCCGAAGCAAACCAAATAAACTATTTTTGGTCCACCTGAAATACTCGGCCTGGCTGAAGCAGTCTATTACTGTAACAGTGAGGTTGCGAGTCTATTAGATGTAATTAATAAGCAAAATCTAATAAAATTATTGAATTATAAATAAAAACTATTATAGAATCAACAGCAACGTATTTATCACACAGACAGATGTTTGAAACGACAACTGTGGTGTGATAAATATCTTCCCAGGATTAATCTGAAATCGAAATAAGCAAAAACACAAATATATAGAAATTTAACAAAGACATTGTTACATTATTTTAGGGGGCGTAGTTGACGCGTGAGCTAATCAAACAAGTGGCCCCCTTGAATATTTTCAGTTGTTTGAAACGACAACTGTTACATAATATTTACATTTTTATTAATGATGTGATCATTGGTATAGTAGAAGACTTCAGTCATTCATTCCTAGCTATTTATGCCTGATTGATGTGTCTAACTTATTTAGAATGTACATTTTGCAATTCTAACCTATCATATCACTGGGCTCAGCACGACCTCTATTAATAGTGACGTGAAGTTAACCAGGGTTAAAATCCATTTAAAACCTAATTGAATACTTGGTCTAACTGAAACAGTCTAACTCTGGAACAATGAGGTAGTAAGCTAATTTCTGCTAATATTAAATGTTCTTATATATTAAATTTTTAAATTCATCTTTAAAATCATTTTCTAACTGTTGTCTTTTTTACAATTCTAACCTATTAAACCACTGGGCTCAGCAAGACCTCTATTGATGATAGTGACGTGGTGAGTTGACCAGCGAGAAAACAAAACAACAAATTTACTTCTATCAACTAAACCCATGTTTTTCATTAATTATGTTGGTCTGATAATACTGAAGTGATGACCACACAACAAGCACTATTCAAACCAGCTGCCACAAACAAAGATAATACCATATTTTCAACGATTTCACTTTAAGCATGTACAGCAAAAGATCAACTGCCTTGAAAACAAACGCATTAACTTAGTAAGTGGCACTGTATAAATTCTGAGCACATGATTTGTTGATACAACTAGAAATGCTATTTAACAAAAACAAAATGAATGTTAATTTGATTATATACATGGATTGAAGCAAACCAAATAATGTAATTGATTTTTATATCTTATTTAGAATGCGCATTTTTGCAATTCTATCAAATCACTGGGCTCAACACGACCTTTACTGATAGTGACGTGGAGTTGACCAGGGTTATCCATTTAAAACCTAATTGGAGTACTTGGCCTAACTGATACAGTCTAACACTGCAACAGTGAGGTAGCAAGTCAATTTTTGCTGATATTAATTGTTATTATAATTAAAGATTTCAATTTTATTTTTGAAATTATTGTTTTGTAGTCTGTGAATTTAAATAAATTTGTATTAACAGTCTCATCTAACCTGTGCCACCAAGGTCGAACCACCTATAGAACAGTGGAAGGTGTCCCTGCGCATGAGGGGTTTACCCTTTTTTAGACCAACTGCTGATAGCTTAACACTGACAAGAATGACCAAATTCTTCAAAGTGCCAAGCGTCAATTGGAATGGTGGGTACTCACTAAGCCGGCGTCGACTCTTACACTAGATCAAACCTTAAACCTTGGTCAGACTACAGATCATCACTAATGTGACTACGTTGGGCTTTCGTTTAACCTAATTATGTCATGTCATGTTACTATATATTAAATTTCAAATTCATCTTTAAAATCTTTGTCTAATTGTTCTCTTTTTGTACAATTCTAACCTATTAAACCACTGGGCTCAATGGGAGTGGTTTATAAAGTCAGTGTCACACAACTGTAATTACAACATGTCCTCGTTGGTATTATAAATCAGCTAACTTCACTATGGTTATTATATTATAATAAAATGATTTTAAAATATTTAAAAACTTTAAAGCAGAAACAATATAGTTTATTGCATCTTAATTAAATATTATTATGTTTAGTAGAAATGTATATTAGTCACTTTTAATACTAAAATTTATTAAAAAGAATTTCTAGAATTGCATGACGTTTACTCATATTTAAGTTTTTGAGGTTATACTGTACGTCATCAACAAAAAAATGTAATTTACAGTTGAAATACATATAATTATTTACAAATGCGTTAACCTAGTTACAATAACGCAAAAAACTGATAAATATTAAATAGTAAAAATTGTTAACTAAATTTATTCAATTACAAGTAGCTTTGTTTTAATCTGGTAGTTATTCTATTGTAAATTGGGTAGGCCTCTAAGCCAACCAGAGCATTGTTTCCCAGTTGCCATAACAACTACTAGTGCAGTCTTAACGCGAACAAACTATAATTGTCCTTTTTTGTACAGTTCTAACCTATTAAATCACTGGGCTCAGAACGACCTCTATTGATGATAGTGACGTGAAGAGTTCACCAGCGGCATAACAAAATAAAAAAATTATTTCTATCAACAAAAACCATGTTATTCATTAGTTATGTTGGTGTGATATTACTGAAGTGATGACCACACAACAAGTAATATTCAAACCAGCCGTCACAAACAGAGATTAATACCATGTTTTCAACGATTTCACTTTAAGCATGTTCAGCAAAAGATCAACTGCCTTGAAAACAAACGCATTAACTTCGTAAGTGGCACTGTATAAATATTGAGCACACGATTTGTTGATACAACTAGAAATGCTATTTAACAAAAACAAAATGAATGTTAATTTGATTATATACATGGATTAAAGCAAACCAAATAATGTAATTGATTTTCATATCTTATTTAGAATGCGCATTTTTGCAATTCTATCAAATCACTAGGCTCAACACGACCTCTACTGATAGTGACGTGGAGTTGACCAGGGTTATCCATTTAAAACCTAATTGGAGTACTTGGCCTAATTGATACAGTCTAACACTGCAACAGTGGGGTAGCAAGTCAATTTCTGCTGATATTAATTGTTATTATAATTAAAAATTTCAATTTTATTTTTGAAATTATTGTTTTATAGTCTCTGAATTTAAATAAATTTGTATTATCAGTCTCATCTAACCTGTGCCACCAATGTCGAACAACCTATAGCAACAGTGGAAGGTGTCCCTGAGCATGAGGAGTTTACCCTTTTTTAGACTAACTGCTGATAGCATAACACTGACAAGAATGACCAAATTCTTGAAAGTGCCAAGCGTCAATTGGAATGGTGGGTACTCACTAAGCCGGCGTCGACTCTTACACTAGATCAAACCTTAAACCTTAGTCAGGCTACGGGTCATCACTAATGTGACTACGTTGGGCTTTCGTTTAACCTAATCATGTCATGTTATGTTATTAAATTTTTAAATTTATCTCTAAAATTATTTTCTAATTGTCCTTTTTTTGTACAGTTCTAACTATTAAATCACTGGGCTCAGCAAGACCTCTATTGATGATAGTGACGTGAAGAGTTCACCAGCGGCAAAACAAAATAACAAATTTATTCCTATCAACTAAAACCATGTTATTCATTAGTTATGTTGGTCTGATATTACTGAAGTGATGACCACACAACAAGTACTATTCAAACTAGCTGCCACAAACAGAGATTAATACCATGTTTTTAACAATTTCACTTTAAGCATGTATAGCAAAAGATCAACTGCCTTGAAAACAAACGCATTAACTTCGTAAGTGGCACTGTATAAATATTGAGCACACGATTTGTTGATACAAGTAGAAATGCTATTTAACAAAATTAAAATGAATGTTAATTAGATTATATTATTTGGATCAAAGCAAACCAAATAATGTAATTGATTTTCATATCCTAATTAGAATGCACATTTTCGCAATTCTATCAAATCACTGGGCTCAACACGACCTCTACTGATAGTGACGTGGAGTTGACCATGGTTAAAATCCATCTGAAACCTAATTGAATACTTGGCCTAACTGAAACAGTCTAACTCTGGAACAATGAGGTAGTAAGCTAATTTCTGCTAATATTAAATGTTCTTATATATTAAATTTTTAAATTCATCTTTAAAATTATTTTCTAATTGTTTTCTTTTTTACAATTCTAACCTATTAAACCACTGGGCTCAGCAAGACCTCTATTGATGATAGTGACGTAATGAGTTGACCAGCGAGAAAACAAAACAACAAATTTACTTCTATCAACTAAACCCATGTTTTTCATTAATTATGTTGGTCTGATATTACTGAAGTGATGACCACACAACAAGCACTATTCAAACCAGCTGCCACAAACAAAGATAATACCATATTTTCAACGATTTCACTTTAAACATGTACAGCAAAAGATCAACTGCCTTGAAAACAATCGCATTAACTTAGTAAGTGGCACTGTATCAATTCTGAGCACATGATTTGTTGATACAACTAGAAATGCTATTTAACAAAAACAAAATGAATGTTAATTTGATTATATACATGGATTAAAGCAAACCAAATAATGTAATTGATTTTCATATCTTATTTAGAATGCGCATTTTTGCAATTCTATCAAATCACTGGGCTCAACACGACCTCTACTGATAGTGACGTGGAGTTGACCAGGGTTGAATTCCAATTAAAACTTAATTGGAGTACTTGGCCTAACTGAAACAGTCTAACACTGCAACAGTGAGGTAGCAAGTCAATTTCTGCTGATATTAATTGTTATTATAATTAAAGATTTCAATTTTATTTTTGAAATTATTGTTTTGTAGTCTGTGAATTTAAATAAATTTGTATTAACAGTCTCATCTAACCTGTGCCACCAAGGTCGAACCACCTATAGAACAGTGGAAGGTGTCCCTGCGCATGAGGGGTTTACCCTTTTTTAGACCAACTGCTGATAGCATAACACTGACAAGAATGACCAAATTCTTCAAAGTGCCAAGCGTCAATTGGAATGGTGGGTACTCACTAAGCCGGCGTCGACTCTTACACTAGATCAAACCTTAAACCTTGGTCAGGCTACAGATCATCACTAATGTGACTACGTTGGGCTTTCGTTTAACCTAATTATGTCATGTCATGTTACTATATATTAAATTTCAAATTCATCTTTAAAATCTTTGTCTAATTGTTCTCTTTTTGTACAATTCTAACCTATTAAACCACTGGGCTCAGCAAGACCTCTATTGATGATAGTGACGTGAAGAGTTCACCAGTTTTAAAGCAAAATAACAAATTTATTCCTATCAACTAAAAACATGTTATTCATTAATCATGTTGGTCTGATATTACTGAAGTGATGACCACACAACAAGTACTATTCAAACCAGCCGCCACAAACAAAGATTAATACCATGTTTTCAACGATTTCACTTTAAGAATGTACAGCAAAAGATCAACTGCCATGAAAACGCATTAACTTAGTAAGTAACACTGTATAATAATTGAGAACACGGTTTATTGATACGAAAAAATAGTTATTGAACAAATTAAAATGAAATAGTTAAATTATAAATTTAGCCCAAAGCATCCAAAGCATAGCAAATAAACTATTTTTTGATCCACCTGAAATACTCGACCTGCCTGAAGCAGTCTAAACTGGAACAGTGAGGTTGCGAGTCTATTGTAATATAATAAATAAGCAAAATTCAGAGAAACAATTGAATTATTTGTAGAAACTCTCATAGTACAAACAGCAACGCATTTATCAAACTGACAATTGTTTGAAACGACAACTGTGGTGTGGTAAATGTTCAGGAACAATCTGAAATTAAAATAAGCAAAATTAGAAATATATATAAATTTAACAAAAAAATATTAAGAAAGCAATAATTTATCAAAACTACTTGATTACAGACAATAATTTAATTAATCTAACGTATTGAAAACAACAGTTGAAATAGATAGAAAAACAATCAACTTAAGATGATATGAAGACATAAATATTTTAAGATGCTACAACAGAAATAAATATAGACACAAAACAATAGAATGCAAAAATTATCTCATGTCCACACTGTAGAATAAAACATGAAAGAGAATGTCAATACAATCAATTGAACTGTTCAAATTGTTGGTAAAAAATAAAGAAATACAGTGGTAGAATAAATTCTGCAAATGATACACAAATAACGAAAAACTGAATTGACCACATAAGTTAATAAAATAATTAAAAAATAAATAAATGTGCACCTAGTATCTTTAATAAGTTAGATATATTGAACTTGCTTTTAATAGATGAAAAAGTTACATTATAAGTGAAACATAACTTTACAAGAACTGAGATGCAAACATTAAATTTTCAAATTACTGCTTATACTTTCAATCAAGAGATAATGAAAATTGTGGAAGGTAAAGCAAACATTAACTAAACATTTTTGCAATCTTCAGACGTCAAGATTCTGAAATAAATCATTTCATAGATGACTTGGAACACAATATTAATGATAAAAAACACTTTTTCATAATTTGAGACATCAGCAACAACAATAACTTGAACATGTACTTGAAACACAATAAAACTAGAATATAGAAAAACAGTAAAGTTTAATTATCAACTAGTTAGACCATAAAATATTAAATAAAGTATTTCAATCTAATATCAGTTAAAAAAAAGTACAAGAAGGTAACCATAATAAAAATGAATTTTATAGCAGAGAATGTAACACTTTCCATATAGTAATTTTAAAAAGTAAAATTATTAAAATTGTGTACGTCAAAAATATAAATTGGATGAATTTACAGCTTGTCTCACTGTTTAAATAAAGAAAAATAATTTTCAAACAACTACAACACTTATTTGAAGTAAAAGTATTTAGAAATTAACCTACTGATATTCAAACACAAAAAAGAATTTACTAGAAAATTAAATAATTAACACAAACTGAGACCTAAGAAATATGTGGTTTTAGTTAATAAAAAACTTGAAAAATCCTAATGAAAAAGAAAACTTATTGAGAACATAAATTATATTTTGAATCCACACAGACAAAACAAAAAAAATACTAAAAAAGAAAAGAATGGAAATTTTATAACCGTAAATATAATGTACGACAATTTTGCAGAAATAATAAAAACATATTATAATAAAGCCTTTCCCTATATAGAACATAAAACAAGCAACGATAAGAAATAGATAACACCAAAAATTAAACAATTGTAAATATTACAGAAAAAAATAAATAAAAGAATAAATAATGCATGATATACTTACAGATATCAAGAAGTAAAAAAGAGTACAATGCAAAAAGAAATAAAGAATGTTGAAATGTAATAAAAGAAATTAGAAGAACCCAAAAAAATGCAAAATAGAATTAACTAAAGAAAGCAACATAACAATTCTTATAGAAACCGCATCAACTTTTTTGCAAATCTATAGAATGTAAAAAAACAAGAAACTTTAAAACTCTTATACAAGAAACAAATATATCAATGTATTTGTATTCAGTAGAAAAAATAAAAGTAGAACAATCTACAAAAGTAGACATACCTGAACACGTGTTTGAATTAGTTAAGTTTATTATAACGCACTTTATAAATGTATCAAATTTCTAAAAAACCTATCAATAGCTGTAAAGCAATTAAGAGTAATACCAATATACAAAAACAAAAAAAATTAAACAAACTAATAAAGTCCAGTTTAATATCACATCAAAACCAATATCTAAAATATTTGAACAATCATTTAATTAATAAATGCCAACATGGATTCAGAAAAAATATCAACATTAACAGCACTTAACAAATAGATATTACAAAAGCATTAAACAAAAGTAGCATTAGATTTTTTAAAATGTAAATCGAGCTTCATATACTGTGAATTATAACCTATTGTTAGACAAGCTCTGCTCATAAAGAATCAAAGAAATACTAAACAGTTGAATAAAATCATACTTACAAAACAGAACACAGATAGTAGAAATAAAACAAGCAAGATCAGATCAAAGAAACATAGATGTTGGGGTTTCCCAAGAAACTTTTTTATCCTGTTTATTTTTATTCATAATGATATGATGATCTTCCAAATTAATACAAAGCTACACCAAACATATTTATATACGCTGACAATAACTTTTGTATTAAACAAAATAATGATAAAAAATTAATTAAAAAAGAACATAAGCAAGCACTAAAATTGAATAATTTTAAACAGTAATAAAACGCAAATAATAACATTCTATTCATCAAATAAAAAAACTGAAAGTAGATACATTTTACAAATCAACAATGAAAGCATAGAGCAGCTAAAAACAGTAAAATTCTTATAGTGCGTACACATTTGCAACAATCTGCCGTATCGCAACACCGTCGCGTATCATCGTCGCGTACCATCACTCCGCAACACAACTGCGAACCGCAACATCGACGTGTAACATATTCCCGCAACACAATGCCGTTCCATTGCCGTATTGTTGCGCCCTGCCGTACTAACTTGTAAAGAGAGCTGCAACATCGTCGCGCAACGTTCCTTTGATCCGACGGCATAAAACCGACAAGCGATGGGACGCTAGAAAAGTCCCATGTTGCGAGGAAATGTTGCGCGAGGATGTTACGCGACGGTGTTGCGGTACGGCAGATTGTTGCAAGTGTGTACCGACTATTAGAAACTTATATAGACAAAAAACTTACATAGATATTTTATTTTTATTTTATTTATTTAGTCTATTGAAAATACTATCATATGAAACAAACAAAACTTTTATTTTGCGGAATTATCTAATCAACACCAATAGAAGAAGCAAACCGCTATTTATTAAGCATCAATGTATAAAAATAAATGTAATTTTATAAGTTAGAAATGAAAACATGAATAGCAACATACACACTGCGAAACAAGAATAAAACAGCAAGAACGACAACAACAATTCCATACAAAATTATAGCGTGGTACAATAAGAAGAAACAAAAACTAACAAATCATTTCTTAAGTAATCCTTTTTACAGTTTAGAAACATACCTGAGAGCTTATTTCAAATCCTAACGATAAATATATTATTGTAACTAATATATTTAGTTGATATTAGTATTATTCACAGGAGCAAACTGAAATCAGAATAAGCAAAAACACAAAAATATAAACAGTTAACAACAAAATTAATTACATTATTTTAGGGGGAGTAGTTGACGCGTGAGCTAATCAAAGTGGCCCCCTTGAATACTTTCAGTTGTTTGAAACGACAACCGTTACATAATAAATTCTCTTTTAGTAATGATAACTATAAATTCCTGATTAAATATTCTAACCTATTTAGAATGCACACTTTTGCAATTCTATCAAATCACTGGGCTCAACACGACCTCTACTGATAGTGACGTGGAGTTGACCAGGGTTAAAATCCATTTAATACCTAATTTGAATACTTGGCCTAACTGAAACAGTCATACACTGCAACAGTGAGGTAGCAAGTTAATTTATAATTCAAATTTTTAAATTCATTTCTGAAATTTTTGTCTAATTATCTTATTGTACAATTCTAACCTATAAAATTACTGGGCTCAGCACGACCTCTATTGATGATAGTGATGTGGTGAGTTGACCAGCGTTAACAAAATAACAAATTTATTCCTATCAACTAAAACCATGTTATTCATTAGTCATGTTGGTCTGATATTACTGAAGTGATGACCACACAACAAGTACTATTCAAACCAGCTGCCACAAACAGAGATTAATACCATAATTTCAACGATTTCACTTTAAGCATGTACAGCAAAAGATCAACTACCTTGAAAACAAAAGTATTTTCTTAGTAAGTGGCACTGTATAAATATTGAGCACACGGTTTATTGATACAAGTAGAATTGCTATTTAACAAAATTAGAATGATTGATTTAGATTATATATTTGGATCTAAGCAAATCAAATAATGTAAATAATTTTCATATCCTATTTAGAATGCACATTTTCGCAATTCTATCAAATCACTGGGCTCAACACGACCTCTATTGATAGTGACGTGGAGTTGACCAGGGTTAAAATCCATTTAACACCTAATTGGAATACTTGGCCTAACTGAAACAGTCTAACAGTGAGGTAGCAAGTCAATTTCTGCTAATATTAATTGTTATTATAATTAAAGTTTTCAATTTTATTTTTAAAATTATTGTTTTATAGTCAGTGAATTCAAATAAATTTTTATTAACAGTCTTAAGGGTCTCATTTAACCTGTGCCACCAAGGTCGAACTACCTATAGCAACAGTGGAAGGTGTCCCTGAGCATGAAGAGTTTACCCTTTTTTAGACAAACTGCTGATAGCATAACACTGACAAGAATGACCAAATTCTTGAAAGTGCCAAGCGTCAATTGGAATGGTGGGTACTCACTAAGCCGGCGTCGACTCTTACACTAGATCAAACCTTAAACCTTGGTCAGGCTACGGGTCATCACTAATGTGACTACGTTGGGCATTCGTTTAACCTAATCATGTCATGTTATGTTATATATTAAATTTTTAAATTTATCTCTAAAATTATTTTCTAATTGTCCTTTTTTTGTACAGTTCTAACTATTAAATCACTGGGCTCAGCAAGACCTCTATTGATGATAGTGACGTGCAGAGTTCACCAGCGGCAAAACAAAACAACAAATTTATTTTTATCAACTAAAACCATGTTATTCACTAATCATGTTGGTTTGATATTGCTGAAGTGATGACCACACAGCAAGTAATATTCAAACCAGCTGCTACAAACAAAGATTAATACCATGTTTTCAACGATATCACTTTAAGCATGTACAGCAAAAGATCAACTGCCTTGAAAACAAACGCATTTACTTAGTAAGTAACACTGTATAATTATTGAGAACACAATTTGTTGATACAAAAAAATAGTTATTGAACAAATTAAAATGAAATAATTAAATTATAAATTTGGCCAATGCAAACCAATGAAATATATTTGATTCCACCTGAAATACTCGGCGTTGCTGAAGCAGTCTAAACTGGAACAGTGAGGTTGCAAGTCTATTATATAATATAAAATAATCAAATTCTAGAGAAACAATTAAATTATTTGTAGAAACTGTTATAGTACAAACAGCAACGCTTTTATCAAACTGACAATTGTTTGAAACGACAACTGTGGTGTGATAAATGTCTTCCCATGAACAATCTGAAAATAAGCAAAAATAGAAATATATGTAAATTTAACAAAAAAATATTAAGAAAGCAATGATTCAACAAAACTACTTTGTTACAGACAAAGATGAAATTAAAGTAACGTACTGCAAACATATAACCACTTGAAATCGATAGAGAAACAATCAAAGCTTATATAAAGACATAAATATTTTGAGATGCTACAACAAAAATAATAGAATGCAAAAATGATATCATGTCCACACTGTAGAATAAAACATGACATAACTGTTGGTGAAAAATAAAGAAATACAATGGTAGAATAAATTCTGCAAATGACACAAATAACGAGAAACAGAATTAACCACATAAGTTAATAAAATAATTAAAAAATGAATAAATGTGCACCTAGTATCTATAATAAATTAGATATATTGAACTTGCTTTTAATAGATGAAAATTTACATTATAAGTGAAACATAACTTTACAAGAACTGGGATGCAAACATTAAATTTTCAAATTACTGCTCGTACTTTCAATCAAGAGATGATAAAAACTGTGGTGGTGAAGTAAACATTAACTAAAAATTTTTGCGTTCTATAGACTTCAAGTCTCTGAAATAAATCATTTCATAGATGACTTGGAACACATTATTAATAGTAAAAAAAACTCTTTTTTTATAATTAAAGATAAATATCTACTCAGCAACAACAATAACATAAACATATACTTGAATTGAATTACAATAGCAGAATATGAAGTGGCTAATACAATGGACAATGAATATTGCACTAGTATACAGAAAAACAGTAAAACAAATGCAAAAAAAAAACAATTATCAACTAGTTAAACCATAAAATATTAAATATCAGCATTTCAATCTAAAATTAGTTAAAAAAAGTACAAGTACAAGAAGGTAGCCTAAAAAGTAATAAAATTGAATTTTATACAAGAAAATATATATATATATAAATATAGTGAGCTAGTTTAAAAAAAAAACTCAAAAAAGAATACTTTCTTGAAATAAAAATACATTTAGAAATTAATCTAAAATTAAACTAAAATCCTCAATTCACAAAAAAAGAATTACCTTGAAAATAGAAATAATTAACAAAAACTAGGAAAAAGATGTGATCTATAGTTAATAAAATAATTGACAAAAAAAATTTAAAAAAATTATATGTTTTAAACTTTGGTGAAAACATACTAACAAAGAAAAAGATATTGCGGACTATATTCTGTACCTGTCCCAGACAAAATGTTTCAACTGTCCCGAGCATTATTAATCCAATATTATGTAGTTAAACTGATAAGTAATACTTAAAAGTGCAATCTATCCTAAAGAAATAAAATTGTCACACGTAACACCAATTTGCAAAAAAAAGGAGATACTAAAAACCACCAAAATTATTGTTTAATAATTAAAACAGTTAGTTTGGACAATAACCTCACTGTTTTTCAAGAAAAAAATTAAACAACAGCAAATTTGTTGACTTAAAAAAAAACCTTTTGACACTGCAAATTATTGGCTTCTCTTAAATTGGCTGGAGGCAATAGAAAAACTGATCAAAGACATGAAACAAATATTAGTGGATAACTAAGTAAAGAAAAAAATGTTACACTAGGTATCCCACAAAAATCGGTGTTAGGACCTCTTTTGTATTGTCTTTACATACAAAACCTTCAAAACTGTGATCTAAAAAACAGTGTATGCTGATGACATAATGTTATTATATACTAATAGTGGTATAAACAAAATAAGCAATTCTATCAACCAAGATCTGTGTGTATTCAACAAATATGCAATGAACAAAGACAAAACAGAATATGTAATATTCATAAATTGTAATCAAAAGAACCTGAAAGTAAACAATATATCTTAAAGCAAGAAAAAATTATAAATTGATAAAAATTTAACATGGTCTCATCCAAAAATTAAAAATAAACTTAATATTACTAACTGGTACAATAAAAATATGTAATATTAGATGTAGTAAAATAAATAAAATTATCTATAACAACGTAATAATATCTATAATAATGTACACGATAGGTTTTCATATAACCTACCATACCTCACTCCTTCAGAAACGCTTTATAAAAATACATTAAAGCTTGAAAACATTTATAAAATCAAAAATTGTAAACTTATAAATAAGATTAACACTAAAACTTTAAAGACAAACATCATTTTAATAACAACATCTACAACACAAGAAAAAAACGACATTTACAAACCTTCTATTGGAACTAATAAAAGAAGCACAACATCGTATACGGCTGTAGAAATGAATACAGTAGAATTCCAAATAACATTAAACAATTAAATAACATAATTGCGTTTAAAAGATTTAAAAAAACTATCTAAATCGATAACTTATAACACTTATTGTTATTGTTCTGACACTGTTTAAATTTGTATAATGTGATAAAAATGTATATAAATAATGTACAACATTTAAAAAAGCCTTAAATCTACTGATGCTACATAACTATATATTAATAATTAAGTTTATCAGACTTACAGTTAGTTAAAACAACAGATGTTGTGTGATAAATATCTTCCCAGGAACAACCTAAAATCAAAATTATGCCGGGCCCTACGTTTGCCACCACCCCCATACAGTTACGAGTTACTACTTTGCAGCTCGTATCTGTACGGTCCCAGCTATTATAAAGTCTATATATAAATACGTCGCGATACTACTCCGCACTTCACGCACTTTCGTCGACGATCCTCTGTATATAAACAGCGCGATATCACTCCGCACTAAATCTTCTGTACGATCCGTCTGCATATATACAGAGCCCGCGGTAGATTGACAAAAAAAAATACATCTAGGAATGTTGAAGATAAAACCTAAATCTTGGTATTAGCTAAAAATGTAATAAATATTTATTCAGCATCTAGAACAGTAAAATTATAATTAAAAGTTTGTCAAAATACGGTTATAGCAAAATTGTGTTTGTTAAATGAATTGATTTATTAATTAATGTATTGTCAATAAAGTATTAAATGTTACAGCCATGTTGTCAGATAATTTTGTAGCAAATGTAGTTTAGATTGAAAGAAGGTAGTAAATGTTATAGTATTACTAGAAAATGTGTGCATAACTAACAATAATTAATAGTAACAATAACTGTCACTTATATGATAAAACAGAACACGATATCACTTCGCACTAAATCTTCTGAACGATCCGTCTGCATATATACAGAGCCCGCGGTAGATGGAGCTTCAGAAATTACATCTAGAAATGTAGAAGGTAACATCCAACTCTTGGTAACCATAATAAATATTTATTCAGTATCTAGAACAGTAAAATTATAATAAAAAAAAAATAATTTGTCAATAAGTCAGTTGGCACTATTATTCTTGTTACAAAGTTTTATTAGATACCGGGCCATACATTTGCCACTACCTCCATACAGTTACGAGTTACTACTTTGTACCTCGTATCTGTACAGTCGTTGCTATTATTAATTTAAAATTTTATTTTATTATTAGTATATTAGTATCTTGTATTATCTTAACCAAATCCATCTCAGTTGTTGATCAATATTTTGTCCAAGAAAGCTAATAGTATTCTGACACTTTTTATTTCATAGCTTTGGCAGTATCTCAGTCCTTTTGTCAGCACAAATGTCATTCTCACATTCTAATTTTATTGTTTTATTCTAATATTAACATTTAAAGTTTTAATTAACTCTTTTATAAGTGGACAGTTGCTAACAAGTTAGTACTTAAAAAAACTTTGTGTATGTTTTTAAATTGGCAGATTACCTGTTAATACAGCTATGTGGCAAAATTATTTATTAAAATTCAATTACTTGCCATTACTGCAGATTATAGTCTTAAATGGAATAGCCACATTTATAAAATAGAATAAAGACTAAACCGTTTAATCACTTTGATTTATTTTTATTTTGGTTGGTTGCCCAACTTTTCTCTATTCGTCCACTTTATTCACTTTTTATCAATTTGTTATCTACTTTTTATTTACTTTATCTACTTTCTATCTACTCTATCCACTTTTCATCTACTCTATCCACTTTTTATTCATAGAGTAGATTTACTTTATTTCTACTCTAACCACTTTTTATCCATTTTTTATCCAATCATCTCATCCATTTGTTTACTCTATCCACTTTCCTTCCACCCTATTCACTTTCCATCTATTTTTATCCACGTTTAATCCACTTTATCTACTTTTCTTCTACTTTTATTTACTCTATTTACTTTCCATCCACTTTCCTTATACCTTACCTACTTTCAATCTATTTTTATTCACTCTATTCACTTTTTATCTTTTTTATCCAATTTTTATTTATTTCTTATCAACTTTCCTTCCTCTTTTATTTACTCTATCATTTTTCCTTCCTTTTTTAATTACTCTATCAACTTTCCATCCACTTTCCTTCCACCTTATCTACTTTCGATCTATTTTTATTCACTCTACCCACTTTTCATCTCTTTTAACCACATTTCAATTATTTTTTATCAATTTTCCTTCCACTTTTAATTACTCTAGCAACTTTTCATCTACTTTCCTTCTACCTTATTTACTTCCATCTATTTGTATTTACTTTATCCACTTTTATCTCATTTATCCACTTTTTATCTTTTTTATCCACTTTTTATTTGTTTCTTATCAACTTTTCTTCCACTTCTAATTACTCTATCAACTTTTCATCTACTTTTAATTACATTATCTACTTTCCTTCCTCTTTTTATTACTCTATCAACTTTAGATTCCACTTTCCTTCTACCTTACCTACTTTCCATCTATTTTTATTCACTTATCCACTTTTTATCTCTATTTTCCACTTTTTATTTATTTCTTATCAACTTTCCTTCCACTTTTAATTACTCTATCAACTTTCCATCCTTTTTTAAACACTCTATCTACTTTCCTTCTTCTATTATTTACTCTATCAACTTTCCATCCACTTTCCTTCTACCTTATTTACTTTCATCTATTTTTATGTACTCTATCCACTTTTTATCTCTTTTATCCACTTTTTATTTATTTCTTATCAACTTTCCTTCCACTTTTAATTACTCTATCAACTTTCCATCCTTTTTTAAACACTCTATCTACTTTCCTTCTTCTATTATTTACTCTATCAACTTTCCATCCACTTTCCTTCTACCTTATTTACTTTCATCTATTTTTATGTACTCTATCCACTTTTTATCTTTTTTATCCACTTTTTATTTATTTCTTATCAACTTTCCTTCCACTTATAATTACTCTATCAACTTTCCATCCTTTTTTAAACACTCTATCTACTTTCCTTCTTCTATTATTTACTCTATCAACTTTCCATCCACTTTCCTTCTACCTTATTTACTTTCATCTATTTTTATGTACTCTATCCACTTTTTATCTCTTTTATCCACTTTTAATTTATTTCTTATCAACTTTCCTTCCACTTTTAATTACTCTATCAACTTTCCATCCTTTTTTAAACACTCTATCTACTTTCCTTCTTCTATTATTTACTCTATCAACTTTCCATCCACTTTCCTTCTACCTTATTTACTTTCATCTATTTTTATGTACTCTATCCACTTTTTATCTCTTTTATCCACTTTTAATTTATTTCTTATCAACTTTCCATCCACTTTTAATTACTCTATCTACTTTCTATTTACTTTCCTACAACCTTATCTACTTTCCATCTTCTTACCGTACCTTTTATACATTTTTTTATTTCTAAAGCCGATTTATGATCAATACCAAATATTAAACTAAACTACAATCCTTTTTTTTTAAATTTTTTGGTTTCGTTCCACTGGCATACCTATCTATAAGCAAGGGTCTGCAATGTGGAAACGCTGAGAAACATACAGGACTCTCTCGATATCTATTTCAAAACTTGAGAGGAAGCGTATTTTGCTATTTTTAAATAGTTTATGGCCAACTTTTAGTGTTTTCTAACAATATTTTGATGTTTAAAGACAAGATTTTTGTTTGTATTTAAAATTTCTTAAAAATATTTACATTTTTCAACAGTTTGTGACCGGATTTTGGTGGCTCTTAATAATATTTTGATGTTTTTGTTATTTTATAAAAATAAAAAATTAACGGTTTATAGTACAATTTTGGTGCTATTGAACAATTTTACACTTTTAAACAGTTTATCTGGCTGATTTTTGTTTTTTCCAACTGTACTTTTATATTGTATGCGTTTATTTTGAAATTTTTTATATTTTATGGTCTAATTTTGGTGCTTTCTAATGTTTAATACTTTTCAAATTATGAGATAAAAAAAAATTTATTTATTTTTGTTGATTATTTGAAATAAATTATTGCATAATTTATAAGTTTTTTATAAATTTAATACTAAAATCTTTTGTGTGTCATTGCTGATGAATTTTTGTTCAATTTTTTAAGGTTTTCTGTGCGAATTTCATGGTACAAATAGAAATTATGCAACTTTTTATAGATTTAATAATACAAACGTGCTTATTATTCATTTTCATTATTAATAAATTATTAATGAGTACGTGATATCATTCACGTACAAAGTTTGAGACAAAATAATCTTATCCAAAAATGTAGAAAATAACGTCAAAATCTTGGTAACCATCCACTGGCATATAACACTCAGCATCTAAAATAGTAAAATTATAATTAAATATTTTAAGTTAAAATACGATTATATAGCAAAATTGTCTTTGTTAAGTTTTTTATTTCATGCCGGGCCCTACATTTGCCACCATCCCCCATACAGTTACGAGTAACACTTTGTAGCTCGTATCTGTACGGTCCCAGCTATTATATTGTCTATATATAAACGCGTCGCGATATTACTCCGCACTTTATACATTTTTGTCGACGATCTGATGTATATAAACAGAACACGATATCAGTCCGCACTAAATCTTCTGAACGATCCGTCTGCATATATACAGAGCCCGCGGTAGATTGAACTTCAAAAATTACATCTAGGAATGTAGAAGGTAACATCCAAATCTTAATAACCATCTATTTGGTATATAATTAAGCTATAAATCTAATAAATATTTATTTAGTACCTAGAACAGTAAAACTATTAATTAAAAAAAAACATTTTTGTCAATAAGTCAGTTGAAACTATTTCACTTGTTACAAAGTTTTATTAGACGCCGGGCCCTACATTTGCCACCATCCCCCATACAGTTACGAGTTACACTTTGTAGCTCGTATCTGTACGGTCCCAGCTATTAAAGGTTTGTTCCAACATACGATTTGGACAGTTTGCAAACCGTCCAAACTGTGCACACAAACAAATATTTGTCATTCTTATGCAATCTTTTATACACAGTAATTTGTTTGTGTGCATAGTTTGAACGGTTTGCAAACTGTCCAAATCGTATGTTGGAACAGACCTTATATTGTCTATATATAAACGCGTCGCGATATTACTCCGCACTTTATACATTTTCGTCGACGATCTGATGTATATAAACAGAACACGATATCACTCCGCACTAAATCTTCTGAACGATCCGTCTGCATATATACAGAGCCCGCGGTAGATTGAGCAAAAAAATACATCTAGGAATGTTGAAGATAAAATTAAAATCTTGGTATTAGCTATAAATGTAATAAATATTTATTCAGCATCTAGAACAGTAAAATTATATTTAAAAATTTGTCAAAATACGGTTATAGCAAAATTGTGTTTGTCAAATAAATTGATTTACTGATTAATCCATTGTCAATAAAATATGAAATGCTACAGCCATGTTGTCAGGTAATTTTGTAGCAATTGTAGTTTAGATAGAAAAGAGATAATAAATGTCATAGTATTACTGCAAAATGTGTGCACAATTAACAACAACTAATAGTAACAATATCTGTTACTTATTTGATACAACATTACACTATCCATTTGAAACCAGGTGTGTAGAGACTAGAAGACAAGTCAGTTCACGATATCACTCCGCTCTTCAAACACTTTTGTCAATAAGTCAGTTGAAACTATTACACTTGTTACAAAGTTTGTTTAGACGCCGGGCCCTACATTTGCCACCATCCCCCATACAGTTACGAGTTACACTTTGCAGCTCGTATCTGTACGGTCCCAGCTATTATAAAGTCTTATATATAAATACGTCGCGATACTACTTCGCACTTCACGCACTTTTCGTCGACGATCCTCTGTATATAAACAGCGCGATATCACTCCGCACTAAATCTTCTGAACGATCCGTCTGCATATATACAGAGCCCGCGGTAGATTGAGCATCAGAAACTACATCTACAAATGGAGAAGGTAAAGACACAAATATAAAGAAAACAACCAAATATTACATTATTTTAGGGAGCGTAGTCCCCCTTGAATAATTTCAGTCTTTTTTAAGTTAAGATAAAGCAATGTTAGTCAGTGAATTTAATTAAATTTGTTTTAAAAGTCTCTTAACAGTCTCATCTAACCTGTGCCACCAAGGTCGAACTACCTATAGCAACAGTGGAAGGTGTCCCTGAGCATGAGGAGTTTACCCTTTTTTAGACCAACTGCTGATAGCATAACACGGACAAGAATGACCAAATTCTTCAAAGTGCCAAGCGTCAATTGGAATGGAGGGGACTTACTAGGCCGGCGTCGACTCTTACACTAGATCAAACCTCAAACCTTGGTCAGGCAACGGGTCATCACTAATGTGACTACGTTGGGCTTTCGTTTAACCTAATCATGTCATGTCATTAAATATTAAATTTTTAAATGTATCTCTAAAAATATTTTCTAATTGTCCTTTTTTTGTACAGTTCTAACCTATTCAATCACTGGGCTCAGCAAGACCTCTATTGATGATAGTGACGTGAAGAGTTCACCAGCGGCAAAACAAAATAACAAATTTATTCCTATCAACTAAAACCATGTTATTCATTAGTTATGTTGGTCTGATATTACTGAAGTGATGACCACACAACAAGTACTATTCAAACTAGCTGCCACAAACAGAGATTAATACCATGTTTTTAACGATTTCACTTTAAGCATGTATAGCAAAAGATCAACTGCCTTGAAAACAAACGCATTAACTTCGTAAGTGGCACTGTATAAATATTGAGCACACGATTTGTTGATACAAGTAGAAATGCTATTTAACAAAATTAAAATGAATGTTAATTAGATTATATTATTTGGATCAAAGCAAACCAAATAATGTAATTGATTTTCATATCCTAATTAGAATGCACATTTTCGCAATTCTATCAAATCACTGGGCTCAACACGACCTCTACTGATAGTGACGTGGAGTTGACCATGGTTAAAATCCATCTGAAACCTAATTGAATACTTGGCCTAACTGAAACAGTCTAACTCTGGAACAATGAGGTAGTAAGCTAATTTCTGCTAATATTAAATGTTCTTATATATTAAATTTTTAAATTCATCTTTAAAATTATTTTCTAATTGTTTTCTTTTTTACAATTCTAACCTATTAAACCACTGGGCTCAGCAAGACCTCTATTGATGATAGTGACGTAATGAGTTGACCAGCGAGAAAACAAAACAACAAATTTACTTCTATCAACTAAACCCATGTTTTTCATTAATTATGTTGGTCTGATATTACTGAAGTGATGACCACACAACAAGCACTATTCAAACCAGCTGCCACAAACAAAGATAATACCATATTTTCAACGATTTCACTTTAAGCATGTACAGCAAAAGATCAACTGCCTTGAAAATAAACACATTTACTTAGTAAGTGGCACTGTATAAATATTGAGCACACAGTGTGTTGATACAAGTAAGAAATGCTATTTAACAAATTAAATTGAATGTTAATTAGATTATATATTTGGATCAACGCAAACCAAATATTGTAATTGATTATTATATCCTATTTAGAATGCACAATTTCGCAATTCTATTAAATCTCTGAGCTCAGCACGACCTCTATTGATAGTGACGTGGAGTTAACCAGGGTTAAAATCTGTTTAAAACCTAATTAGAAAACTTGGCCTAACTGATACAGTCTAACACTGCAACAGTGAGGTAGCAAGTTAAGTTCTGCTGATTTTAATTATTAGTATAGATTAAATTTTTATATTCATCTCTAAATTGTTGTCTAATTGTCCTTTTTTGGTACAATTCTATCCTATTAAATCACTGGGCTCAGCAAGACCTCTATTGATGATAGTGACGTGCAGAGTTCACCAGCGGCAAAACAAAATAACAAATTTATTTCTATCAACTAAAACCATGCAATTCATTAATCATGTTGGTCTGATATTACTGAAGTGATGACCACACAGCAAGTACTATTCAAACCAGCTGCCACAAACAGAGATTAGTACCATGTTTTCAACGATTTCACTTTAAGCATGTACAGCAAAAGATCAACTGCCTTGAAAACAAACGCATTAACTTAGTAAGTAACACTGTATAATTATTGAGAACCCGGTTTATTGATACAAAAAATAGTTATTGAACAAATTAAAATGAAATATTTAAATTATAAATTTAGCCCAAAGCATAGCAAATAAACTATTTTTTGATCCACCTGAAATACTCGGCCTGCCTGAAGCAGTCTAAACTGGAACAGTGAGGTTGCGAGTCTATTGTAATATAATAAATAAGCAAAATTCAGAGAAACAATTGATTTTTTTGTAGAAACTCTCATAGTACAAACAGCAACGCATTTATCAAACTAACAATTGTTTAAAACGACATCTGTGGTGTGGTAAATATTCAGGAACAATCTGAAATTAAAATAAGCAAAAGTAGAAATATATATAAATTTAACAAAAAAATATTAAGAAAGCAATAATTTAACAAAACTACTTGATTACAGACAATAATTTAATTAATCTAACGTATTGAAAACAACAGTTGAAATAGATAGAAAAACAATCAACTTAAGATGATATGAAGACATAAATATTTTAAGATGCTACAACAGAAATAAATATAGACACAAAACAATAGAATGCAAAAATGATCTCATGTCCACACTGTAGAATAAAACATGAAAGAGAATGTCAATACAATCAATTGAACTGTTCAAATTGTTGGTGAAAAATAAAGAAATACAGTGGTAGAATAAATTCTGCAAATGATACACAAATAACGAGAAACTGAATAGACCACATAAGTTAATAAAATAATTAAAAAATGAATAAATGTGCACCTAGTATCTTTAATAAATTAGATATATTGAACTTTTTTTGAGACATCAGCAACAACAATAACTTGAACATGTACTTGAAACACAATAAAACTAGAATATAGAAAAACAGTAAAGTTTAATTATCAACTAGTTAGACCATAAAATATTAAATAAAGTATTTCAATCTAATATCAGTTAAAAAAAAGTACAAGAAGGTAACCATAATAAAAATAAATTTTAAACCAGAAAATGTAACACTTTCCATATAGTAATTTTAAAAAGTAAAATTATTAAAATTGTGTACGTCAAAAATATAAATTGGATGAATTTACAGCTTGTCTCACTGTTTAAATAAAGAAAAATAATTTTCAAACAACTACAACACTTATTTGAAGTAAAAGTATTTAGAAATTAACCTACTGATATTCAAACACAAAAAAGAATTTACTAGAAAATTAAATAATTAACACAAACTGAGACCTAAGTAAAAAAGTGGTTTTAGTTAATAAAAAACTTGAAAAATACTAATGAAAAAGAAAACATATTGAGAACATAAATTATATTTTGAATCCACACAGACAAAACAAAAAAGATACTAAAAAAGAAAAGAATGGAAATTTTATAACCGTAAATATAATGTACGACAATTTTGCAGAAATAATAAAAACATATTATAATAAAGCCTTTCCCTATATAGAACATAAAACAAGCAACGATAAGAAATAGATAACACCAAAAATTAAACAATTGTAAATATTACAGAAAAAAATAAATAAAAGAATAAATAATGCATGATATACTTACAGATATCAAGAAGTAAAAAAGAGTACAATGCAAAAAGAAATAAAGAATGTTGAAATGTAATAAAAGAAATTAGAAGAACCCAAAAAAATGCAAAATAGAATTAACTAAAGAAAGCAACATAACAATTCTTATAGAAACCGCATCAACTTTTTTGCAAATCTATAGAATGTAAAAAAACAAGAAACTTTAAAACTCTTATACAAGAAACAAATATATCAATGTATTTGTATTCAGTAGAAAAAATAAAAGAAGAACAATCTACAAAAGTAGACATACCTGAACACGTGTTTGAATTAGTTAAGTTTATTATAACGCACATTATAAATGTATCAAATTTCTAAAAAACCTATCAATAGCTGTAAAGCAATTAAGAGTAATACCAATATACAAAAACAAAAGAAATTTAAACAAACTAATAAAGTCCAGTTTAATATCACATCAAAACCAATATCTAAAATATTTGAACAATCATTTAATTAGTAAATGCCAACATGGATTCAGAAAAAAAAATAAACAACAACAGCACTTGACAAAACAGTTTAAGATATTACAAAAGCATTAAACAAAAGTAGCATTAGATTTTTTTAAATGTAAATCGTGCTTTATATACTCTGAATTATAACCTATTGTTAGACAAGCTCTGCTCACAAAGAATCAAAGAAATACCAAACAGTTGAATAAAATCATACTTACAAAACAGAACACAGATAGTAGGAATAAGGCAAGCAAGATCAGATCAAAGAAACATAGATGTTAGGGTTTCCCAAGAAACTCTTATGTCCTGTTTATTTTTATTCGTAATGATATGATGATCTTTCAAAATAATGCAAAGCTACACCAAACATATTTATATACGCTGACAATAACTTATTTATTAAATAATAATAAAGAATTAATAAAAAAAAAACATAAGCAATCAATTCTAAACAGTAATAAAACGCAAATGATAACATTCTATTCATCAAATAAAAAAACTGAAAGTAGTTACTTTTCACAAATCAACAATAAAAGAATAGAGCAGCTAAAAAGAGTAAAAGTTTTAGAAATTTATATACCTGTAAACAAAAAACTTAAATAGATATTTTAAAATTTCACTTATCATCATTGAATTATTTATTAAAGTCTATTAAAAATACCATCATATAAAACAATCAAAACTTTTATTTTGCGGAATTATTCAATCAACACCAATACCATCACTCGTAAGGAATAAATGTTACAAAAAAAAAATCATGTACGATAGAATAAGCAAACCGCTATTTATTAAACATTATTATATAAAAATAAATGTAATTTTATAAGTTAGAAATAAAAACATTATGAATAGCAACATACACATTGCGAAACAAGAATAAAACAACAAGTACGACAACAACAATTCCATACAATATTATAGCGTGGTACAATAAGAAGAAACAATAACTAACAAATCAATTCTTAAGTAATCCTTTTTACAGTTTAGAAACATACCTGAGAACTTATTTCAAATCCTAACGATAAATATATTATTGTAACTAATATATTTAGTTGATATTAGTATTATTCACAGGAGCAAACTGAAATCAGAATAAGCAAAAACACAAAAATATAAACAATTAACAACAAAAATAATTACATTATTTTAGGGGGCGTAGTTGACGCGTGAGCTAATCAAACAAGTGGCCCCCTTGAATACTTTCAGTTGTTTGAAACGACAACCGTTACATAATAAATTCTCTTTTTAGTAATGATAACTATTTAATTAAATTTTCTAACCTATTTCGAATACACATTTTTGCAATTCTATCAAATCACTGGGCTCAACACGACCTCTACTGATAGTGACGTGGAGTTGACCAGGGTTAAAATCCATTTAAAACCTAATTTGAATACTTGGCCTAACTGAAACAGTCTAACACTGGAACAGTGAGGTAGCAAGCTAATTTCTGCTAATATTAAATGTTCTTATATATTAAATTGTTAAATTAATTTTTAAAATTATTGTCTAATTGTCCTTTTTTTGTACAGTTCTAACCTATTAAATCACTGGGCTCAGAACGACCTCTATTGATGATAGTGACGTGAAGAGTTCACCAGCGGCATAACAAAATAACAAATTTATTTCTATCAACTAAAACCATGTTATTCATTAGTTATGTTGGTCTGATATTACTGAAGTGATGACCACACAACAAGTAATATTCAAACCAGCCGTCACAAACAGAGATTAATACCATGTTTTCAACGATTTCACTTTAAGCATGTACAGCAAAAGATCAACTGCCTTGAAAACAAACGCATTAACTTAGTAAGTGGCACTGTATAAATATTGAGCACACGATTTGGTGATACAAGTAAGAAATGCTATTTAACAAATTAAAATGAATGTTAATTAGAATATTTATTTGGATCAAAGCAAACCAAATAATGTAATTGATTTGCATATCATATTTAGAATGCAGATTTTTACAATTCTATCAAATCACTGGGCTCAACACGACCTCTATTGATAGTGAGGTGGAGTTGACCAGGGTTAAAATCCATTTAAAACCTAATTGGAATACTTGGCCTAACTGAAACAGTCTAACCCTGGAACAGTGAGGTAGCAAGTCAATTTCTGCTAATTGTTATTATAATTAAAGTTTTCAATTTTATTTTTAAAATTATTGTTTTATAGTCAGTGAATTCAAATAAATTTTTATTAACAGTCTTAACAGTCTCATCTAACTTGTGCCACCAAGGTCGAACTACCTATTGCAACAGTGGAAGATGTCCCTGAGCATGAGGAGTTTACGCTTTTTTAGACCAACTGCTGATAGCATAACACTGACAAGAATGACCAAATTCTTGAAAGCGCTAAGCGTCAATTGGAATGGTGGGTACTCACTAAGCCGGCGTCGACTCTTACACTAGATCAAACCTTAAACCTTGGTCAGGCTACGGGTCATCACTAATGTGACTACGTTGGGCTTTCGTTTAACCTAATCATGTCATGTTATGTTATTATATATTAAATTTTTAAATTTATCTCTAAAATTATTTTCTAAGTGTCCTTTTTTGTACAGTTCAAACTATTAAATCACTGGGCTCAGCAAGACCTCTATTGATGATAGTGACGTGAAGAGTTTACCAGCAAGAAAACAAAACAACAAATTTATTTCTATCAACTAAAATGATGTTATTCATTAATCATGTTGGTCTGATATTGCTGAAGTGATGACCACACATCAAGTACTATTCAAACCAGCCACCACAAACAAAGATTAATACCGTGTTTTCAATTAGCAACGTTTTCACTTTAAGCATATACAGCAAAAGATCAACCGCATTGAAACCAAGGCATTTACTTAGTAAGTGATACTGTATAAATATTGAGCACACAATTTGTTGATACAAGTAAAAATGCTATTTAACAAAAAGAAAATGAATGTTAATTAGATTATATATTTGGATTAAAACAAAACCAAATAATGTAATTGATTTTTATGTCCTATTTAGAATGCACATTTTTGCATTTCTATCAAATCACTGGGCTCAACACGACCTCTACTGATAGTGACGTGGAGTTGACCAGGGTTGAAATCCATTTAAAACTTAATTGGAATACTTGGCCTAACTGAAACAGTCTAACACCGCAACAGTGAGGTAGCAAGTCAATTTCTGCTAATATTAATTATTATTATAACTAAAGTTTTTAATTTTATTTTTAAATATATTGTTTTATTGTCTTCTTTAAGATAAGATAAAGCAATGTTAGTCAGTGAATTCAAATAAATGCTTATTAACAGCCTCTTGTCTTATCTAACCTGTGCCACCAAGGTCGAACTACCTATAGCAACAGTGGAAGGTGTCCCTGAGCATGAGGAGTTTACCCTTTTTTAGACCAACTGCTGATAGCATAACACTGACAAGAATGACCAAATTCTTGAAAGTGCCAAGCGTCAATTGGAATGGTGGGTACTCACTATGCCGGCGTCGACTCTTACACTAGATCAAACCTTAAACCTTGGTCAGGCTACGGGTCATCACTAATGTGACTACGTTGGGCTTTCGTTTAACCTAATCATGTCATGTTATGTTATTATATATTAAACTTTTAAATTTATCTCTAAAATTATTTTCTAATTGTCCTTTTTTGTACAGTTCTAACTATTAAATCACTGGGCTCAGCAAGACCTCTATTGATGATAGTGACGTGAAGAGTTTACCAGCGAGAAAACAAAACAACAAATTTATTTCTATCAACTAAAACCATGCAATTCAATAATCATGTTGGTCTGATATTACTGAAGTGATGACCACACAACAAGTACTATTCAAACCAGCCACCACAAACAAAGATTAATACCGTGTTTTCAATTAGCAACGTTTTCACTTTAAGCATATACAGCAAAAGATCAACCGCATTGAAACCAAGGCATTTACTTAGTAAGTAATACTGTATACATATTGAGCACAGAATTTGTTGATACAAGTAGAGTTGCTATTTAACAAAATTAGAATGAATTTTAATTCAATTATATATTTGGGTTAAAGCAAAACCAAATAATGTATTTTTGATAAACCTGAAATACTCGGCCTGGCTGAAGCAGTGTATTACTGTAACAGTGAGGTTGCGAGTCTTTTTGATGTAATTAATAAGCAAAATCTAATGAAATTATTGAATTATATATAAAAATTAATATAGAATCAACAGCAACGTATTTATCACACAGACAGATGTTTGAAACAACAACTGTGGTGTGATAAATATCTTCTCAGGAACAATCTGAAATCGAAATAAGCAAAAACACAAATATATAGAAATTTAACAAAGACATTGTTACATTATTTTAGGGGGCGTAGTTGACGCGTTAGCTAATCAAACAAGTGGCCCCCTTGAATACTTTCAGTTGTTTGAAACGACAACTGTTACATAATAAATACATTTTTTGTCATCATGTGATCATTAGTATAGTAGAAAACCTGTCATTCTTTTCTAGCTATTATGCCTGATTGATGTGTCTGATGTATTTAGAATGCACATTTTGCAATTCTAACCTATCATATCACTGGGCTCAGCACGACCTCTATTGATAGTGACGTGGAGTTGACCAGGGTTAATATCCATTTAAAACCTAATTAGAATACTTGGCCTAACTGATACAGTCTAACACTGCAACAGTGAGGTAGCAAGTTAATTTCTGCTGATATTAATTATTATTATAGATTAAATTTTTAAATTAATTTTTCAAATTGTAGTCTATCTATTTTTTACAATTCTAACCTATTAAATCACTGGGCTCAGCAAGACCTCTATTGATGATAGTGACGTGGAGAGTTTTACAGCAAAATAACAAATTTATTTCTATCAACTAAAACCATGCAATTCAATAATCATGTTGGCCTGATATTACTGAAGTGATGACCACACAACAAGTAATATTCAAACCGGCCGCCACAAATAGAGATTAGTACCATGTTTTCAACGATTTCACTTTAAGCATGTGCAGCAAAAGATCAACTGCCTTGAAAACAAACGCATTTACTTAGTAAGTGGCACTGTATAAATATTGAGCACACGATTTGTTGATACAAGTAAAAATGCTATTTAACAAAAATGAATGATTTAGATTATATATTTTGATCAAAGCAAACCAAATAATGTAATTGATTTTCATATCCTAATTAGAATGCACATTTTCGCAATTCTATCAAATCACTGGGCTCAACACAACTTCTACTGATAGTGACGTGGAGTTGACCAGGGTTAAAATCCATCTGAAACCTAATTGAAATACTTGGCCTAACTGATACAGTCTAACACTGCAACAGTGAGGTAGCAAGTTAATTTTTGTATAATTTAAATTTTCAAATTTATTACTAAAATTATTATAGTCTAATTGTCCTTTTTTACAATTCTAACCTATTAAATCACTGGGTTCAGAACGACCTCTATTGATGATAGTGACGTAAAGAGTTGACCAGTGTTAAAGCAAAACAACAATTTATTTCTATCAACTAAAACCATGCAATTCAATAATCATGTTGGTCTGATATTACTGAAGTGATGACCACACAGCAAGTACTATTCAAAACAGCCACCACAAACAAAGGTTAATACCATGTTTTCAACGATTTCACTTTAAGCATATACAGCAAAAGATCAACCGCATTGAAACCAAGGCATTTACTTAGTAAGTAATACTGTATAAATATTGAGCACACAATTTGTTGATACAAAAAAAAATGTTATTTAACAAATATAATATAAACATATTAAAAGCAAAGCTTGTCTGTTTTTCTTTTATTCACCTGAAATACTCAGCCTAACTGAAGCAGTCTATTACTGACACAGCGAGGTTGCGAGTCTATTAAAATTAAAACAGTTGAAGACTAATAATTTAGAATTACATTATTAAAAAATCATAAATACATAATGTATTATTTTGTGTTTAGTCAAAATGGCCGCCATGACAGAATTTGCTTCACCTAGCGTTGATGAACATTTTCCAAATTAAAACAAACAAAAAATACTGAGGTGGCTTTAAATGAAGTGTATTGTTGGTTGCCAATCTTATCAAGATCAATTTTTTTAGATGCGCAGTGACACATTACTGCGCATGCACTGTTTCTACCTGAACCCTAACGTATCATGTATATCGCATAAATTGTGTAAAGTTAATGAAATAATGCATTTAAATGCTATAATAAATATTACTGGATCTATGCCCCATGTAAGTAAAAATTAAATTAATTCCCAACATTGAAAAACCTAACCATAAAAATTTCTACATATAGGTGACCTTGAACGGATGCGATAAAGGAATACAAAAGAAACCTCCATGATTGGTTCCAGTGTTGAAATATGAAAAGGAAATTAAGGTAATTTATCAAATTATAATTCTATTTCAAGTTAATCATAAATTGAACTAATTATTTATGATTTAAATTTATTATTAATTAGCTAAGCACTCGATTTGAATACAAATGTCGATGCTGTATTTTTAAGACCACGTTCATTCTTTCTCGATTAATGTTGTTTCTAAAACAAACCATTAATAGGAATTGAGTATCTACCTAACAATTCAATACAAACTTTGTAAAAATACTATTAAGCAATTTAATGCTATTCATAACAGCCAACGTGTACGAACCCATAATAGAAAATAAATTTTTAATGGAACTAACGCTAGATAAAGCTCAATGTGGATTCAGAAAATTATATTCAATACAAAATCACATATTTACAATTGAAAAATAATAAGCAAAGAAAGCAAATTTTGTTTGTAGAACTAGAAAAAGCATTTGTAGAGTACTTTGAAAACAGTTACGGAAAATACTGAATGGAAGAGAAATATACAAATAAACTATTTGAAGTCATAAAAAGCAGTATACAGAATCACAATTAATTATATACGAACTGGAAAAGAAGTGTCGGAATAATTTATTACTACACAAGGATTAAGAAAAGTAAGTGCGTTAAGGACGTTACTATTTATCATTTTCTTAGATGATATCACAATCTCAAAGAACAACAATAGCAAAACGTGTAATTGCTGACAATTTAGATATAATAACAAAGAATTTAAAAAAAATATGTACAATATAACAAATTTATAGAACAAAGAATTACTAAAACTCAACATGACTTAAAATATAGTGAAAACAAAAATTTTGTTGATTACAAAATCAAATATAAAGCTAAATGGAAACGAAATAAACAAGTAAAATCATTCAAGTACTTAGAAGCAACTTTGAATAACAAAAGAAAAATGAAGCATGAAATAAACAAGAGAAAATCCACACAACAATCAGAAATTATCACTTAATAAATACAAAGAGCTAAAAAAAATTACTACAAAACAATACTCAGATCAACAGTAATATATAAACTAAATAAATAAGTGAAACGGAAATGAAATATCTAAGGAGAGTAGAAATTCTAACAGATGTGGACAAAACAAGAAACAAAACAGATAAGAATCGAAAGCATACACAAAACAATAGATAAAAAACAAACAAACAATTTAAGCTGGCAAAACGCAACGAGAATAGCGAAGAATGATAAAAAGATAATGTTACAACAATTATTAGCACTCCTAACAATTAATTTTGTAGATCATTTGTTTGCCATTTGAATAAGACGCTTCAATTCTAAGTCTGCAGCCATTCATTCCTATTTAATAAAATTTATTTAAAAATTCAACTAAAAATACTAATCTAATTGGAACTAATCTAAAACTATCAAGGTTGCAAATATATTTCAGAAAATCTCATATAGAATCTACAGAAACAGTTGATTTTTTCCAGCTAAATAACTTTCATAACTTAGCCGTTTTCTAATTTAATTTTTTTTTAGACGATTTTTACTGGGATGCCCTGTAAAATTCCAAGAACTCAAAAGATTTCTATAATAAACCCGAAGCACACATAATTTAAAAAAAATTAAATTGCTCGATCAATTTGTAAAGGAGAAAGTAAGTATATACACCGAGGGCATGTCCCCATACCCGATTCACCACCTTGAACTTTCAACCGCTACCCTCATTTCCTTTTAGATTTTAATAAGATTTGGAAAAATATTTAAAGCATTATCTCCTTAATTCCAGAAAAATAAGAATGCAAATAATTTAATCATATAACAGTAATATAACCTACAAAATTTTATTTTAATTACTGATCAATTCAACTAATTAATGAAAGTTTTGAATAAAGACATCCAACTGCTGAAAGAGAACTTTTGAAACAGAAACAGAAAAAATCTTCAACAACAAAAATGGACAACTAACCTGTCCTCAGTGCAACACAGTATTTAGCAATAAACTAGAGTACAATAACTAGGAGGGTGCACACGATAGAGCATAAAAGTTAAAAGATGATTGATTGAGCGAATTAAATTATTTTTACAAACAATCGAAAGCTGTAATAGAAATTAATTAATTATACAAATTCTGCTTGCAATGTTCGCCGTGTAGACTGATGCAGATACCATAACCTAGAACAACATATTTAATTAATATTAATTCTATAAATTATTTATTCAATGATTCAAGTTGATCGCAGTGTAGACGCATGCAGACACCATACCTAGAATTAAATTTTCAATTAATACTTTTGTTAATTTATAGATAGTTACACCAGCTGTGATGATCTCTGCTTCAATCCTAATCCTTATCTGAAATTCCTACCTAACACGAGAGACCTAACGATTTGAAATAATGTGGGCTGAAAAACAAATTCCTAATCGCGACGCATTTACAATATAGTATAAACATAAGCTACAATATTTCTGTGGAAAAAAACCCTAACCGAATCAATTTAAACACTTACGTTTCATCTTGGCGTCTTGATCTATGTTGGCCTACCTGTTAACTTGTGATTTGCTAAAGATGTTGCTGCGAAAAATCTTACTGCATTTTAGAAGGCCAGCATCATTACAACAAAGGACTGCATTAATACCATCATCAGCTCTGCACCAAATTATCCAATTCCATCACAATCACAATTTATTATACTCAAAATTATTTTAATAATGTTTAAAAACACAAACTTTTAATTAACCGCGAATAATATTTCAATTTAACCTTTAAACTATTTGACAGGTAAAAATTTTAAATTTACCGCTTGTCATTCATCAGTGTTGCCAACTTATTTTATTCCCCCAGAATAGACGCCGACTTTAACTTCAATTTATGGAAAATTTTAATTCCGATTTTTTCACTTATTTGAGCATATTTACCGAAAATCTCGCGGCCACTTCATTAATTATTAACTATTTATGGAATTAATCCACTTTGGTCCCAATCGGACACTAAAAATCAAGAACTTGTAAAAACGATGCGCATCCCATGAGCAGTGGAATGATACTGAAATTGACTACTTACAACAGTCTGCGCCTGCGCACAGCATTACTTTAAAAAATATTAACAATATTTATAAATGATCAACAACATTAATTAAATTATTTTCACCCCTTAAGAAGTCGAATTTGGCATTAATATTCATTACCCTATAGTAAAAAATTCTGAATTTTACGAATTTCATAGTTTCAAAACAGTATATTAAGGGAATCTATGTGAAATTTGGAGTCAAACTTAAAATTTCATAAACAACCCTTAATTATTATTAATAATTTTTCAAAATTTACGAAAATCTCAAAAATTAGTCCAAATAACATCTAATTTACCCCAAAAAAATCTGAATTGCAAATTATTTTTTTTAACAAAGTTATTTTATTTTTTATCTTGGCATGTAATAAAAATTACCCCTGCGTTATTTATTTAAAGGGGATGATGAAATTTGCACTGGACCTCGAGGAAGGACCCAGCTACAACATGCAATAAAAAAATTCGAGATTAAAACATTGTAATACAAAAAAATTTCAATTTAAAATTAAAATAAATTTTTGAAAATCAATCAACCCTTAATTACATGTTCAACTTTAATTTTATCATTAACCCAAATCATTCCTTGTATATGAAATACAAAAATGAACATTTTTTTCCAAAAAAAAGGCTTCAAATTATATGAAATTTTAAAAATTTGTCTTTGAAGTTTTTCAAAAAAATCTTTCAACCTTTGTAGTTCGTTTAGGAATGTACCAATTTTAACGTATGACCCATCATTTTAAAGCTCAAAATCTCAGCTTTTCAATGGTTTTTGAAAATAAGTTATAAAGTCAATACAGATTTGCCCAGATAGACTTAAGTCATTTGGGATCTAATTTAACTTTCTATGTTTATTTTCCAATATTTTTTGCTGAAAATTAGTACAAATAGTAAACCAAACCTCAGGATTTCAAAAATTAAATCAAAATTATCATAACTTTTACCAAATTTGAGTTATTATTCAATTTTTACATTTTTATTTATACAATGTTCAAATCAAGTTTTGCAAGATTATTTAATGATTATAAATTTATAAATTGTATGCATATTATATATGGTTTTGTAGCCTGAGTTAATAGCTTCAAAATGATGTAAATATTTTTTAATTTTGATATGATTTAAACTCAAAATTGATCAAAAATTTGATTCAATATACTTGTCTCAATAACTATTTTATAGATTTATATTATAAGTTGAAATTTGGTATGGGGATAAAATAATAACCAATAATTAAGTTTCCACCTTTAGATTTTACAAAATCAACAAGAAAATTGAAATTTTCTTGATTTTTTACCCCCGTGTATTCTTATGGGAAATTGTCAATTTTTGAAATTTATGTTATAATTGATTTTAATCAAGCTTAGGATGATGGGATTTATTTTGGGGTAGTTTTGGACGCCTAACATCATGTTAGGATGCTTTAAAAGGCTTTATGAGGCGTTTTTTAATAAAATGTAATTATTTTATAATAATATATACATAACCTCAACATTTTATTGTTTATTGATATAATTTTTTTAAATATCTTTATACTATTAATATTTGGAACATGCACAATATGTATCAAAATGTGAGGAATTTCTTAGCGCATGTTTTGATTTATATGTAATTATAGTGAAAATATCACGGTTATAAAGATATTTGCAAAAAACTATTTCAAAACAATCAACATAGTGAAATTTCACATTTGCCGATTTTCAAACATGAATATCATTGGAAATACATTGTTTCAGACAATTTTGAGTTGATATTCGTGAATTGTGAACAAAAAGGAACATTTTGGGAAAATAATATGTAATTCTCAAAAAAACAAATTTAATTTTCAAAAAAATATTATCAAATAAAAACTTAATTTTATTATAAATTATAACATTCCTAATCAAAATAGCAATAAATTATAAGGTTTTGGTTGTAATTTATTAATAATTATAACAAAATATAATTATGTTCTAAATTTTTAGGGTTTTTTTATTATTTGGGGTTGGCAATTGGTAATGTAGTACTTTACATTGTCGGCATCCTAGCGTTATACAGAGTATGCAAAAATGTTGAAAACTGGTAATAATACAGGGCACTTTTAAATATATAATAATTCTTTATACTTTGCAGTTTAGTTTTATCAGAAAAGTAAGTTGCAATTAATTGCTTTTATGCAAAATAGGTTCTTAAGCGTCTAAATGTACTAAAATAAATTAGCAATTTATTAATAATAATGTTTATAATAAACAAATATTTTTATAATTTATTATTTTCTAATAATAATATATTTAAATTATTCTATTAAATATGTAAAACAAATTTGATGGATTAGTGTACTGAAAGAATAAATCATATATTGCATAAAAAGTTGTTTACTTGTAGACCGCTTTATCAGTTTATATTTAGTTTATAGTTGAGGTGAAATAGTCTACAATGCTATATTTTAGTGTTTAATTTATTGCTTATAATAATAAAATTACTCTGGTTAATTAATTATAATTAAATTATAATGTTCATAAAAGCAAGGAGGATGTAAAGGTAAGTTTGATTTTATGATTATGCTGAATTAATTAATTGCTTTATTTAGAAGATTAGTATAGTTTGATTGATTATTATTTAATTGTGTTTATAAGAAATTGATTCAATTAATTCTGGTTTAAATGAACGCTATAGAAAACTAATTTATAAAACTGTAGCGATCTTCTTAAGTTAATGTCCGGAATATTTTGATAATATTTCAATAAATTTTACTACATAAGGGTGACATGGGGTTGAGTCATTTTTGTACTAAATTTTATGGTCTTAGTTTGTAGTTTATATAAAATAATAAATTCGGTTTGATTATACTATGTTGAAAAATAATTGTGTTGGTTATCAAAAGATTAGATCACAACCGTCTTTTGTGACAAAATGTTTTCTGATGCTTGCAGAGAAGTGAAATATACAATTTTTGATAACAGACACTTGGGTGGGACACTACATTATTTCGAAATTGTGTGTGTTTGTTTTTATCTACATTTAGACATGTTTATATTGGATTGATTGGGTCAAAATATTGTCTTTTAGAAATGTGAATTAAAATTTTCGAATGACCTTTTGCCTATAGAAGACAGATATTTTTTGTGTTTGTTATTTTTTACAGTATTTGCTTTCCCAAATAAAGTTTAAACAGAGCTGAAGGCCCCAGGGTACGTTTACAAGGAGATTTATTTGAGTGTTTCTCATTTTTTGCAGTTTTAGCATTGCCACTGATTCAATATGATTTTCCACACTTTTAAAGTCTAGAAAACATTCCCATCATATAGCTAAGAGAAAATGTATTGATGATTACCTGATACCAATCAAAATACGCCATTGATTCTAGGGCTTTTATAAATTAAGTTGTTCCTACTATGGAAGCACCTAAGTAAACGCCGGTTCCTAATGTAACTAGTTCGGAGTCGCATATATTAAAACTATTTACGCACATCTGAAACAATTTTGAGGTTAAAACATAACCTCAATTTTAATGCAAATTCACCAATTAGCGACATGAGTTATAGAGTAGACGGTAATGCTGGCCAATTCAAGTAATTAGTAGATTCTAATGTTCAAAAAATATGTTCCAAGTCCGATTTATTAGCCTGCCGCCACATGACAAGCCCTACATTCCCCAGGCGTCAGTGCACCAAGACACAACCCAACAATCTGATGTGTTATAAATGATACCGATTAATGCGGACAACTAGTATTTAATTGCACTACGTGAAGCCACAGTCGTTTGTTTAATTATTTACATACTATATGGCTTCTACACGCCTTCTCTCAGAAGGTTTATGGACGGAATCTAACTACTCCGTCACGGATCAATCCGTCCCCCTCAAATCGGCCCCGGCGCCGGTATTAAATGGCGCCCGAGCAGAGACCTACAAAAAGCATAGTAACTTTGGGTCCCGTATACCCACTAAGAAGGACAATGTTTCCACCGATATAGAGTTTGAAAAGCAGAAGACTATGTTGCCAGTATACCCAGCAACAAAATGAACGGATAACTTGTACAATCCCTTTGGTGAAAGTCTTCAAAAAGACCCAAAAGGTTGAACCTGGAACTTATGGGAAACACCACGTTCCACGGCCCAACCACCACCCCAGGTGTTGGTCATACAACGCGTTACCAAACAACGCTACCGTCGCTCACTGATAACTACACCGCCCAACAGAGTACAACTACTACCAGTCACAGATCATTTGGATGCTACAAACTGATTGAATCCAAAACCTTCGACAAACGGCGGTGGTACTCCTGGGAACCGTCAATTTTGCACACCGATCCTGCTACCACTAGCACCGCTAAACCACAAGCCGAGTTAGAAATTAAAGGGAACTGAGCCGCACCAAAGCTTCAGTACCCGACGCTGTCGATGCGACTTGAATCAGAAACCCCGACAGCACATCCAAACCATTGGAAAGAAGAACGTGCTCCCGTTATTAAACTACCCTGAAACAGTACCTCTTCTGGTTGCACCACAAACCCAGTCAGCGTACCCAATGCCGCGAAACGCCACCCCAGTGCACTCCGGTCTGGAAAACTGTGCGCTGCACACTGCCAACTTGGCGTGGCTTATACCTTCTAAAGTGTAAAGAGAACCCGTTAACGTTTGGAAGAGAAACCTACAAAAACCCAAAAAGACATTGGATCCGCCCATCGGCTTACCACAAAGCCTAAAAACTTTGAAGAGCAGTTTAAACGCAAACTCAGTATAAGAGGTGTAAAACTGCTTACATGGCCTGATGGCAAATACGCACCAATCTAAAGAGCTCGTCGAGGCATTTCTACGTCGACAAGCGGCTTTATACTACCGTATAAACCCAACCATCACCAAACAACAATGGCCAGCACGTTAGAATCATTGAGGATTAAACTTCCTCCAAACAAAGACCGTGACGGAAATAGCTCACTCGAGCACAGAGCAATTGCCCCCAAGCGCATGCAGCGTTATCAAAAGTTGGTCACCGACCCAGGGAACCCTACCGATATGGATATAAGGTATTGAATAAGCCAGAACTAGGAAACTGAGATACTTTGGACCAAAATACACAATTCTCCAGATCATTATAGAGGGGAAAACAATTGGGAAACGAAATGTAAGAAGACGCAAAACTTTGTGGCTTGGAAACTTGCGCGAATTAGTTAGAACAGCAATGAACAGAGTGAAGATAGCGTTGATGATTTCCAATCTCCAAGAGGTGCAAAACAAGAAGAAGGGGTCGGCTGGGACCAACTGGTCGTGCTACCAACTGCTCACTTTTCTGACACGGCTGGTCATCCAGTATGAGACAAAACCGCGATTGCCCAGTACCATTGGTCTGATGCTACCAAGTATCTTAATATCACTTTTGATAAACGACTTACGTACAACTTGCACGTTCAGTTCATCCTAGACAAAGCCAAATTGGCAAAAAACCAATTTTTTGGCGGAACAGCTTTGGAACAAAATTTTGATGTACACTACCATCATTAGACCACAAATCATTTTTGCGTTTTTACTTTGGGGAACGGCTGCAAACACGCATCTTAATTGTCTTGAGGCCTTCCAAAGTCTTACTTTATGACATGTTCAAAACGAAAAAAATTGTAACAATCTCGGTATTCTTCCGCTACATCAACACATCAAAACTTTGACCAAAAAGTACTTTAATAACTTTGCGTTTGGCGCCAACCTAGATCTGGTTTGCTGAGCCAGACAAAAATGAATGCTCCTATAGGAAACCAATTAATATCATTACTTTTAAAGTGGCTTCCCCACAGCCTATAAGGCTTTCTAACCAACCTTCTTCTAAAATACAATCTCCAAACGTAAGTAAGGTATATGAGCCTTATCGTATCAAATTTTCATGTATGATCTAAATAGAGTTTAGTCTGTAAACAATTGTTTTAAAAGATTTTTTTTTCAAACCACAAAAATAGTAACAGCATCACTAAACCAGACTAAAAACCAGCTAATATCCGAGTTCAAAAAAGTCTAACACTAACGCAGATATTGGTTCTTTTACCTATCAGCATGAAGTCGAGACTGCCTGCGGAAATATCACATGGAAACGCTGCAACTAGTGCAGATAGTAAAAACACAATAACATACAGATCACTAGTCAGTCACAAACACGGAAACAGCTCCTCAAAAAAAAAAAATATAATCAAAGTTTCAATTAAAGATCAAGACTAAATTGTGAGTCAAGTTCGTAACACAGCAACCAAACAGATTCACAACATCTATTTTTTGTGAAAAGGTAAATCTTTAAACCAGGGGTTTAGGTTGATTTTACTATTAACTTTATCATAGTATTTCTTTCCTTTTGTTTGGGAGATGGAAGAGAACTGATCTTGACACGTATTTTTTGTCTGGTTTTTAAAGCTTTCAAAAATGTCGGTGTAATTGATAGATATATCATTACACCGATTTTGGTGACCCCTGTTTGCCAATGAATCAGCACGTTCATTTCCGACAATGCCCATGTAGCTGGGTACCCAGCATAGTTCTACTATGGACTTTATTTTGCATATAGCATAGAGGGAACTTCTGGAATCTGTAACAATAAAGATTTTTTTTTATTTTTTATCCAAACTTATGTTTAGCGCTCTATAGACTTCAACCACCTTGTCAATTCCGTCAGACATTGTTGTAGGCTCCCTTGATGTCCAGGAAGCAGACGCAGGTTGTCTGGCTGCAGGACCATGCTAAAATAACCTCACAGTAAAGTGATGACAAGTTATCACTAACACTGTGACCCTTACAAAAACCAGTTATGGAATGGGGGAATATGTTTTCCTTTTCACACTACTGCTCCAGTCGGTGTTTCAGAATGTTCTGGAATGTTTTCTAAACGCAGGATGAGATAGCTACCTGAAGCTATTACATTCTAGGGACGGTTTTTTTTAAATAGGGACAATTTTAATTATTTTCCGTTCTTTTGAGATATTCCTTTAAACTAGAATGATGTTAAATAGCTTCTGAAGAGTAATTTTCAGCTGACTAGGCAATTGTTGTATCATTGAGTATGCAATGTTATCATGACCTACCGCAGAATCTTTTCTGCTTGCATTGAGTAGCACAATTTAGTCTAATGAAATTTGATTTGTAAGGAAATGAAGAGTTAGAGGGAGTTGATTGATGGGAAAGAGTATGGTGGGATGTAGTGCAAATGGTGGAGTTAATCTACTCAAGAACTCTTCTTTTCATTTTTATCCTCAAGCAGCAGGGAGCGGGACCGGAAAGTTTTAGAAAAACGTTTTATGGCGGACCAGATGAAAGAAGAAGATAAAGTCCTGCTAAAGGTGCCGCAGAATGCCTTAAAATTGTCGCGTTTTTTGTATAAGTTTCTTGGTTTCCGCCATTGCTTTCCTGTGCTATTTTGCCCGTACAAAAATATTTTTTTTTGAAAACGATGATGTTTGATAACAGCATCAGAACACGCTTTGTCTCACCACGGGCACGGCGAATGTTTCGATTGGGATTTTTGGAAGATGGAGGTTTTGATGACAGAAGAGACTATACAATTAACTACTTGACAGTAGTCTGGAGGTGGCTGACTTACGTTTAACGAGATGAGTTCTTCTCTGTAAACGTCTCAATCAATTTTCTTAGAGTTTATTAACAGGAGAGATCTAAGGTCTGGGCTAGGGATAAAAGCATTATTGATTTTTGAATTGCATCTGAACGCAATGTGAGGGGAATCAATAACTAAGTCAATAACATTTTTGTAGATGTTAGTTGGAGAACCATCATTTAAGATTACCAACCCCAACTGGTCGTTAGCAGCTTCTAGTTCTAGGCTATTGCGGTTATGATTGTGGTGACCCCAAGCCGGGTGGTAAGCATTAAAATCAACTAATAAGATGAAGCATAATGTTGAGGATGTCCAGCTATTGATTTCTATTAATAGATCGATTGGGTGGGCAGTAACCCGACAAAAAGGACATATTAGCAATAGACGAGACTACAAATTGTACTTGAGGGGAGACGTTAAAAGACGGGATTTTAAATTTAGTTCTGAAAGAGTAATGAAAAAAGGAAGAAACTCCACCATACCCATCAGTTCTGTTATTGTGAAAGCTAAAGCGAGGAATAGATAAGTGTTTATTAGAGCAAAGCCAAGTTTCACTAAGAAAAATAGCATTAATTTGGTGTTCTTGAACCTGGTGGCACAGATCTGATTGTTTACCATAGCCAGATTGTATGTTCCAATTAGCCAAATCGACCCTTCAGCGATTGATAGATTCAGGTAAGTTGTGAAAGTTGGATAAAAGATTACTCATGTGAGCAGAGCTGTATACTGGATTGAAAGCTGAGAATTGTTGTATTGCCTTAATAAGAGTATTTACTAGTTTGTGTATAAAGTTAGTGTCACAGAGATTATCTGGCTTATCAACAGGGAGATTTTAGAAATTTTGGGAAAGAGAGGGGATTTAAAGGATCTTTTTCTACGTTTTGGGGATTGAACCAGAGTTGAGTTAAAATTGGAGATATTGCTCAACGAGCTGTCTAGGTAGCTCTTAGTGTTTGCTTTGGAAGATAGGCAATTCGGGGATAAGAAGTCTCTGTTTAGACATCATTGTGAATAATAAGTTGCAATTAAGAGTGCGAGGCGGTTCTGTTTTCGATAAGGTAGAGGGGAAGAATAAGATAACTGAGTGGAGTTTGTATTTGTTGAAAATAATTTATTGGAATCGTGAAACAAATAACCATGGAATGCCATGGCTTCTTTAATTTTTGTCTGTTTGATATATTCTGGGCAGATTTTGTTTGCAAGGTAAGTTTTATTTTTATTACTAAAATGTTTACCTTTACAGAAGATACAGGTAGGTAAATCTTTAGTGGGACAATCTTCGATTTTGTGACTAGCCGCGCATGCCGGACACCTGGAGGTGTTACTTCTACAAGTTTTAGAGGTATGTCCATATTGCAGACGTTAAAGCATTGTATCACTTTTGACACAAATAGTTTTACTGGCCTTGAGTTGAGATTGTAGTAAAAAGTTTGAAGGAGAACGTGACTAAAATAGTATTTCAAGATTTATATTGAAAACCCGAACCGTCATCTGATTTGGTTTTCTTATTTAATCTTTCCACTTTTAGAATGTCAGTTCGCAACAAATTTCTTGCGTTCGTTTTTATGTCCTCTACCTTGAATTCCTTATCAACTTCGCGTACAATGTCCTTGCATGCAATATGACGGAATAAATGCTTTTAATTTATTCATATTTAAAAAATTGCCGCTTTAAAAAACGTTAGCTTGATCTTACTTTTTAGAAAAATGACTACTCGATTTCGACCTCTGGAATCAACCTTGTTCACCTTGTTAATATTAGCCGCAATGATTTTATTAGCAATTCCCATTGAAAAAAAAGTAGGGTCCAATCACACCGCCAGCCCAAAAACCGCACCAAACAATGACACGTTGAGGATGCAAAGACTTTTCAACAATCATTCTTGGATTTTCTGAGCCCCGAATGCAACAATTCTGCTTATTAACGTAGCCTCCGAGGTGAAAATGTGTCTTATCACTGAAGATGATTTTTCGATAAAATTCCGGATTATTTTGATGCATTTGAAGGACCCAATCAGCAAAGATAAGAAGTTTATGGTGATTGACTGGCTTGAATTCTTGTGTAAACTGAACTTTAAAAGCCTTAAGACTTAAGTCTTTATGCAAAATACGGTGTAATGTCGTTTGTGGAATGTCTAATTCCAAAGATCGACGAGGAATCGACAAACCAGGGTTTTCTTCAACACTACGGGCTACATCAGCAATATTCTCATGTGTTCTTGAGCAACGCACACGGTTTCGATTCTCACATCACAAACTTGTCTCAACAAATTTTTCCACCAGGTTTACTATTGCCGGCCGAGAAGGTGCTTTACTTTACGACGACCAAAAGTGCTTTAGTTTTGCGAACTGTGTGTTTTTACCATTTTTGTAGTGAATTTTAATAATTTTAATGCGTTGTTGAAGCATGTATCGTTCCGTTTTTACTTCTCAAATGTCAAAGCTATAGCTTCAAAATTGACAACTGCCCACATAGCCTGCTATTCAAAATGAAACTTCTTATTGGAAAACCTTTTATTATATTGCTGTAAACTGTCAGTCTTCGTAATGTTTTAATAACAGTTCAGAATACAATTTGTCAGATCTGGCAAGTTGTTTCCAACTTATGGTATATTTACACATTGCTGCAAACTGTAAGCAGTTTTGGTAACTTGTTGATAAATATATTAATATTTTTTAAAGTTTATGATATTATAGTACAATTTGACATTTCAACTATATGACAATGTAGTAATATTTTATTGGACATATCTGCTATATTTCTGTCAACATAAATTACTACTGCAACTGTTTAGTAAATTTTTTGACAGTTTTGTCAACCTACAATAGGATAGTCTTAAATTTCAATAATCACATTCGTAAATATAATTAAAATATAGCAGATCAGATAGTTTTTTTAAATTAAATAAATTTTTAGCATAAATGTAATATTTTTGACTTATCAAACATCATAAAAATTTTGATAAAAAAAATGAGGATATCTGGTAAGCCTAGATATTGGGTATATTTACAAGACAGAAATATATTTTATATTAAATTAAAACTAAGCAAATAATAAATTTATTATCAATAAAACATATAAAATACATATTGGTAAAAATATCAAGCAACCTGCAATGTATTCGCATACTGAAACTCTGGACTATTCTCATAATCACACATATCCAAAGCAATTTCACAGCTCTCTTTAACAACCCTCTTCTCATCCTTCAAATACTTATTTAAAACTTCAAGACAATCCTGAGTGGCTATAGCACCCAAAGCTTCAGCACATTCATGCCTCACCATTTCATTCTCATTTGAATCCATTAAAGATTCTGTTAAGGCAGGAACACTGACATCATTCTGCAATTGCCCCAAAACAAAAGCAATTTCATGCCTGAACAATGCACTACCATGCTTTAATGCTTCACATAAAGCCAATATTGATTCATTGCTACGTATATTACGTAAAGAAAACATAGCTCGGTAACGATCAAAAAGTGATGCATTTTCATCAAGTAAGATCGTTTTAAGTTGTATGATATCAGTTGTTCGGCATGGTGGTGCTGGATCTACTGAATTGTACGGATTTTCAGATAAATTTTTACTTTCCTCACTATGAAGCCATTTAATTCGATCAAGAGCCAGCTCGCATGTTTCTTTAACCTCTTGAATATCATCCTTAGAAAATTTTTCCAGTATTTTTGTTGATTCTTTCGATCCAATAGCTCCTAAAGCTTCAGCTAAAAAATTCTTATCTTTATTAAAATTTAACAATAGGAGTAATCTCAATACTTACCGGCTTCATGGCGTACCATCGGTTCCTGATTCAAATCTTCCAATACTTTTATTAAAATATTCACAGCATTTTTATCTTGCATTTGTCCTAAACAATAAGCCAATTCATGTTTTAACAAGGCTGACTCATCTGTGAATGTCTTGCTAATGCATTCTATAGCAATAGGGCCCCCAATGTTTCTCAAAGAAAATAAAGCACGAAATCTTTCTTTTAATGGTCGGTTTTGATCATTTAGGACCTTACCAATATTTTTAATTTGTTCTTCAGAGATGTTAACCATTTTTTCTTGTATTAAATACGAATATCACTTCCCGGAATGCAAAACACGTGTGAAAACTTTTGAACTACTGTAATGACATTTGAATTTTTGACAGCTTTCGTCGAATTATCCTTACTTCGAATTCGAATTTATTTATACTTCATTGCGATATTTGAGGTTATATTTATTATTTTCTAATAAATTTATAGAATAATAGAATGGCTAGCAGTCGCTTAGAAAAAATTGGAACAATTTATACAAGGTATATATAATTAATAAGTAATCTTAGTGAATATACAAATATTTATTTTATTTAGAACGAGGGGCTTACTTCAATCGGGAGCTTTAAATTGGACTGATCGTCCACTCTGGTATGATATTTATGAAGCTTTCCCACCTAAAGAAGAACCAAGATTTGATAGACCTATTCCTAATGTTCTTATCAAGGAAATCTTTTACGAAGAGGATAAAATCAGAGCGTAAGATATTAATATATTAAGCTTAATTATTATTAAATTAATTTAATAATTAATTCTAGTATGTTACATAAGAAATTTAAGAGTGTTGGCACGATAAATCTTGAAAATGCACAAACAAAAACATTTTCTCAAAAATTTATTGATACGTATAAGAAATTAGATGTGCAATATGCTGGCTCAGCTTCACAAGAAAAGGTGTTTAATGAAGCTTTAGAAATGTTGAAAAAGGAACGTGAGTCACAGAAGGGAGAGGAACCAGATAATTTAACAACAGAATTTAAAAAAGCGCAGCAATTACAACATAAAGATAGTGCTAATGTTACAATTAATGTTAAAGATATTTTTAAAGATTAATTATGTAGATTTTATTGTATTGTAGTCAGTAGTTGAATAATAAATTATATAAATTTTGTTTTAATGTTTAATTACTGTATTCCAATTGGCAATCAATATAATTTAGCTTCATTAGTTAAAGGAATAAGTTTAAATAAACTAGTAATTACTTGATACTACCATCATTCTTTAAAAAGGTTTTTAGCTAAGTCTAATACAGGCTAACCAGACTTATTCTTTTTGAAGTTACAATACTCTTTACTAATTAATTCAAAATACCAAACTGTTAAAACCTGCGTACAAACTATAATTTTTTTTTTTTATTATAAATTCAGCCTTTAAATCTGTAAATTTGGTTGTGTAAATAAAGTCTTTCTAAAATAAAAATCTGGCCACTAACGTGTCTAATCTACTGTTAATTGTATTGTCTAGTTGATTATAGTGGTAATAGTTAGACAATGTTAGACAACTTTCGGACAGTGTTATTTGTCTGTCCTTGAGGGGATAGTTTTGTGGGGTCTATGATCGCATATGAATAGTGTTTTTGGCCCGTCACTGCAATGCAAGTTTGTTCCAATTACAAACTTATTGGAGGCAGTTTTAACATTAATTAGGAATATCGAAATAAACAAAAGTTAAGCAGAAAACTCATTTACAACATAATTTTTTTTATTGCATTGAAAAAAATAAAAATCAAACTAGAAACTTATTTCTAATATAAAATTCGTTCAACAATCACGCTTACTACATAAACTTTATCAAAACTTGCGCATAAAACTCATCTGAAAAATAAAATTTGTAAAGAAAACTTAATATTAAACTTTTATAACATCAATATTGCAAAAACTTAATTCTATCAACAAATTCGTTCAAAAATAACGTTTACCATAAAAATTTTGCGCAAAAAACTTATTTTAGCACAAAAATTGCACAGAATAAACATTTATAGTATCAAAATCGCTCAAAAAACTTACTTTTGGCATAAACTTTGCTAAAAAATGACCTTTATCAAAATTTGTAAAAAATATAGTATAAAATTTGTTTCAAAAAAACTTAAAATTACACAGAATATACTTTTATTACATCAAAATCGCGCAGAAAACTTAGTTCTAACCTAAAATTTGATCAAAATTACAAAAAAAAAATCACAAATGCACAGAACAAACATAAATTGCATAGAATAAACATATATAATATTAAAATTGCCTAGTAAACTTAATAAATTTTTTGATAATTATGTTTTACACACAAAATTAAAACATAAACCTGATTTATACCATAAAATTTACTTAATAAACATCAAAAACACACAGAAAAAGCATTTGTAACATAAAAATCAACCAGAATACTAATTTTTAGCATCAAATTTGCTCAGAAATCATGTGCATCACATAAAATAAATTAAAATTGACGTATAAAAACTTAAAAATTGTATGGAATAAATGTTTGTGAAGTTGCATAAGATGATTATACCATAAAAAATTATGTTTGCATCAAATTTGCTCGTGAATTAATAAATCTTGCATAAGATTTGCTTAGAAAACCTTAATACCATACCAAACAATTATTTTTGCTATGAAAATTGCGTTAAAAACTGCATTGCATAAAATTTATGTGTACCACTTAAAATCGCCCACAAAATTAATTAATTTTTAACATCAAATTTGTCAAAACTAGTGCAAAAAACCAATTTATAGCACAAAATTTGTTTGTTGCATAAAATTGCTCATGAACTACAGAAACATAAATTTATCATAGTTTTTGACAAAAAAAAAACATTTATAGCAAGAAAATTGCACATAAAAATCATTTGCAGGGCACAATTTACCTTGAGCAAGTTATTCTAGTAGTGGGAAAGCAGCTGATAATTTTTTTTAATATAAATGCTAACTTTATTTTGTAGCATATTTCATGATAATTCCCCTTAAATTAACTGCAAACTTTATTTTGTAGCACAATTTATTGTATTTTCCCTAAAATAATTAACTTCATTTTGTAGCATAAAGCCTCGTTCATACTCATCCGATTTTTTCATTTTTTCTGCGATTAAAAATGGCCGTCTGTCAAACCAAAAATTTGCGATTATTTTAACTTTTTGCGATTTTTTTAAGAATGTACCTAACTTCATGTCATTGAATTTTTATTAATAATGTAATTAAAAAAATAATTAAGTATTATTATTATTAAAATAACTGCAAATTAAAAGTTTTGCTAAATTTAAATGAGATTTTACAGTTATTAAATCAAGCGCCAGTTCTGTAATGAAATAGTCAGATTGTGGTTAGGTTTGTATTTGTAACTTCACTTCATTATACTCTTCGTTTAACCGACGTTGCGCGCGCTGTTGCCAAACTTAAGTACAATAATTTAAAGCTAAAAACAATTTATTTATTCAATACTGACAATATCTAATGTTAATTATTAATTAAAACATCAAATAAAGTAAAATAATTCAACTCTAACAACATTACAAAAATATAAACATTTTTTTACGCGTTTTGTAACATATCTACATTTGTTTGTGTGTTCTCGAGGTTAACTTTGATAAAATTTATTTTTTTTAATTGAATTTTTGGAAGTCATTTTTGATGATATTTGTTGAAGTTGAATCAATTTGAACATTATGCGATTTTATTTTTAATAAAAGTGCCTAACTTCATTTCATTAAAAGGATGATATGTCATATAGGTTATGTTTTAAAAAAATTATAATTTTACTAATTATTACAAATTATATAAAACTATGTTTACACAAATAATTAGTTTTAAATATGTGATGAAAATTGGTTCATATAAATACTTAAAAAAAAAAATTTCTTTTAAGCTTTTAAATAATGTTTAAATACAATAAAACAATTATTGTTTAAAACAAGTATAATTAAATTAGAACATATTTTTAAGTTTTGAAAGGTATTATAGATCTAATTTTTAAATCAAATATTAGTATAAATATAAAAGTTACTAAAATAAAAACAAATTGTCACTAGATTTAATTGCAATAAAAAAATCGGATCAGTATGAACGAGATTTTGCGAAAAATATTTTGTTACAATAAAAAAAAATCGCAAAACGCAAATCGGATGAGTATGAACGAGGCTTAACTTTAAAGCCTCGTTCATACTCATCCGATTTTTTCATTTTTTTTGCGATTAAAAATGGCCGCCTGTCAAACCAAAAAATTGCGATATTTTAACATTTTGCGATTTTTTTAAGAAAAATTCAATGACATGAAGTTAGGTACACTTCATGTCATTGAATTTTTATTAATAATGTAATTAAATAAATTGTAATTAAGTATTATTATTAAAATAACTGTAAATTAAAAGTTTAACTAAATTTAAATGAGATTTTACAGTTATTAAATCAAACGCAGTTCTGTAATGAAACAGATTAGATTGTGGTTATGTTTGTATTTGTAACTTCACTTCATTATACTCTTATAACTTAAGTACAATAATTTAGAGCTAAAAACAATTTATTTATTCAGCACTGACAATATCCAATGTTAATTATTAATTAAAACATCAAATAAAGTAAAATAATTCAACTCTAACAACATTACAAAAATATAAATATTTTTTTACGCGTTTTGTAACATATCTACATTTGTTTATGTGTTCTCGAGGTTAACTTTACTAAAAATTTTTTTTTTTATTGTATTTTCGGAAGTAATTTTGATGATATTTTGTATTTTTATCAAACGGACAAAGTGAAGCTAACAATCTTCTCCCCCCCCACCAACATGGGTTCAGATGGGGCCATTCAGCTGTCCATCAATTAAACCGCGTGACAGACCAAATTGTCGAAGGTTTTAGAGTGAAAAAGATCACAGGTGTGGTCCTTTTCGACATCGCAAAAGCCTTCGATAAGGTTTGGCACAAGGGCCTTCTTCTTAAATTGTACAGGGATAAATTCCCTCTGCGTCTTGTGAGGCTGATTGCTTCATATCTAAACCGCAGAACACTGGCAGTCAGAATTTCTGGCCATATATCTACTTCTCGAAATATAGAGGCAGGGGTGCCTCAGGGGTCTATTTTATCACCGTTGCTGTTTAACTTGTACTTTGCCGATATGCCTTCGGGATTGACGCATGGGGTTCAAATGGCACAGTTTGCTGATGACACAGCTCTTCTCTATTCCTCTAGATCACTCGATGTGATTATTTCAAGACTACAAAGAGCCACGGACGACCTGGATGAATGGTTGGACGAATGGCGAGTCAAAGTTAATCCAGAGAAAAGCAAGGCTGTTCTCTTCACACGCCGGAAAATTACACCCGATGAGAACATCAGTCTTAACGATGTTCCCATTCCGTGGTCTGATTCTGCTAAGTATCTTGGGGTTATCGTAGACAAGGGACTCACGTATAAATTACACGTGCAGTCCATTCTCGATAAAGCCAAAATGGCTAAAAATCTTCTTGTTCCGATGTTGCGTCGAAACAGCGGCATGTCGATTCGGAATAAAACCCGGCTCTACACATCTACCATCAGGCCTATGCTGACATACGCATCCCCGATCTGGGGCACGGCCTCGCGCTGTCATCTGGATCGTCTTGAGGCATTCCAAAGCGTCACTTTGAGGAGCCTCCTCGGTGCTCCATGGTACTGTCGGAATAGAGATATTCGGGCGGACCTAGGACTGCTTCCTCTGCGCCATCAAATCAAAACTTTTGCCGTAAAGTACTTCGATAATCTCGCGTTTCATCCTAATCCCGATTTGGCCCGACTTGCTGAGCCAGACAGGGAGACTTTCTTCTACAAACGCCCGGTTAACCAAATAGCCGCACTCTAATCTCTTCTTATCTTCACCTAGGGTTCAGGCACACCCACCACCTATCGCAGCCTATAGGGCTAAATCTATTTATATCTAACAATCTAACAAAGGAAGGTACATGAGCCGCATGGTCTCGAACTTCCACTTGGCGTTCATTATTGGGCGGTTTTTAGTCGGTAGGCATTTCAACCTGAGGAAATGAATCCGACACTTGCCAGTCTTTAGAAGATTTTACCGCCTAGCCCCAAAAAAAAAAAAAAAAAAAATATAGGTTATGTATTAAAAAAAAAGAATAATTTTACTGATTATTACAAATTAAATAAAACTATGTTTACACAAATAATTAGTTTTAAATGTGTGGTGAAAAATGGTTCACATATACAAAAATATTTTACTTATAAACTTTAATTATTATTAATGTTCAAAAATACGATAAAATAATTAACATTTATAATAAATTTAAAATATATTTTTAAGTTTTGAAAGTTACTATAGATCTAATTTTTAAATAAAATATTAGTACAAATATAAAAATCACCAAAATAAAAACAAATTGTCACTTGAAAAAAACGCAACGGATCTGTATGAACAAGAATTATTTTGTTACAATAAAAAAAAAATTGCAAAACGCAAATTGGATAAGTATGAACGAGGCTTTACACATTAATGTATATTTTTTAGTTTGATTTTAAAATTTAATCCATCAAAGAATTTTTATTAACTTTTCCTCATATACATTTGCATACTAAAGTTCTCTTCTTTACCAACAATTTTAAAACAATTCCTGTTGCTCATCTCACGATACTACGCCGGTATTTTATGGGTACTTAAATGTTAATAATAATAATAACAATAGTAAAAGACAATTAAATAGTAAATTTTAGTAAACTAACCTTACTCTAAAAGAATATAAACATGGATACTCAAGTAAAAACATTTGTAAGTATTTTTCTAGGTTATACACAACATTGCCCAATGTTTTATAATACAAGTAATGAATTTTATGCGTAATTACTTAAAATTTAATTTATTTTCTATTCCAGCTCATACCTAATGATTTATGCAGAAGAGCAGGCATAGCAGCCAAATGGCTTCCTGTAAATCAAATCGGTATTTTTCCCAATCAACCTATGAAATTCAATGCACAGGATAAACCCAGTGATTTTGCATCTGCTAATCTCACAAGCATTTATCGTATTAGACAAGAGGTGGTACTTTTTCATCCCATTTTCCGGCGATTGGTTAATGAAGCCAGTGATTTATTTACAAACGTACAAACTAGTGTCAATAACAAACCGACTGATCTCAAAAAAGAGTTATTACATTATAGCACACAATATCGATCGATAATAAGAGGTTGCACGGAAAATTTACGAGATGAAGTTATGCGTACTGAAGGAAAGGAAAAGGAGGAATTGCAGAATTATGTTACGATACTTTATTCGGTTGAATGTATTTGGCATATATGTGAGATATTATACATTGAAAATATTCCAGGTAATTAGGCTACAAGGGAATTTTTATTTTTCTTTGTTGAATAGTAAACTAAAACTTTTAATAGTCACGGATATTTTAGGCAACTTAACATTACTTATAGTTAAATTGACACCATAATTCATTTCAATTTACTCAGAATAAACTGGCTATTAACTATTTGATATATGATATAATATAAAATATGAGTAATGCACGTTTTTAAATCTTTTATTTACAGGTTACGTTGTTATAAAATATTTATTAGAATGGATTCGATTCCACATCCCAAAATATGAGTTGAAAGCAGCGGCGTTATTAACTGGACAAGTAACAGCACTTGAATCTCATCCGGATTATTGGCATACTGTAATCGGTTGCTTATTGCAAGGCAGGCTTGAAGTAGTTCGTGCTTTATTGGTAATGCATTCAGCTGCTCATACGAATCCATTTCGATTAGCTGAACAAACATTAAAATCCATGCCTGTTTATGATATATTTGAAGGTAATAATGATTAAATAAATAGTTCGTAATTTGATTATTTTAAAATTTTATAGGTATATCGGTTATGGATTTCAATCTCCGTTGGAAACATTGGTTGGTGGATACTCAATCAAAAATTGATGCAAAAATGTTTATAGAAGATGATAATTTGGATTATATTATGAGATTGGTTATTGGGGAAGAGATGGCTTGGAATAAGGTGCAGGATCAATGTGAGGCTTGGTATGAGTTGTTGGCTGCTTGGTTGTTTTATACTGAGCCGACTGTTAAAAGTTTTGAATTGGGAAAGTATGCCAAGAGGTGTATTGCACGGATGGATGTCAGTATGTATCATTTGGATAGAATGCTGTTGGCTGCTATGGAAGGAGATGTTGAGGTAAATATTATTGTATTAGTTTCCATCACATAATTTCATTTACGTATTATTGAGTATGTTCAAGGAATTTATTTGCACATAATTTAAATCGTTAATCTTTCTATGCTAAATTAGTTAAAAAAAAACCGCATTCCAACAAATGACTAACTATATTGGTTGTACTTGATTAAACTCCTATGCTTAAACTAAAACTAAAAAAATAGTTTCTTTAATCTAACATGTCAAAATGAGTCAATCTTAAGCAGAAACTGTCAAAAAAAAAAAACACAATCTAAGATCAAAACTAAAACGCCTCCATGGTTTACTAACCGACTTAAGTAAAGTAAAGAAGATCTTATTTAATTTGATATATCTACATTTATCAAATCTTACATAGCAACTGTCAAAATATAACCAATGAAAGATACCAACTGTCAAAAATACTTAATCTAAAATGTAAATTTGAATTTACAGTTCAGACCGAATTTTGAATCTTTGTCACAATATTTTTATTTTTTGACTTTTTATAATAGAATTTTGCACTTTTTAATAGTTAATGCCTTAATTTTGACAATATTTTTATCATTTTTGACTCGATTTTACTATTTTTGACATTTCATGAAATGAACTTTGCACTTTCTAACAGTTTATGAGGATATGGTGCTTTCTGACAATATTTTGATGTTTTAATGCTGGATTTAGGTTTTTTCAACAATATGTTGATATTTCAAGATTGGTTTTACTATTTTTGACATTTTATAAAACAGGGTGACCAGATTATTACAAGTAAAAAAGATGTTTTTAACATTAAATTCTTAAGCCTCCTCATTACTATTTCGGATTCGAAAAGGTGTTTCCGGGAGAGAGGTGCTGCGGGCGAAGAGGCGGTGCCACCGATCAAATTGTTCTTAGGCAATGCGCGAAAAACGATTTTTGCGTTTTTTCAATTATCTCCGTTTTAAATTTTAAAAAATCTGAGCGTTTGCCGAAACCTCCTCTACGCCCTGTTTAGGTCCATCTTCGATTTTCTCTCCGAAGCACCGTTTCCGAGATATCCGCGCTTTTCCAGGTCGCCGATCGGTCAAATCGGCGACCTTTTCGGGCCGCCCCTTCGTCGGTCCTCATCTCCGGCGCCTGCCGTCTGCTCCTGACGCGAACCCGTACCTTTTCCCACCGAAGGACGGCGGAGTCCGAATCCGGACGCCGCACTCTTGTTCGGAACAGCGGCACGCGTCAAAATTTTTCCGGTTTTTAGGCGACTTGGACGGCCGCCGGCGGAGCCCCTATAATTTTTTTTGAAAATCCGACCTCAGATTTGGATCCGCCGGGTATCATTTTTGTGATTTTTTTCGCGGCCGATGCCCCCCTCCCCTCGGTTTGCGAGTCGATTAGGAGGCGTGGTGCTCGGAAATTTGCCGGCGGCGAACGGGGGGTCGGATCGACAAGCGGTTTTCGGCGTCGGATTCCGAGGGAGCGCCGTCATCAGGAAAAGGGGGTTCCGCGTTTGGAAGGCCGTAACTTTTTTGTCGTCGGAGATGGGAAACGGGCGTTTTGATTTTCCGAACCGCCGTCTCTTCGCGCTTCTTTTGATGCGACGCCCGATTTACCGAAATCCCCGGGGGCGGCGCAGGGAGTTTTTGAAAAAAAAAACGGAAAAACGTTCCTCTCCGAGAGTTCCGTGCGCCACTTTTTACCCCGTTGCGATCGGAGGCGGCGTCACCGGAAATTTTGCGTTCAAAGTCAAAAATCGCGTTTTCGCGAAAGTAAAATGGGCAAACGATCCGCGCGACTCTTTAAACGGTCACTTCTCTCCTTCGCGAGATCTGTCTTTGATCTTTCGATTATCTCTCTTACAATTTTGGATTTGGACATCTCCGCGCGTTAACCAGCGGCGGTGCGCGTTTTTGGCCAAAAAGTGAGGTCGCGCGAAAGAATAGAAGTGTCCAGAGTATGCACGTGGAAGATCGCGCTTAGTATAGTCCGAAAGAAAAAGAATTTTTCCACAAACTGTTGGAATTAGATTTTTGAATTTTTGCCCTTTTTACGAATTTTTAAAGTATGCCGATTTATTTTTCATTTTTTTGCTACAAATCGGGCCGCCGTGCGGAGGGGGGATTTTTTAGGACCGTTTTGACTTTGGATTGGGATCCGCCGCACCAAGTTCCTTTGTGAACCCGAGTTTTGTCGCGATCGGGCCTCTCGTTCTCCGTAAAACGCTAAAACTGGGTCGCGCAAAAGTATAGAAAAGCCCCGGGGTTGGACGCAGAGGATCGGGCTTGATCTTGTTCGAAAGAGGAAGAGTGTCCGCACCAACTATTGGTAGCGGATTTTTGATTATTTGTTTCTAACCCTTTTTACAAGTTTTCAAATTTGGTCAATTTTTAAGCCATTTTTTGCTGGCGGCGGGGACGATAAACGTTTTAAAGCAGTTTCGACTTCGGATTAGGATCTGCCGCATCAGCTTCCGTCGGGAACCTGACTTTAGTCGCAATCGGGTCTTCCGTTCTCCGTATTTTTGCGTTTAAGTGTGGCGTTAAAAAAACGCTAAAAGTGGGGTCGCGCGAAAGTATAGAAGTGCTTCGGGATTGGACGCAGAGAATCGGGCTTGATCTCGTTCGAAAAAGGAAGACTGTTTGCACAAACTGTTGGCGGCGGATTTTTGATTATTTGTTTCCAAGTTTTAACGCCGTTCCGACTTCGGATTCGGATCGGCCGCACCGACTTCCTTTAAGAACCCCAATTTTGTCGCGATCGGACCTCATGTTCTCCGTATTTAATGTATTTTAGGGGAAATTCTGATTACTCGAACGTTTAAAACGGCTGTAAATCTTTTTTACCTTTTGCGAATATGGACCCATGGTAAAGTTTTTAGTTCGTTCGGCGCGTGGTTCTTAACGGATCTTTTTTTAAATTCTAGTTTTGTGGCGCTTTTGCTATTGCTTATTGACTTTGTCTTGTGCACGGTATTCGTATGTTTTTGTAACTCGTAGGATAATATGGGATGATTGATGCCAAATAATTATTTAACTGTCATATAGACGTGAAGTTATCTGCAGTTACTATTAGAATAATTACAATTAATTTAAGGATTATTGCAGTAATAATCTTGCTTAAAATGAAGATTATTATTGGACTAAAGATAAATATTTTGCACGATTTTAATCTTATAAATGTTGCTTCTATGCAAATTTTATGGTATAAATCAGTTTTATGTGCCAGTTTTGACAATTATTATAATAAAAACTAATTTTGTTGGCGATTTTATGTGGCGAACATGTTTTTTCAGCAAATTTTATGCAAATAATTACTTTTTTGCTTGTTTTTCAAGGAAATCTTATGCGATTTGTAGATTTTTTATGCAATTTTTGTTGAATTTAATATGATAGGTGATTCATGACCGAATTTCAAGCAAGAAATATTTTTTGATCAATTTTTGTTTGATATTAAAAAATTTTAGAGCAATTTTTATAGTAAACATGACGATTTTGTAGTTGCTAATTTTTAAGATTTCATAAGTTTTATATTTTATGACAAAATTTTACACTTTTTTAACAGGTCATGGCCGGGTTTTGGTGCTTTCCAATCATATTTTGATGATTTATAGCCGAAATTTGCTATTGACATTTTTTGAAAAATATATTTTTTTTAATTTTTTGACCGGACTTTGATTCTATGACCGAATTTAGTTATTTTTTACTTTTTATGATAGAATCTTGCACTTTTTAACAGTTAGTTTTTAGTTTTTGACAAGGCAAAGTCTGCTTCTGTTTTGTTGGCAATTCCACTCAAGTAGGTTTATTGCCGCTCTGTTTAGGTTAACCTGGATTCCCTTCATTGTCTGGCCCTGCCATTCCTTTCTTTCCCGTTCTGTGCTTGCACTAGTTTCCTAAAAGCAGAGCATTTCATGCTTTCCGTTTTGTGGCCCTCAACCTTGCACAAGTTGCACTCCTATTTGTTGGAGCACTCTTTCAATTTATGCCCAGTACTACAATTTCTGCAGGGTTCACTCTCTGTTTCCTTGCATCTGTTCCAGCCTGAGACTATGGGACATGAGGTTTCATGATTTTTTGCGCGATTTTTTGGTATAGTTTTAATAAATTTTGTATGATATACGTGATTTACAAACGAATTTTAAGCAAGAAATGTTTATTTGTGTGCAATTTCCATGTTTCTACAGTAAATTATCTGGTAAACATTTTTTTTCCGGACAATTTTGTTGTTTTATGACAAAATTTTGCCATTTTTGACTTTTTGTATATAGAATGTTGAAGATTTCAACAGTTTATGGTGAATTTTGGTACTTTTTGACAATAATTTTGGATGGATTTTGCTATTTTTAACTTTCTATGAATAGAATTTTCCACTTTTTGACTGTTTCTGACCGGATTTTGAATCATTCTGACAATATTTTGATATTTCACTAGTTATAAAGTAAATTTAATGTTTTACAATAAAATATTTTTTTTGTAGGTTATCAAAGAAATACAACATATGACAGAGAACGGTTGGTTTGTCACACATTTAACAGACATTCTCTTCCATTCTGGACAACTGGAAAAGTGGCAAGCTAATGATGTGTAAGTAATTTTTATATTATGTTTATTTGTGATAAAATCTATTTTGTTTAGATTAGTGGAAACTATCTTAACTTACCTTTTTGGGTTTGGTCAATTGTAGTGACATAGAGGGTTAATGGACTTTTCCGGGCTTTTAGTCGTTGCGCATTATGAATTCAATTTTATTATATATTGCTTGAAAAATTTATTCAAAGATATTCGAATCTATATTACTTTTGAAGGTCGTCGGCAAGATTAAGAGAATCCTTTCTTCTCGAATACGGTACACTATTAATGGGCCATCAATCCTTATGGCAAATAGGTCTAAACTATTTAGATTACTGTCCAACAGATGGCGTTGGTACCATTAGTTTATTGCTACCAAGAATTTCGATAAACACCGAAGCTAAAGCCAATAAAGTCATCAGAGAAGCGCAGCGGCGAGAACTGCCGCATGTAGGTAAGTAAATACAATAAATTTAGTATTATATTAGTTTGCACATAAAATTGAAATGACGTCATTGCGATGTGCGCAAGCGCGCTATTTGTATTTAACTAAATAAATTATAATTACTTTATTGTATTTTTTTAAGTACATTCAGTGGCAAAAATACAAGGTATAAATTCACTAAGAAAAGGGAGAACCGGTAACGCCTTAATCTGGGCGTTGAAATCGCAGGATGCAAATTTCGTGTCTTTTCTCGCCGATCAAATCCTGAAAGAATATGCCAAGACTGGTATCTTGCCCAATGAGGATTTGCTGAATCATCTTGGATCCTGCATGATGGCTTGTGATAGATTGATATTTTTAGGTAAAATAATAATAAATTAAAAGGGTTAAAGTTCTAATTAATAGTTTTGCAGGTAAATATTATGAGTTTCAAAAACTTTACAAATTGAAGAAGTTCAAAGGGGCGGCTAGTGCTTTTATATCGTTGATTGCCTCCAAGTTTACACCTAAGTAGTAAGTATTTAATTTGACTATTTGATATTGTTTAGCAATGTGTGTACAAAACTATGTTGAAGTAACTGTTTAACGCGCATGCTCTGAGCAACCGCCACCAATCAGGACGCGCCACGCGCATAAATATGCAACTTTTCTCGAAGGGTGAAAATGGCCCAATCTAAAGTTGTGTAATTTGTCGCCAATCTTTGTCCGAGACTTAAAGACAACGGTTTTTGTGCCGACCAAAAACTATATTAAGCGATCTTGCTTATGAGCAAAAACGGTACTGATTGTTTTTCTTTGTGAAAAGTTGCTTTTACTTCGGCTAGCTTTAATCGCAAAACACCGTTTGTGTAAATATGCTTGTTCTTTTGACATGTAAGACGTAAACCTTGCAAATACGCGCCTGCTGTAACCACAGCTTACCAAATTCTGAAAACGACTAAACATAAATAAATAAACTCAGTAAGGCAGATCCATTTTAATGCTTAATTTTGTTTATATATTATTACAGTATTGACTTAATTGCATAAATACATAATTATTACTTATTTTTAGTTTCTGGCCAACATTGTTAACAGAAGCCTTATCACTATTAGAATGTGATGAATTGGTTCTATCGTCCAACGACACATTCAATCTACTAAATTGTCTGGAAGAAAGGGCCGAATTACCTGATATAAAAGATAAAGTGGAAACAATAAGGTTAGGTATTGCAAGAAACCTATCACGAGCGTTAACATTTGAGGCTCAATATATTTAAGTACGGCAAGTTTTAAAATAATACATCTAGGATCAGTATTTGTACTTATTTGTTAAATAATGTAAAAAATAAATAATTAATCAGTCTTTATATCTATATGTATTGTTTTAATTGCATTTTCTTCAGTCATGGTGAAAGTTCCTTCAAAGTAAGTACCTTTTAATACTAACGGGATCCAATATAAAGCATCCTCCAACATGTCATCATAAGGTATGTCTGTAAATTTAAACCAATTCGGTTGCATTTCTTCAGTTTCTTTAACGATTCCTTGTACATTTTTTGTAGTATATATGTGTACTCTACGTTTTATAACACTTTCAATATTTTTAAATTGTATATAACCTATATGTTTTAAATCTGCTTCTTCTACTAAAAGTTGTGATTCTTCGTATAGTTCACGTTTGGCGCATGATTTTAATGTTTCCAGGCCTTCCAATTTACCGCCGTATCCATTCCATTTGCCACTTGCGAATCCACGTCTTTTCAAACCAAGAAGAATTTTATCTTCTTGGAGGACGAATATTAATGTTTGGAGGTTGGTTTTGTGTTCAGTCATTGCTAGTAGATCTGAAAAAAAAAATAGAATTTTTGTTAAAAATTTTGTGTACAATTTTAAATTCATAATTTGTTTAACACAAGCAAATAATTTAGTAAAGAAAACAAATTTAAAGTAATATAAAAGCACTATACAGGTACAGTAAACCAACGATACTGTGACCGGTCACTTTTTAAGACAAAAGTGGGATGAGAGCGTTAAATTTCATCAATAGTTAAATCAATCTTAAAACGCGTCAGACTAGCATGAACTGTGGGGACAATAACATCATAAAAATACATGTGAAGCCGACGCTACCCGGGAATAACTGTCACTGCGCGGAAACTCCTACCACCGGTCACACAGTTATTGGTGTACTGTAGTAGCAAAAAAGTCCGCAAAATAACGGTTTCGAAGATACGGAATGTTATTCTTTTTACATCCTTTTTTATTTTTTAAAAATTTGCAGTGCGAGAACGAGAGAAGCACAAGAGACAGGTAGGGCCATAGCGAGAAAGGGACCGGGACAGCATGCGCAAGGCAATATCCAGCCTACCTCAAACCAGTGCTGTAAGTAGGTCGGTGCCCCCGTACCGGGCGCAGTTTGGTTGGGGTGCAGAAAACTTCATAATTTTGGAGTTTAAAGGGCGCAAAATGACGCTCTCGCACCGGGCGTATCAGAAGCTAATTACGGCACTGCCTCAAACTAGTGCCAAATCTATATTAGATTGACAAAGATTGTACAACAGGATTTACGCAGAAAAGAAAACCGGAAGATAAAGCTAGGAAAGAAAATAAGTGAGCCTCGGAGCTGGATATTCTTATCTAATTTTGGTAGACCGCATAAAAAACAGTTTTTAGCAGATTGGCGCAATATGAGTACTTTACGCGAGATTTCCATTAATTTAAATTTCAAATTTAGTTCTGATTTTATGTGTATAACAAGACCAGATAATGAAACTATAAATACAATTGGACGTTACTTTGATTATCAAATTAAGTAAAATATTTGACTTCACGTGCAAATATATTTTTATTAATTTTATAAAATCTAATCTTAATCACGTTATGTGATTAGATAAACTATTTATCATTCAAACCTTTATTTTATGCAAACATATTACTAATAGGTATTTTCTTAAATATAAAATGTCCTTACCAATTTTCCCCATTTTTAATTCAACTTGTGTTCTTGAGCCCATAATCACAAATAGATTAGAGATAGAAAAGTAAGCATGCGTTGATAATATAAAAATTAGATAAGTGTAGATATACTTTAATTGGGTAAATAGTTATTGTAAAGTGCAAGTTAGCTATAAAGTGATTTTTATATGATAAATTCATATTAAAAATTGAACGGTGGTGGCCGTTATGATAGTTTATTCATTACGAATATATTTAAACGTGACTAGTTTCAACCTTTACAAGGTCATCATCGGACGGTGATACAAACAAGTATGAATATAATAGAATATTTACAACGCATATATATCATACTTTATAAAGCTGTGGGATAATCGATCACTTTGTACTCTAATTTATTCAGTTCAATACGCATACACATAATTATGTCTTGACGGCCATTTCATGTTTGTATCTTGCACCACATAACTTCACTCACTTTTGTGACTGTCCTGTATGAGTCTCCCACTTGTTTGTCTCTTAGATTATCAAAAGATTAACTCAAACTAGTTTTTATGTTTTCCAGTTGTGTAGATTACTTTTTAGTCTTCAGCTTCTTTTCTTTTTCTTCATTTTGCCTATGCCTTGTTTTCTTCAATTCTACCTATTAGTTGTCCGGCAAAACTTACGTCCAGCACACTCATCATGTCTTTGGTTGAGGTCTTCGTTTTTCTGGTCTCCCGTCTCTTCCATGTTCCGTGCTCATTCCTCGCTCTTTTTCTTTGCCTGATCCATCTAACTATATCTTCAGCTTGTCTTGTTATTATACATACATCGATGACGGACACATTTTGTGGTCAACTTTGCTCTGGTGTTTGTTGCTTCCGGTGTATAGATGCGACCAATTTACTTATATTCATCTAAGATCAGCACCTTGATCCGGCTAGGCATTCCATTACTTTCCTTTTGGTTTATAAGTCGAAGCCTTTTTTCAAAGTGAAAGAAGAAACATTTTCAGCTAAGACACTGGCAGCCAATACTGCATAGTTGCCCCCCCCCCCCTCTAAGGTTGTCCCATTTAACTCAAAAAGAAGTGCTGAGGAAGGAATATAACGCAAACAAAAATAGTTTTTTATTCTCGACCCGGATGATCTGTATACATCAGTTTTTATCGGAAGTTCTATAAGAATTTGGAGAAACTCGTTCTGACGGATACCTTCTGCTGCGCTGCCGAACTTTTGCCCATGAGCTAAGCGGATACCAGCACTCTTCGTTTGCCTTGTTCTTTTTGCGCATATCTTCTATCCCTCATTGCATACACATAACTGTGTGGGGGTAGGTGTCCATTTTATCTGTTGCTTTGCAATTTATTCACTTTCCTCTTTAAGATGTTATAAAGATTTCAGAGGAGTGGGTTACCACTGAGCCCAGTGAGACCACACGAGTCTAATCTATTTTTTTTTTTAAGTTTTTGACCATTGTCAGTAGATAAGGAGGTATTTTGCGTTTCTCCTGCTTTTTGGTGATGTCCTTCCAAGGAGCGCTGTTGAATGCATTTTATACATTCAGTGTGACGAGAGCACAAATGTACTACTATAGAACTAGAGAAGTGGGGCTACCTCTGTTTTGGCACTAAAAATTATTAGAGATGATAATGGCGACATCCCCAAAATCGATCTGGAGTTGTGGTACGAAATGGTATGATGATCTTGGCAGGATCGCCATGAAATGGTATGATTGTTCTAATTGTAGGTGTTGCCCCGGAAAAACATTCAATGCCAGATGTGTTTATAAACACTGGCGGAGTGCGCTTACGGTGAGCGCTATTATATTAACCTAACCAGTGTTTAGAAAATAATAATTATTAATATAATTTCCAACCCTGGAGGAATGCCATTACAGTACTCTGCAAGGGCCCATGATGGCAACTCGTCAAATGTTGCTGAGGTAGGAAACTTGATTGTCATGATTACTCACAACGGGTTAGACCTCACAGCTGTATCTCCTTGAACTGGGTTTAGATTCTTGCCTGATTCCAATATCTTGGGAAAAATACAGGTTGCGCAGCTACCTGGACGGTTACTGATCCCACGCGATCACTGTTGATATGAGAACAGGGGTCCCACCGGGTAGCTTCCGATGCTTGTTTGTATGGCGTTGCTCTCTCATGGGCGGTGCCGTTCCTTAGTATCTAGAGTGGGGGTTTGTTGTTAACGTGCGTGATGACATACCCTTAAGTGAGGGGGAAAGGATGCACTGCGTCTAAAACGCAGTCCCATCGTCCCCGAGCCGGTGTAGCTTGCTGCAATTCAATTAAAGTTTCGATGGGGGACAATCTTTTGCTGACAGAGGTACTTTTTCAGTCAAAATATGAGGTCTAGGCTCATACGTGAGTTCTCTACGTTCGAAATACAGTTTTTAGGCCGGAATGATCACAGGCTCACCTACGATGTAATGGGAATTTCACGGTTCAAATGTGGGTAAAGCTACTGGCACGCTAATGGTGGCTGAAACGGGGGGTACGCCCCTCCTCCGTGCAGTACTAACTAGTGTTCTTGTAAGTAAACCGTCCTCTCTTGGCTTCAATTTCCCTGTTAATCAATATTTCCAGCGTTTACACATTTGTATTGAAGAAGACAAATGAGGAGTGGGCCATAAGCTTAAAACAAAGGGAAAAAGAAGAAGAAGTGTTGAGGATGAACAGAGGCCTTTACTCTGTTGGTTTTCATCTTTCTTGTCTTTTTCGATTAACACTAGCTCTACCGTTTCCTTTCTCGTGGTAAGCTATTAATTAACTCGGTACGTTCAAAATTAAAAAAAAACAGTGGAAGACAAACCAAAATCAACTAAAATCCTTTAATTCGAACAAGCTAAAAGCCATAAAGAACCCATTAACCAGCGATAGCTGGGACAAGGCGATTAAGACGGCAGACGCTTCTAACCAGGGTTGTAGCTGTCTTATGCACTAGCGCCACGTTTCTAATGTGAGCAGTAAGGTTCGGCGCTCTGTCCAGAGCCATTCCAAAGACATATTTTTTGGAAGTCGCTTTCTTGCTCATTAAATTAAATTCTATTGGTCCAAAGCGCTTTTGAATTTATAGGGAGGAAAGTTAAGTCGTTGGCTTGTAATCCATTGGCAGGCGATATTTAGACCTAGTCTATTATTTCCAAGCTGACTTTCTCGCAAAGGAAAAACCTGCCATATATCACGTTCCACAGAGTCTTGGCCATAAAAAGTTGTTACGAACGTATCGTACTCTTGATAACGATAACACCTCCCACGTTGTTACGCTCAGTGGCCGATTTAGCACGTAAAGGGCACTGGGCGTGCTTCGAAAAAGTTGGAGTAACATTTGACAAATATAATAGACCATAATCGTATCTAGGAAATTGAACTGACATGACAGGGTCTAGTTGGACTGATATTTATACTCCCGGCGGTCAAGGTACGTCAATAAGAGCTCTTTGAGTAGTGGATGTTATAGAACTGTTAACAATAGTGTATGTACTTTTTTAGGAAGACGTATGGTAGCCTATAAATTGTTTCACTAGAAGTACCTTGGGGCCAAGATCTAGATATCATCTGGAGCACCTAACCAATAATTTTCTAATAAAGTTGATAATCTGAGAGCATAGTTAACCCTTAAAGAAGGCTTTGTAATAATTGAGTAGGTCTTGAGTGTAGTCACGAATATTCGAAAGAACTCGAGAACAGGTTGAAGATCTGGTAGTTCCTCGTCACAAGAATAAAGATTTTGTAAACCTTCTCGTTTAGTGACACGGAAAGGCTTTCTTAATTAAGTATTCCGATCGTTAAAGCACATTATGCAAATAAGGACCTAGATCTTACATCATGAGATTTTAGCGGAACCGTTCACCGCACCATGGTGGTGATGGCTATTCCGATACATCTCGTCAGGGATAGGTCGTACTCCCCAGAAGCAAAGAAAATGGAGGAAAATGCCAAGACCAGGCAGAAATCCCTCGCTACATGGGGAAATGGAAGGCTGCTACAGCCGCTAAAATGTGATACCTCAATAGGATGGATGCATACGCTAAGTATCAACATCATTGACAGGTCAATAAGCGACGGCATGGAATTATAAGATTATGAGGAATAAAGAAGTGCAGAGAAGTTATGCAGCTTAGGCTAGGGATGAGTAAAGCAACGCCGAGAGGTGTATCCCTCCCTTACTAAAGATGCAGATGTGATTTTAGCCGATAGAAAACTTTTCTAAACTAGAAGATTCCCCCCCCCCCCTCCAAAAAAGACCTGTTTTGCACGTAGATCAGAATCTTGAATTCAGGTGATACATACGTTTAAAGGGGACTTTTCAGACGTGTTCGTGCGACGCATTCCGAATAGTCATAGACAAAAAAAAAAAAAGTGTTTTCCGAGGATACTATTGAGACAATACAACATTAGGCAATCTGAGGAAAGTTATTGCAAGTTTTTTAACATCAAATGTTATTGCAATCTAGGGATAAGGGAAAAGATTTGTGAAGAACTAAAGACTTGTAGCAACTTTTGTAAACTTTGCACATCAAATAATTTAGATTTTTGGTTGAGGAGATTGAAAGACTAGCAACTAACATTCTCAAGATACTTTTGACTGAAAAAGTAGACTTAAAGATTTTATTCTGCTAATATTACTTCAGTCTTGCAATATATTATAACTATAATCAAACATCATTTTCATTTACAAAAATATATAGTTCTATTATTGATCAACCCTTGTATACATACTTAGTTTAATTAAGTTGGCAACAGGATTTATTTAATAACTTCACTTTATTCTTAACTTAAAGTTGGTAATACTTTATTTTATATAAAAATAAACAATTATGTTAAATAAAATAGTTTATAAAGAAAATAAATATAGAACAATCTAAAAACTATAATACCATTCCATTTATAAACTCATCATGCATATTAAATATTTTCTTATCGACAGCCTTGATTGTATTATCGCTACCATAAGTAACATCCACTGAAAAGTATCGGTTATCCAACATCAAAGGAATCCATTTACTTGCATCCGGCCACATCTTTTCAAACGGAATACAATTAACATCAAACCATTTAATCGGAGACATTTCTTCACTTTCTTTAATTTCACCGTAGAATTTAAATGATGTAAATATATGCACTATATCCTCTGTCGGTTTATTTTCTTCGTAATAATGTACTACACCTACATGTTTTAATTTAGCTTCTAAATTGCTTTCTTCTTTTAATTCTCTTGCTGCTCCTGTTATTATTGTTTCATTTTTTTCCACTTTACCACCAAAACCATTCCACAATCCAGCACCCAAACCGCGCGTTTTATAACCTAATAATATTTGATTGTTTTCTCTAATGAAAATTAAGGTGAAGAGTTTTGGTGCCCTCATTTCGACTTCTAGCATATTCGACTGCCTTTCAATTGAGGCTTTTGTTACGTGGGGACAATCTGAACGGTTTAAAATCATGGCGCCTTTGTAGATCTGATATAATCGAGTCAAGTTTACACTGGGGAAATTTCTGTCAGAGAAGTGACGACAGTGGCGTAACAATGGATGCTTTTAAGGAACCGAAATTTGAATTGTATTTTAACTAACGTTTAATTTTACCTTTTTTGAGTGTTTTGTAGAATCTACCGGTTGGAACGTGCTTAATTAAATCTGCTAAATAAAAGTTAAAAAAATCAATGTTTAAATAGATAATAAATAAAATGAAATACACACGCAGAGCTTACACTATTAATTGTATAGTGTATACTATACACACAGGCAGCCAACACGTTGCAATATTGTCTCAATCAACTCTGCACCGCTACAACCTCTCTTCACGAGTCCCCGATAGAAAGACAAGCGCTTTACACCGAAACCATTTTGATTTCAAAACATATCGGTACAAAGTCACGCTACATCAAGTTTCACATAACGCCTGATGCCCAGCAGAACTAGCATATCTGATGCACATCCCATTAGCACTACAAATATAAACACATTAAGTTACAAATTAACAACTTTTATCTCTAGCGCCGAGGTCAACCAGAGCAAACAACCGACTTCTTGGACTTGGGATGGCCGGGATTTTCGTCTACAAAACCTCAAACCAGAGCAGAATTTGAAGCTTCTGGACGCAACAAAAAGCAAAAAACACTAACGACACAGTCAAAGCAAGCAAGCCCTGGCAGAGAGTTGTATCAACCACATAACTATGATCTTGGTCGCCTGCAGCTATGGATAGTACACGATCCAAGATACCCAGAACCGGACTATGACAGCCAGTTTAATACACCAATATGCAGGAGAGTTGGTAAGTTGCAACCGTACTTAAAGATCCTAATCTTTACTGCAAACTCTAATTAATTCAGCTTTCTTACAGCATAGATGACCTATGTCCTACCAGGTAACCGAGCATATGAAAGTCCTGGATCACCAGAACAAGAAGATCGACACCTTGGAGAAGTATATACTTGAACTTGCACAGAGCGAGTCTAAACGGCTCGATTTCCACGAGGACGAGTTTAAACAGATTTGCCTGGATGATGAGAATTGTATTTACCAGTTAAAGGAAAACTTGAAAACAAAATTCCGTAAGGAGGATATCCTAGGTTTGATCAACGCTATTAGGCCACCCCACAAGTCAAAGGATGTTCCAGCCCAGGCTCCCCTAAAAAAACCCGTTGAATCCCCGGATCTATCTAAGCTCCGATGAAAAAGGTGGTGGAAGTCCAGAAGAACTTCTTCGACAATCGAATCACAAAAACGCTCCCACAGAAGAGGAATTTATCAAAATGGTTTTGAAAAAGAAGTCGAAGATGATGAAGAGGGACTAGGGTAAGGTTAGTTCTTCTAAATCCCATACTAACACACCATCAGAGGCCCTACGTCAAGCGCCTTCAGCGCCAGCAATACCAGCTACCAAGCCCAAAAAGTCTTCAACCCGGCCGGCCCTTATGACTAAGACAACCCAAGCAGGTCCGTTATCTGCCCCAATAACCTCTTCGTAATTCCCCGTAAATTTAGAATATACGATTCGGGAACAGGGCATCTAGGTGTAACTCACTTTATGTGTCCGTTACATGCGCCGGAGCCCGTCTGATTGCAAAAGCAAAGAGTCCGGGCATGTTGCAACATGCCCCGCATGCAATGGGCCGCACAACGCAAGCTAAAGTAAGATATCCGCTTTCAGGTAGACGCTCATTAGAGTGAATCCGATTACGCTCCTAACACAAAAAGAATCGGCAACAGTAACACACTTAGCAACATTATTATTGTCAAAGACAGAAATTCTATCACAACCAACCTTGTAGAAGCGCTTTACACCAAAACACTCCACTTCGATAGTAACATATTATCATCTCATAGCACTTTGATTGTCAATGTCAACTATCCCACTTGGACTTGTGACGGTCGGAATCTTCCTTTGTGCTTCAAAACCACGAAGTATTTTGAGTAGGACATCGTAGATCGTGTAACGCAACAGGAAGCAATGATCACGGACGATCCAGTCATGGCAATCAAGCCCTATCACTGACTTCAACCGTATTACGATGATGTTTGGCCCCCACAACTACGGATAATATACAATATAAGATACCCAAATCCGAACTATGACAGCCAGTTTAATACACCGCACGTTTACCTGTGGGGTCATACTGTAACCAGCCGAAAAGAGCAAGGGAATTGGAAAATTGCAACGGAACTCGGAGACCCTAATCTCTGCAATGAACGCGGGTTAGAGTTCGATGCCAAGAACTACTTGCGTGATGCTGCAGATGTAGCCCTCAAACATCTTGCAATCCTGGAGAAAGCCGCAGAAATGAAAACATCAAACAGAAACATCTTTGGAGATTTCGGATTGATTTACAACCTACGCAAGGAAATCTATGGGCGAAGCGATGCAAGATATATGCACCATCAGACTACCTACTAGGCAAATTGTGTCGTTCACTTATAATATGGCAAAGAAAAGGGCATCTCACCGCTCTACGCTTGTGAAATAACCAACGTAGACACAGTAGAATACAAAATGGACGAAGAGTTATATTTGGAAGTAACGACAAGAAAAAATAAACAAAATTCGCATTGTTAAGGACCAAACCTGCTTCACAGCTGAAGTTACCTTACAGAACGTGATTAAGGCAGATACCCCGGACGTAAAAAAAAGAAGATTGCCAAGGTAACCACAACTAAGATACAACGAGCGACACCCCAACTGGAAACATACCGTCGGTAAAAAAGAAACAACATCACACAAGTTACGTCAACGGCGCAAGAAACGTGCAAACTACAACTTGAAACTACTACAAACAACCGGTAAACGGGCGATAAAGGACAATAACAAATTTGGGCGATTTAACTGTGAATGGTTGCTTCCTAAGCCATCGCTAAAACGTGGAACTTAAGTTTCAGATAAAAACCAGTGCCACGAGTTCTAGATTTTCTAATTTGTGACACAAATACTGGAATCCGTTGTGGATATTTTTTTAATTATTTATCAGTCCTCAACAACAGTGCAATAGAACCAAGTTAATGTGATGCCCGGGTAACGTAATCAAGAATTTTTGCTTTCCTATTTTAAGAACTCTCGCCCCTCTCATGCCCTTATCAGCTTTGTTAATAGAGAACAAAACCTTCAAAGCAGTTAAGGACTTGACTACCGATGTCAATTTTGAAGCTACAAACGACCACTTTGCACCAAGGATCCAGGGAATGGAAGATTTAATCCGAGTCTTAGAATCATTGCGGGAAGATATGAAGAAGATTCATGAGCTGAAAGCTTCAGTCCGCAAGATCCACACCACGATGGAGCTACTATTAAAGCAGGTAATCAAAGATCCGTCAATTAGCACTAATATTATTAATGCTACTAGCTCTAATTTTGTGTTATAGATGGACCAGGAAACCAAACCTAGCTAACAAGAAGCCAGTGCCTTTGTCAACCAAATCAGACTCAGAAACTGACCATTCCCTGGTCGATGAAACTCCCAAAGAATCTGTTTAGGTATCGCGGATAAAAGTCCAGCAGCCAAAGGATGCCGGTCAACCATTCAAGCTCGTCGACCAGAAGATGTCTCAAGCACACCCAGCTAACAGAAGCCAGCCTCCTTGTCAACCAAATCAGACCACTAGTCAGAAAACTTAGAAACGGAACAACCCTCCCTCGAAGAATCTGTTGAAGTATCGTAGGTGAAAATCCAGCAGCCTGAGGATGCCGGTCAACCATTCAAGCTCGTCGAAAACCCCAAAGAAGAGGATCAGAAAAAATATTTGTTACTTTTTAAGCTGCCCAGCGAAATAAAACCCACTCTTCTACCGCTCCAGGCGTTACTTTAGGTATTGCAGGGATTTTGAAACAAATCGCCGCATTTCCGGCGATCCTTCTGTTGGTAATGAGATTCTTCGACAGTAAAATGTAAGAGGAAAATGGCAAACCTTGGAAAAACACCAAATATCTAGATCAAGACGAAAAGCAGTACCAATAACATGGGTTTACCAAAACTCATCCGTTTAAATCTCTGTCTGGATCTCCAGTATCGTATCTCGACAGATTTGGTGCCTAAAATAATCCCCTTTGAAGGAGATCACAAATTAGAGATCAAACATAAGAAAGATTGACTTTCAAATGAAAGATTGACTAAAACTCACTTCAACAGAAAGTGCACCTAGTTACTCACTACGACTCAGATGGCAGGTTCACATGCAACCACAAATAATGTGCACAAAAGTTAGCAAGCTTACAACGGCCTTTAGTTAGACGCAGTAGATTTAAGCGAGGTTTCTTATCCTCGGGATGCTGCACCCCGACAACAGCCAGAACCAAGCTTGATCCAGACAAACCTACGTTGTTTTACCGTCCATAGAAGAAAACTTAGACCCAGCAAAAAGGATGTATGGAAATTTACTTTACTCGCATGTACACCTAGTATTTTGCTACGCTTTAAACAACAGGCCCGAAACTTGCAACTAAATCCTTCTGCTAATTTTACAGGAAACAAAAAGGTAAGAAACGCTCAATAAAGTAGTTTAACGATAACACGATCAGTACAAAAGCAAACCAGCTTTATACATATTCTTTTTACTCATTCTCGTAGGACGTCTTCGACGTTTACTTTATTATGTAGCAAAGTTGAAATAGAAAGCTCCATAAACCAAATTCGGATGTGACTTTACGGTTTGATTTTTGCAAAACCTTAGGGAATCTTTTTAGGTAGATTTTTCCACGTTTATAGAATTTTGTACAGTTTAAACGTGATTCTATTCTTATTTCCCAGGAGTATTGACTTTTTTATTTAGTTTGTGACTTGTACCTTGTGCTACATCGGAAGCACTATCGCGTAAGTAGAAACATGGCTTGTTTGCAACTGCGGAATCAACAAAATCTATCTGCAATCAAACCTTCCTTTTTCCATAACTAAATTAAAGAATCACTTCTCAACAACGTCTTCTAAGTAAAGACCCAAAAACCCAACCTCGCGCAGGACAAGAAAGCCGGACCCACGACTGGATAACTGAATTTTTCACACTTTGCCCAACTTTGTAGCTAACTAACATTAACACAACCAGTCCAAAAGCAAACCAACTTAATACATACCCAAGGTTGTAGGACTCTGTAACTTTTACTTTATAAGTAAATTCAACCTCAACATCCTCCAGGGCTCAAGTGTTCCTTATCAAAAAAACTGGATGTTTGTCTTCTATGCGGACCTCAAAAGTCACATTGTCACAAGAGAAGGTCATGATCTGATCTTTTAATACTAACATTTGGGTGGGTGAGTGGGGCTCTTTATTCTAACCTATTGGCTCGTTAACATGGTCTGGAGTGTCGCACTCGCCGGCACAAGTGTTCATCATACAAAAATTAGATGTTTGTCTTCTATGCGGACGTCAGAAGTCATTTTGTTACAAGAGAATGTCGTTATCTAGTTCTCTTCTTGACAACTAATACTTGGGCGGGTGGGTGGGACATTTGATTCTAAATTATTGGCCCATTGCCATGCTCTGGAGTGTTCCACCCACCCGCCAAGTGTTTGTCATCAAGGAATTGAATGTTTTTCTTTTATCCTGATGTCAGAAGTCATTTTATCATAAGCGAAGGTAGTGATCAAACCTCTTGACAACTAACAGTTGGGTGGGAGGGACACTTCATTACCATGCTCTGGAGTGACTGACCCACCCGCCTAGTGTTTGCCATAAAAAAACTGTATGTTTGACTTCTATGCGGACGTCAGAACATTTTGTTACAAAAAAATATCGTGATCTGATCTCTTCATAAGTAACACTTGGGTGGGGGTAAGCCACTCCATTCCAAAGTATTGCTTCAATATCATGCTCTAAAGTGTACAACACTTTACTTCAAACTATTGGATCATTACCATGCTCTGGAGTGTCCCTCTCGCCCGCCCCAGTGTTTGTCATAAAAATCTGAATGTTTGTCTTCTATGCGGACGTCAGAAGTAATTTAGTTATAAAAAAAGATTGTGACCTCTTGATAACTAACACTTGAGTGGGTAGGCCACTCCATTCCAAAATATTGCTTCAATACCATGCTCTTAAGTGTGCAAACTATTGACAACTAAGACTTGGGTGGGCGGGTGGGACACTTTATTCCAAACTATTGGCCTATTACCTTGCTCTAAAGTGTGCCACCCACCCGTTCAAGTGTTCGTCATCAAACAACTGGATGTTTGTCTTCTTTGCGGACGTCAAAAGTCATTTTATCATAGGAGAAAGTCATGACCCAATCTCTTGACAACTAACACATGAGTAGGTTGGTTTTTATTCCAAACTATTAGCCCGTTACCATGGTCTGAAGTGACCCACCCACCCGTCTACGAAACCTGGCAACAATAGCTGGCAATGCTGCACCAACGGCCAAAGCATCGGCCTGATGATGGTCACATGACATTCCCGATTAAAACGACTATAGTTGTACATGTTCACTGGTTAGCAGAAACAAATACGAAACTTATTGGAATTAGTTTTTAAGTTGTTAGCAGCACTACTGTGGCTGGAACGATAACTATTGTATGTGCAGCGATGTCATTTATATGCTAGTATTTTGATTTTTGTTTTTTAGGTTATATTAAATGTCATGTAAGTATTGTTTATTTATGAAATGAATTAATTATTTATTGTTTATTTGTCATTCATAATATATGTCAATAAAATTGATATGAATGAACACTGTGCAAACGTGACTCATGTGATACATAGCAAAGTCGGATTATTCTACGCAAATCTTACCTTTGATGGTTTTGAGACAGGATAATATTTTGAATAAATTCAAGGCTACTTCTATCTCCAGTTCAAGTCCGACGTTGTGTAAATTGATTAAACAGAATTGTCCCCAACAACAGTTTTTGCACTAATTACAATAAACAAATACATCAAGCGGATTCAGTTTTTTAATTATTATTAAAAATGACTAAAAACAATAAACACTGAATCATTTAATAATACTTTATTATAATATGAAAGCGAATAGTTTATAAATAAATGAACAATTAAATATTTTTAAGATACGCCACTGGAAATGTAACAAAGGGTGCGTTTTTAAATGACGCGAACAGCGGTTCGAGCACTCGAACAATAAAATGGGCGTTTTTAAATACAACCCGAACAAGTGTTCGAACAACATTTGCACGCACCTAGTCAAGAGGTGGTGCATGACGGGCATGTACAGTGTTGCCACATAGCAAAAATAAAATAATATATTTATCATGGTTATATCAGAACATAGGTACGGTTTTATATACATTATAAAAATATAAGGTATACAAGAAATATGCGCTCATACAAAATATGTGTGAATCTAGAATAATAAGATTTTAAATATTTTACTTGATGCAGATTTGAATTGTATTAATTGACAACACTGGGCGTGTAAGCAAAACAAACAACATAACCTTAGAAAACATGTTTTTGACGTTTGAGTGCTATAAGCTGTTTTTAAATTACCCTGCACGAACAAACAAAAAAGTTGTTCGTGCAAAAATTGTTCGAACAGCCAGAGCACTTTAAAAACACACCCAAAATTGCAATTTTTGCATCAATTTCATACGCCACTGATAATAAAATAAAATAAATTGTAATAAAACATTAATAATTAAATTGACTGAATAAGCTGTAGTTTAAGTATTGGTTTGCTTTATATAATTAATAACGTTATATACATAAGTATTTAATTCCAACAGTTGTTTGGTGTGACGATGACTTATGAAACATGGTGGGGATGTCTAGACTAACTTCACGACTTACCACTCAGAAGCGTTCCGAAACTTCAAGTGCGCACACCTAAAACAACAACAAACAATGAATCTCGTATATAACATATCTATATCTGAATAAAATTCATTATCATGGTATCATTTATCACATCAACATCACATGATACTTGTGCTAATTGCAAAATTAATTTAAAAATATAACTAGACAATGTGTGAACGTGCCAGTACATGGAAACAATAGATAAAAAAAAACTGTTTGTGATTAGTGAAATTAGAAGTTATCATAAAAGTTGTCAAACTGATTGAAATCCGTAAAGAAAATAACATTTTTCGTGAACTTTTTCGAAATACATTGAATTTTTTTTAGTAACTAGTCACTGGAAAGAAAATCACTAGAAGTGAGAGAAGCCATGTTGGATAACTGAAATGAGTAGTGTCATCATTACGGGAAAAATGTTGAAATAGAAATTTCCAGTGTAGGGTTTTCGTGCAAAAGGGAATAAAACGGTTGTGCCGTGTGTGGGTGTTGCCAGTGAGGAAAAATCGAGGAGCATCACGGGACTAAGCAGACATGTAAGTAACCTCCTTAATTCAACCACAGTAAACAATTGTTCTAATTAATTAAACAGAGCCTATATTTAACTGATTTGTGCATTGACTATTTAATTATTCACCTTTTATTATTGACCCCATTTGCAGTCTTATTTTGTTATGCCCCAGACATAATACAACACCCCCAAAACACTATTTTCATTTAACTAACTAGATCACTAAGTACACTTTAAACTATTCTATTATTATCACAAACGTGTAAGTAAATAAAGAATCTGTCACTGAACACAAGGTTATTAATGCATTTGTAATTTATAAAAAAATATTTACTAACAACAAGGTTATATATTATAAATTCGCGATTGTGTGTAACACTTGATAAGGAAATATTTAAATGCAATCAATAGTAAATGGCCTGTAAGCTTATAACCGCAACCATGGGGGTGATAAAAAAGTGGAAATGAGTCACCCTTTACAATGTCAAAATCATATGGACAAAGTATAATAGAAAGTTGAATGGCCATAAATATTGCACCAAAAATAATTTGTGAAATAATGTAGAAATTATGATTCATATTGTTATTTTTTTACAATTTTATGTTCTATTTGTTTTGTTAAATGTCAGCTTAATTATGATTATAATGGACCAGACTAATGTTATAAATATGTCAAACAAGTGTGATGATGCATTTGTACAATATAAAAAAATACGAAAACAAGTTAGAACTAGTTAAAGATTGACTCAAGAAAAAAACAAATTTGTTTGTTTAAATTGTTGTGTCTGGGTACTAACTATGTACTAACATTTATGTGTTGGCAACAATCATTTTAATAATTTGGGTTAAATTAAATGATGATTCTAATAACATATTTATATTTTTTAAATTATGTTTGTAGTGTTGCCTACCGTATTATAATGGTATATACAGGGTGTTTATATATAAGTGGAAGAAAGGGGATATACAGGGTGTTTAGTAAAAAAAAAAAAAAAATTGAAATATGTTAGTGTTATTATTATACGAAAATGAAATTTTTTTATAGAACTCGATTGCATTATGGATTAACGATGTTTCCAGCTTGAGTGTCTAAGGTTATAATTATAACCTCAAATGCAACTAGGGCATTATAGGCGGGTAAAATGTATTATAATACTCTATTCATTAGAAACTTGCATATATATTTTCTATTTAATGTATTTTTTGTTAACAAATCATAAGTTGTACTTGATATGAATTATAAAGCCCGCTCATAATATTCTGCTTATTACAGACTATATGTTTTGTATTATTAACAAATGAAATGTAAATAAACTTTAAACGATGTCCGGAGGTTGCCGAATAAGTGGTGCACTCAACAGTCCTCGTAGTCGATTGCTGGCCGTCTCTGCCAAGTAAATGGTTCGATAAGGGCAGTGGTTAAAGTCTGTTGTCTGTGCTTTTTCGTTTGGCGGGTGGTTTATCCATCGTTGTGACGTTGATGCTGGCGTCAGCATTTGTTCTTTTGTTTCTTTTGCGCTTTTTGTGGACGACCTAGCCTGCATTGTCGGTTGCTGGTCTGGTTCCGTCGGTCTGCACTTTTTTTTTGGGGTTTGTCGGCTTTAACGAGTTTTTGTCTTCTTTATGATGGCGTTGGCCCGCAGTCTTTGCGGGTAACACAGCTTACTAGAGGTCTTCTGTTGATTGCTGGTTTGGTTTGGTAGCTTTGCGCCTTTCTTTGGTCGCATGTGACTACATGCCGGGGAAAGAGTCGTCATGTTTTTCTGTTGCACAAAACTACGTGCTGGGGTGGGAGTTGCAATGCTTCTCGGAGACTTCCGCTTTGTTGTTCTTCGATCGTTCTATGGACGTTTGTTGAGGGGAACCAGGCTGACGCTGGTGTTGGACGTTTGGATCAGTTTGGTTTTGCTTCTTCTTCTGGGTCTCATTTAGTGTAGTCATTCGTCGGGTTGCTGGAAATAATGGCTTTTCTATCTTTGGTTATCAGTGTCCAGGCATTTGCTGGAGCTTGGCCTCCAGGTTTAACTTAGCTTGATCGGGAGTGGTCTTGAATCATCAGCTTTTTCCTCCGGGCTCTATTTATCACTAAAGTCATCTAGAGGAGTGGGTCGTCCAGTAGTGCCTGCTTAGGTCTTGGCCTCTGCTGGCTGAGGGTTACCTCTGTTTCTTGGAATGTGTTTTCTGGTAGCTTTCTTTTTGTCTTGTTCTTGGTTGGCTTGATTGCTAAAGGGTGAATATTACTTTGTAATTTGATTGGCTGGAGTTTTGTTTCTTTATTGGGTTTATTTATGGCTTCTTTCAGCTTTTTGTTTTTTTTTTCTGAGCCTGCTTTTTTCGTGCTGAGGAGGGCGCATGAGATGACGTGGTTGATTGTGGTTGTCTGAGGCGTAGTTTGTCGTATTTGGTCTTTTCTGCCGCTGTGATCAGGTTGTTCATTGTTGGTAAGTTTATACCCATTATTGGTCGGGAGTAGGCATTGAAGCGATTGTGCAATGTACTTCTCGTTCATCTGCGGGTACTGAATTTGCTTTAAGGCTACAGAGAAACTCTTCCTTTGTCTCTTGTGGTCCTTAGGCTGGTACATACTGAGATCTAGCATGCTTTGTGGTGTCTGGCGGGCGTATTTCTTTCCTGAACGTGGAGAAGCACTAGTGCTTGCTTTAGTCTTTCTTGTGTGTATCGTAGCAGCTGTTTTTGCATGGTTTGTACCATTGTAGGCTTGTTTAGTTCGAGTGAGTACTTGGCTTCTGGGTTATCAGATTTACCTTCCTTTATCTATAGAATTATTTAAAGAAGAGGATCTAGTGGTGCCTGCTTAGTTCTTGGCTTTTCTTCTTTTGGTTATCAGTGTCCAGGGATTTGCTGAAGCTTAGCATCCAGGTTTGACTTGGTTTGATCGGGAGTGGTCTTGTGTCATCAGTTTTATCTTTTGGGCTCTGTACATCCGTAGAGTCATCCTAGAGTTTCCTCCAGTGGGTTACTTCTATTTTTGGGTTGTATAGCTTCCTTCTTTTCCTTGTTCTTGGTCGGCTTGATTGCTAAAGGGAGAATATTACCTTGGGATTTGATCTCCAGCATCGGTTGGAGTTATGTTTTTTTCTTGGGTTTGTTTATGGCTTTCTTCAGCTACAGTAGTAGTAGATTTAGCGGAAACTTTTTGGCTGTCTCTTGTGGTCCTGGTAAGTACTGTCATCCAGCATGCTTTGTGGTGTCTGGTGGGCGTATTTGTTTCCTTAGCGTGGAGAAGCGTTTGTGCTTTAGTCGTTCTTGTAAGTTTCGTAGCAACTGTCTTTGGAGGGTTTGTTCTATTGAAGGTTTATCTAGTCTGAGTGAGTGCACTAGCATCACAGCCGCTTGGGTGACTAGATATTTTTCGGCGGTTTTGTACGACTTTTAGCACAGGTTGGGAAACTTTGTAGGCTTTTTCCCATTCGTAGCGGGGGATAGTTATTGTTTTTTTTTTAATCTCGATATTCGGTTGTCCAGTTGTCAATAAAAGTTGAAAATTATTTTATTAGTTTTCTGGACGTTTTGCACTCAAGTACGAAAATTCAAAAAAAAAAAATTCAAAAAATTCCCGTAATTTTTTGTTTTTTTTTGTTTTTTGAATGCTTTTACACATTGGGAACCAATTGTTGTCACGCTTGCAGCGCCGACTACAGGCACGATATGGAGTGTTGCTTCAAAATATTCTAATGATGATATTTGGGATTCTAATGTATGACCGCAATGTTGTGGTGCTATTTTTACTCTCAAATAATATTTGTGTCAGTTTGAGAAGGAAAGCTGGTGTATGACAGGCTTTTCTTTTTGGTACTACTTTCATTATACAGGGTGATTATAAATGTTTTGGATTATGTAACCATCTAATGTACGTTTGTGCCGCTCTAGTCTATTTGTATACATTCTTATAACCTTGCTTGCTTGACAGCTGTCAAAGTTGAACTGTCAAAACAAATAGTATAGTAAACAATTTTAAAAAGGCGGCATATTTAAAGTGATTACATAATCTCATTCATTTATAAACTCCCTGTAGTTGCTGCGAAGATATTTCTTAGTAATGATTGGCTAGCTTTTCCCCACAATTTATTCTATGGAGGAAATAATAGAGGTGCCCTTATGGGCTTGTCACAATTTTAGAAATTTTTCCGAGGAGATTTCTTGATCTTAGTGCGCCTGTATCGTGGTATTGGCGCAGGATTACCTCAGGGTAGCTATTTTTGTTTATAGAATAGAATATTCTAGTTTGTGCTTGATGACTTCGAGCTTGGCGGTAAGTTGCTGAACTCACTCTTTCTTGTTTATCTGTTTTTTGGCAAAGTTATTGAGCAAACTTTTTTAAATATTTTGCAGCATAAGGCAAACTTTTTCAAGCGATGTCCTAGCTTACATCAACTACATAGGTTGGGACGGAAGAGTAAGGTTTACCACTGGAGGAGGTACAAAGGGCCCAATGAGGCCTAAGTGCAGTGAAAATGGTTTCACCCTCTTATTCAAATCCAGATGGGGAATTTTATCTATCGAGTAGATGTTTCAGTTGGCGTTACTGGCGTGTAACTGTCTTTTTTTTTTGTTGGTTGAGGATTGGAATCTTTAAAAAAGTATGGAAGTGCCTGCCGACTACCGCATCTTCCCTCTTCTCCTTTACTACAGAGTTAGTTTCACACATTTCAGTGTAGAAGCTTTCTATCTGACGTCATTACAGCCTTGTAGGCGATGATTTTGTGTGCTGGTAGTTAAAGAGCCACTATATTCTTTATACAGCAAGCTTGTATTTGAGAATCTGATTGTCTTGTTCGGCAAGACGAGATAATAAGACCAACATATGATCTTTGATGGGACCAAGACCCGTATCAGGTGCCCTGACAAACCAACTATATACATATTTTGCTCATAGGAGTGGACTTGGATCCAGCAAAGAGAGTTGTAAAGTATAGAACATTTGGTTTTAAAATCGACTCTGAAAGGGTCCCTCTCATTATTCTTGAAGTACCTATCTTCTATGGACGTTGGTTATTACGTTGGTCTATATTACTTTATATAGCTTTTGACGTCATTTCCTCCTATGTTTGCAGGTTTTGTAGTCATGATATTCTGTGGCGACCTACTGATCTTTGTCCCTTTATCTTCTCTTGCAGGATTAGTTCTTCTTATCGAAAGTCTTACGGCTCTTCCTGTGTGACCGATGTGTGATGGACATTGGCGGTCTACCAAGAGGTCTTTTTGTGAATGTTTTGCCATCTCTTACTACTTTTACTAAGCGGGTATCGTCCATTCTTGTTACGTGTTTGTTGTTCCATTCACAAAATTATATTTTTTTATTGTGACCAAAGCACTATATTTTTCTCCGTTTACCATTTGAATTCTAGTTGTTTTGATCCATGAGATCCAGAGCATGCATCGATAACATAAAATTTTGCGGTATGGCTCAAAAATTGTAACTATGCCACTGAAAGTAAGTTACAAGGTAGAGCATCGACCACCACCTCCTGACTAATATCTTGAAAAAGCTTTCTAGTCACTTGGAACTCAAGGACAAAATGCAAATTCTACTGCATTCCCGACAGAACCCGGACGTGCCGTGCGAAATAAGCGTAAGCGAAGCTCGAGTCAGATAAACGCAGACTGTAGTGCGGGCTCAACTTTAACTCTCTCAGAAGCAACTCTATTTGATGTGACTATTATTGGACACGACTTTTGGATTGACTATCGTGTCTAAAAGATTCTACCCAGGACTCAAGTGGCTGAGCAAAATTGGAATCAAGAAGTAGTCTCCAGAATACCTTATACGTCATCAGAACATTACAAAAATTGACATTATTATTACGTTCCGCGTTTTCTTCTTCACGAGGTACGTTTAGCGTCGATACACTGCGGTTTCTTAGTCCTATTGTGCACCTCTAGTTTTTACTCCTTGGGTAGTTCCGTTTCTTCAATAAACTCCAGAAACTGTTTTGGTTTGCTTGTGCTTGTGAAGAAGGCACTACGTTGCTTGTTGTGAACATTGCACTCGCTCAGCAGACGTACCGATATACTGGTCTTCAGTCTACAGAAGAAGAAGTAGCTACGACTCAGTTTCCAACTTGACTGCGGAACTGTGGAACCGGAAGAAGCATTAGGCACCTGAGACCACAGCATAGTTTCCCAATAGATTGGAAAAATGTAGGTTTATCGGAACATTGATTGGCACGATTTAGCTGTATTGGCTCTAGTTAGTTTTGAGACTTGTCTTTAGAAGAAATAGCCAGACTTTGCTTCCAGCTTGACTATAAAAACTTTATAGTCAAAGGGGAACAAACCTACCTACCACCTACCAGCTAGGTTTAATGGAACACTGTTTGGCGCTGGCAGGAAAAGAGCACGAGCTATCGGCATTAGCTTGTTTTGAGACTTGTCTTTAGTCTACAGAATGACTTTGTTTCCGGTTTAACGGAAGCGGAACTGGAAAAAACTTTAGTTTTCTAAGACCACTGACAATAGTTGGAGATGTTATCACCACCACCGAATCATCTTAAGAGTGCACACGGTATCAATTTGGCGCTCAACGTGGGGCCATTGTTGGAACAAGACGTCATACGTCGGAACATTCATGGAATGGTATGGATATGGGTTAGATGAGCTTTTAAAGATGTCCACACAAATGTTCTTGACGAGGAAGCAAGTGACCTGTAATTACAGAAGGTTTTTTGTCGAAAATTGACGAAAAATTGCTTTACGATTTTGTCGTCAGTTAATGACTTTTCTCAGATTTTAAGAAGTGTTTTCATTTGATTGGGAACAACTTGATCAACCTCCGTACAGTTCCGATCTAGCGCCCAGTGACTACCACCTGTTTCTATATTTGAAGAAGTCTGGGTGGTCAGCGCCACGACGACGAAGATGAGGTAAATATATCCGTGATGCAGTGGTTGTCAAATTGCTTTTCTTCTGTCACATAACTCACGACTGCGCTTATTTTCATATTGGTTTTGTTTTGTTGTCGGCTTGAAGCGTTCTTTTATTTTTGAGGTTAGCAGCGTTTTCTTTTTTTTTTAGTACACGACTGCGCCAATTTGAGAGCATTTTTGAGGTATGGTCGCTAGCAACTTTTTTTTTCTGGTACGACTGCGCCTATTGCGGTATTATTTGCGTTATCAGCGAGTTGTATTGGAGAATTGTTTTAGCAAACGTTTTATTGTCTGGTTGAAGCGTTCTTCTTTTGTTTTTGAGGTAGGGTCAGCAGCGTTTTTTTTTTTTTTGGTACATTACTTACGACTGCGCCTATTATGTTATCATTGAGTGAACTTTTTCTTTATATTGAACATTTTTTGCCAAAATTTTTGGTTGGTTTGAAGAACGAAGTTTATTGAGTGAACTTACTAATTGTATTGGAGAATCGTTTTAACCATTATTTTTTAAATAATTAATGAACACATATTGAGTGCTCAATAATAGATAATTTTAGTGGAGTAGAATCATTATTAATATGCGTACTTTGCATGTACGAGCCGTGACGCAAGTTTGGTGGTTTTATATTTCTATTAATTAAAAAAAAAACTGCTAAACGATTCATATAATATAAATTGTAAATATTATATAACCGCTGACTCGATTTACTGTAGAAGTTATTGTTGCAATGAGATCATTTAACGGATGCTAAGCCGCAAGTGTGACTAAAGCGCGATCAGGATTGATTTCAATATCGAAAACAAACAGACTATGATAATTTCCAGAGGGTTTGCTAAATTAAATGTTTAGAAAACTACGAAAATATACATAGTTATATAAATTGACACAGTTTTACGTATAATTTATTAAATACAAATTTCAATTTTACGTAAAACGTCAAAGCAAAGGAATTGTGCATTTAATACAGGCCAATTGAAATCTATAATTCTGTGTATTAAAACGTTTGATCGAAATTTATCTTAAAATATACAGTTAGCCGACACAGTTATTACAATAATTGGCTAGAATATTACACTGTAACAGGTGGCAGCTTGGGATAAATAAAAATTGCTGATTTAATTTTAATTTAGACTTTTATTAATTAATTAATTACGTTAAAAAGCATGGATACAATCCTTGAGTGCTAGAATTACGCTCTAAGCTACTAACTGGCTTATTTTATAATTACTCATTAACTTCTGTAATCCAATTCAAACGTTTGATACAATCTATCTCGAAAGTTTAATTTGGAATACATGTTATATACTATACAGGGTGATTTAGTTTTAATCTTGAACACTCGATTTCTAAGAAAGATAATTGGTTTAAAATTACTTGCACTTGAAAAAATTGTCAGAAATGAATTAAAATTTTCAGGCCGGAATAATTAATAAAATTGTGGATTAGCTCATAGTAGCGAGGCCATAAATGCGCTACCGAGTATACTAAAATAATAAATTTGTCAGAAATGAATTAAAATTTTCAAATCGATCCGATTGGAACTTGGGGAAATAATCGATAATTTTTTTACAAGTTGTGGATTAGCTCATAGTAGCGAGGCCATAAATGCTCTACCGAGTATACCAAAATGTAAGGGTATATAGATCTTTTATTGCGAAAATGTCTGTAATTGTTCAGAAATTGGTTTACAAAACTATAAATAGTAAGACGGAGTTGGTGTAAATTTATGAATAAATTCCGGTTTTCTCTACTCTTATCTATGACGTAACGCGATATCGAATTGTGGTGCAGAATATGGGTTTTTGGAGCATATGGCATAAATCCTTCCATTCTATTGTACCGTTCCAAGTTTCTTGTGCAAGGCGTTATATAGGACTTGATTCTATTAGCGACAACAGTTGACCTAGTGCCAAAAAGACCATATCTTAATCAATTTAATATAACTAATAATATATCATAATTCCACCTACTAAACTCTAATCATTAGTGCAACTAATATTTTTTGTTTGAGAGATTGGAATCAAAGTTATAAATCAAACTAAAATAATTCATACCTTTTAGTCCAGATTTATAAACTACTACAAACTCACATAACTCACAAATAAATTGTACTAATGGCATGTGATTTGTATAAAATTTTGATGACGAATCAATAATAGAATAATTTAATAATTTTTGTGATAAACTTTAGCCTTTAGTAGAAACCAACAGTTGGTTACAAATCTATTATTTAAAGTCTAATTTGAACTAATTATTGTATAGTTTGTAAAAACATTCCTAATACAATCATTAAAAATAGATTAATAATACATTTTCAAATCAATTGCAATGGATTATAATAAATGCGACATTATAGTCGTACGTATTTCGAAACATCGCGATTAATAAACGTAAACAATCTTATTTTCGTATTCAGTTCATAGATATTTACGTATGCCGTACACGTTCGCCCATATTCATTACGATAAATTATGAACCAACTAAAAACAACAACACAAAACGACGCCGACGAGTAAAATATTTACCATTCATTTTTAAAATAGACACACTTCCTCCGTCCGAAAATAAACACAAACAAAACATAACATGCCTTATTTATCCTCTCAACGCTCTATTTATACACATTTTTATTATTGGCCATTCAACTTTCTATTGTGCCTAAAATGGTATTTACAAAAAATATATAAATCACGCAAAAAGAATTATGGATCATTGTTAATAATTTTATGTAGACTAAATAATGAATGTTGTTTGTCTTTACACTCAAAGTTTTTGCTTTATTAATAATACTTCAGCTTGGTTTAATAGATTGAAGTTTTTTTGGTTAAACTCACCTAAGTTTGTGATCTGAAAGTAGAAAACATATAACGTGTTAATCTCCCCAAACCGCACTGCGCTCTAGATAGAACGTTCTTAGCTCGCATAGATACACTACTACAATTGTAACCGTCGCTCTCGTTGTTGCTGATGCCTTTGACAAAAAGGAAACTTTCACTGCTCTCGATTTCGCATTCGGCACTTCTTCAGCAAAGAGAGTTTTTCAATTTTCTTTTTAGACCCGACTGAAACTTATCCGAACTAACCCGATCTAAATAAATATAAATTGAAACTTAACAAAAATTTTGTGAAACATAATCAAAACTAACTGAACCACATCTTTTTTTTCATTTACTTAACGTCGGGTCAGAGGTTAAGGCTACCATGTCTGGTAATTTTGCCGCATATTCAAAGAACTTAAATTATTGGGTTCTTTAACGTGCACACAACATCGTGGCAGTGCACGGGACATACTAAAGTTTTTCTTTTTATCCGATAGTAGGTGTACTTAACACATTAACACATTTTTTTCTTAACTAGAAAAACTTACCCTTCAAATAGGGTTACTTCCTTAAATCATATATGTTTATAGGCACGCTTTTTGAGATGTGGTGAAGCTAACATAATCGGTGCGTGTGACGTCAGTTGTGGGCAATAACGTTCATATAGCAAGAGATTTACTGTTGATATGTTAACTATATGTTAATAAATAATGTTTTTAATATTTTGACAGTCAAAATGTTTTTGGATATTTTTAAGGTAAAGCTGACAAAAATTGATTTTGAAGCTAATTTCTTTAAGCATTTCAAAAGGTATTAAATTAAAATGATAAAATGATATTTTGACTACTGTTTTCTTTAGTTAAAAAAAGTTGTGTAGAATAAAGAAATTTTCTGAAAGTTGTGCGTTTCTTCATTATGTGTGTGACGTCAATTGTGGGCATAGAACTTTGTTATGTTGGTTTCACTATAAGAGTGTTTGGTCTAAGGTTACTCATAGCAGTTATTTTTTGTTTCTTTAATAAAGTCAATAAACTTTTGCCAAGGGACTGTCTTGAGTTATTTTTTTGGGTTTCTTTTTAGCGCATAGAGTAGAGGATTTAATTTTAACATTGCAGCGAGGAAGAACTTATGTGGTGATACATGAAAGCTAAGACTATGAGTGTCTGTGAAGTTTCGTAGCATTACACAAAAGTCTATTGAGGCATAAACTACGCAATTAACCATGTCGACCTTCTGCTGTTTACTATTTGAAGCTACCTGCTGGAGATTCTTTTAATTTATTGTGAAAAGGTGTTTGCGTGCAAACGGGGTGCATTTTTGCCTTCCGACTCCGGCCCTTCCGAAGTCACCGTTTGATAGCCCACAAACGGATCGAGCGGGGCTCTGAATTGAAGCCGCGGGCGGGGTTTGGGTTTTTCCGGAAATTAGCTTTGGCAGGTGCAAACGTCGCCAGTTTGGGTTCATGGTTTTTTTTTTTTTTTTTTTTGAGATGGAAAATTGAGAATTTGCACCTTTTAGGGCTTTTTTTGGTTTTGTATCCGACGTTTCCGAATCTGCGGAAACGGTTTTACGATTTTTTGTTTGTAATAAAACGGGCGCAACTTTGTAATTTTTGACCGCACGGGGGCGTTTGACACGCCTTTCCAAGTGCAATTTCTTTCTTGCGTTTTTAACTCTGTCCAGACCACCGGAGCGACCAAAAAGTGTGCGTCAAGAAACGTGCTTTTGAGAAGTTTAAAATTAGCGAACAACAAATTCTTGACGATAATAGAGGGGTGCGAAAAGTGTTATAAGTTTAAATAGTTTTTGCTTTTGACCATCTTATTGACAGATATAGGGTATTTTTAAATAGAAGTTGAATGAAGTGAACATATACTGGTGATGATGAAGTTGTGGAGGTTTGAGGTCTTGTGAAGCAAAGAGAAGTATTGTGCAGATGATGGCGCAGCTTCTTGGAAACTGCTTTAAAAAATTGTAACAAATAAATATAACAATTTATCTGGAACTCAATTTCATCTTAGAGAGTGGAGTGTAGAAGGGATTTTGATCTAACGTTTGGCCCAAGAGGATATAGGCCTCTGAAGATATTCAATACTTTAGAGAAGAGGACGTCAGAAAGGAAGTAAACTATCTAATAGGAAGCCTCCAGGCCCCGGCAGCACATTGAACAAAAACGTAGTCTGCTAGGCGGTCAATATCTCATCCAATTGCCTCGATCTTTCAATTGCATTCATTTTTCTCGTGTGGGCTTTATGTCGTCCACCTTGTGGGTCGTCCTCTACTTCTATAAACGTTCTCTCTTGGCTTCTACTACAAACATTATTTATTCATCTACTATTCCAGCCCAGTTACACTTCAGAGCGGATAGTCTTTTACTGTTTTTTAGCGTATGGTTTTGCTTAGAATTTTGTCTCTTAAAGTCTAGTACACACTAGTAGACATGTTGCGCAATTTTGGTCTTCAAGACGTGTCTCATGTCTATAGACCAATCTTTTTCTACGGGTCTGTTGCGAGACTAAAAATAGCAGGTCCAAAGTCTCCCGATCGGAATGGGAGACTGCATGCAACGTTAGACATGTTGCGCAACATTTTGATAGTGTGGACATCACTCGGCGTCTAGAGGCGAGACACGTTCCAGTCTGTCTCCAGCTACCGAGTGGTGTGGTTTGGCCGTTTACATTTATTTTCCAAAGTGTTACAGTTCTTTTGAAAATATGTGGTCTAACGAAAAAGTTTTAAAACTAATTGAAGATTACCATGCGTCTTATTGTTTGTGGGACGTTTCCGGCTATAAAAAACGGATAAAAAAAGTAGCCATCTCTGGCCGCAAAACACAATGTGGCAGTGGCGGAGATAGAAAAGAAAGTCCATAATTTAAAAACATCATTCAACCGAGAACGAAAAAAAAGTTCTCCATGGTGGACTGCAAAGACGAGATTAAGAAATTCACATCGTTGTGTGGACGTTAGACGAGACAAAAACGGTGTCTCTAGACGGTCTATAGACCGTGTCTCTAGACGGTCTATAGACAAATTGCGCAACATGGTCTACTAATGCGTACTAGCCTTAAGCGATATACCTAGCATAGACTTTTCTAGCTTATTTGCAGATTTTTTGTTAGGGTTACGGTATTTGGTGTCATAAATGGTATCACCTTGGACTATATACACTTATAGACCGTTTGCCGATGCGGCAAAGCTAATATGATTAGTACGTGTGACGTCAGTTGTGGGGAAAGAACGCACATATAGCAATAAACTTGTTAAAAGTTTGTATAAAAAACACTTAAATCTATCAAAATGTCTGTGAATTTTGTGTTTTTGGGCTTGGCGCATGGAATTATTAAAGTATTTAGTTAAATACTTCATTTTGTGGTACTTAAGGGTTATTTTATAATTGTTATTTAGTGTTTCAGAAGGTTTTATAATATAAAACTTTCATAGGCAGTTGCAAACATTTGTTTGTTAATAATACAGTTGTAGGACCACAATTAGTGCGTGACGTCATTTGTGGGCATAGAACGTTATATTGGCTTCACTATATGACAAGCGGAAAATAGAACACAACGCGTCTATAAGTAGTTATAAGTTTTAGGAAGATTGGCATCTCTGATTTAAAGATGACCCGTAAGTTTCCAACCTCGCAGAAATCAAGCCAACTCATCTTTGCTAAGTTTGCTTGTTTGGTTGTCTCTGTTTAGCCATACTTTATGGTCTAGGTACACTTGTTGTTGTTTGGACTACACTACTGAGATATGATCGTTTAGTACTACATGTGTCATAATTTGCATTTTTGAAAAGTTGATTTTTAATCCAACGAATATTAAATCACGGTGCAGTCATTCTAGAATCTTGCGAGCATTATTTAAACAATCAGCAAGACAGTGTTATCGGCAAAACGTAAATGGTTTAGGAACTTTTCGTTCACCTTGATACCCATTTTTTTCCAATTGAAGAGGTGAATAATTTTTGGGAAATAGTATTGCCTTGGCCAACACTCTTTACGATGCGGAACTTTTCGTAATTTTGTGTTCTTAATTAGTATATTAGGTTAGTATATCTGTGGTCGATTCTATATATATATATATATATTCGCCGAGTGCTTCTAGCATTTTCTTAATTAATTAATTGTATCGAATGCTTTTGCATAGTTCACGAATACGAGAATAATTAGTTTATAGTATTCTCATAGGAGAACGTGGCGCAGTGGTGTAGGCGTCCGACCGCTGCACCGAAGATAGTGTAATCAAACTCCCATATACTGTGATATACTTTTGGATACTGATGGAGTGATGAACAATCTTTTCAGTGGTTTGGAATTCACTTAAAACTGTAGGTCTCTCGTAATCTAAGTTGCCAGCATTACGGGCAGAGAAGAAGACGCTAAAACGCCAGTAGTGGCGTATAAATAGCTGACGAAGAAGAAGATTCTATTGACTCGATAAGTGTGTCATATTAGTTTGGTGGTTGTTACTTTTGTATCTAGATCTAAATCTGGTTGGTTCTCTGGGATAGTAAAGATAGAAGGCTGATAGGTTTATAATTGCCTAGGTTTGTTACATATCTTTTTGTGCATTATTTTAACAATTGCGTAGTTTTAAGTCGAGAGGATTTTGCCTAGGACAAGGCACCTGCTGTATAGTTTTGTAATAGTATGTGTTAGTGCATCACCACATTTCTTGATTGCTTAGATCACAATACCGTCCACACCTGGAGGTTTGTTGTTTTTTTTTTTCTTGTAACATTAGTTATGTCATCAGTGGTTATATCTGGAATGTCTTCTGGATTTTTGATAAACTTTTTTGTATGTTTTGCAACTTCTTTCTTCTCGGTACAAGCCTTTTACTATTTTAAGAATTACTTGGTCCTATTGTTTGCTAGTTTACAAATGATCATTTTTGCTATAGTTACTTTTATTTTGTTGGATTACTTTATTTACCTCTTCTGTGTTATATTTCATGAGATCTTTCTTTATAGATTTGGAAGTTTTTTCATTTAGTTTTCATAGTTTTTCTTTTTTCCATGAGATTTTTTTGTAATTTTACAATTTTTTTTGTTTGTTTTTATTTGGTTTGGCTTAGTCTTGTATGTATTCTTTGCATTCTTTACTGGAGTTGTTCTTTGTTTTTTCACAGTTTCAATATCTAGTAGTAGTCTTCAAGATTCATAACAAGCCCCAAGTCTTTTGTGTTATTACTTTCGCGCTGATCATTCTATGGTCATTATCAATCGAGCAGTTGTTAAGTACTGTTACATCGTGTACTGGGTGACTAACAAAGTGATGCGGAGCGTAGCGTTCTTTCCAAATGGATCCGTTACCTCATATAGGCATCTAAACATATACCTGACTTCTATGTGGCTCGGTGTGCCTGACACTTCGATTCCTACTCCGAAAGTGAAAGTTTTGATGTATTTTTACTCTAGAATAAATAACTTTTTTGCTAACGCTTTTTATGCAGACTTTTTTTTGTAGATAATAAAACCAATTCTTCTTTTTGAGATAATTTTTTTTGCGGTAGTTGTCTGGACTGACTGACTGGAGAGTTAATTGGTTCTCTGCTCTTTTTCTCACTTTTGCTGAGTGTGAGAACTAACACATATCTACTTCTTTAAGTTTCAAGATTCATTTGTTCAAAGGGTTCTGCTGTTAAGTGGCTATTAAAAATTTTGTCTTCTATGGTAGCCTGATCTCGCTTAAGGAGGATTCTTTAGATTCTATGCTTTTCTTATCGCTACCATAGCCGGGGACTAATAAGCTACCGGGTACTGAGAGTCGTGTGTTTTTGTCGAATTTATGATATAAGGTTGTTAGCATTACTCCTACCACGCTAGCCAATACGGGGTGGTAGAGTGCGAGAGTTTTTTCCTAAATTCTCCATTTGTATAACCGAAATACTGCCGTCATTCGTGCAGCTGAGGTTGATATTTACATCGGATTTATAAGTTGATGATGGCCGTCACTTCACTATATACAGTTACAGACGCGTTGTGTGTTATTTTCCGCTTGTTGCATGGTGAAGCCAACATTACAACGTTCTATGTCCTCGAATGACGTCACGCGCTCTTGCGAGAAGTTGAACTTTATTTAACAAAAACAATAATTTATAGATTTTGTATTTACAGTTTTATAATTAATAAACGAGCGTTTGCTTGTTTAAATGTCAATTACAATAACACTTGCTTGACTAAAAAAATTCAACATTTATGTGCTATAAATATTTTTTTAAATTAAATAGCATGTTAAGTGCCCTGTACAAGACATTTTGGTAAAGCAAGTCCGTAAGAATGTGCTTTTATACACACAGAGTTTCTTACTATATGCTCTTCCTTGTCCACAACTGACGTCACACGCACTAATAATATTGGCTTTGTCGAAGGCAAAAGTCATATTTTTAAGTGTTCATTTCGCACTTATATAAATTGCATTGCACATTTATACTCGTGTGAAATGGGTATCATTACGTGCCAGTTGTATAATGTACTATTATGTAGTAAGCTTGAAGAATCAATATTTAAGTTTCAGGGTAAGAATATAATGAATTTAATTTCGTATCACAATTCAACAAAATAACATCATTAACTATAATATATTTTATTCTATCAACTTCCTGACTACTTATTTTTTTTATGGTCGACCTTAACATTATTGTCATATAGAAAATATAGGCCAAACCGATGATTGCACTTAATGACTGCGTAGAATTACTTTTCGTAATGCTGCGGTCGAATATTTTGGGGGTCATTAATCAATAAATGCAAATGTAGTGACTACATACATACATTTTTATCTTGGTAAGGCGCCTGGGAATAAACTGTAATTTAAACTGCGGTTATTTACGAGTTCTCATGCAAAACAATTTTAATTTTTCTTGCTACCAATTTCGCATATGCTCGTGTTCTCCGTATTGATTTATTAATGTCAGCATATAAAATTTACAACACGGTTTCAACAATTACAGGATATTAGTCTTTTTTTACAGTTTAAACAAGGTTATTATGTTATTAATTTATAAAGATATTCTTGCATACATTATATGAGTTGGTGACATCATTAATTTAATTAGTAGAAAGTTGCTTGAATTTAGTATAGGTCGGGGTTTGTGATGAATTTTGATTCGGTTCTAGCTCGCATCAAGTCACACAAAAATAGAAAAGCTAACTGTAAATTGATTAATATAAAAAAAATTGTAGCGGAGCGTGTAAAAATAGCGAGTATTGTTTTAATTGCATCACAAATTGTGATAATTAAATAAAGGGGAAAGTATGAGTACTGATTACATGTTTAATTGTGTATTTAAATAACTTGCTATTGTATTTCAAGATTTTTATTGCATGCGATTTAATTATGATCAAAATTTGTTAATTAGTATCAATCTGCTTATCTGCAAACGATAAAATAGCGCCGCTAATTAATAATTGAGGTAGCCCTTTATTTCTCGATCAAATATTTGCACAATCATTGTTTTGTGCACTTTTATCGAAACTTTGAAGTATTCTTTTATAATGAATGATTTTAACCAACTTAGCTAGTTTCAACCTTTACAAGGTCATCATCGGACGGTGATAAAATCAGTTAAACATAAAATGCAGAGGTGGAAAATTACATTGGAATTATTGTAACAAATTTTCTGTCTTTAGAACAGTTGTGAATGATTTTAAGTTCAACAATATCTGGGAATGTGTGCCTATTTTGGTTTACAACTATTTTATCAAGAAACTTATAATAATAGATCGGCACGCGTATGTTATTTACAAGCTGAAAATATAGGGCACGATGCATTTGGTCGAATTCTTTATGTTCCATTCGCCCAAATTTACTCACCATGAAATGTGCTATTAATCTTCAAATTTAATTATTTCAAGCAACATTTTAATTATCTAAAATGTGTCTTAATTCAATTATTGATATTTTTGATTATGAAATGGCAATAATAAGCTTATTTGTCATCATTAAACGCGCCGATGTTATCCTTATTGATTTACATTTACATTATTCTAATTATATAATTCATTTTGTGGCTTTTGTACGTCAAAGAATACCCACAAGTTGTGGAAACAAGCTTATTCTTTGCGTTTCTCGCGTTCTGAACGGTCGCCCTTGCAAAAAATTCCTTAACGCAGTTAAAATGAAGGTTAATAGATTCAGTTCAACAGTTAGCGTATATTGTTATTTATATTAATGTTTATTTTTTATTTACAGACTTCAACTTCGTTTGGATTTTTCTACCGAGTCCCAATAAATAATTGTAAGTTACATTTAGATAATAATTAAACTAATAGTAGTAAATACAATAGCAATAGTCAATATTTTCATTTAATATTTATATGGAACCTGAACGATTTATTTTTTGTTGATATTTTTCCTTCTCGGAATCAATATTGCTTTATTATTGTTAATCGTGTTTTTATTGACATAAATATACGTCATGTACATAGCATATTTACAATTTGTCACATGTTATATAAACATTAGTAATAGCACATCTGCCAGCCACTTTTTCTATATTGGAAAATATTGGGCAGAAAAATAGTTTGTTATAGCAAGGTCTGTAGATCTATTTTACTGTTATTATTTTGAATCTAACACTATCAGTGAATCTTGATAGATTTAGGAACTTTGATTCATACTATGAAAATAACTGATGAAAAATTAAAGCAGTTTTTAATCAGTTTGGATTGAATTTGGGCTTATAGGTAGTCTAAATTTGGTCTCACTTTTGTTGTGGTTTAAGAAGAGCTTCTAAAGACTTAGAGTTGGATTCATCTTTCAAAAAAGAGTGCTCAACAATTAAACTTCTACTTGAAAGCTTGAGACTTATGAACCTTCCTTTTGGAAAAGGTTGGTTGGGTCCTGCTCTATGGGCTGTCGGGTAGGTCACTCTAGGGTTGAATCTCCTAGGAGTATACTTTTTTTTGGCCCATCAAGTTTGGCAGTTGAAGTTAGTTTTGAGGTTTACGAAGTATTTTTTGGCCAACGTCTTGATATATTGACGCAACGGATGGATGCCGAATTTGTTACAAATTTCTTTGTTCCTAACGTCCTGACAATCACATCAAGGTTAGACTTTGGAAGACCTCAAAACGATTGAGGTACGTGTTTGCTGCTGTTCCTCAGACGTGGTTTGCGGTTTGTTGATTGTGGTATATATCCGAATTTAATTTCTCCCAATTTTGCCGAAGCATTGGAACTAGCAGTTTTTTTGCCATTTTGGCGTTGTTTAGGATAACTGTAGCAGTTTATATATAAGTCCTTTATCGAAGGTGATACCTAGATACTTGGCAGAATCGGATCACTGAATAGGGACGTCGTCGAGGAAGACGTTTTTATGAGGTGTGGTGAGATGAGAACAGCTTTGCCTTTCTCTGGGTTTACTTTGACTCATAAGCCATTTAACAAGTTTTGAAGATTACTGGTAGCTTTTTGTAGACTTATGGTGACCTACAGCTGTATCATTAGCTTATTGAGCCATTTTAAACCTGTGCTACCAGCCCGAAGGAATGACGGCGACAAACAGGTTAAATAGCATCGGCGAAAGAATGGAGCCTTAAGGTACTAATGCCGTGAGGTAGAAACGTGGTTTAGAGAGTTTAACTGCCAGAGTTCTGAGGTTTATAAGACGCAGAGGAAATTTGAATCTGTGCAGTTTTGTACCAGACTTTATTGAAGGTTTTTTTAAAATAGAAAATGACCACCCTTGTAGGTTTTCTCAGTCACTTTCGACAATGTGCTTCTTGCTATGGATGACTGGAAAGGGGACTCTATTGCATAAGGCTTTGGAGATCTGCTGCATTAGATTTTCTATTTTGATTTCAAAGTTTTTAGCCAGAACTGATCATCTTTGTGGCCGTTCTGACTTCTTTATAAAGAGTTATTAGGATGTTGCGATCTCTGGCTTTTGCCATTGATGTTTGGAGACGTTTCTTCTACTAATTAGTACCTTTTGTGTGCGGGATTTAGAGGGTTATTAGCACGATCCTGATTGGTTAGAAGACTTGCCGAGGGTTTTTTTGAATAGAGAGTCAAATCCGTATGGGTCGAATCTTTCTTCCTCTTCATTTGATCTTCTTTGTAGAATTTTAGTAATATTGGATTCTGGTTGGAGCTTACGTCATTGGTTGTTCTAATCTGGACTACGTCAAGGACGTCTCCTCCTGAGCTGTAGTGTGTGGGTTCTACTGGTAGTCTTGCAATGTTTTACTTTTGACGTTGGTTTCACGCTGATTGCTTGGAATTGAAGTCTTTAGCAATTGTGGTAGGAATAGGGTTTGAGAAAGTGTTTTGATGAGCTTAGTTGGATTGCAAATGAAGTGCGTGCCCAGGCACACTTACGACAATTGCATTTGTTTTGTGAGAGTCTTAGGAGTATCTATTTCGGAGGGCTCCAGTAATATTTTTGCAAAGAATACTGTCCCACGCCTTAGGTTTACTTCCGACGTTGCCAAGTACGAAAACGTATTTGGGGTTTTCAGCTCATGTCTGCTTTTGTGGTTCGACTCACACACTAGCATGACTTTGATGATCAGTTTGATAAAACCTCTTTCACTGCCCATTTTGGCTGGAATGCTGTTTGCATTTTTGAGGTAGCAGGGGTCGTCTCTGGTTCAGGTGCAGATTTATCGGTTTTTTTGCCTTGTGAGGCGATCATTTTTATATATACTTTGCAAATTTTTGAGATAAGGGCCGGAGCAGAGAGCACACTTGGGTGGTGTGTCTTTAGGGACCTAATCAATTACGGCAGACAAGAGTTGCTACAAAGCATTTTTTGGCGGTGTGCTTGTGGCGTTGAGCTATTCTACAGCCCCGTTTTTAGGTTCTACTTCGACTGTTAAGTTCAGGGAGCTATGTGAGCTTTATGATTTCTATGCTTTTTGCTTTTTTTGGGAGTTTTACGAAGAACTTGAAACTGTGAAAGTTAGATGGAAACTGAGCGATTCCAATGCCTGTCTTATGTCTTCCTCTGTTTGGTATGGAATCTGGATTACCACTTTAATGCAACGTTGTTTAGTGGTCTATGTGAAGAACTTTTTTTTGCTTGAGGAACGCGGTTGCCTTCTTATGATTGACGTTTGTAGTAACTGAAGATCATCGTGGGAATTGCGGGCAGTGGTAATAGAAATTTCATTAGCTTTTTCTTTGCCCGTAATGCTGGCAACTTACATTACAGGTAGACCCACAGTTTTAATTGGAGTCACTGAAAAGATTATTAATCTACTCCGGATCAGAGATGGATTTTAGTTATGAAACCCCACGCTGACAAGGCGCGTTGGGAAGTGCGAGAGCGTATAAATGTTTAAAATAGTCTCCGTTCTTAGATTTTTGATGCAGCAGTCGTATGCCTAGACTACTGCGCCACGCATGGATAAAATCTGTTGCAAAGTATATGCTTTGAATGGTAGGGAAAGTGTAGCTTCCGATATTTTGTATAAAATTTTGGAACATTTTTATTGTACACGAGAGGGGATCTTATATGCAAAAGTTGCGTAGAAGAAAAAAGAAAGATCTGTTGAGAAATTTCAGAAAGTTTGACTTGTACCTAACGTAACCTCAAAAGGGTTAGGTGTTACCGGTTTGGGGTTTTGTTGTCTAAGGAGTTGGTTAAATTGGTTTGGGTTTACTACTTTGTGTAAATTAATGTAGATATAAATAATTAAACGAACGACTGTGGTTCTAGCATCAATTGTGTTTATAAGCACAGAATGTTTATTTAAATTTGTCTATTATATGATGCTGCAATACAAGGCACACTGACGAGGTTTGTAGAATCGAAACCGTTTTGAGGTGGGAGCGGTTGCAGCTAGACAGGATTTTTGGTTGCTGCCGCGTTACTGCCAGCAAAATTCTCGAAAATTTCTGCAAGGTAACGGGGGAGTAATAATACAAATTTATTGATTTTTTTTTTATCAGACGTTATCACTCGCAGCTTCATCTATGTAATAAGTTACGAGTTCCTTTGACTCCAACCGAGTTGAGTTTCCTCAGTACTAATCACTTCTCAGGTACTTAACCTTGCTGGTGCTTTGTGTTTAAAGACGTAGGAACTAGTGGCTCTCAAGATAAACTTTCTTCTTTCTTGCATACACCAGGTTCGCAACCCGGCTGGTGCTTTTGTATTTGAAGACGTAGGAAGCAGCAAGCTGACAACTAGTGGCTTTAAAGATAAACACTCTTTTTTCATACACTAGGTACACAATTCGACTCTCCACTCTGCTAGTCAAGGCTATGGAATCTTGTTTTGTTTTTGGCAGAAACTTGCGGGTATGCTCTTTGTTCTTCTTTCTCACGTTGGCACATCATTTTTTGTGTTTGAGAACGTAGGAGGCAGCTAGCTGACAACTCAAGAAAAACATTCTTCTTCTATATACACCAGGTTCATCTTCTCTCTTAATAGTAAACACTGTGTTGGCGGATTTGATGTATTTTCTGAAGATCTTTTTTTAAAAGAGTTTTTCTGCCACACAGGTGTTTTTCCTGCTTACACTCGCTACGGTCGGAGTTGCTTCCGCCGTTGTGTCTATCGGGGACTAGGTCTGTTGGCTTTGATTTAATGCAGCTTTTTGTTGTCGGGGTTTGCCGATGGCAACACTCTTATCTCAAATCGAGCCAGTTCACTCACTGCTCACGATCTTTTTTTCTTCTCGCTTTTTGTCTTCTTTCAGCTTTCATTTGTCTACTTTAGGACGTAGGCCTTTTTCATATTTTTCTTCTCACTTCTGCTTTGGGCTATCTGATACCAATTTCTTTCTGCCACTTCTACTACTACTTCTTCTGTTTTTTTTATTCCACGATTTGTTGCCCTTCTTCTCCACATGGCTATTATTTTTGTTCATTTGCTGTGTCATCTCTGGCTACGTGTCCTGCTCAGCTCCACCTCTCTTTCTTCTTTGGATTTTGTTTCTAAAGCTTACGCTAAGCATAACATGTCTCATAACGTTTTGAGTTGTTCGGAGCTTGTTTGCACTTTTGATTGTGTTGCTATTTCTTGCATCGGGCTTTTTCTTACTTCACTCAATTTTGGATGTTTCTTAAGCCGCCTTAGCCAGTAGTGGTTCTCTGGGTGTTTCTTGAGTCCGTTACTACTGTTGTCGGTCTGGGTCTGTGATGACTCAGTCACGGCCGCTTCCTGGCTGTGACCTGAATAGGTCTTAAATTGAGGACGTTAAACGACGCCCGGAGGCTGCAGACATAAATGGTCCGATTGTGTTGTTGGTCCACTTAGCTAAGCGTCCTGCTTAGCGGCAGCAGCGGCTGTCGCAGACTTTGTAACGGAGCTTCTCACTGGGTACGTTGTTGCTGCTTTGAGGTCTGGGCTCAGTGATATATCTGAGGAGAAATAGTTAGTGTAAGACTGAGCTCTCGTACCGCATACGATGTGGATGAGCCGTGTCTTGAAGAAGTCTCTTTCTTCTTCCTGGGACGTCTTCAGGCCAGTAACACTATTGCTCGAGGGCGTGGTTAAGGTACACGAAGTCACACTTACTACGAAAACATAAAAAAGAATTAAATTTCTCCAAACGGTGTGTTGGCACCCTCGCTTGGCGTCCGAAGCGAAAAACAATTATTAATAGTTTGAAGGTGCCTGTTGCTAGAAGTGAAAGTACGTCTATCGACACCCTGCGCTATTGGCACGAAGGGAAGAAACGCGACTGCATTCCATTGGCAGCTATATCTCAGCCTGAGCAATCAACAAAATTCAAGACATAGGTGCATGGCTACCCACCAATCATTCATGCAATGTACTTTATAACGAATATACGTGTAAATGTGTAATAGATTGTGTAGCATATTATGAACAATGGGAATGCTTTGCCATAGTTAGCACACGAAAGCTAAGAATCAAGCAACTCGATAAAGATAGCTTAAAAGATAGTAGTAATGGTTTCTTAAGAGTCTTACTCGAGGTTAAGTACTACTGACTTTACGGCAATCAGACCATCACACTAATTCTAACAATAGACAAGCTTTATGGTCTAGAACGACCCAAACTGAAGTCAACACAGTCATCAAAGTGAGTCGATTCTAGACCCACGCTAGAATTTGCTGCCACCGCTTTAGTCCTGAGACCAACTCTAGTAGAATTAAAAGCAGAGCAGTGGCAAGGTAACTTCAGAGCTATACTTCGAGTTGGCTAAGAACGATATACTTAGTGTATTGTGTACTCCTTATGACGCGGAAAGTTATAGCGGTTTTATTGGTTAGTCACAACATTTCAAACCAGCTGACTTAAAAAGCGGAATTATGATTGGTGTTGCGTAGCCCGAGCTACGTCACAATGTATTGAAAGGTAAATCATAGGAGAATCCGGCAGTCCTCTGTAGAGTGTAGTGTAGTAAGCGACACACTCGAAGGTGCTTAGAGGACTCTATAGAGTACCTTAAGAGTTGTCGGCAGTGCGGACGAAGTTGATTTGTGTAAACAGTGTGAGGAAGCAACTAGTTTGTGTTAACGCAGACGCTACAACAAGTGGACTCCGACGAAGATGTTTGTAGCCTAGTTCTTCTGAGTAAGTTTGTTTCTTTATTTACCAGTAAATCAGCCGGTATCATGGCGGTATGCACTTCTTCCGCTGCTATAGGACACGGTTCTATTAATTTGTATTACTTTGTCTCTGCTTTCAACTGTGGATCTTTCTCTAAATTATCATGGGGATATTTTTTTTTGTATTTGGTTAGTTTGTTGTTCAGACTATTTGCTGTTGACTTTACCAGTAGCTTTCTGGTTTGGTTTTTAAGGCAATTGGGCTTAGGTTAACCTTTCTTGGAAATGAGTACTAGCTTTGCAGTTTTCTATCATTTGGACCAAATCTATTTAGTTTTTTTTTTTTATTTGGGTACTTATTTGGGCAGATACCACCGATTGGGTGCCTAAAACTGACTGACTGGAAGTAAACCGGACGTCACCAGTTCAATAAAAATTTATTAGCGTCAAACATAACAGAATATAAAAGTAGCAATTATTAGTTAATTAATTATGATTCAATATTAATGATATTAATTTTTATTTTCAGATGAGGAAAACGGGTGGTGAAATGCAAGTAAACGTGGCGGGCCTAAGGAGAAACTTGAAAAATTTAGCGCACAACTATTCGGATGCTCAGAGGAAGGTGCGAGAAGCTACTTCCAATGATCCGTGGGGACCGAGTAGCACCATTATGGCCGAGATTTCGGATCTCACATATAATGTGGTGGCGTTCACCGAAATCATGCAGATGATTTGGAAACGGCTGAACGACCACGGGAAAAACTGGAGGCACGTTTACAAGGCTCTCGTCTTATTAGAATATCTAATCAAGACGGGATCCGAAAAGGTCGGGCAACAATGCAAAGAGAATATTTTTGCCATACAAACATTAAAGGATTTCCAATACATGGAAGAAGGTAAGAGAGTTTGATTTAGTTATATTAAAATGTTATATTTTATTATTATTTTTATAGCAATAATTTAGAGAAAATGTAGGTTTGTGTTGAAAAAAAAAATTGAAATTGCTCAGAATAGAATAAATACCGTCAAAAGTTGAGAAGAAATATTATTATTAAAGAAAAATGTATCAAAAATTGTTGCTATGAAAAATTAATTAAGAAAAAAACGTCATCATTGCTGAGAAAACTCATTCATTGTATACCAATCTTACAAGAAACCTCATGATATTTGTCATAAGTTGTCTAAAAAAAATTGTTAAACGAAATTGATCAAAAATTGCACTTAAATGTTATTTTGGGAGTATTATAGAACTACTTCTTTCTTTATAAAATATGATTTTAATTAATGTATCAGCAGTAAAATAACTTAATAATAACACAATAAAAGTTTACTAAATTTAATGGTCAATGAAGTATGACTCGTTAAAGTTTAAGCAAATATTAACAAAATTACAATTTAATAGACAATTGAAGGTTTTGGATTTTTATATATTTTATTAGACTTAAAAATTTGTATTCTCTACACATTGCAAAAATCCGATTTTAAAAATAAGTTAATTTGCGTGAATTCAGCTCGTAGTTTTATAAACCGCGCCCTTAACAATCTAGGTACATGGGCTGCGGTTGTCGTAAGCATGAGTGGAGGTTTGGGGTTCAACGTTTTGGAAGTTAACGTAAAAGGAAAGAAAAGTAGTAAGCGCAAAACTAGTTTGATGTTATTGATACGATAATCAGTTTTCTTAATTTATGTAAATATTTGGCACGACCTAGACGAAACAAAACATAATTTACATTCATTTTAAAAATGTATCAACTATCAGCATTGATAATTTTTTATGACGATTGATTTACATTACATGGATTCCGATTAAATACATTATCTAATTTATGCTTGACATAACAAGAATTGTTATCACAACCAGAAATGAAACATTGATACTGAGAAAAAAGGTCATTACATCCAATTTTAATCCATTAACAAATTGCATTTGAAACCTGTGATGACTTTTCTCAATCAGTAATTTTACTATATAATTACGTTTAATCAATAATGGCATAGGCGTTGCTTGCTTGCTTGCTTGCTATCTATGAGTCAGAAGTGAAAAAATAACATGACGGATTAATTTATTTATATATTTAATGTAACACGAAGCTTATTACTTTTATTATTAATCTGATAACGTCGAAATTTGAGACTTTATACGTGCATTTTGTCTCCATGGTAGACGTCAACAACGATTAATTGTTATGGGTCTGGATGGATCAACGACCAGACTGAACCTAGCCCACATCAATCCTAATTTTAGTAAATAAATTCTTATTATTAACATTAAGTAAATCAATATTTAGCAAATAATATTCAATTTAGAAATTTATTCATATTATAGGAGTTTTTAAATGTAACAATATTGTTTTGTGCTAAAATTAATGATGCAAAAAAGTTCTTTTGGCACAGCATTCAAAATGCATGCACAACAACAATGCGACTATTACAAATCATAACTTGAGAGCATAAAATAAAAAGTACCTAAACTTTTCGCCATTACACAATAAATATATAAAATGTTGGGGGAATCAATATTTATTGTTATAATATTAAACAAAACGCCATGAAATTCAACACATTTTACTGATAATAAAAAGTACGATTAAATTAATATTAAGATTATTATGATTAATGCGAATATAAAGAATAATGATCAATGTCTAAAATTTGCAATCTTATCGCAAAATCAACAAATATTTCATATCTAAGAAACACAAATTATTGGTATTGACACGTTATCACCATTAATGACTAATGTGTTGATATGGATGCGATATTTATAGGTATTTCAGTGTGACATATGAAGCATCATAATAATGTTTATTTTAACATTCTTAACACATTTGATCACGGTGACGATGATCCACATATCTACGAAGATTGTTTATAATAAGGGGTGGCATAGAATACATAATATTTATCTGATGCAATTTAAAAATACATTTATGATTATGGTAGGAAAATATTGGACACACCTCAAATATTATGGTTGGGTTGATAAGAAATTTGTATGCCGTATATACAGAGTGTTTCCGTAAGCCAAAGCTTAAATCTGATGATGATCTGTTGAAGGAATATTAGAAAGAGGCATTCTGGATTTAGAGTTGGGGACATCGAAGTTTGTATCTTTGTTTTTCTCGTCTGCATTGCCAAAAACACATATGAACTTGTTTGCATCTCATATTTAGATGTGGTCTATGTAAGCTTTTTGTTCAAAATCACTCTAAGATATTTAACCTTGGTTGATAGCGGTAGTGGGTTATTTAGGAGTTTTGGTAAGAGAACCAGTTTGGTTTTCAGAAGATTAATGGTAAGAGGCTGAATTTTACACCAATTTTTGAATATTTTTAGGGCCTTTTGCATTAAGTTGCAGACAGTATGTATGCCTTTGAATTTACTTCTTAGCAAGATTGATACATCATCTGCATAACCAATTTATAGAAACCAACAAAGATTGCATTGAGTAGTTGTATGTGGCTGTCAACTACTATATTCCATAGTAGTGGAGATAATACACTTCTTTGGGGACAACCTTTAGCAACGACTTTTCTGATCTTTGAATCCACTATGGTAACAGTCACGGCATTTTTCTCCATTATGTGTTTTATCTATATTGTATTCACTAATTGTGGGGTTTACACCTCTTCTTCTTCTTCTTCAACTTTCAGTTATTCACTTATGAACGTAGATTTTTTTTTTACTTTTTCATGTTTTTCTGTCTTTTGTGCTATGTGTTGCCATCTTTTCCCTACTACCTCTGGGATTACATCCAGCCATCTTTTTTGTCTTTATCCTACTCCTTGATTTGATTTTCTATGTCTCCACGTTGTAATTTGTGGTGTCCACTTAGAATGCAACGTGTCCTACCCAGCTCCACTTGAGTTCAGATATTCGCTTCAACACGCCTGTGACGCCTGTTCTATTGCGGATTTTGTCTCAAGCTTACACCGAGCATGGCAGGTGCTATTGCTTTTTGGGTGGTTTTTAACCTTGCAGCACTTTTTACAGTGAGGGCCATGGGCATAGTATGCATTTACCATACAATTCTGTTTTAAGACTATGTGGTACGTATTGGTTTTTGAGGATGTGTCTTAGCTTTTTGAATGCCGCCCAACTGTGTTGTATACTTCGTGCTACTTTAGCTATTTGTTTTTTTTTTTGCCCAACATTATCACCAAGATGTAGGGCTGATTTGATGAATCCTTCTTGGACGCATGCATATTGGTTTGGGTGTAATTGGCTTAGTGATTAAGGCCGTTTCTTGAATTGATCTTTTGCACAATGCATGCTCTATAGATTCTTGCCAGGTGAGTTAGGATGATATTTTTGTTCCATTACATGAAAGACCTAATTTGTATGGACAGAAAATTTTGAATTGCCTATGCTATATGCACCTCTTCAACAAGATGGCGAGCAGCTACCCAGTCCTCCTCTGATTGAGGTTGGGGTTTGTGCTGGTGCGGTACAACCTGAGAAGTGTGTTTCTTTGTCTCAGGAAAGCCAGCCGCTGTTGGTGGTTTTTGGATAAAAAAAAATTCAGTCTTGCAGCAGTTGAGGTGTTTTCAACATTGTTACAAAAAGATTCCCAATTTTCTGTTGGCCTTGACATATGCGTTTTGATTTGTTGAGTTTTTGCTCTGTTGAAGGGTCTAGGTTCAGCTTTCTTAAGACGGTCGAGTTCCTGTTTCTTGCACCACCAAGGTATGGTGTTATAGTGTGGTTAGTACTGATAATAAAATTGTGAGATTGTTTGATGGGAATTGGCGTCACATCCAACTACGAGGTCTACATTTAGTGCTCCAAATTCTCTAGCTGTGTTGTTGGAGGTGGTATGTTGACGCCACAATGGTCTGGCTTCCGCTTGTAAACCGATTCTGACTGTTTTTTTGAGGTCCCTGTTGGGAATAGAAACACTTTTATAGCTTAAGTTGGGTTTGAAAACACATTCCCACTTAGTTTACTCAATCCGCAAACCCTTATTTGTACAATCTATGGTTCTTAGGTTAGGACTGTTGCTGTATATTATTTAAAAAGTGCAAAACTATTCATAAAATGTCAAAAATAATAATAATAATAGAATGGAACCAAAATCCGACCAAAACCGGTTAAAAGGTGCAAAATTTGATTTATAAAATTTTAAATTAACAAAATCGGGCCTTGAAACATCAAAATGTTGACAGAAAGCACTAAACTTGAAAAAAGTAAAAAAAAACATGAAATTTTAAAAATAGCAAAATTCGGCTATAAAATATTGTTAAAGAACACCAAAATCCGGCCATAAAACTGTAATATTTATTCATAAAATGTAAAAAATAGCCAAATTTGTCCAAAATATTGTTGGAAAATACCAAAATCTGGCTATAAATGTTAAAACTTTAATCTAAACTATTGACTCAATATTGTGGTCTGGAATGGCCCACCCACCCAACCAAGTGTTAGTTATCAAGAGATTAGATCACGACCTTCCCTTGTGACAAAATAACTTCTGACGCCCGCACAGAGGTCAAACTACTAATCTCTTGATGACGAACATTTAGGTGGGTGGGGAATTCTAGTTTAAACTATTGACTCGTTATCATAGTCTGCAGTGGCTCACCTACTCACCTAAGTGTTATAGTTATCAAGAGGTTGGATCACGGTCTTCTCTTGTGACAAAATAACTTCTGACGTCCGCATATAGGTTTAACTACTATTCTCTTGATGACGAACACTTGTGTGGGCGGGTGGGGCTCTCCAGTTTAAGCTATTGCCTTGTTAACATAGTCTGGAGTGGCCCACTCACCCAAGTGTTAGTTATCAAGAGGTTGGATCACGACATTCTTTTGTGACAAAATAACTTCTTACGTCCGCACAGGGGTCTAACTACTATTCTCTTAGTGACGAACACTTAAGTGGGTGGGCCACTCTATTCTAATCTATTGACTCGAATGTTATGGTCTGAAGTGGTTAGATCACGACCTTCTCTTGTGACAAATTAACTTCTGACGCCCGCACAGAGGTCTAACTACTAATTCCATTCTAAACTATTGATTCGTTATCATAGTCTGAATTGGTCCACCCACCCGCCCAAAGGGTTGGATCATGACCTTTTTTTGTGACAAAATAACTTCTGACGTCCGCACAGAGGTCTAACTACTATTCATTTGATGACAAACACTTTAGTGGGTGGGTGGGGCCCTCCGATCTAAAATATTGACTCGTTATCATAGTCTGGAGTGGCCACCCACCCACCCAACTGTTACTTATCCAAAGGTTAGATCACGATCTTCTCTTGTGACAAAATAACTTATTACGTCCGCACAGAGGTCAAACTACTAAGATTTTGATGACGAACACTTGGGTTGGTGGATGGGGCATTCCAATCTAAACTATTGACTCGTTATCATAGTTTGGAGTGGCCCACCCACCCACCCAATTGGTAGTTATCAAGGGGTTGGATCACGACCTTTTCTTGTGACAAAATAACTTCTGGCGTCTGCACAGAGGTCTAACTACTATTTTCTTGACCGAACACTTGGTAGGTTAGTTAGTGACTCAATATTATGGTCTGAAGTGGTCTACCCGCCCACCCAAGTATTAGTTATCAAGAGATTGGATTACTACCTTCTCTTGAAACAAAATAACTTGCACAGAGATTTAACTATTAATCTCTTGATGACGAACAGTTGGTTGGGGCACTTCAATCTAAACTATTGACTTGTTATTATAGTCTGGAGTGGTCCACCCACCCAAGTGTTAGTTATTAAGAGGTTGGATCACGACTTTTTTTTGTGACAAAATAACTTCTGACGCCCACACAGAGTTCAAACTACTAATCTCTTGATGACGAACACTTGGGTGGGTGGGCAAGGCACTCCAATCTAAACATTGGCTCAATATTACGGTCTGAAGTGGCCCACTCACCCGATTGTTAATTATCAAGAGGTTGGATCACGACCTTCTCTTGTGACAAAATAATTTCTTACGCCCGCACAGAGATCTATCTACTATTTTCTTGATAACGAACACTTGGGTGGAGGGTGGGGAACAACCACCCACCCATGTATTAGTTATCAAGAGGTTGGATCACGACCTTCTTTTGTGACAAAATAACTTTTGGCATCCGCAGAGAGGTCTAACTACTATTCTTTTTATGACAAACACTTGGGTGGGTGGGTGAGTCAATCTAATCAAATTATTGAGTGGTTTACCAACCCACCCAAGTGTTAGTTATCAAGAGTTTGGATCACGATCTTCTCTTGTGACAAAATAACTTTTTACGCCCGCTACTAATCTCTTGATAACAAACACTTGGGTGAACCATTCCAATTTAAACTATTGACTCGTCAATATTATCTTCTTGACTAAGAGTCACATCCGGGATTTGGTTGTGGTTTGACCTACTAAAGTTTTTCACACAGTTTATTTGTCACTAGAGGCTTGCGGGCGTTCGGCTGTGGTAGTACGTTTAGGTTTAGCTTCCGGTATTTGCGTCTACGCGATTTTATCTGGGTCGTCGTTTTCCGATTTGTGGTACGGGGTGTTTCTCGGACGGGAGCACCTAAGTTTGGAATGGGCTGAGGTCACTTTGGTGCAGCACTATGGGTTTTGTTCTATGGGGTATCAGGTCTGCGCCTAGAAGTGAAGCAATCACGTAGGCCGGCGGTGTTTAGCCTGTGCTGGGCCCGGTTTTGGTTCCTGGTAACGAGTTTATCAGATCAAATGTGTTAAGATCGTGCACCTGTTGATCCGGTGTTGCAGCAGGGGTTTTGGTGGTCTTGTTTGGGGAGCTGTGATTACTATTAGTTTGGTATGGTGCGTCGATATCTGTCGAGTCATCTTCGCTAAATTCATTTTTGCTAGAGTCACTTTTGCTCTAATCATCTTCGATAGAGTTGTCTTTGTCTGAATCATGTCCGACCGTAAAAAGGCACTGCTGATTTGGTACTCGGAGTGGCTAGTCGTATTTTTCGAACTCTTGAATGTAAGATTCCCAGATTTCTAAGTCGGGGTTTTCTGGGTTTGAGAAGTTTCTACCTTGCCTGCAAACTTTATGGTTTTTTGCTCATGGTTAAAATCTTGATTGACCTTGTCTAATAAGTCCTGTCTTTTTTTGAACTTTTGAATGAAGGATTATCTGCTTTTCAAGTTGGAGTTCACATTGGGGTCTCCTTTTGGGTCTTGTTTGTATTTTCTGGGCTTGCGAAGTTTCTACCTTGCTTGGAAACTTCAGGATTGCTCGCCCATGGTCGAAATCTTGATCGATCTTGTCTAATAAGTCTTGGTCTGGGTTCCAGAATGTTGATCGGGCTAAAGTTTAGTATTTTCTACCCGATCAGCAGTACAATGTATAATAACCTACGTAGTTCTTTTTCTTGCTGATTTGGGTGTGTAAAAAGATTTGGTTTAATATGCGGTTGCAAATTTGGTGACGTCTCCTAGGTGGCCTGGAAGTTGTTTTGACTCAAAATATCAAAATCCGGCTATGAAATATTAAAATATTGTTAGAAACAACCAAAACCCGCAATAAACTCTTAAAAAGTACAAATTTCTATTAGTTAAAAGTCAAAAATAACTAATTCCGGTTATAAAACGTTAAAATATTTTTGGACAGAATCAAAATCTGGCCAAAGACGGTTTACAAGTGCAAAATTTGATTTATAAAATGTCAAAAATAGCAAAATCCGACCTTTAAACATCAAAATATTGTTAGAAAACACCAAAATTTGTCCATGTATTTTTTTTAAATGAAAGCTAAAAACTAAAAAAATAGTCATAAATATAGTGTCTTTACGATATGGGCTTAAATTATCTCGGCGGATTATTTTATTACCAATCGCCTTAGGAGGCAATAATGTTTGTATTATATACCTAAAAGCTATTAAACACTTCGGTATTCAAGAGCGAAAATAGTATCAACTCCAGGTTTGAGGTATATAATAAAAACGGAAGAGCTCCGTGTCCGCATTGCAGAGATAGTTACGCCACTGGCTTAGTTGCTTTAGGTGTATTTTTTTAAGCGAACTTTCGAAACTAATATAAAAAATGCTTTTTGTAAAAGCCATTTCTCAATCAACAAGAAAAGTTTTGGTGTTGGGGTTTTAGGCATAACATTGCTTGCTTGATTATGGTCTTTAGGATGATGCATCAAATTTTGGTATCTGCTTCAATCCCCAACGTAAGCCGCAAATTGAAGTATATGCCGCATACAATTAACATTTGTGATTTCATACTAGAAAGGATGTTACAAAAAGGTTCTATATGAATCAACTCTTTAGTAATACCCTGTATATGGAAACTATGAATGTAAATGAACGTGTGTGTGTGGCCTGTCTAACGTTACATTTTAAAACAGAATTATATATGCGTAATGATACACTCAATATATTTGTTTGATCATTCTCTCTATTCAGATATCAAGTGACTATATAGCGTATACTGGAAAGTTAGATTCGTCATTCTTCAAATGACATTGAAATTTAATGATTTTTTTTATAACCGAAATTATAATATTTATAATCATCTCAATCACTTTATTAGCACGGATTTTTTAAATTGCATGGCGTAATTGCGTTATATAATAATTGCATTATTTAATAATAATAATATTATAATAAAACATTTGTGCAAGAGATGTTAATTTAAGTGAAACCGTGCACTTTTCTTAGAGATAAAACAAATATAATTTAAATTTAATGAAGTAGAATTTAATCTAATTATTTATATTAAATGTTTACAATACACAATTACGCATGCCGCTTGATAGAATTAAGTGATACATGTTTTGTGATTAAGGACGTGAGACCTACTACCACGCTCTTTTGCTCTTCAGACTCATTACATTTAATAATGAATGGAATTACGGGAAATGTTTCTAAAACCGTTGCCATTTCCTTCCCTTCGGAATCCGAATACAATAAAAATATCACACATAATAATTTAGAAATATATAAAGGATTGACGTCACCTGTTGATATTCGAAAAATGTAAACCATATAATTTGTTTGAACTAGTTTTAATGGACGTGTTGAAAGTATCATAATAGAATCAAGCACATCCTTTTGAAAATTGTTTGTTGCTATGTAATATTAATAAAAATACCAGCAACAAGTATGACCTATTTCATGGGAAAATGTTAGGCACGTATTGTGCAAACTTTGGAAAGTTTTCCGACGGGGCTGCAATTGTTGAGATGCGTATTGTTGAACTAGAAAAGTTTATAAAAGTTTGTGGTAGAGGAATTTTAAATTGATAGATTAATATAATATTAGGTTTCGCTATGTAACTAGTTTTAGTGTTGACACAGCTCTGCCATTTGATTGCTCGATATGTGATGGTTGTTCAAATAATAACGGTTTACTTTACTGATCGTAATGCATTCATTTATTTACATTCGCTAAAATTAGTAGGGGTAGAACGTTTCGTTCGAGTTAATCCATATTCATGGAGTTTGTAATTGATAAATGTATGTCTTCGGTTAGTTCACTATTCAAATAACTTGTTTTTCTTTATGCATAGTCAGTAGCGTTTACAAAGGGGATTTCTCTAAAATAATTTAATGGGTTTTTATCTTTAAATTTGCTAAAAGAAGTTATACAGAAATTTATTTCATGAAGTTTGCACAGAAAACTCATTTACTTCTTGAAAAAATAATGTTGCAGAAAACTGTTGCATTATTTTATAGGGAAAAATACGTCAAACGGTTTATTGAATGAAATTTGCACATTAAGGGGGCGGTTTAGGGAGTGTTATAAAACTACGAGCAGAGCTCACGCAATTTAACTCCTTTTTAAAATCGGTTTTTTGCAACGTGTAGAGAATGAAATTTCCAGTCTAATGAATCCTTCAATTTTTTATTAAATTTTTGAAGGAATTTATACAAATGTTTAGACAATTTTTTGCTGCTGTCAAGAGCGCAAAAGAAAAGACCTTGCTAGCGGCCAATGCTGTACACAAGTGGTTTAAACAACAGTTCCCAGCAACCGTTTTATTATTTTATTCAAACATATCCAGGGAAGTTATTAGGTGTGGTCGATTCACGAACCGAGCTTTTTAATTGTTGACCAATGAAAAGCAGAATCAAAGGCAGCTGTCATCAAGTTTTATTAAACATGTATGGTCCTTCGAATCGGATTGAATAATTTACATCAAACAATCTGCAAACCAGCATCAACATTTATCACTGCAGATTTAATAAAGCAACGCGGCGCATGCAAGCGTCCTATGACGATCACGTCCAAATTTCTGGAAACCATCAACGATGACATAGACACAGAAATAGAGAAAAGTTGGCAAAATTGCAATTTTAGGACGACAGTTCTCTGTTGATAGAGTCTGCATCCTTTCTTTTATTGGGCTGGAGTTGTGCGTTTGGATATTGTTGGACATGGATTATCTTGACCATAGGATGGTGGTGGTTCTGATGGCGGAATGTTAAAGTCCGTCCATAGTGCCCTGCAGGACGAAATACCGATTATAAGTTGAATAGAAAAAAGAAGAAGAAAGTTTTTAGGTTATTTGTTGCTCTTTGCTTTCTTTTGGGTTATTTGACCAGTCTTGAAGGTTACTGGTAGCTTTTTGAAACCTCATGGTGACTTAGAGCGGTATATTAGTGCTGTATCATTATAACCTCGTGCTTTCAGCCCAAAGGCATGTTGGCGAAAAATAGGTTAAATAGATAGAATAGAGTCTTGCGGTATTTCTGCCGTGAGGTAGAAACATGGTTTAGGAGTTTAACTGCCAGACTTCTGCGGTTTAATTATGAAGCTATTAACTTTATAAGACGCAGAGGGAATTTAAGTCTGTGCAGTTTTAGAAATAAATTTCTGCGCTAAACTTTATCGAAGGCTTTTTTAATGTCGAAAAAGACTACCCCGTGGTTTTCTCAGTCTAAAACCGTGTTTTCTATCATAGGGCATTGGAGTTAGTAAATTCGGCCATTCTTTTGATGGATTATTGTAGCTCATTCTTGCCATGGATGACTGGAATGGGGACTCATCTTTTGCGCAAGCCTTTGGAGATCAACATTACATTTTCATCCTCTATGGTTGATTCCAAAGTTTTTGGCCAGCACTGATTTTTGAGCGCGGGATAATCTTAAAGGGTTATCAGGGCGAACTTGATTGATATTTAGAATCTTTTTCTGTGGCTATGTAAATCAGATTTGTTAACAGTTATTTTATGCCCGCAACCGTTTTTACTGAGGTTAATTTGCTTGTTTATGCTTTTTTTCAGGTATCTTGAGAAGATTATCCATACAGTATGGATAACGATTTTTTCTCTTTTCTCATTTGATCCTTATCCGTAGAATTCCAGAAATACTGGCTTGTGGTCGAAGCTTATGATTTCGATTACTGCCGTTTTGATGAGGTTAGTTGGGTTGATGTAAGCAGATGCGAGCTTTTCTGTTGTAATAAAATTACTTTTAACGTCCGCGGAGATGTTAAACATCAAATTTCTTGATAAAGAACACTTGGGCGGGTGGGTGGGACACTTCATAGCATGATAACGAATCAATAGTTTGAGCTGAAGTGGCCCACTCTCTCAAGTGTCAGTTATCGAGAGGTTGGATCACGACTTTTTCTTGTGACGAAACGACATCTAACGTCCGCAGAGATGTTAAATATCAAATTTCTTGATAACAAACACTTGGGCGGGTGGGCGGGATACTCTAAGCATGATAAGGAGTCAGTAGTTTGAGCTGAAGTGGCCCACCCATCCACCGTTGTGTCAGTTGTCAAGAGGTTGGATCACGACTTTCTCTTGTGACAGAATGACTTTTAACGTTCGCAAAGATGTCAAGTATTAAGTTTTTTGATAACGAACACTTGGGCGGGTGGGTGGGATACTCCGTAGCATGATAACGAGTCAGTAGCTTGAGCGAAAGTGGCCCACCTACTCATTCAAGTGTCAGTTATGAAGAGGTTGGATCACGACTTTCTCTTGCGGCAAAACGACTTCTAACGTCCGAAGAGATGTTAAATATCAAATTTCTTGTTAACAAACACTTGGGCGGGCGGGTGGGATGCTCTAAGCATGATCAGAAGTCAGTAGTTTGAGCTGAAGTTGCCCACCCACCCACCCACCCAAATGTCAGTTATCAAGAGGTTGGATCACGACTTTCTCTTGCGACAAAACGACTTCTAACGTCCGCAGAGATGTTAAATATCAAATTTCTTGATAACAAACACTTGGGCGGGTGGGCGGGATACTCTAAGCATGATAAGGAGTCAGTAGTTTGAGCTGAAGTGGCCCACCCATCCACCGTTGTGTCAGTTGTCAAGAGGTTGGATTACGACTTTCTCTTGTGACAGTAATGACTTTTAACGTCCGCAAAGATGTCAAGTATTAAGTTTTTTGATAACGAACACTTACGCGGGTGGGTGGGATACTTTATAGCATGATAGCGAATCAGTAGTTTAAGCTGAAGGTACCTTCGCGACAACCGCGTTTGTTTAAAGCGTGAGATTGTCAAAAGTATCTACTTTGCAATGGCACAGCGGTTTTTTTACAAAGATAACTGTCCCACATCTCCGGTTTACCTCCGACGTTCTTTTGTACGTGATCGAAGGTCATGTGGTTTGAGACACTCAAATTATTGAACTTTATGTTTGTCGTTGTTGGTGTTGGGGGCGAGAGAATGTTAACACAATATTTGTATGTTACCGCAGCAGTTTTGCGTGAACCTGAACTTTGAGAGGAGATTGGCCCCAGTCACAGGCTCTGTCGCAGTTATGGCGTCTTTCTTGCTTTTGTTTTGAGCGGCCATCATTTTGATGTATGCTTTGCATTCCTATAAATTGGCGAGATCAGAACCGGAGTAAAAGGCACATTTAGAAGTAGTGCTTTTGGGGCAGGTCACCAATTGGTGGGGGTCCGAATAATTACGACAGACAAGAGTTGTTTTGAAACATTTCTTAGCGGTGTACCTTTGGAGTTGGTACTTCTGGCATTGAACTATGCTACCGCCCCGTTTTTTTAGGTTCAACGGTAATCTTTAGATTTAGAACTTTTGTAGTTGGGAAGCGACCAAATTTCTTTCCCGTTCTATGTATATTTGATGGACCGAAACCAAGCGATTTCAATGCCGGAGGATTACCACTTTGAAGCAACGCCTTTTCGGAGGTCGACCATGTGAAGAAGTTGTGCATATTCGGGCCGAGATAATGGTTATTTTATTATCTTTGAAGTATTAATTAAATGTCGGTGGGCTGGAGGTAGAAGAGGAATTTTGTGGAGGGTGGTTGGAGGTATCATAGCCGCGAGCCCGAACTCGCTGAATGCTTTTTGGTCTTTCCTTGTTTTAAGAGGTGGCTTTTTGACGGCGGAAGCTTCTTTTGCAGACTTAACCGCTGATGGTTATTTTGTAACAGTCGGTTATGTAACCTTCAAAGTCTTTGGGTTTCTCTGTGGTAATTTGTCCGGTGAGATGTCCAGGTAGCCGGCGGCGATGTTGTCTTCTTCAGACGCCTGGAGGAGGTTGACAGATTTGCCTTCGTCTTCCGGGAAAGTTTATAGCCGGCTTTTTGTTGTTGGTAGGTTGGACCTCTTCTTTCATTTTGGCTACGTTCATGACTTTGCCTATAGAGGGTGGTGGACGTGGAGGCCTTTATGGCAATGATCTTGATCAAATCCTTGATGGTGGAGTTGGGGTCGTGGAGCTTCTATTCGAAGCAAGCAATGGGGATGCTCAGCTACTTTTTAAAAATTATTTTGTCAAATTTATGTTTATACTTTAAAACTTCGAGGTATTTGCTTAATAAATCTTTCAAGTGGTGTCTTTTGGATTTTGCAGTTCACAAACATTAGAGTTGTTTCTACAGTTGTAGCAAGTACAGCACAATACCAAGAAGAAACAGTATGTACTACCTACCGGGGGTTTTGCCTACTAGTGACGTCACTGCGGAGCAACTGGCCGGCTTAGATATCCTAAATTGTCTTAATAGATTGTAGAGCATCCCAAGGTCTAGCATGCTAGTTTGTGTACTATAATTGGTTTATTATGTGCTTCTTGGTGTATTTGACTATTCAACAAGCCTAAACATTTTTGTCTGACTCATTAGATATCTATTTGGAAAAACATTTTTTTGTTTTGACAAACATTTCACCTCTTACAACGATTGTGTTCGCTGAATGCGACCAATGATTCATGCATCATATATAAAATAATTAACCAAGTAATTAATTTATCAATTTATTAACACTCTAGAGGTAATTAAAAGCTTTGTTTTACATAATAATTTAATAAATATTTTTCTTTCATGCTGCAATAAAAATAAAAACCAATCGGGCGTACTTAAAATTCATTTCCTCGAAGGTATTGTTCTCTGCATACAATAGCTATTCATTCGACAGACATTTTTATTGATGTTTACATTCAATTATAAGCAAAGAAAGAATCAATATGTTATTTTTAATCGGCCCTTAACTACTGTTTATTTTATATCCACTCTTTAAATAGAACTATTAAATGTTTAAATGCGATGTGGTCATATTATACGAGGACACGTCAATAAATAATTAAACGCATTCGACAACCGATTATTATAATGCTGCAATGAAGCAAATTTTATATCAAGCTTAACATTTACTGAGTTCAGTGATATAGGCAAGGCTTTGACCACAAAAGTGTCAATAAAGTGTCAATTGACGTGTGTTGTAATTGGCGTTCTTTTTATATTGTTTTTGGTTACAGTATTCTTCTATGTTGAAAGAACAATTAGCTTTTTTTTAATTGAAAGTATCAAATTAAATAAAAATGTATTACTTTTCTGAACAGGTGTTAGGAAATATTGCTATTGATTACAACCATTGTCTGACTATACTAAATATAATTAATTAAAAATATGTTGCTCTTTGCAGGTAAAGATCAGGGTCAAAATGTCAGGGAGAAGGCGAAACAATTAGTGAACTTATTAAAGGACGACGAACGGCTGCGCAACGAAAGGGCGAGAGCTTTGAAAGCGAAGGAACGTTTCGCGCAAAGTGCGAGCGGTTTTGGCAGCGACGGCGGTTTGGACACGCCGACCAGTCCAAAATATCCGGCCTTTAGAAGTAGCGAGTGGAATAGCAGCAGGGATTCAGGTAATAATAATTAATTACTACATAAAGGGGTTCATTGTTTCTGAGTGAAATGTGTCAATATGATAATGGGTTGCATCAAATTGTTTGCTTAATGCATTTGACATTTAAATTACGTTAGTTTCTGAGAAAATCGAGCAAATTGAAAGTAATTTGCTCTGTTACACATGAAAGCTCTCATTGTTTTCATGGTTTGCAACTAATTAATTTAATTATTTTTATATTATTTAAGTAATCGACGACTTGCATGTTTGCAAGGATTAGAATAAATCAAAATTGGTTGCAAACAAAGCATCCTATTCTCAAAAGGCAACGTTTGAAATTGTTTGTTGGTAAATTTGGGCCATAAATTGTTCACATTGAACCTTGCTTGTTGTAATATCACGTTTATTGACATAACAATTATTGTTTGCTAATACAATTAACATGTTCCGATTTCAAAATATTAATTTAAAATAAACATTTTGTTAAAATAGACATTGCAGTTGCAGTCGAATTGCCAAGAGATTTGGAAGTAGCGCGACCACAGACTGCAGGCGAAGAAGAGCTTCAACTGCAACTAGCATTAGCAATGAGTAGAGAGGAAGCCGAACAAGAAGAACAGAAAAGGCGATCGGATGACGTGAGGTTGCAACTGGCGCTAAGTCAGAGTCAACAAGATTTCAAAACAACACAGGACAAACCCAGTGCCATGCTGGATTTACTTGACGTTAATTTGGACGAACATAGTAAAAATATTGATCCTTGGGGTATGCCCCAACCTAGACCACAGGTAAATATATTTGTTTCAATAAACGCACAAACAAAACGCATTTAATAAATGTTGTTTCTACCATAGTCTCTGGATATTGGGTCATTTTATTATGATGAACATATGTTTATGATGGTAAGGTTGTGAGTTGTTAGTAATGTTGCTATTGATTACTAACGCTTTGAAGCCAAGCTAAGATTAAAATAGGAAGGAATTATGCTTGTAACAATACTATTTGGATATTACTGTTGCTAGATAAATTGTTTTCAATTTATTTTTTCTTCCTAGAATGCGTCTAGTCCGTGGCATGGTGGTGCAAATGTGTTAGCATCCCCGCCGAGCCATCAGCCATCCCCGGGTGATCCGTGGGCGCCGACGGCGGGGGTGGGAGTAGTGGGACCACCGCCGCCTAGTAAACCGGCCGATCCTTGGAGTCCCAAAGCAACGCCTACGCAGCTGGTCGAAACGGCAATTAGGAATGATCCATGGTCGCCTGTAAGTCACAGCTCCTCGGATTTGGACGATTTCGATATCATTACCAATAGGAATAGAACAATATCACCAAATCCAAATTCATCTACGAATGGAACAAGCAATGGAAATAATAATTCAGGTAAAAAGAAAACATGTTTCCAATTTATTGGTATAAATAATTTATGTTTTAGATCCATTTGAATTAAATCTGCTCGGAGATGTGTTGCCTATCAGCGGACCTAGTCCATCGACGGGCGCAACCAAGAAAACTCCACATTCCTTCCTGGGAGAAAATTCAGCTCTCGTTAACTTAGATAATTTGGTTACGAGTGAGTGTATAGGTATTACATAATTCTTTCTTTTCTATTCAACTTCATCTACTAACACATTTCATATACTTAATTTTAAAACTTACATTTTAACTATATTTACGCATTTCTAAGCTAAAAGTTTAATTAATCAAGTCGCAAGGAGTTCTCTAGTGTGAAGAAAACAGGAGAAATTTATTGCTTGGTTGTATACTTTTTGAATCATTTCAGCGAAGAATTTGAAATCGAATCAAGCCAAATATAATCTAAATTATTCATTCCAAACAACAGAACCATTTCGAATATACTCGAACCTACACGTACCTAACCGAACTAGTCAGACATGTCTAAAGCATCTAAGGTTGCACTTATAGTGGATGCGTATTCTGACGAATTCGTCCGAAGACGCGCGAATGTAGGCTATGGCTATAGTGGATGCGTATTCTGTCGAATTTGTCCAAAATGATGTTCAGAAATGGGTCATTAGTAAATGCATATTCACTGTTTTCACTCATTGTGTTGCAACATATACAAGATGGATGATATCGATGATTTATATTATTCGTCAGAACGCCAGTTCGTCAGAATACGCATCCACTATAACCTACCTAAAGCCGACCGCATCGTAAGCGAATCGAAATGACGTTTCGGTACTATTTTGTTCATGAGCATATCTCCTCGTTTATTATATTTAACTGAACATAAAGTGGCCTGTCGAATGTTTGACATTTATGAATCAAAACTTTTCTTGAAAATTGCTAATATCTTATGTTTGTATATTCTTCCAGGTAAACCTGCAAATCAGATGACGGCCGCAAATCCGTTCTCGGACGCGCAGCAGAACCGGCCGATATTCAACCCTCAACCACCCAAACCAACGATGAATCAAATCAAGCAATCGCCGTTTATGGCCAGTCCGCAGATAGGAACGACGCCTCCTTACAACAACTTCACACAGCCCGCCGGCGGCACGACATCGCCATATCCTAACAATCAGTTCGGCGGTAGTGCGACAGCGCAACCCGACCCATGGGCCCCTGTCGCACCCACTACTAACAATACCGGTCAGCTGGGTGCCCCATGGATGAAACCAGGTGAACACGCCAATCCGTTCCTTTCTTAGTGTTCAGTTAGCATGGACGATTATGTTATGGTTGTTTATTTTTTATTAATTCTATACCATTCTGTATTCAGTTACTTTATTGGTAAGTTTTATTTTATTTACTTTTATTTTTTAATTCTATTCACACATATGGTGCTTTGATCATAATTTACAGACCAAAAACATTGATATCTAAAAAATTAAGTAGATTTAAATTACGATATGGTTTGCTGGTTTCTATTTCGTGTGTGACCAAATTTGTGTTTGTCGCATTATGTTGCACACGGCGTTCAATTTAGCTTATCTATGACATGTAATCTGACGCGGTTTTCTTATTCACCGTTGTTGATGTACGCGATCCTATTTATGGTTTATGCACTGTATACTGCAATCTAGCTTTACCACAAACTGTAGAATAACGAACCAATTCAAATCCGAAAATAATACAAACGTAGATAAATATGCTGACGCAGTATGTCACTGTTGAATCAATTACTTTTTTTAATTCTCACAAAATTGGCCATGATATATTTGTCGAATAATGCTTGTCGATATTCTAGTTTTTGTCTGTAACTGCAATGTATGTGTGAATAGAATATTATTTTTGATTAATTTAGTTTTACATTATTTTAGTTAATTTTGTAATATACGAGGGTTGTTCAAAATCTTTGATTTTTATTATATTATTCTAGTATTTTACAACTTTTTTTAGGACTATAGGTATTTATATTATAAAATGAACATAGGAGGTATTTCTTCAGGTCTCTTATTTTTGGTTGTAATCTTGATCGGGGTCTCATTGCTGAAACCTTTTTAATGCGAGGGTGCTCGTCTACATTTAGCAAAAACTAATTTAGATTTTTTCTTGCCGATCGGGGTTGGTCAATACAGTTAGCAATTCGGACATGGTTCTAGAGGTGTGGAACACAAAAGTGATATAATACTTCTAATCCTTTGGGGAAGTTCTACCAGGTACAATATAAGAAGTTTTTCGGTGGCAGGTTTGTGGGTTTTGGGGCGCTTTTACACCATGCTGCCCTACGTTGGGCGTCAATTCTTACGCCCTAGGTCTTGCCAAAGACGGCGAGTAACAAAACGATTGTTCATATATAATGTATCGACCGTAGCACAATGGTCTAGTGCGAGGACTGTTGTGCAGGCGGGTTCGATTCCCGGCAGCGGCAATATCTAATTTGTTGAATATATTTTGATGCGGTCGTCTCCTTCGCAAGGCAATGGCAAACCAGCGAAGTATTTGCCTAGTAAACACCTTCTAGTGATGTGGTCGGATTCCACGTTAAACTGTAGGTCCCGTATGTTTGGAACTATTATCGCACATCACAAACATACGAGAGGGGTGCTGACGCTCCTAGCAAGTATGGCACTATAAGAAGAAGATATATAATGTGGTTTTCTTCAATTTTGGGTTTGGTTTCCGTTGAGAGTTTTTGCAGGGGCGGAAACGGGGCTTCTGGAGTAGTGATGATATGGTGTCCTTTCAGTTAAATTGCTGGGGCTAAATTATCTTGGGCCAAAAGTGAAGCCGTTGGCCTATATCGTCAAGGCCATCCTCCGGTAATGGCAGGTATTGGATCATCTATTGCGACCAATTGATGCAACTCGGAAGTGTTTCCGTTGGAAGCTTAAATGTTTTTCAGTTGAGTTGTCTAAAGAATTGTTTGCTGCTAAAGGTGGCTTCATGTAGCGCTTGCTTGGAATGAGCAGTATTGGTTTTAGTAGACAACGTTTGAGAGCAGTTGATTAAGTTTTTTTGAGAGTTTCTTATCATCTTGAGTTATTTCTTTAGTTGCAAACATTTTTATTTTTTTTGTCGTTTTGGTAAAACGTAGTCTGACAAAAATTCCGAGCCTTTTTAGATCTTACAATCCGGAGGTGCCCGTCAGTTAACAGATTTGGTTACTGTTCACCTCGGGCCAGTTTTGTCTAGAGGATTATAGCCACTAAATCGAATAAGTTGCTTCCTTTGGTGACTTAATCGATTGCTTTTCTGAGTAGGGGCATTTTTTGTGTAGCTTTTAGTCTTGCCAGGCGCCTAGTCAGTGGTATGCTTCTAAGATGGCTTTTGATAACTTTTTGCGACTAGCGATCTTTACGCATTGGCCGCCCTGGCTTCGTGTACCGCTTTGCATTGGTCTAATTTTACTCTTTACCACATGTCTGCTTTTATTTTAAGAGTAACATGCGCCAGGTGCTTTAACAGAACTATTTTAGAACTGTTCTGAAGTAGGAACTAGTGTAGGTATCTTAGAACAGGACATCGAGGTTCAAGCGTAGAATATTTTGTTGAGACTTGGCTTTATTTTATATGTTAGGGTTTAGGTTTTGTCGGAGGCGGTTGTTGCCGATGGTTTTTGGCTGATGGAGTGTCACTATTAGAAAAATAATGGGTTTGAGCAACTTTTGGCTTGATTTTTTATGGAACGGTGGTTCTAGGGACAGTCTTTCCAAGGAATTGCATCTTGGAGATGGGGGCAGTGGTTACCCTTCAGTGCACTACGAGGTCTTGGCGGAGGTTGTTGGAGATGTCTTCTCGGTTAAAATGCCTATTGTGCCCGGTCGATGAAACTATGACGTTTTTGGCAAAGGTCGTTAATTCCCTCCAGGGAATAGGACGTACTGGTTTAGATGATTTTGTTTATCACGGTTAGTAGATGCAGCTCGGCAGTCTTCTTCCTGGTTTACTTGATGTTTGGTGGAAGCAGAGATGTTGGCTGTGGAACAGGCTCACGAGTTGAGTCACGGCGGGTGTTTGTTAACTTTGAGGCCACGCCAATTGATTGCACAACATTTGTAGTTTGGTGCTGTTTTGTTTTTATTGGTGGCAACCCTGGAATAGGACGTATTATGTCTCGAGATTAAAATGTATTCCAGTTGCTGTCGATAAAGTCTCACATGTTTTCGATGTCATGTGTCGGAGACTATCCCGTATCAGGTTCAAGTTCCTAATTCAACGTCCTACGTACCCGTCGTTGGTTTTTCTGAACTTGCATTTAGTTTGAGTTCCTACCACTGTTTTTGAATCTAAGAGTATCTTGTAGTTCTTGGGAAGATATTGTTGATTCAGATTTTTTTCTTGCAGCTTCAAGAGTTCTCAGATGTAGCCTGTATAAACAAATAAGGGTTATAGAGCAATCAATTCTGCAAGTTCTCTTTTGTTTATACAGGCTACGTTTGCATGCTTTTTAAGTTTTTGTTCGTACCATTGTACGTATACATATATTCCAGGTGGGGGATGGACTCTATTGTTCTGGCTTTTCATCTGAAGCTTATTTGGCGTAGCAAAGACTGGGTTCTTTGTAGGGGTGGTTATAACGGTCTTAGTAAAGTCATTTGCTGAGCCATTAGGACTAAGCATTTGCGCTTAATTTTTATGTGTAAGAGTCAATCAGAGCCGTTCAAGGATTATTGATATGGTAAATGGATGTTGACTTAAATTACAAGGACGGGTTTGGTCTTCTTACACTCTCACGCTACATAGCACTCACTCAGAGTACCTGTAGAGTGTAAGGTGAAGTTTAATTAAGAACTGGAGTACAGTCCTTTGGACTATTTGGACGTCAGTTTAGGCCTTGAGGGTTTGATTGCAAATATGAAGTTTCGTACTTTTATAGAAGCGGGAGAGGAAAAGGCGCCATGTCATTGACCAGTGTTGTTTGGTCTACTGGCTGCAACAATTTCGCTCCAACTCTTGAGGCTGAGCTTCCGATTCTATTTGATGTCGTTTTGGTAAGGTTTTTATCTGTTAAAGTGCCCTAAAATGAGTTTTGGTGGTGAGCGAGGGCTTGGCCTGGCTCGGTTGGATCTTTTGGATGGTTGGTTTTCTTGGTTATCTTGTCATTTCATCTTTTGTTATGTCCGGTATAGAGGCGCTTGACATAGTTTTTTTTATCTGTCACGTTCGGGTGCTTGGTTTCTTCTTGGATGCGTACTTTTATGTCATTGCGCCGGATTCGTGGGTTGCTGATGGTGGTGACTGCAGTTTCACCCACGACTTCTTTGGAGTTCGACGGTGTCCGGTTTAAGTTCCAGAACTTGTCTTGTAGAAGTCCCCGATGGTTGCTGTTCTAATTTGTAAGCGTACTCTTAGCCAGTTTATTTTGCTTTACAGACGATTTAGCTTTTCTAGTAGGTAGAGTCTATTATCCAATACATCTGCTTAGTTTGTTTAGACAGGTGGGAACTGGGGGAATTTTGTATTTCAATCGTGTAGCTGCTAAAGGTTAGGACGGAGGTAGTCTGTCATATTTGCGCTTCTAGCGGCAAAATTTCCAGATGTGGTATTCTTAACCTCTGGCATCGGTGATTAGCCTTGACAGAAGAAATTGACCGACGGTGTCGGGTATTTGGTGCTATCGACGTTTGGCTGGTGTTTTTTGATTTTTGTGGAGTTTTTGACCTGCTGGTGTTTGCGACAATGGTGTTTGATGGTTGACGCCTGGGTGTTCTGTTAGGTGTTTGGCTAGTTCTTCTACTTGAATGCGAGTGCAAGTTACTATGACGTTGACTTGGAACTTCGTTCTCGACGTTAGAAGGTTGGTTATAATACCTTTTGTAGTCGGCGAGATATTCTTCTAGAGACTGAGTTTTAATTTTTTTTTCGGCGTCTTTCTTCTTGTTCTTCTCGGGGATGTTGTGAAAGCACCATGTTTTCAATCACCCAACGTTGGGCGCTATTTTTTACCGGCAAGACTCTGAGGTTGGCGGCGGAGGCTGCTGATCTAGGTTCATGAGCAGTTTGACTCCTAAGTTGGTTGTGGAAGTGTTTGGCATTTTGTACGAATTAAAAGTTTGTTTTTTAATGCTTTTACTTGCTTGCACTGACTCAGAGTGCCTGCGGACTCACCCACACATGACTTAGAAGTGTGTGGCAGCTACCAGTGGTCGTTCTGAAACCCTAGCGGGGTGTGCAAGCAGAGGGTGTAAGTTTTGGGTGCAGTCTCTTGGACTATACTGAGAGTTGACTGCGGTGGTTGGTGTCGACGGTACCAGATTGAGTCGTTGCCGGGAAGATGCAGCTTACGGGGTGGAGAGGACACAGGGTGGCCCGAGACTGAAGATCCTGACTATGTGGGTTCTGTGTTTTTTTTTCTGTTTCGGTCATTTTGATGGCTCGGGCTTGACTGATTGTAAATTTGAAATTTTAGTCTTTCATGGGAGCGGGAGAGGAATAGGGTGCGGTGTCATTGGCCGGTGGTTTTATCTATTTTGACTACTGTTGTTAAGTTGTGTGAATAGGGAAATTGTATTTGGGGTAACTGCACGCTTTGTTACTTTGATGATTTTCGTTTTTGTGGCTTCGTTAATTGTTAACGGTTGTGAGCAGGGATTGGATGAAATCCACAATCACGTCATATCGCTAGCGGTTAGATTGAGGGTCTGTTATTTTGTTTTTACTTTTTGCAAATTTGGGCCGAAGAGGATCTTTAGGTCAGTAGTACAAAGTGGCATGGTTTTGACATATGGCGTGACGAGGTACAATGTAATTATATGAGAGAAGGACTACTATAACACCACGTGCCAATACCACGCTTTTTCTAGACTCCATTTTATGTAGTCATTAAGTAAATTTTGTGTTCGTGTGTTTTAAAGATAATAAAGCTCAATAGGTTTACTTTTAAGGTACGCACTGAGATTACTATCATGGTGATGGCATCAAATTTAACACACACAACGTAGAGGTGACCACTTATCGATTTTTTTTTAATTGTGTCTCGGGTGCACACACATTTACGCAACCGCAGTAAAAGCTCGAGTGCTTTTACTGCGGTTGCGTAAATGTGTGTTGGCACCTTAGATTATATACACTTATAGACACGCTTTTTGCCGACGCGGTGCAGCCAACATGTGACGTCAGTTGTGGACAAGAACGCGCTTTGCTATATTTTTACCAACATATCTATAAATCTTGTATAAATATAGAAGACAAATGCTATTTTGATAATTGACAATGTGAGATTAACGATTATCTACTAATAGGGCTAAGCCTACAACTAACGCGTGACGTCAGTCGTGGGCATAAAATGTGGTTATGTTGGCTTCACCATAGAACAAGAGCATAACATCACAAGGCGCGTCTATAAAAAAAAAAAAAAAAAAGTTTGGTCAGTATTTTTGGGTTCCCCCTTTATATGTATGAAGATATATTGAACAACCCTTGCCTTTATTTACATGATCTAATAGTATGCTATTTTTGTTTCAGGTTATACATTTTAATTATACACTACTAAAAAATAATAATATAAAATAAAATGGAGGTAATTATATTTATAAAAACACCAATAAATATTCAAAAACAAAACAAACAAAAAAACAATTTTATAGATATATAATAGATTTTTTAAATAAATGGTGCAAAGTTATTTATATATTTATATAGTAGGTTATAATAAAAAATATAATATATACGAGATTAAAAAAAAAGATAACTAATAATTATAATGAAATGAATGTTTCCACGCTCTTTTACACACACTAAACTAAACTACGAATTAAAACAAATGGTACTATATGCATTCGCTTAAATTATCGTGGAATAATTGTGATGCTGTTTTTTGCTCACCGCTCCCCACCCACACCCCCATATACAGCAAGTTGCAATACAATACAAAATAGCTCATCGAACAAAAAAAAAGTAATTAAATGATAAATGATTTGGAGCCTTATATTTTTTTAATAAAATGATAATAATAATAAAGAAATAATTGTATGTTGTAGGGTTTCTTATTAATTATTCACTGTGTTGGTATGGAATTTGAAAATGAAATTTGGAGTAACTGGACCAATATCTATGTGATTGTGTTCTAGTTTTAAATCAGACAATGATGAATTAAATAATTTTACTAAAGTTGCACATGAGGATATTTTAATTTGTAATTATAACACAAATTCTGTCTTAAAAGTTTAAATGAGTGCTCAATTTGTTTAAAAGTGGGCTCTAATTCCTTCTCAATTGTTGGAATCTGATTTTCAATGAAGTATTAAAATTGCGATTTTGATTTTTGTCAGGTCCGGACCGACTCTATCGCAAAGCGAAAATGTGCTTGGTGCGATCGGAACGAAATGGCGTGCAACTTTCGGTTCCAGGCCCGTTTCTCAACATTGTTTGAAGTTCCTGCTATCACTTGCATAAAAATATCTCGGAGTACAGAGCGAATCTGTAAATGTTACTGTTGAAGGGCGACCGCTCACAAAGTAGTTTTCGCTAAACCTTCATGTTCGAAACGTTCCGACGGACGCGGGTCTGAAATTTAAGCAAAATAAACATATAAAGTTCAATCGACCGGGAACATCTTCTACACAAAAGTATAAAAGAATATCATTTTACTTCTGATTATGGATAGAAATTATTTCATAAAACACATTGTCTAATTAATATGAATCCTATAGCATCAACATAAACATTAATTAAAATAATCAGCTTAATTTTTGTAACTTTTCTCTATAACGAATAAGTCAATTTCTATTCAAAATTAAATTTAAATTTAAAAAAACAGTCCATCTTAACATAGACTGATAGTTTAATGAGAGTAACTTGGATGTTTTTGTATTGTGCATATCTTAAATTAATGAAAATACGAAGAATAAAATAAAAAAAATCTAAATGTATTTTTTCAGGAAGTTGCTTAGACTGCCCCCTCAAATAATAAAAAAATAATTTTAATGGCGCTTTAGAAGTATTAATCTTTGTTTTGTGTAACTATCCATTTAAGCCTTCTCAGGGTATTAATTTATTGAATTAATTTTATCAGCCCGGAAACAGTGCATGTAATAAATGGATAGATCAAATATATATATTTTATATTAATATTATTTTTTATTATTAATATAAATACAAAAAATTATTATTATTAATTATATTATTGTATGTCGCAAAAATGAATGAATTTTGATTTTTATTTTTTTTGTTAATGTTAACAAATGTTCAGTTTTTGACCCAATTCATTTGCTTTTACGACATTTTTTACATTTGTACTAATATTTATGTATATATTAAACTGCAATTGATTGTATTTAATGGAATAAGAAGATAAAACAGATTTATTGACTTGTATATAGTATTAACGTTATTAATTAGGATGTATTGTATAAAAAAATCAAAATGAATTTATAATTGGTCCAGGCTTCTTTTTTTGTTAATGGATTTTGGATGTTTCACCATAAATATTTTCACTTATATTATTTATTTCATTGTTTTAATCTGTTTTCAGGGATTGTGTTTGAGTGTTCAGGAATCACAATAAGTTGGCGAAAAAGGTATTTTCAATATTATGAAACCTAATTAAATATAGATATTAATTATTATTCTTTCAATTTTATTATTAAGTTATTCAAGATATGAAATTATGCACTTTTTTGTAATTTATTTTTCTCAAAATGATTGATAGTAAATTTTGAATAAAATTATACATGTTTTGATTGCTCATTATGGTTCTAATGCTTGGCTACGTTTAAGCCAACTGATCATCAGCGATTGATGAATGTATTATTAACCGAAAAAACGAATATAAAGTAAATAATCAGGTTTGTATATTTTAAATATTTGCGTGAGTATGAATGTTGACGATAGTTTTTACTAATTTAATGCAAATACTGAACACTGGTTTGAGTTATTTTTGTTCCACCGTTTATTATTTATTTAAGTAATTAATTTGATATAATATAATATAAGTCGGGGCCGTATCTAGCACAAAATTTTGGAGGGGGCTTGATGGCAAAAATAGCATTTCGAAAACATATTGTTTGCTAAGATCCAACTGTTTCAGGTCTGTTCTTGGTGCTTTGCAATTTGTATCTTGACTTGCATGCTATTTTGTAGCCTAGGCCCAACTGTCCTGGTCTATTTCATTGAAGCAGCTTCTTGCTTTCCTGTTCTCAGTGCGTTTTGTTTGTTTTTATAATTTTAATTGTTTCTTATCTGTTTTTTTTTTCTCTGCTTCCGACTGGTCGCTGCGTTTTTATAGTCTGAAACTATCCAATCGGTGACATGGTGGGCTATTTTGGTGACGCCAAGGTGAGTTTCGGTTTTGATCAATGTAGGGCTGATGCCGATGTTCTACACTGCTAGGGAGTCCTAGGCAATCTGCACCTTGGAATTCAAGTCACCGTTCACTGATATCACTGTCTTTTTGTTTTCGGAAGCTGTCTCCTAACTTACTAGGGTAGGTCTTTCAGTCTTTTTTTGCTAGAGTTGTGGCAAGAGTATACAATCACGCCCGTCAGTTCTACCCAAGTAAAACCTGGGCAAGGCCGTCGCTACATATTAATAAAGCGGCCAAAAATGTATTTAAATTGATTATTGAGTTAAGATTATTTATTAAAAAAATTGTAAATTTGTATCTGTGACTAAATTATTGTTCCTGTGGCATAGATAGTCGCTTTATCAAAATATTATTTCTGCCATTTTAGACGTGTTTTGTCGTGGATAGCTCTCTGGTTTAATGGTGGTTAGACTGTGTTGTTAGTTTCTTGTTTAATGTTTTGTAGTCGAACATTAGAAGCACATTTGGTAATTTGTATTCCAAAGGATTAGAGTATAGAAGGTAACAGGGCAAAGTTAGAATCTATAAAACTTGTGTGCGGCCGATCCTAACCTACGCCGCTAAAACCAATGCAGAAACATTTAAAATTAAAAGACGAGGAGCACGATTAGAACAATAAAAGCAGTAAACTACGTGTTAATATTAGAAGAACTAACATTTAGCTAGATTTTGTTGTGGGTTTATTCTACGTCCTTGAATTTGATTAATGTTAAAAAGATTTTTCTTCTTGCGAAGTGGCCAGGTAGGACAATAAATTATTTTTTTATATAATTATTAGAATTTTTTTATTTTGTTTTTAATTTTTTTTTATTCATTTCTAAAATTAAATTTGATTTTAGAAATTAATAAAAAAATTCTAATAATTATATAAAAAAATAATTTATTGTCTTACCTGGCCACTTCGCAAGAAGAAAAATCTTTTTAACATTTAGCTAGATTGGTCAAATCACAAAGATGGCAATAGAGGACCATGTGGATAGAATGAACTACAACAGAATTGTCAAATGAAGTAAAAACCAAAGATTCCAAAATAGAAAACCTCTAAGCAGACTACCTAAAAGATGGATGGAGAACTGGATGTTAGCATCAATGGAAGGCTAAAAAGCAGATAACAGGACTTAGTTCTTAATTGCAAACAAAAAAAAGAAGAAGATAACCTTGAAGCAAATAAAAAACCAGCAAAATGCTTAGTGGACTGAACCTGCTTTTGATAACTATGGTAATTCATCTACCAAAAAAGTAACAATCAAAGGTGCAATAGAAAGAAGGGATTGCAGTGCAGAGACGTTAGACCACTTTAAGAAAAAAAAAATAATTTTAAGATGTTGAAGAAAATGACATTTTTGACTAATAACGTTATGCTTTTTAAACTAAAAGTTAATGAAATAATGTGATTTTGTGGGAGAAAGTTAAAAAAAAAACCAACAAAAAATACTGTTTTAAACAAAAGAAGCAATTTTTTTTCAGAAAATGTTTTTGACTACAAATTTATTAAAAATACACAAAATTCATTAGAAAGTACTGTTTTGAACTCAAAATTAAACAAAAAAACAATTTTGAACTTAAGTGTGTAGAAAACTTAATAGAACATGCTTTCTAGACCAAAAATTAATGAAATAATGCAATTTTGTGCTAGAAAGTTAAAAAAAGCATATCAGAATTAATGTTTTGAACTAAAAATTAAACAAAAGAAGTAATTTTGAACTAAAGTGTTTAGAAAACGTTGTTTTTGATTAAAAATTTAATAGAAAATGCTTTCTAGACAAAAAATAATTTAAAATGTGATTTTGTATAAGAGAACTCATCAAAAAATACTGCTTTGAACTATAAATTAAACAAAAAAATAATTTTGGATTAAATTGTTCAGAACAAAAAAAAAAGTTAATAAATGCTTTTTAATAAAAATAAAAAAATGTAATTTTGTGCAAAAAATTAAAAAACAAAAATCATAAAAATACTGTTTTCATCTAAAAATGAAAGAAAGGAAGCAATTTTGGACTAAAATGTTTTCAGAAAATCCTGTTTTTGAGTAAAACTTTCTTCCTTGACTAGAATGTGATAACTTTTTAGACCGAAAAGTGATAATAAATTGTGATTTTGTGCAAAAATGGTTACACAAAACTTATAATAACTTTTGGACTAAAAATTAAACTAAAAAAAGCAATCATTTACTAAAACGTGTTTAAAAAATACTGTTTCTGAATCAAAATTTAATAAAAACTGCATTTTTGAACAAAAAGTAATTAAAAAATGTGATTTTGTGCAAAAAAGTTACAGAAAACTTATAAAAAAAACTAAAAATTAAACAAAAAAGTCAATCTTGGACTAAAACGTATTAAAAAAATTATATTTCTGATTAGAATTTTAATAATAACTTCATTTTAGAATAAAAAAATGTGATTTTGTGCAAAAATAGTTACAGAAAACTCATAAAAATACTGTTTTAGTTTAAAAATTAAACAATAACAATTTTAGACTAAAAAGGGTTAAAAAATGCTGTTTTTGATTTTAATAGAAAATGCTTTTTAAACCAAAAAAATAATAAAATAACGTAATTTTTGCAAAAAGAGTTAAAAAAAAGAAAATACACTAAAAGATACTGTTTTAGGCTAATATTTAAACTAAAAAATCAATTTTGGATTAAAGTTTTCAAAAAATGCTGTTTTTTAGACCAAAAAGAAATAAAAATGTGATTTTGTACTAAAAAAGTTAAATAAAACTCATGAAAAAACGGTTAATGGCTTAAATTTTTAGCTGTTTTTAAGGACAGGTTCTCTAACTTTTGTTAAGTTAATATAGATCTTAGACGTTTTCCCAATAAGTGTCGACTGGGCATCAAGTGTCTTGATTTGTTACCGTAACATATATTTACACATATTTGCGCCGACATAACTAAACCGTTGTATATACATATGCTGGTGATTACATCTTTGAACATATATGTTTGTCTATAGGCATTTTTAGAATTTTTAGGTTTATCATGTGGGGGGGGGGGGGGGAGTAGTTAGATAGTATATTCAATTGTAAGATAAAGCACTGATGGAATTGTACGCTTCCAAAATAATTTTGAATCAAAACTTACTTGAGTGTTGTATATTCATTAGTGTTTTGTTGTTGGTTAGAAATTGCAACAGTTTTAGGAGATATGTGGCTGTGGTGGGGGAAACAGTAATTTTAATAGTGGCGTAGTTGCTGTCTTATGGCGCAGACAGACAAGCGCGCAGCGGCAGGATTTGAGTTGTATTCGATCGTTTGGCAGGGTCTTCGAACACGCGCTGCGGATGCAATGCAAAGTACCTCGAACGGGTTGCTAGGTATAGTTCGATGCGTGCTTGGCGCGTGTTTGAGGTAAACATAATTACCCCGCGGCATTGCAGCCGCTGCGCGCTCTTCTATCTGCGCCATAACGTCTGCAAGTGTCACTGTTAAGACAGGAAGAGCGGTGGGAGTAGTGTCAAGCGGTCTACTCTACGTAGTCGATTGAGATCCGCGCTATGGTTACCCGTATAAATGTAACTGTAGTTCGGTAGCCTCTGGCGGCTTCTGTCATCACCTGGTCACTTACGTAGGCTTTGACGTCGGTTCTGGTTAATGATGATTTTGTCTCGTCTAGAATGGCTTTTAGAGTCATCGTTGAGTCATCATATACGACTAGTTGATTCTATCCAGCAATTTTGCGGAGCACTTCAATATTTGTCCAAAGATCGGCTTCATTAGGTGCGCCTGCTTTTGTGATAATACTGGTTTGCTCGCAGGTTAACTGGCATCGTTTTTTGTCGGCGCTTTCGATTGTCACAAGTCTGCAGAGGGTTAGACCGGGTTTAACTGCAGGTCCTGCCGATTGGTTATTAGGGTGCACAGTTTGTGAAGTAACCGTTTAGCTATGGTCTTAACCTACATGGGTATTTCTGTTTTTTTTTATTTGATTATTGTTATCACATACGAAGAGTGTGTAGACAATCAAAATCATTACAGACTTTTCCAAAATGGACCAAGAACTTCATTCCAATTCATTTGATTAATCAGATATTATAATGGCTAACATTTCTGCTAAAACTTATTGCACATTAATTAAAACACATTTGCTATGTACTATACTACGATATATTTACACCTTCCGATGAGGACTTAGTAAAGGTTGAAACTAGTAACGGTTTTAAATAGTAACATATAGTAACGGCCACCACGAGTTTTTTACTTATTGAACAGCTACGCCGATTCCCAGCTTTAAAATGTGGGTAAATTCAAAATGCCATAACAGGAGGATTCAATGTAAATAGGCTTGGTGGTACTTGTGGAAATAGTCTGCTTTATCTTGCCGTTAAATAGTAAGTAAAATATTGTTTTTTATTTGAAATTTCTATATTAAAATAATTAAAAGAAAATGAGTGTTTGGTTCCAGTAGCGTAGATAAGATTTTTAGGCTTTCCGTAAAATTTGGCATTTTGTTTTACTTTAACCGAAATTCTAGTTTTTCTGGAGATTATTTTTAAAACCTGAGTGTCAGTTTGAGAAAAAGTTTCTTGAATTTTGGATTTAAGTTCTTTGAGTCTATACATGAGCGCAATGGTCTAGTGCGAGGACTGTTGAGCAGGTAGCTTGAGTTTGATTACAAGCGGCAATATCTAATTTATTGAATATATTTTGATGAGGTCGTCTTCTTTGCAAAGCAATGGCAAACCAGTGAAATATCTGCCTAATAAACCTCTTCAGTGGTGTGGTTTGGGAACCCAACGTTAAACTATAGGTCCCGCATGTTTGTTTAGAACTATTATTGCACACCACAAACAAAGGGGCATCAACGCTCGTAATTAAGCATGGCGATTTTTTATGACGATTACGGGTAATTGTAGTTGGAGGGTTCTATAATACTCTTTGAGAGCATCTCTTAGATCAGCCACTTCTTCTTCACATTGTATGCGTAGAGACTATTGCGTATACGGTGATTCACTGGTTGTCCCACAAAGAAGCTGAAGAAATTTTAAACTAGCCGGTAAAATCTTGATTGGTCAGGGAAGGTATCTTGTGGTATGTTTATTGGTTTTAAGTTAGTCGGTTTGACTCCAATAGACCATCTATCGGTTTTCTTGCTGGAGGTGCACCAGTTTTTGCTTGTAGTTTAAAGTGGCATGACTAGCCAAGGGTGTTGAAGGGTGGTCGCCTCTCACATAACGTTTAAAACTTGTTAGGGTTTGACTGGTGGATGTTGTCAACATAGTCTAGTTGCGTGTTAGAAAATATTTGTTTTTTTAGTAATAAACGGCAATCTTGGGTAGATAGTTGGGATTGCCTGTTCTGTTTATTTGAGCGTGGATTGAAGTTTAGAAACATTTTTTTTTTCAATTTTATTAGTTTTTTTTTAATTCTTTTAACTGAATATTAATATTAAATGTATGTTTTAGTGGAGTTCCATAGTAACTGAGTTACTACTTAATAAAGGTGCGAATGTTAACACCACAACAAAGAAGTCCCTTCAAACTCCATTAATGTATGCTGCAAAGTACAATTGTTCTGAAATTGCACAAATGTTAATAGACCGGGGAGCATCCACAGACATGAAAGATAAACATGGCAAGACTGCTTAGGGTATGGCGGTTGAAAAGAGAAATCAAGATATGATTAATATGTTGTAAAAGAAAATGTAACCATTATTAATCATTAAACTGATTGCAACTGCTTGCTACCCGTAATGTAAGTTGCCAACATTTTGGACAGATACGGCTGAAACGTAAAAATTAACTAAAACAAAACTACCTATAATTATTTATTTTTTCTTTAAATGAAACATAAATGAAACAGTTTATTTATAAAACAGATAATAATTTTGTACTGTGTCCTTTTTCTTTTGCCAGATCTTTTGCAGTGCGTCCTTTCTTATCTCTTAAATTTTTATTAGCACCACGTCTAACTAATAGTTTGGCAAGAACTATGTTATTATATCTAGCTGCATACATTAATGGGGTCTCTCCTGTATCCTTGGTAAGAGCATTAATATTAGCGTTATATTCCAGTAATAATTCGACTATTGTAGGGGTGTCTCTGAAAATTAAATTAAATTATGAAGAAAAAATAGGGTCTGATTAAGAATATTAGTTTCTTGAGTTTTAAATTAAAATTATATTAGTAGTTTGCATGATAGTCTATTATATATTTTGGTTTATTCTGCGCATTACGTCAATGCGTGATTCAAAATAATTAATAATTTAACCGGTTCTATGTGTTTGTGTCCGCAATTGTCATCATGTGATCATACTAGTCATAGTATCATGAATGATTTGAAATAATGAAAAATTAATTTGTATAAAAATTGATATTTTGGATCTTGAAATAATGTTTTTGAGATTAGAATTGTTATTACAAATACTTACTGTTGAACAGCAAGATGCAATATACTTTTATTCGGACCGAACGTATTTACATCAAATCCTACTTTGAGAGCATCTTCAATTTTGTGGACTTCATGGTCTTGAATTAACTGCTTAACATATTTGTAGGTATATGAGGCACTTTGTTTTTCAGCAGCTTGGATTAAAGCTAAATATGCAAATAAAAGGACAAAAGTGAACTTAATCATTGTAATTGTTGATCAAAACTGAAGTATTTTAGTGGTTTTTAACATTAAAATATTTTTCATATCAGACGGGATCAAAGGTTGAAAAAACATGATTGAATTACAATATCAAAGTTAAATTTAGATATATTACGAATTAATTAAGCAGAGCGTTTTGCAAATTTTATCACAAACAGTTACAATTGGCGACAAAATAAAATAATCTTATTTTTTAGAAATTTGGTGGAAAAACTGCTTTGGTATGTAGGTGACATGTTGATTTGTTTGTTTAGTAGGTATGTGTTTCTACTATTGTTGCTTGCAGCCATTTTACGTAATACGAGACAAATGGTTAATGTCTATCAGAGGTTATTCAGACATTAAAAAATGATTTTTTACTAAATTTTCAGTTTTTGCATTTTACATGGCGGGTGACAGATCAGAGGTTAATCTGTCATTATTATCTTAGAGTATACATTCTCACACAACTCTCATTGAATTGAATGCAAAAAACGTACAATAATTAGTTATAAATGCACATTTTAAATTAAATTAGCAACAAATTAAAAAATATCTATCCAATTACTAAACTAATTAAGCAGCCTTTACTTTACAACAAATAAATTTACCAACAATAGTGAGCACAGTTGATACTTCTAATTGCATTTACTCCTATTCAATCACATTCTAAATCTGCTGTACATTAAATTGTAAATAAAAACATTATTTGAACCTTTTCCACATTAGTTACTAGTCCTGTGCGTAGACGACGTTGTCATCTCTTAGAAGTATTAACAAACTACCCACACAAGTTGATTGCATTATGGCAAGATTGCGCTGCAGTTGATTTAAAAACTATATAAAATATTAAAGCAAGCATTGCTTAATTAACATTTATAATGTAAAAATTAATTAATAATACAGATGGCGAAGCAAGAAACCAATAAAGTAAAAATAGAATAAAGTTTAGTGGCGTTACGTATTTTAAATTTAAACGGTAAAATTAATAAATTTAAGTAAGTACAAAAATGAAGATACAATTTTTTTTAAATTTATTTCTTCCTTTTAATTCCTATGAATTGCTTCCTTTGTATTGATGATAATTCTATTCCATTGAGTTTAGGGATTTTTTTTTAAATGACAATCAGAGAAAAAATGAAATTCTTTTATAATATATATAAATCCTTTATTGGCATAATTATGTTTGTTTGTACATATCAGTTAATAATAAACAAATTAATTTTCTATGTATTTCTACCTATATAACAAATATTCCGTATATACCTTTTAAAAATTAAACAATTATTTATTCTTTCCATTTATACCATCACCTATTTATTTCACTTAATATCTTTTTAATTATATATTGTCCTTTTCCATTTTCATTAAGTATTTCAGACGCACTCCAACTTTGTATCACTTTTCCTGCTATTCCACCACATTCCCGAATCTAATGTTCTATTGTGTCCTCCGCTCCTCCGCATAACCTGCATATTCGGTGCTCCACATCAATCCATAGCTTTTTTCCCCATTCTTCGTTTCCACATCTAAATCTTGCAATGTTTATTTTATCTTCTGCAGAAATATTTGGATTAAGAAGATACTGCGGAAGCCTGTTCACTAAAACGTCTTTGTACCTCGTATTGTATGTTGATTTTTGTATTTCCGATTCTCTTATTTGTCCATTCTGTCCATTTATTGCATCTGTAATTTTTCTTAAAATACTTTGACTTCTACTTCTTATGCTTTCACACCACTCTTCTGATATTCCCAGACTTTCTAGGCACCTTTTTCGTTCATTTGTTCACCTATTTTTGTTGCTTCCTGTTTGTGTTCTTTTTCGTTCTTGTTCTATTTGTATTAGTATGTTTATTTCTTTTTGTCGTATTTTTTCTTCGTATCGCACAGCTTTTTTAATTGCAGTTGTAGCCATTTCGTCCCTTTGTCCTTCTTGCATAACAATGTATTCGGGCGTGTTTCTATCTACACCTAATGTCCATCTAATAAATTTGTGGTGCAGCTTTTCTATTGGATCTCTTTTTTTCCAACGTCATATTTCAGCTAAAATACTTCTTACTACGGCATCAAAAAGTAGCATTTTGGCTTGGTAATGTCCTCCTAGTTTTCTTTTGCCAATGCTCCAAAGTTCCCGCATTGCTAATTCAGCTTTTTTTGTTATTGCTTCTATATGAATTTTGTGTGTGTTATTATAGTCAAAATTATATCCTAAATATTTGAATTTTTTAACTACTTCAATTTTTTCCTCTCCCCAATAAAATTCTTCTTGTTTTCTTCCGTGTCCTTTTTGGAATACCATAATTTTTGTTTTTTCTGTGTTTAGCTTTAGTTCTCTTTTTTCCAAATAAGTTTTAAGTCTTTTCATTACTTCCACCATTCCTTTGTAATCTTGTGACATTACCACAACATCATCGGCGTAGCTCAGACTCCATATTTTTCCTCTCCCAAACACAATTCCTCCTCCTTGTCCTTTCCTAAGTGTCTCTTCTAGATCTGCAACATATATATTAAATAAGGTTGGGCTTAACGGACACCCTTGCCTTAATCCTCTTTCTGTTTTAAAAGTTGACGAGGTTTTTCCATCTATTTCTACTTTATTATTTGTTGTTTTATATATGTCTGCTATGGCTTCTATTAGTCTTTTGTTTATGTTTTTGTCTCTCATTACTTTTATTAAGTTATTTCTGTTGATTGAATCAAAAGCTGCCTTTAAATCAACAAATAGCGCATACACTTTGCCTTGTTTCCTTTCCATATTATGTTCAACGCACCAATTAAGCGTATATGTCGCATCACTTACACCTCGCTTTTCTCTAAAACCCATTTGTGTATCTGCTAGTATTTGTTTTTCCGTCAGTTCTTTTTCTAATCTATTTTTAATTATTCCTGCGTATATCTTATATGCTGTGTTCATTAAGGTTATTGGTCTGTAATTGTACGGTTCTTTTTTATCTCCATTTTTAAAAATTGGTCTTATTAGTCCCATTCTCCACTCCTCCGGTATGCCTTTAATCCATATCTTGTTTATGGTTGCGTGCATAGTATGTATTATTTCTTGTGTCGCATATATCCACGCTTCATTTGGTATGCTGTCTTCTCCTGACGTCTTTCTCTTTTTTAGTAATTTAATTTGGTCATCTATTTCACTTTTTAGTATTTCGCTGTCCTGCTCTAATCTTTCGTTTGTGTCCTCTGCTGCTATACCTATTTGTTTATTTTCAATTTCAATTCCTTCCATTGTTATCATAAAATAATCTTTGAATGTTTCTACTGATATGTTATTTGTCCCATCTCTCATTTTGTTTTTACTTTTTTTAATGTACTTCCATAGGTCTTCTTCTGTTGTTATACTTTTTATTTGTTCTTCTTCTATTTTCTTCCATTCTTTCTTCTTTTTTTCACATAATTTTTTATATTCATTTTTTTCTAAAATAAATTTTTCAATTGTTGCTTTATCTCTTCTTACTTTTTTTTGTTCTTGTCTCATTTTTTGTTTTTGTACCTTGCAAGTTTGATCGTGCCAATCTTCTTCCCTTTCCGTAATTGATATTTCTCTTTTTACTATAGAATTGGTCATTAAGTCTTTTAGGTCTTTCCACGTACCACTCTTGCTAAACATTTTTTTTCTTAGCTTGATCTTGTATTTTTTTATGCTTACATCGTCCCATATCATTATTGTTTTCTTTTCTTGTTGTTTAGGTTTTTCATACTCTTTCTTGTTTTCTTTTTCCTGTATTGTAATTTCTAAAGGTTGATGGTCGGATTCAATTCTTTCACCTATTTTAAATTTATTTATGAGTGTACCCCCTTCCGCGTCAGTCATTGCATAGTCTATAACGGATGCTCCTGTGGTGTTAATATATGTCCATTCGTCATTTTTATCTCCTTCCCAATTACCATTTAGCAGATTCCAAGCATCTTCCTCTATCCATTTTATAAACTTTTTTCCTTCTTTATTTAAAATTTTGTCTTTTGATTTTCTTGTGTTGTTATCGTTATCAATTTCTGGTTTAATTGCGTTATATTCTCCAATTCTGGCATTAAAATCGCCTCCTATTAAAATGGCTGTGTCTTGTTTGCTGTCTTCAATATCTTTTTTTATTTCTTTTTTAATATCTTCCATACATCCTTTATTATATACTATGTATATATTCCATAATTTCCCATTTATTGTAGCCTTTCTTTTTTGGATTGTATCGTTTCCTTCTTTTTCTGTTTCTTTTGTTTTAAATTCTTTTTTTTATTCCTGTTAAAATTCCCCCCATAGCTCTGCCCTTTCTGTTTTCTTTTTTTGCAGGTGTATTTTTCTATATATATCCATCTGGTAATGATTGTTCAATTTTTTGCCAGTTTTTTTCTTCAATCCAAGTTTCGATCAAGCAGATTATATGGTGTTTTTTTAAGTAGTTCCAAAAATCTTGTTTTTTATTTTTTAATCCTGCTATGTTCCATATACACATTTTTACATTAGATGTCATTTTGTTTTTATCCTTTCCTATAATGTTTATTTTTGAAACCCCACCCTCCCTTTTTCTACCTCTGTCTAGTTTTTTGCTTCAAGTTTTTGAGTGTTTTCATTAAATAGTTTCCACTCGCCATTTATTTGAATTTTTCTATAACCAATCTTTACTCTATTTCCTTTATTTATTTCTTCTCTTCTTATATTTCTCAGTTTTTTTTTGGGTTTCTCTTTCTTTAACAGTGAGGTCGTGTTCAATATATATCTCTGTGTCTTTTAGTTTAGCTTTATTTTTCATGATGTATTGTTTGTCTTCTGTATTGGTCAATCTTACTAATATTGGCCGTGATCGATGTTCTATATGCTTGCCTAGTCTGACTGCTTCTAATATCTGCTTGTCTTCAAATTGTTCTTTTATCCAGTTAACTACCATCTGGTGAGTGTTTTCTTTTTCCGTTTCATTTAATCCTTGGATTATAACATTATTTCTTCTTTGTTCTCTTTCTTTTTTCTCAATTACTGCATTTAGTTTAGTCACTGTTTCCATTATTTCTTGTTTTTCTTCAATCCATTTACGTTCTATGCGTGAATTGTTTTCTGATATTTTATTAATATTCTCCTCCAAATCAGCCGCTTTATTTTTAAGCACTGCATTTTCAAGCCTTATACTTTCCAGTTCTTTGAATATCTTATCACAATTTTCTTTCCACTCTTTATCAAACTTATCTTGCCTGCACTTATCTTCTTTTTCTTTTTTATCTATTCTTTTTATTAATCCATTCATTGCTTCCAGTATTGCTGTTGAAATATCTTGCAAATCTCGCTGTGCCGGGCTATTTTTTAAACGTTTATTTCCTTTGCTCTGTATCGTTGTTTCTTCTTGCCTGTCATCCTCTTCTACATCTGATCCCATCTTTAATTTTCTATTTAACTTGTTTATAAAGTATTACTGCGCAGTCCGGCAACGCCGCTTTATTCTTAGCGCAACCTATTCTTGCCTGGCGCTTGCGCACCGCTTATTGATTACTTAGCAGCTGATTGATGTACTTTCGTTTAATTCTTTATGTGGTATTCCTATTTTTTGTCTCTTGCTTATTTACATTCAATTAAAAACTGTTTCCTTCACTTTAATAATTTCTTTTCTTAATATAACTGTCACTTTACGTCTTTGTTTATTTTCACTGAATGTTACTCCCTGTTGCCAGATTTCCAATCAAATATATTTGCCGAATTCTTTTATAATCGAGTAAAAACAAAAAGAAAACCTTTTTTACGCGTTTCGCAAGCAATCAGAAAAAATGGATATTTTTTAAAATCAAATAAAAACCGAAAAATTTCAGTTCCGTTCCGTCAATCTAAAAAAAAAAATGAAATGTTCAAAAATCGAATTAAAATTAGAAATTTTTTTTTCGCATACAATATCAAAAATTTTCAATAATCGAGTAAAAATAGTTTATCTTTTTTTCGTTCTGCAAGCACAAACACAAATGAAATTTTTAAAAAGCGGGTGAAAATTTGATTTCTTTTTCGTTATTTACGCGTTTCGCATGCTTTCAAATCAAATGAAATTTTTAAAAATCAAGTGAAAATTCGATTTTTTTTTCGTTTCGCATGCTTTCAAACACAAATGAAATTTTCAAATATTGGGTGAAAAGTCAATTTTTTTTTTCGTTTCACATGCTTTCAAACACAAATGAGATTTTCGAAAATCGAGCAAAAAGTCGATTTTTTTTTCGTTTCACATGCTTTCAAACACAAATGAGATTTTCGAAAATCGAGCAAAAAGTCGATTTTTTTTTCGTTTCACATGCTTGCAAACACAAATGAAATTTTCGAAAATCGAGCAAAAAGTCGATTTTTGTTTCGTTTCACATGCTTTCAAACACAAATGAAATTTTCGAAAATCGAGCATAAAGTCGATTTTTTTTTCGTTTCACATGCTTTCAAACACAAATGAAATTTTCAAAAATCGAGTGAAGAGTCGATTTTTTTTCGTTTTTTACGCGTTTCACATGCTTTCAAACACAAATGAAACTTTCGAAAATCGAGCAAAAAGTCGATTTTTTTTTCGTTCCACATGCTTTCAAACACAAATGAAATTTTCAAAAATCGAGTGGAGTCGATTTTTTTTTGTTTTTTACGCGTTTCACATGCTTTCAAACACAAATGAAATTTTCAAAAATCGAGTGAAGAGTCGATTTTTTTTCGTTTTTTACGCGTTTCACATGCTTTCAAACACAAATGAAATTTTCGAAAATCGAGCAAAAAGTCGTTTTTTTTTCGTTTCACATGCTTTCAAACACAAATGAAATTTTCGAAAATCGAGCAAAAAGTCGATTTTTTTTTCGTTTCACATGCTTTCAAACACAAATGAAATTTTCGAAAATCGAGCAAAAAGTCGATTTTTTTTTCGTTTCACATGCAAAAATCGAGTGAAGAGTCGATTTTTTTTTTGTTTTTTACGCGTTTCACATGCTTTCAAACACAAATGAAATTTTCAAAAATCGAGTGAAGAGTCGATTTTTTTTCGTTTTTTACGCGTTTCACATGCTTTCAAACACAAATGAAATTTTCGAAAATCGAGCAAAAAGTCGATTTTTTTTCGTTTCACATGCTTTCAAACACAAATGAAATTTTCGAAAATCGAGCAAAAAGTCGATTTTTTTTTCGTTTCACATGCAAAAATCGAGTGAAGAGTCGATTTTTTTTCGTTTTTTACGCGTTTCACATGCTTTCAAACACAAATGAAACTTTCGAAAATCGAGCAAAAAGTCGATTTTTTTTTCGTTCCACATGCTTTCAAACACAAATGAAATTTTCAAAAATCGAGTGGAGTCGATTTTTTTTTGTTTTTTACGCGTTTCACATGCTTTCAAACACAAATGAAATTTTCAAAAATCGAGTGAAGAGTCGATTTTTTTTCGTTTTTTACGCGTTTCACATGCTTTCAAACACAAATGAAATTTTCGAAAATCGAGCAAAAAGTCGATTTTTTTTCGTTTCACATGCTTTCAAACACAAATGAAATTTTCGAAAATCGAGCAAAAAGTCGATTTTTTTTTCGTTTCACATGCTTTCAAACACAAATGAAATTTTCGAAAATCGAGCAAAAAGTCGATTTTTTTTTCGTTTCACATGCAAAAATCGAGTGAAGAGTCGATTTTTTTTTTGTTTTTTACGCGTTTCACATGCTTTCAAACACAAATGAAATTTTCAAAAATCGAGTGAAGAGTCGATTTTTTTTCGTTTTTTGCGCGTTTCACATGCTTTCAAACACAAATGAAATTTTCGAAAATCGAGCAAAAAGTCGATTTTTTTTCGTTTCACATGCTTTCAAACACAAATGAAATTTTCGAAAATCGAGCAAAAAGTCGATTTTTTTTTTCGTTTCACATGCTTTCAAACACAAATGAAATTTTCAAAAATCGAGTGAAGAGTCGATTTTTTTTTCGTTTTTTACGCGTTTCACATGCTTTCAAACACAAATGAAATTTTCGAAAATCGAGCAAAAAGTCGATTTTTTTTTCGTTTCACATGCTTTCAAACACAAATGAAATTTTCAAAAATCGAGTGAAGAGTCGATTTTTTTTCTTTTTTACGCGTTTCACATGCTTTCAAACACAAATGAAATTTTCGAAAATCGAGCAAAAAGTCGATTTTTTTTTCGTTTCACATGCTTTCAAACACAAATGAAATTTTCGAAAATCGAGCAAAAAGTCGATTTTTTTTTCGTTTCACATGCTTTCAAACACAAATGAAATGTTCGAAAATCGAGCAAAAAGTCGATTTTTTTTTCGTTTCACATGCTTTCAAACACAAATGAAATTTTCGAAAATCGAGCAAAAAAACGATTTTTTTTTTCGTTTCACATGCTTTCAAACACAAATGAAATTTTCAAAAATCGAGTGAAGAGTCGATTTTTTTTCGTTTTTTACGCGTTTCACATGCTTTCAAACACAAATGAAATTTTCGAAAATCGAGCAAAAAGTCGATTTTTTTTTCGTTTCACATGCTTTCAAACACAAATGAAATTTTCAAAAATCGAGTGAATAGTCGATTTTTTTTCGTTTTTTACGCGTTTCACATGCTTTCAAACACAAATAAAATTTTCGAAAATCGAGCAAAACGTCGATTTTTTTTCGTTTCTTACGCGTTTCACATGCTTTCAAACACAAACGAAATTTTCGAAAATCGAGCAAAAAGTCGATTTTTTTTTCGTTTCACATGCTTTCAAACACAAATGAAATGTTCGAAAATCGAGCAAAAAGTCGATTTTTTTTTCGTTTCACATGCTTTCAAACACAAATGAAATTTTCGGAAATCGAGCAAAAAGTCGATTTTTTTTTCGTTTCACATGCTTTCAAACACAAATGAAATTTTCGAAAATCGAGCAAAAAGTCGATTTTTTTTTCGTTTCACATGCTTTCAAACACAAATGAAATTTTCGAAAATCGAGCAAAAAGTCGATTTTTTTTTCGTTTCACATGCTTTCAAACACAAATGAAATTTTCAATAATCGAGTGAAGAGTCGATTTTTTTTTGTTTTTTACGCGTTTCACATGCTTTCAAACACAAATGAAATTTTCGAAAATCGAACAAAAAGTCGATTTTTTTTTCGTTTCACATGCTTTCAAACACAAATGAAATTTTCGAAAATCGAGCAAAAAGTCGATTTTTTTTTCGTTTCACATGCTTTCAAACACAAATGAAATTTTCGAAAATCGAGCAAAAGGTTGATTTTTTTTTCGTTTCACATGCTTTCAAACACAAATGAAGTTTTCGAAAATCGAGCAAAAAGTCGATTTTTTTTTCGTTTCACATGCTTTCAAACACAAATGAAATTTTCGAAAATCGAGCAAAAAGTCGATTTTTTTTTCGTTTCACATGCTTTCAAACACAAATGAAATGTTCGAAAATCGAGCAAAAAGTCGATTTTTTTTTCGTTTTACATGCTTTCAAACACAAATGAAATTTTCAAAAATCGAGTGAAGAGTCGATTTTTTTTCGTTTTTTACGCGTTTCACATGCTTTCAAACACAAATGAAATTTTCGAAAATCGAGCAAAAAGTCGATTTTTTTTTCGTTTCACATGCTTTCAAACACAAATGAAATTTTCGAAAATCGAGCAAAAAATCGATTTTTTTTTCGTTTTACATGCTTTCAAACACAAATGAAATTTTCGGAAATCGAGCAAAAAGTCGATTTTTTTTTCGTTTCACATGCTTTCAAACACAAATGAAATTTTTGGAAATCGAGCAAAAAGTCGATTTTTTTTTCGTTTCACATGCTTTCAAACACAAACAAAATTTTCAAAAATCGAGTGAAGAGTCGTTTTTTTTTCGTTTTTTACGCGTTTCACATGCTTTCAAACACAAATGAAATTTTCGAAAATCGAGCAAAAAGTCGATTTTTTTTCGTTTCACATGCTTTCAAACACAAATGAAATTTTCGGAAATCGAGCAAAAAGTCGATTTTTTTTTCGTTTCACATGCTTTCAAACACAAATGAAATTTTTGGAAATCGAGCAAAAAGTCGATTTTTTTTTCAAAAATCGAGTGAAGAGTCGTTTTTTTTTCGTTTTTTACGCGTTTCACATGCTTTTAAACACAAATGAAATTTTCGAAAATCGAGCAAAAAGTCGATTTTTTTTCGTTTCACATGCTTTCAAACACAAATGAAATTTTCGGAAATCGAGCAAAAAGTCGATTTTTTTTTCGTTTCACATGCTTTCAAACACAAATGAAATTTTCAAAAATCGAGTGAAGAGTCGATTTTTTTTCGTTTTTTACGCGTTTCACATGCTTTCAAACACAAATGAAATTTTCGAAAATCGAGCAAAAAGTCGATTTTTTTTCGTTTCACATGCTTTCAAACACAAATAAAATTTTCAAAAATCGAGTGAAGAGTCGATTTTTTTTCGTTTTTTACGCGTTTCACATGCTTTCAAACACAAATGAAATTTTCGAAAATAGAGCAAAAAGTCGATTTTTTTTCTTTTCACATGCTTTCAAACACAAATGAATTTTTCGGAAATCGAGCAAAAAGTCGATTTTTTTTTCGTTTCACATGCTTTCAAACACAAATGAAATTTTCAAAAATCGAGTGAAGAGTCGATTTTTTTTCGTTTTTTACGCGTTTCACATGCTTTCAAACACAAATGAAATTTTCGAAAATCGAGCAAAAAGTCGATTTTTTTTTCGTTTCACATGCTTTCAAACACAAATGAAATTTTCGAAAATCGAGCAAAAATTCGATTTTTTTTTCGTTTCACATGCTTTCAAACACAAATGAAATTTTCGAAAATCGAGCAAAAAGTCGATTTTTTTTTCGTTTCACATGATTTCAAACACAAATGAAGGTTTCGAAAATCGAGCAAAAAGTCGATTTTTTTTTTCGTTTCACATGCTTTCAAACACAAATGAAATTTTCGGAAATCGAGCAAAAAGTCGATTTTTTTTTCGTTTCACATGCTTTCAAACACAAATGAAGGTTTCGATAATCGAGCAAAAAGTCGATTTTTTTTTTTCGTTTCACATGCTTTCAAACACAAATGAAATTTTCGGAAATCGAGCAAAAAATCGATTTTTTTTTCGTTTCACATGCTTTCAAACACAAATGAAGGTTTCGAAAATCGAGCAAAAAGTCGATTTTTTTTTTCGTTTCACATGCTTTCAAACACAAATGAAATTTTCAAAAATCGAGTGAAGAGTCGATTTTTTTTCGTTTTTTACGCGTTTCACATGCTTTCAAACACAAATGAAATTTTCGAAAATCGAGCAAAAAGTCGATTTTTTTTTCGTTTCACATGCTTTCAAACACAAATGAAGTTTTTGAAAATCGAGCAAAAAGTCGATTTTTTTTTCGTTTCACATGCTTTCAAACACAAATGAAATTTTCGAAAATCGAGCAAAAAGTCGATTTTTTGTTCGTTTCACATGCTTTCAAACACAAATGAAATTTTCAAAAATCGAGTGAATAGTCGATTTTTTTTCGTTTTTTACGCGTTTCACATGCTTTCAAACACAAATGAAATTTTCGAAAATCGAGCAAAAAGTCGATTTTTTTTTCGTTTTACATGCTTCACAAATGAAATTTTCAAAAATCGAGTGAAGAGTCGATTTTTTTTGTTTTTTACGCGTTTTACATGCTTTCAAACACAAATGAAATTTTCGAAAATCGAGCAAAAAGTCGATTTTTTTCGTTTCACATGCTTTCAAACACAAATGAAATTTTCGAAAATCGAGCAAAAAGTCGATTTTTTTTCGTTTTAGACCTTTGACTAGATTTATCAAAAAAATAATTTTTTTCGAAAGTGTCAGATTTCATGCGAAACGCGTAAAAAACAAATATTTTTTTTTTTTGGAAATTTTTCCCTTTGTTTCAGAAGTGAAATTCTCGTAAAATTAGAAAATTTTTAGACCTTTGACTAGATTTTTCAAAAAAATAATTTTTTTCCAAAATGTCAGATTTCATGCGAAACGCGTAAAAAACAAATATTTTTTTTTTTTTTGGAAATTTTTCCCTTTGTTTCAGAAGTGAAATTCTCGTAAAATTAGAAAATTTTTAGACCTTTGACTAGATTTTTCAAAAAAATAATTTTTTTCCAAAATGTCAGATTTCATGCGAAACGCGTAAAAAACAAATATTTTTTTTTTTTTTGGAAATTTCCCTTTGTTTCAGAAGTGAAATTCTCGTTAAAATTAGAAAATTTTTAGACCTTTGACTAGATTTTTCAAAAAAATATTTTTTTTCGAAAGTGTCAGATTTCATGCGAAACGCGTAAAAAACAAATATTTTTTTTTTTTTTGGAAATTTCCCTTTGTTTCAGAAGTGAAATTCTCGTTAAAATTAAAAAAATTTTAGACCTTTGACTAGATTTTTTAAAAAAATAATTTTTTTCCAAAATTTCAGATTTCATGCGAAACGCGTAAAAAACAAATATTCTTTTTTTTTTTGGAAATTTCCCTTTGTTTCAGATGTGAAATTTTCGTAAAATTAGAAAATTTTTAGACCTTTGACTAGATTTTTCAAAAAAATATTTTTTTTCGAAAGTGTCAGATTTCATGCGAAACGCGTAAAAAACAAATTTTTTTTTTTTTTTTTGAAATTTCCCTTTGTTTCAGAAGTGAAATTCTCGTTAAAATTAGAAAATTTTTAGACCTTTGACTAGATTTTTCAAAAAAATATTTTTTTTTGAAAGTGTCAGATTTCATGCGAAACGCGTAAAAAACAAATATTTTTTTTTTTTTTGGAAATTTCCCTTTGTTTCAGAAGTGAAATTCTCGTTAAAATTAGAAAATTTTTAGACCTTTGACTAGATTTTTCAAAAAAATATTTTTTTTCAAAAGTGTCAGATTTCATGCGAAACGCGTAAAAAACAAATATTTTTTTTTTTTTTGGAAATTTCCCTTTGTTTCAGAAGTGAAATTCTCGTTAAAATTAGAAAATTTTTAGACCTTTGACTAGATTTTTCAAAAAAAAATTGTTTTTCGAAAGTGTCAGATTTCATGCGAAACGCGTAAAAAACAAATATTTTTTTTTTTTTTTGGAAATTTTTCCCTTTGTTTCAGAAATGAAATTCTTGTTAAAATTAGAAAATTTTTAGACCTTTGACTAGATTTTTCAAAAAAATAATTTTTTTCGAAAGTGTCAGATTTCATGCGAAACGCGTAAAAAACAAATATTTTTTTTTTTTGGAAATTTCCCTTTGTTTCAGAAGTGAAATTCTCGTTAAAATTAGAAAATTTTTAGACCTTTGACTAGATTTTTCAAAAAAATATTTTTTTTCGAAAGTGTCAGATTTCATGCGAAACGCGTAAAAAACAAATATTTTTTTTTTTTTGGAAATTTCTTTTTGTTTCAGAAGTGAAATTTTCGTTAAAATTAGAAAATTGTTAGACCTTTGACTAGATTTTTCAAAAAAATAATTTTTTTTGAAAGTGTCAGATTTCATGCGAAACGCGTAAAAAACAAATATTTTTTTTTTTTTTTGGAAATTTCCCTTTGTTTCAGAAGTGAAATTCTCGATAAAATTAGAAAATTTTTAGACCTTTGACTAGATTTTTCAAAAAAATAATTTTTTTTGAAAGTGTCAGATTTCATGCGAAACGCGTAAAAAACAAATATTTTTTTTTTTTTTGGAAATTTCCCTTTGTTTCAGAATGTTTAGACCTTTGACTAGATTTTTCAAAAAAATAATTTTTTTCGAAAGTGTCAGATTTTATGCGAAACGCGTAAAAAACAAATATTTTTTTTTTTTTTTGGAAATTTCCCTTTGTTTCAGAAGTGAAATTTCCGTTAAAATTAGAAAATTTTTAGACCTTTGACTAGATTTTTCAAAAAAATATTTTTTTTCGAAAGTGTCAGATTTCATGCGAAACGCGTAAAAAACAAATATTTTTTTTTTTTTTTGGAAATTTCCCTTTGTTTCAGAAGTGAAATTCTCGTTAAAATTAGAAAATTTTTAGACCTTTGACTAGATTTTTCAAAAAAATAATTTTTTTCGAAAGTGTCAGATTTCATGCAAAACGCGTAAAAAACAAATAATTTTTTTTTTTTGAAAATTTCCCTTTGTTTCAGAAGTGAAATTCTTGTAAAATTAAAAAATTTTTAGACCTTTGACTAGATTTTTCAAAAAAATATTTTTTTTTCGAAAGTGTCAGATTTCATGCGAAACGCGTAAAAAACAAATATTTTTTTTTTTTTTTGGAAATTTTTCCCTTTGTTTCAGAAGTGAAATTCTTGTTAAAATTAGAAAATTTTTAGACCTTCGACTAGATTTTTCAAAAAAATATTTTTTTTCGAAAGTGTCAGATTTCATGCGAAACTCGTAAAAAACAAATATTTTTTTTTTTTTGGAAATTTCCCTTTGTTTTAGAAGTGAAATTCTCGTTAAAATTAAAAATTTTTAGACCTTTGACTAGATTTTTCAAAAAAATAATTTTTTTCGAAAGTGTCAGATTTCATGCGAAACGCGTAAAAAACAAATATTTTTTTTTTTTTGGAAATTTCCCTTTGTTTCAGAAGTGAAATTCTCGTTAAAATTAAAAAAAATTTAAACCTTTGACTAGATTTTTCAAAAAAATAACTTTTTTCGAAAGTGTCAGATTTCATGCGAAACGCGTAAAAAACAAATATTTTTTTTTTTTTGGAAATTTTTTTCTTTGTTTCAGAAGTGAAATTCTCGTAAAATTAGAAAATTTTTAGACCTTTGACTAGATTTTTCAAAAAAATAATTTTTTTCGAAAGTGTCAGATTTCATGCGAAACGCGTAAAAAACAAATATTTTTTTTTTTTTTGGAAATTTCCCTTTGTTTCAGAAGTGAAATTTCCGTTAAAATTAGAAAATTTTTAGACCTTTGACTAGATTTTTCAAAAAAATATTTTTTTTCGAAAGTGTCAGATTTCATGCGAAACGCGTAAAAAACAAATATTTTTTTTTTTTTTTGGAAATTTCCCTTTGTTTCAGAAGTGAAATTGTCGTTAAAATTAGAAAATTTTTAGACCTTTGACTAGATTTTTCAAAAAAATATTTTTTTTCGAAAGTGTCAGATTTCATGCGAAACGCGTAAAAAACAAATATTTTTTTTTTTTTTTGAAGTTTCCCTTTGTTTCAGAAGTGAAATTCATGTAAAATTAGAAAATTTTTAGACCTTTGACTAGATTTTTCAAAAAAATATTTTTTTTCGAAAGTGTCAGATTTCATGCGAAACGCGTAAAAAACAAATATTTTTTTTTTTTTTTTGGAAATTTTTCCCTTTGTTTCAGAAGTGAAATTCTTGTTAAAATTAGAAAATTTTTAGACCTTTGACTAGATTTTTCAAAAAAATATTTTTTTTCGAAAGTGTCAGATTTCATGCGAAACGCGTAAAAAACAAATATTTTTTATTTTTTGGAAATTTCCCTTTGTTTCAGAAGTGAAATTCTCGTTAAAATTCAAAAAATTTTAAACCTTTGACTAGATTTTTCAAAAAAATAATTTTTTTCGAAAGTGTCAGATTTCATGCGAAACGCGTAAAAAACAAATATTTTTTTTTTTTGGAAATTTTCCTTTGTTTCAGAAGTGAAATTCTCGTTAAAATTAAAAAAATTTTAAACCTTTGACTAGATTTTTCAAAAAAATATTTTTTTCGAAAGTGTCAGATTTCATGCGAAACGCGTAAAAAACAAATATTTTTTTTTTTTTTTGGAAATTTCCCTTTGTTTCAGAAGTGAAATTCTCGTTAAAATTAAAAAAATTTTAAACCTTTGACTAGATTTTTCAAAAAAATAACTTTTTTCGAAAGTGTCAGATTTCATGCGAAACGCGTAAAAAACAAATTTTTTTTTTTTTTTGGAAATTTTTTTCTTTGTTTCAGAAGTGAAATTCTCGTAAAATTAGAAAATTTTTAGACCTTTGACTAGATTTTTCAAAAAAATAATTTTTTTCGAAAGTGTCAGATTTCATGCGAAACGCGTAAAAAACAAATATTTTTTTTTTTTTTGGAAATTTCCCTTTGTTTCAGAAGTGAAATTTCCGTTAAAATTAGAAAATTTTTAGACCTTTGACTAGATTTTTCAAAAAAATATTTTTTTTCGAAAGTGTCAGATTTCATGCGAAACGCGTAAAAAACAAATATTTTTTTTTTTTTTGGAAATTTCCCTTTGTTTCAGAAGTGAAATTGTCGTTAAAATTAGAAAATTTTTAGACCTTTGACTAGATTTTTCAAAAAAATATTTTTTTTCGAAAGTGTCAGATTTCATGCGAAACGCGTAAAAAACAAATTTTTTTTTTTTTTTTGAAGTTTCCCTTTGTTTCAGAAGTGAAATTCATGTAAAATTAGAAAATTTTTAGACCTTTGACTAGATTTTTCAAAAAAATATTTTTTTTCGAAAGTGTCAGATTTCATGCGAAACGCGTAAAAAACAAATATTTTTTTTTTTTTTTTGGAAATTTTTCCTTTTGTTTCAGAAGTGAAATTCTTGTTAAAATTAGAAAATTTTTAGACCTTTGACTAGATTTTTCAAAAAAATATTTTTTTTCGAAAGTGTCAGATTTCATGCGAAACGCGTAAAAAACAAATATTTTTTATTTTTTGGAAATTTCCCTTTGTTTCAGAAGTGAAATTCTCGTTAAAATTAAAAAAATTTTAAACCTTTGACTAGATTTTTCAAAAAAATAATTTTTTTCGAAAGTGTCAGATTTCATGCGAAACGCGTAAAAAACAAATATTTTTTTTTTTTTGGAAATTTCCCTTTGTTTCAGAAGTGAAATTCTCGTTAAAATTAAAAAAAATTTAAACCTTTGACTAGATTTTTCAAAAAAATATTTTTTTTCGAAAGTGTCAGATTTCATGCGAAACGCGTAAAAAACAAATATTTTTTTTTTTTTTTGGAAATTTCCCTTTGTTTCAGAAGTGAAATTCTCGTTAAAATTAAAAAAATTTTAAACCTTTGACTAGATTTTTCAAAAAAATAATTTTTTTCGAAAGTGTCAGATTTCATGCGAAACGCGTAAAAAACAAATATTTTTTTTTTTTTTGGAAATTTCCCTGTGTTTCAGAATTTTTAGACCTTAAAAAAATAATTTGTTTTTTTACGCGTTTCGCATGAAATCTGACACTTTCGAAAAAAATTATTTTTTTGAAAAATCTAATCAAAGGTTTAAAATTTTTTTAATTTTAACGAGAATTTCACTTCTGAAACAAAGGGAAATTTCCAAAAAAAAAAAAATATTTGTTTTTTACGCGTTTCGCATGAAATCTGACACTTTCGAAAAAAATTATTTTTTTGAAAAATCTAGTCAAAGGTCTAAAAATTTTCTAATTTTAACGAGAATTTTAATTCTGAAACAAAGGGAAATTTCCAAAAAAAAAAAAAAAATATTTGTTTTTTACGCGTTTCGCATGAAATCTGACACTTTCGAAAAAAATTATTTTTTTGAAAAATCTAGTCAAAGGTCTAAAAATTTTCTAATTTTAACGAGAATTTCACTTCTGAAACAAAGGGAAACTTCCAAAAAAAAAAAAAAATATTTGTTTTTTACGCGTTTCGCATGAAATCTGACACTTTCGAAAAAAAATATTTTTTTGAAAAATCTAGTCAAAGGTCTAAAAATTTTCTAATTTTACGAGAATTTCACTTCTGAAACAAAGGGAAAAATTTCCAAAAAAAAAAAAAAAATTTGTTTTTTACGCGTTTCGCATGAAATCTGACACTTTCGAAAAAAATTATTTTTTTGAAAAATCTAGTCAAAGGTTTAAAATTTTTTTAATTTTAACGAGAATTTCACTTCTGAAACAAAGGGAAATTTCCAAAAAATAAAAAATATTTGTTTTTTACGCGTTTCGCATGAAATCTGACACTTTCGAAAAAAATTATTTTTTTGAAAAATCTAGTCAAAGGTTTAAATTTTTTTAATTTTAACAAGAATTTCACTTCTGAAACAAAGGGAAAAATTTCTAAAAAAAAAAAAAAAAATATTTGTATTTTACGCGTTTCGCATGAAATCTGACACTTTCGAAAAAAAATATTTTTTTGAAAAATCTAGTCAAAGGTTTAAAATTTTTTTAATTTTAACGAGAATTTCACTTCTGAAACAAAGGGAAATTTCCAAAAAAAAAAAAATATTTGTTTTTTACGCGTTTCGCATGAAATCTGACACTTTCGAAAAAAATTATTTTTTTGAAAAATCTAGTCAAAGGTCTAAAAATTTTCTAATTTTAACGAGAATTTCACTTCTGAAACAAAGGGAGATTTCCAAAAAAAAAAAAAAATATTTGTTTTTTACGCGTTTCGCATGAAATCTGACACTTTCGAAAAAAAAATATTTTTTTGAAAAATCTAGTCAAAGGTCTAAAAATTTTCTAATTTTACAAGAATTTCACTTCTGAAACAAAAGGAAACTTCCAAAAAAAAAAAAAATATTTGTTTTTTACGCGTTTCGCATGAAATCTGACACTTTCGAAAAAAAATATTTTTTTGAAAAATCTAGTCAAAGGTCTAAAAATTTTCTAATTTTAACGACAATTTCACTTCTGAAACAAAGGGAAATTTCCAAAAAAAAAAAAAATATTTGTTTTTTACGCGTTTCGCATGAAATCTGACACTTTCAAAAAAAATTATTTTTTTGAAAAATCTAGTCAAAGGTCTAAAAATTTTTTAATTTTAACGAAAATTTCACTTCTTAAACAAAGGGAGATTTCCAAAAAAAAAAAAAATATTTGTTTTTTACGCGTTTCGCATGAAATCTGACACTTTCGAAAAAAAAAATATTTTTTTGAAAAATCTAGTCAAAGGTCTAAAAATTTTCTAATTTTACAAGAATTTCACTTCTGAAACAAAAGGAAACTTCCAAAAAAAAAAAAAATATTTGTTTTTTACGCGTTTCGCATGAAATCTGACACTTTCGAAAAAAAATATTTTTTTGAAAAATCTAGTCAAAGGTCTAAAAATTTTCTAATTTTAACGACAATTTCACTTCTGAAACAAAGGGAAATTTCCAAAAAAAAAAAAAAATATTTGTTTTTTACGCGTTTCGCATGAAATCTGACACTTTCAAAAAAAATTATTTTTTTGAAAAATCTAGTCAAAGGTCTAAAAATTTTTTAATTTTAACGAAAATTTCACTTCTGAAACAAAGGGAAATTTCCAAAAAAAAAAAAAAATATTTGTTTTTTACGCGTTTCGCATGAAATCTGACACTTTCAAAAAAAATTATTTTTTTGAAAAATCTAGTCAAAGGTCTAAAAATTTTCTAATTTTAACGAAAATTTCACTTCTGAAACAAAGGGAAAAATTTCAAAAAAAAAAAAAAAAATTGTTTTTTAAGCGTTTCGCATGAAATCTGACACTTTCGAAAAAAATTATTTTTTTGAAAAATCTAGTCAAAGGTTTAAAATTTTTTTAATTTTAACGAGAATTTCACTTCTGAAACAAAGGGAAATTTCCAAAAAAAAAAAAAAAAATATTTGTATTTTACGCGTTTCGCATGAAATCTGACACTTTCGAAAAAAAATATTTTTTTGAAAAATCTAGTCAAAGGTTTAAAATTTTTTTAATTTTAACGAGAATTTCACTTCTGAAACAAAGGGAAATTTCCAAAAAAAAAAAAATATTTGTTTTTTACGCGTTTCGCATGAAATCTGACACTTTCGAAAAAAATTATTTTTTTGAAAAATCTAGTCAAAGGTCTAAAAATTTTCTAATTTTAACGAGAATTTCACTTCTGAAACAAAGGGAGATTTCCAAAAAAAAAAAAAAATATTTGTTTTTTACGCGTTTCGCATGAAATCTGACACTTTCGAAAAAAAAATATTTTTTTGAAAAATCTAGTCAAAGGTCTAAAAATTTTCTAATTTTACAAGAATTTCACTTCTGAAACAAAAGGAAACTTCCAAAAAAAAAAAAAATATTTGTTTTTTACGCGTTTCGCATGAAATCTGACACTTTCGAAAAAAAATATTTTTTTGAAAAATCTAGTCAAAGGTCTAAAAATTTTCTAATTTTAACGACAATTTCACTTCTGAAACAAAGGGAAATTTCCAAAAAAAAAAAAAATATTTGTTTTTTACGCGTTTCGCATGAAATCTGACACTTTCAAAAAAAATTATTTTTTTGAAAAATCTAGTCAAAGGTCTAAAAATTTTTTAATTTTAACGAAAATTTCACTTCTGAAACAAAGGGAGATTTCCAAAAAAAAAAAAAAATATTTGTTTTTTACGCGTTTCGCATGAAATCTGACACTTTCGAAAAAAAAAATATTTTTTTGAAAAATCTAGTCAAAGGTCTAAAAACTTTCTAATTTTACAAGAATTTCACTTCTGAAACAAAAGGAAACTTCCAAAAAAAAAAAAAATATTTGTTTTTTACGCGTTTCGCATGAAATCTGACACTTTCAAAAAAAATTATTTTTTTGAAAAATCTAGTCAAAGGTCTAAAAATTTTTTAATTTTAACGAAAATTTCACTTCTGAAACAAAGGGAAATTTCCAAAAAAAAAAAAAAATATTTGTTTTTTACGCGTTTCGCATGAAATCTGACACTTTCAAAAAAAATTATTTTTTTGAAAAATCTAGTCAAAGGTCTAAAAATTTTCTAATTTTAACGAAAATTTCACTTCTGAAACAAAGGGAAAAATTTCCAAAAAAAAAAAAAAAATTGTTTTTTAAGCGTTTCGCATGAAATCTGACACTTTCGAAAAAAATTATTTTTTTGAAAAATCTAGTCAAAGGTTTAAATTTTTTTTAATTTTAACGAGAATTTCACTTCTGAAACAAAGGGAAATTTCCAAAAAAAAAAAAATATTTGTTTTTTACGCGTTTCGCATGAAATCTGACACTTTCGAAAAAAATTATTTTTTTGAAAAATCTAGTCAAAGGTTTAAATTTTTTTAATTTTAACGAGAATTTCACTTCTGAAACAAAGGGAAATTTCCAAAAAAAAAAAAAATATTTGTTTTTTACGCGTTTCGCATGAAATCTGACACTTTCGAAAAAAATTATTTTTTTGAAAAATCTAGTCAAAGGTCTAAAAATTTTCTAATTTTAACAAGAATTTCACTTCTGAAACAAAGGGAAAAATTTCTAAAAAAAAAAAAAAAATATTTGTTTTTTACGCGTTTCGCATGAAATCTGACACTTTCGAAAAAAATTATTTTTTTGAAAAATCTAGTCAAAGGTTTAAAATTTTTTTAATTTTAACGAGAATTTCACTTCTGAAACAAAGGGAAATTAAAAAAAAAAAAAAATATTTGTATTTTACGCGTTTCGCATGAAATCTGACACTTTCGAAAAAAATTATTTTTTTGAAAAATCTAGTCAAAGGTCTAAAAATTTTCTAATTTTAACGAGAATTTCACTTCTGAAACAAAGGGAGATTTCCAAAAAAAAAAAAATATTTGTTTTTTACGCGTTTCGCATGAAATCTGACACTTTCGAAAAAAATTATTTTTTTGAAAAATCTAGTCAAAGGTTTAAATTTTTTTAATTTTAACGAGAATTTCACTTCTGAAACAAAGGGAAATTTCCAAAAAAAAAAAAAATATTTGTTTTTTATGCGTTTCGCATGAAATCTGACACTTTCGAAAAAAATTATTTTTTTGCAAAATCTAGTCAAAGGTCTAAAAATTTTCTAATTTTAACAAGAATTTCACTTCTGAAACAAAGGGAAAAATTTCTAAAAAAAAAAAAAAATATTTGTTTTTTACGCGTTTCGCATGAAATCTGACACTTTCGAAAAAAATTATTTTTTTGAAAAATCTAGTCAAAGGTTTAAAATTTTTTTAATTTTAACGAGAATTTCACTTCTGAAACAAAGGGAAATTTCCAAAAAAAAAAAAATATTTGTTTTTTACGCGTTTCGCATGAAATCTGACACTTTCGAAAAAAATTATTTTTTTGAAAAATCTAGTCAAAGGTCTAAAAATTTTCTAATTTTAACAAGAATTTCACTTCTGAAACAATGGGAGATTTCCAAAAAAAAAAAAAAAAATTTGTTTTTTACGCGTTTCGCATGAAATCTGACACTTTCGAAAAAAAAATATTTTTTTGAAAAATCTAGTCAAAGGTCTAAAAATTTTCTAATTTTACAAGAATTTCACTTCTGAAACAAAGGGAAACTTCCAAAAAAAAAAATATTTGTTTTTTACGCGTTTCGCATGAAATCTGACACTTTCGAAAAAAAATATTTTTTTGAAAAATCTAGTCAAAGGTCTAAAAATTTTCTAATTTTAACGACAATTTCACTTCTGAAACAAAGGGAAATTTCCAAAAAAAAAAAAAATATTTGTTTTTTACGCGTTTCGCATGAAATCTGACACTTTCAAAAAAAATTATTTTTTTGAAAAATCTAGTCAAAGGTCTAAAAATTTTCTAATTTTAACAAAAATTTCACTTCTGAAACAAAGGGAAATTTCCAAAAAAAAAAAAAATATTTGTTTTTTACGCGTTTCGCATGAAATCTGACACTTTCGAAAAAAATTATTTTTTTGAAAAATCTAGTTAAAGGTCTAAAAATTTTCTAATTTTAACGAGAATTTCACTTCTGAAACAAAGGGAGATTTCCAAAAAAAAAAAAATATTTGTTTTTTACGCGTTTCGCATGAAATCTGACACTTTCGAAAAAAATTATTTTTTTGAAAAATCTAGTCAAAGGTTTAAATTTTTTTAATTTTAACGAGAATTTCACTTCTGAAACAAAGGGAAATTTCCAAAAAAAAAAAAAATATTTGTTTTTTACGCGTTTCGCATGAAATCTGACACTTTCGAAAAAAATTATTTTTTTGCAAAATCTAGTCAAAGGTCTAAAAATTTTCTAATTTTAACAAGAATTTCACTTCTGAAACAAAGGGAAAAATTTCTAAAAAAAAAAAAAAAAAATTTGTTTTTTATGCGTTTCGCATGAAATCTGACACTTTCGAAAAAAATTATTTTTTTGAAAAATCTAGTCAAAGGTTTAAAATTTTTTTAATTTTAACGAGAATTTCACTTCTGAAACAAAGGGAAATTTCAAAAAAAAAAAAAATATTTGTTTTTTACGCGTTTCGCATGAAATCTGACACTTTCGAAAAAAATTATTTTTTTGAAAAATCTAGTCAAAGGTCTAAAAATTTTCTTATTTTAACGAGAATTTCACTTCTGAAACAAAGGGAGATTTCCAAAAAAAAAAAAAAAAATTTGTTTTTTACGCGTTTCGCATGAAATCTGACACTTTCGAAAAAAAAATATTTTTTTGAAAAATCTAGTCAAAGGTCTAAAAATTTTCTAATTTTACAAGAATTTCACTTCTGAAACAAAGGGAAACTTCCAAAAAAAAAAATATTTGTTTTTTACGCGTTTCGCATGAAATCTGACACTTTCGAAAAAAAATATTTTTTTGAAAAATCTAGTCAAAGGTCTAAAAATTTTCTAATTTTAACGACAATTTCACTTCTGAAACAAAGGGAAATTTCCAAAAAAAAAAAAAATATTTGTTTTTTACGCGTTTCGCATGAAATCTGACACTTTCAAAAAAAATTATTTTTTTGAAAAATCTAGTCAAAGGTCTAAAAATTTTCTAATTTTAACAAAAATTTCACTTCTGAAACAAAGGGAAATTTCCAAAAAAAAAAAAAATATTTGTTTTTTACGCGTTTCGCATGAAATCTGACACTTTCGAAAAAAGTTATTTTTTTGAAAAATCTAGTCAAAGGTTTAAAATTTTTTTAATATCAACGAGAATTTCACTTCTGAAACAAAGGGAAATTTCCAAAAAAAAAAAAAAAAATTGTTTTTTACGCGTTTCGCATGAAATCTGACACTTTCGAAAAAAGTTATTTTTTTGAAAAATCTAGTCAAAGTCAAATTTTTTTAATTTTAACGAGAATTTCACTTCTGAAACAAAGGGAAATTTCCAAAAAAAAAAAATATTTGTTTTTTACGCGTTTCGCATGAAATCTGACACTTTCGAAAAAAATTATTTTTTTGAAAAATCTAGTCAAAGGTCTAAAAATTTTCTAATTTTAACGAGAATTCCACTTGTGAAACAAAGGGAAATTTCGAAAAAAAAAAAAAAAATTGTTTTTTACGCGTTTCGCATGAAATCTGACACTTTCGAAAAAAATTATTTTTTTGAAAAATCTAGTCAAAGGTTTAAAATTTTTTTAATTTTAACGAGAATTTCACTTCTGAAACAAAGGGAAATTTCAAAAAAAAAAAAAAAAAATTTGTTTTTTACGCGTTTCGCATGAAATCTGACACTTTCAAAAAAAAATATTTTTTTGAAAAATCTAGTCAAAGGTCTATAAATTTTCTAATTTTAACGAGAATTTCGCTTCTGAAACAAAGGAAAATTTCAAAAAAAAAAAAAAAAAAATTGTTTTTTACTCGTTTCGCATGAAATCTGACACTTTCGAAAAAAAATATTTTTTTGAAAAATCTAGTCAAAGGTCTAAAAATTTTCTAATTTTAACGAAAATTTCACTTCTGAAACAAAGGAAAATTTCCAAAAAAAAAAAAAAATATTTGTTTTTTACGCGTTTCGCATGAAATCTGACACTTTCGAAAAAAATTATTTTTTTGAAAAAACTAGTCAAAGGTTTAAAATTTTTTTAATTTTAACGAGAATTTCACTTCTGAAACAAAGGAAAATTTCAAAAAAAAAAAAATATTTGTTTTTTACGCGTTTCGCATGAAATCTGACACTTTCGAAAAAAATTATTTTTTTGAAAAATCTAGTCAAAGGTCTAAAAATTTTCTAATTTTAACGAGAATTTCACTTGTGAAACAAAGGGAAATTTCCAAAAAAAAAAAAAAAAATTGTTTTTTACGCGTTTCGCATAAAATCTGACACTTTCGAAAAAAAATTTTTTTTGAAAAATCTAGTCAAAGGTTTAAAATTTTTTTAATTTTAACGAGAATTTTACTTCTGAAACAAAAGGAAATTTCAAAAAAAAAAAAAATATTTGTTTTTTACGCGTTTCGCATGAAATCTGACACTTTCGAAAAAAATTATTTTTTTGAAAAATCTAGTCAAAGGTTTAAAATTTTTTTAATTTTAACGAGAATTTCACTTCTGAAACAAAGGGAAATTTCCAAAAAAAAAAAAAATTTGTTTTTTACGCGTTTCGCATGAAATCTGACACTTTCGAAAAAAATTAATTTTTTGAAAAATCTAGTCAAAGGTTTAAAATTTTTTTAATTTTAACAAGAATTTCACTTCTGAAACAAAGGGAAATTTCCAAAAAAAAAAAAAATATTTGTTTTTTACGCGTTTCGCATGAAATCTGACACTTTCGAAAAAAAATATTTTTTTGAAAAATCTAGTCAAAGGTTCAAAATTTTTTTAATTTTAACGAGAATTTTACTTCTGAAACAAAGGGAAATTTCAAAAAAAAAAAAAAAAATTTGTTTTTTACGCGTTTCGCATGAAATCTGACACTTTCGAAAAAAAATATTTTTTTGAAAAATCTAGTCAAAGGTCTAAAAATTTTCTAATTTTAACGAGAATTTCACTTCTGAAACAAAGGGAAATTTCCAAAAAAAAAAAAAAAATTTGTTTTTTACGCGTTTCGCATGAAATCTGACACTTTCGAAAAAAAATATTTTTTTGAAAAATCTAGTCAAAGGTTTAAAATTTTTTAAATTTTAACGAGAATTTCTTTTCTGAAACAAAGGGAAATTCTAAAAAAAAAAAAATATTTGTTTTTTACGCGTTTCGCATGAAATCTGACACTTTCGAAAAAAATTATTTTTTTGAAAAATCTAGTCAAAGGTTTAAAATTTTTTTAATTTTAACGAGAATTTCACTTTTGAAACAAAGGGAAATTTCCAAAAAAAAAAAAAATATTTGTTTTTTACGCGTTTCGCATGAAATCTGACACTTTCGAAAAAAATTATTTTTTTGAAAAATCTAGTCAAAGGTCTAAAAATTTTCTAATTTTAACGAGAATTTTAATTCTGAAACAAAGGGAAATTTCAAAAAAAAAAAAAAATATTTGTTTTTCACGCGTTTCGCATGAAATCTGACACTTTCGTAAAAAAATATTTTTTTGAAAAATCTAGTCAAAGGTCTAAAAATTTTCTAATTTTACGAGAATTTCACTTCTGAAACAAAGGGAAAAATTTCCAAAAAAAAAAAAAAAATTGTTTTTCACGCGTTTCGCATGAAATCTGACACTTTCGAAAAAAATTATTTTTTTGAAAAATCTAGTCAAAGGTTTAAATTTTTTTAATTTTAACGAGAATTTCACTTCTGAAACAAAGGGAAATTTCCAAAAAAAAAAAAATATTTGTTTTTTACGCGTTTCGCATGAAATCTGACACTTTCGAAAAAAATTATTTTTTTGAAAAATCTAGTCAAAGGTCTAAAAATTTTCTAATTTTAACGAGAATTTTAATTCTGAAACAAAGGGAAATTTCAAAAAAAAAAAAAAATATTTGTTTTTCACGCGTTTCGCATGAAATCTGACACTTTCGTAAAAAAATATTTTTTTGAAAAATCTAGTCAAAGGTCTAAAAATTTTCTAATTTTACGAGAATTTCACTTCTGAAACAAAGGGAAAAATTTCCAAAAAAAAAAAAAAAATTGTTTTTCACGCGTTTCGCATGAAATCTGACACTTTCGAAAAAAATTATTTTTTTGAAAAATCTAGTCAAAGGTTTAAATTTTTTTAATTTTAACGAGAATTTCATTTCTGAAACAAAGGGAAATTTCCAAAAAAAAAAAAATATTTGTTTTTTACGCGTTTCGCATGAAATCTGACACTTTCGAAAAAAATTATTTTTTTGAAAAATCTAGTCAAAGGTTTAAAATTTTTTTAATTTTAACGAGAATTTCACTTCTGAAACAAAGGGAAATTTCCAAAAAAAATATTTGTTTTTTACGCGTTTCGCATGAAATCTGACACTTTCGAAAAAAATTATTTTTTTGAAAAATCTAGTCAAAGGTTTAAATTTTTTTAATTTTAACGAGAATTTCACTTCTGAAACAAAGAAAAAAAAAAAAAAAAATATTTGTTTTTTACGCGTTTCGCATGAAATCTGACACTTTCGAAAAAAATTATTTTATTGAAAAATCTAGTCAAAGGTCTTAAAATTTTCTAATTTTAACGATAATTTCACTTCTGAAACAAAGGGAAATTTCCAAAAAAAAAAAAATTTGTTTTTTACGCGTTTCGCATGAAATCTGACACTTTCGAAAAAAATTATTTTTTTGAAAAATCTAGTCAAAGGTTTAAAATTTTTTTAATTTTAACGAGAATTTCACTTCTGAAACAAAGGGAAATTTCCAAAAAAAAAAAAATATTTGTTTTTTACGCGTTTCGCATGAAATCTGACACTTTCGAAAAAAATTATTTTTTTGAAAAATCTAGTCAAAGGTTTAAAATTTTTTTAATTTTAACGAGAATTTCACTTCTGAAACAAAGGGAAATTTCCAAAAAAAAAAAATATTTGTTTTTTACGCGTTTCGCATGAAATCTGACACTTTCGAAAAAAATTATTTTTTTGAAAAATCTAGTCAAAGGTTTAAATTTTTTTTAATTTTAACGAGAATTTCACTTCTGAAACAAAGGGAAATTTCCAAAAAAAAAAAAAATATTTGTTTTTTACGCGTTTCGCATGAAATCTGACACTTTCGAAAAAAATTATTTTTTTGAAAAATCTAGTCAAAGGTCTAAAAATTTTCTAATTTTAACGAGAATTTTAATTCTGAAACAAAGGAAAATTTCCAAAAAAAAAAAAAAATATTTGTTTTTTACGCGTTTCGCATGAAATCTGACACTTTCGAAAAAAATTAGATTTTTGAAAAATCTAGTCAAAGGTCTAAAAATTTTCTAATTTTAACGAGAATTTCACTTCTGAAACAAAGGGAAATTTCCAAAAAAAATATTTGTTTTTTACGCGTTTTGCATGAAATCTGACACTTTCGAAAAAAATTATTTTTTTGAAAAATCTAGTCAAAGGTTTAAATTTTTTTAATTTTAACGAGAATTTCACTTCTGAAACAAAGGGAAATTTCCAAAAAAAAAAGAAAAATTTGTTTTTTACGCGTTTCGCATGAAATCTGACACTTTCGAAAAAAATTATTTTTTTGAAAAATCTAGTCAAAGGTCTTAAAATTTTCTAATTTTAACGATAATTTCACTTCTGAAACAAAGGGAAATTTCCAAAAAAAAAAAAATTTGTTTTTTACGCGTTTCGCATGAAATCTGACACTTTCGAAAAAAATTATTTTTTTGAAAAATCTAGTCAAAGGTTTAAATTTTTTTTAATTTTAACGAGAATTTCACTTCTGAAACAAAGGGAAATTTCCAAAAAAAAAAAAATATTTGTTTTTTACGCGTTTCGCATGAAATCTGACACTTTCGAAAAAAATTATTTTTTTGAAAAATCTAGTCAAAGGTCTAAAAATTTTCTAATTTTAACAAGAATTTCACTTCTGAAACAAAGGGAAAAATTTCTAAAAAAAAAAAAAAAATATTTGTTTTTTACGCGTTTCGCATGAAATCTGACACTTTCGAAAAAAATTATTTTTTTGAAAAATCTAGTCAAAGGTTTAAAATTTTTTTAATTTTAACGAGAATTTCACTTCTGAAACAAAGGGAAATTTAAAAAAAAAAAAAATATTTGTATTTTACGCGTTTCGCATGAAATCTGACACTTTCGAAAAAAATTATTTTTTTGAAAAATCTAGTCAAAGGTCTAAAAATTTTCTAATTTTAACGAGAATTTCACTTCTGAAACAAAGGGAGATTTCCAAAAAAAAAAAAATATTTGTTTTTTACGCGTTTCGCATGAAATCTGACACTTTCGAAAAAAAATATTTTTTTGAAAAATCTAGTCAAAGGTTTAAATTTTTTTAATTTTAACGAGAATTTCACTTCTGAAACAAAGGGAAATTTCCAAAAAAAAAAAAAATATTTGTTTTTTACGCGTTTCGCATGAAATCTGACACTTTCGAAAAAAATTATTGTTTTGCAAAATCTAGTCAAAGGTCTAAAAATTTTCTAATTTTAACAAGAATTTCACTTCTGAAACAAAGGGAAAAAATTCTAAAAAAAAAAAAAAAATATTTGTTTTTTACGCGTTTCGCATGAAATCTGACACTTTCGAAAAAAATTATTTTTTTGAAAAATCTAGTCAAAGGTTTAAAATTTTTTTAATTTTAACGAGAATTTCACTTCTGAAACAAAGGGAAATTTCCAAAAAAAAAAAAATATTTGTTTTTTACGCGTTTCGCATGAAATCTGACACTTTCGAAAAAAATTATTTTTTTGAAAAATCTAGTCAAAGGTCTAAAAATTTTCTAATTTTAACAAGAATTTCACTTCTGAAACAATGGGAGATTTCCAAAAAAAAAAAAAAAAATTTGTTTTTTACGCGTTTCGCATGAAATCTGACACTTTCGAAAAAAAAATATTTTTTTGAAAAATCTAGTCAAAGGTCTAAAAATTTTCTAATTTTACAAGAATTTCACTTCTGAAACAAAGGGAAACTTCCAAAAAAAACAATATTTGTTTTTTACGCGTTTCGCATGAAATCTGACACTTTCGAAAAAAAATATTTTTTTGAAAAATCTAGTCAAAGGTCTAAAAATTTTCTAATTTTAACGACAATTTCACTTCTGAAACAAAGGGAAATTTCCAAAAAAAAAAAAAATATTTGTTTTTTACGCGTTTCGCATGAAATCTGACACTTTCAAAAAAAATTATTTTTTTGAAAAATCTAGTCAAAGGTCTAAAAATTTTCTAATTTTAACAAAAATTTCACTTCTGAAACAAAGGGAAATTTCCAAAAAAAAAAAAATATTTGTTTTTTACGCGTTTCGCATGAAATCTGACACTTTCGAAAAAAATTATTTTTTTGAAAAATCTAGTCAAAGGTCTAAAAATTTTCTAATTTTAACGAGAATTTCACTTCTGAAACAAAGGGAGATTTCCAAAAAAAAAAAAATATTTGTTTTTTACGCGTTTCGCATGAAATCTGACACTTTCGAAAAAAATTATTTTTTTGAAAAATCTAGTCAAAGGTTTAAATTTTTTTAATTTTAACGAGAATTTCACTTCTGAAACAAAGGGAAATTTCCAAAAAAAAAAAAATATTTGTTTTTTACGCGTTTCGCATGAAATCTGACACTTTCGAAAAAAATTATTTTTTTGCAAAATCTAGTCAAAGGTCTAAAAATTTTCTAATTTTAACAAGAATTTCACTTCTGAAACAAAGGGAAAAATTTCTAAAAAAAAAAAAAAAAAATTTGTTTTTTACGCGTTTCGCATGAAATCTGACACTTTCGAAAAAAATTATTTTTTTGAAAAATCTAGTCAAAGGTTTAAAATTTTTTTAATTTTAACGAGAATTTCACTTCTGAAACAAAGGGAAATTTCCAAAAAAAAAAAAATATTTGTTTTTTACGCGTTTCGCATGAAATCTGACACTTTCGAAAAAAATTATTTTTTTGAAAAATCTAGTCAAAGGTCTAAAAATTTTCTAATTTTAACGAGAATTTCACTTCTGAAACAAAGGGAGATTTCCAAAAAAAAAAAAAAAAAATTGTTTTTTACGCGTTTCGCATGAAATCTGACACTTTCGAAAAAAAAATATTTTTTTGAAAAATCTAGTCAAAGGTCTAAAAATTTTCTAATTTTACAAGAATTTCACTTCTGAAACAAAGGGAAACTTCCAAAAAAAAAAATATTTGTTTTTTACGCGTTTCGCATGAAATCTGACACTTTCGAAAAAAAATATTTTTTTGAAAAATCTAGTCAAAGGTCTAAAAATTTTCTAATTTTAACGACAATTTCACTTCTGAAACAAAGGGAAATTTCCAAAAAAAAAAAAAATATTTGTTTTTTACGCGTTTCGCATGAAATCTGACACTTTCAAAAAAAATTATTTTTTTGAAAAATCTAGTCAAAGGTCTAAAAATTTTCTAATTTTAACAAAAATTTCACTTCTGAAACAAAGGGAAATTTCCAAAAAAAAAAAAAAATATTTGTTTTTTACGCGTTTCGCATGAAATCTGACACTTTCGAAAAAAGTTATTTTTTTGAAAAATCTAGTCAAAGGTTTAAAATTTTTTTAATATCAACGAGAATTTCACTTCTGAAACAAAGGGAAATTTCCAAAAAAAAAAAAAAAAATGTTTTTTACGCGTTTCGCATGAAATCTGACACTTTCGAAAAAAGTTATTTTTTTGAAAAATCTAGTCAAAGGTTTAAAATTTTTTTAATTTTAACGAGAATTTCACTTCTGAAACAAAGGGAAATTTCCAAAAAAAAAAAATATTTGTTTTTTACGCGTTTCGCATGAAATCTGACACTTTCGAAAAAAATTATTTTTTTGAAAAATCTAGTCAAAGGTCTAAAAATTTTCTAATTTTAACGAGAATTCCACTTGTGAAACAAAGGGAAATTTCGAAAAAAAAAAAAAAAATTGTTTTTTACGCGTTTCGCATGAAATCTGACACTTTCGAAAAAAATTATTTTTTTGAAAAATCTAGTCAAAGGTTTAAAATTTTTTTAATTTTAACGAGAATTTCACTTCTGAAACAAAGGGAAATTTCAAAAAAAAAAAAAAAAAATTGTTTTTTACGCGTTTCGCATGAAATCTGACACTTTCAAAAAAAAATATTTTTTTGAAAAATCTAGTCAAAGGTCTATAAATTTTCTAATTTTAACGAGAATTTCGCTTCTGAAACAAAGGAAAATTTCAAAAAAAAAAAAAAAAAAATTGTTTTTTACTCGTTTCGCATGAAATCTGACACTTTCGAAAAAAAATATTTTTTTGAAAAATCTAGTCAAAGGTCTAAAAATTTTCTAATTTTAACGAAAATTTCACTTCTGAAACAAAGGAAAATTTCCAAAAAAAAAAAAAAAATATTTGTTTTTTACGCGTTTCGCATGAAATCTGACACTTTCGAAAAAAATTATTTTTTTGAAAAAACTAGTCAAAGGTTTAAAATTTTTTTAATTTTAACGAGAATTTCACTTCTGAAACAAAGGAAAATTTCAAAAAAAAAAAATATTTGTTTTTTACGCGTTTCGCATGAAATCTGACACTTTCGAAAAAAATTATTTTTTTGAAAAATCTAGTCAAAGGTCTAAAAATTTTCTAATTTTAACGAGAATTTCACTTGTGAAACAAAGGGAAATTTCCAAAAAAAAAAAAAAAAATTGTTTTTTACGCGTTTCGCATAAAATCTGACACTTTCGAAAAAAAATTTTTTTTGAAAAATCTAGTCAAAGGTTTAAAATTTTTTTAATTTTAACGAGAATTTTACTTCTGAAACAAAAGGAAATTTCAAAAAAAAAAAAAATATTTGTTTTTTACGCGTTTCGCATGAAATCTGACACTTTCGAAAAAAATTATTTTTTTGAAAAATCTAGTCAAAGGTTTAAAATTTTTTTAATTTTAACGAGAATTTCACTTCTGAAACAAAGGGAATTTTCCAAAAAAAAAAAAAAAAATTCCATAAAAAAAAAAAAATTTGTTTTTTACGCGTTTCGCATGAAATCTGACACTTTCGAAAAAAATTATTTTTTTGAAAAATCTAGTCAAGGTCTAATAATTTTCTAATTTTAACGAGAATTTCACTTCTGAAACAAAGGGAAATTTCCAAAAAAAAAAAAAATTATTGTTTTTTACGCGTTTCGCATGAAATCTGACACTTTCGAAAAAAATTATTTTTTTGAAAAATCTAGTCAAAGGTTTAAAATTTTTTTAATTTTAACGAGAATTTCACTTCTGAAACAAAGAAAAATTTCCAAAAAAAAAAAAATATTTGTTTTTTACGCGTTTCGCATGAAATCTGACACTTTCGAAAAAAATTATTTTTTTGAAAAATCTAGTCAAAGGTCTAAAAATTTTCTAATTTTAACGAGAATTTCACTTCTGAAACAAAGGAAAATTTTCAAAAAAAAAAAAAATATTTGTTTTTTACGCGTTTCGCATGAAATCTGACACTTTCGAAAAAAATTATTTTTTTGAAAAATCTAGTCAAAGGTTTAAAATTTTTTTAATTTTAACGAGAATTTCACTTCTGAAACAAAGAAAAATTTCCAAAAAAAAAAAAAAATTGTTTTTTACGCGTTTCGCATGAAATCTGACACTTTCGAAAAAAATTATTTTTTTGAAAAATCTAGTCAAAGGTTTAAAATTTTTTTAATTTTAACGAGAATTTCACTTCTGAAACAAAGGGAAATTTCCAAAAAAAAAAAAAATATTTGTTTTTTACGCGTTTCGCATGAAATCTGACACTTTCGAAAAAAAATATTTTTTTGAAAAATCTAGTCAAAGGTCTAAAAATTTTCTAATTTTAACGAAATTTTCACTTCTGAAACAAAGGGAAATTTCCAAAAAAAAAAAAAAAAAATTGTTTTTTACGCGTTTCGCATGAAATCTGACACTTTCGAAAAAAATTATTTTTTTGAAAAATCTAGTCAAAGGTTTAAAATTTTTTTAATTTTAACGAGAATTTCACTTCTGAAACAAAGGGAAATTTCCAAAAAAAAAAAAAAATATTTGTTTTTTACGCGTTTCGCATGAAATCTGACACTTTCAAAAAAAAATATTTTTTGAAAAATCTAGTCAAAGGTCTAAAAATTTTCTAATTTTAACGAAATTTTCACTTCTGAAACAAAGGGAAATTTTCAAAAAAAAAAAAAAAAATTTGTTTTTTACGCGTTTCGCATGAAATCTGACACTTTCGAAAAAAATTATTTTTTTGAAAAATCTAGTCAAAGGTCTAAAAATTTTTTAATTTTAACGAGAATTTCACTTCTGAAACAAAGGGAAATTTCCAAAAAAAAAAAAAAAAATATTTGTTTTTTACGCGTTTCGCATGAAATCTGACACTTTCGAAAAAAATTATTTTTTTGAAAAATCTAGTCAAAGGTTTAAAATTTTTTTAATTTTAACGAGAATTTCACTTCTGAAACAAAGGGAAATTTCCAAAAAAAAATCTGACACTTTCGAAAAAAAATATTTTTTTGAAAAATCTAGTCAAAGGTTTAAAATTTTTTTAATTTTAACGAGAATTTCACTTCTGAAACAAAGGGAAATTTCCAAAAAAAAAAAAAATATTTGTTTTTTACGCGTTTCGCATGAAATCTGACACTTTCGAAAAAAATTATTTTTTTGAAAAATCTAGTCAAAGGTTTAAAATTTTTTTAATTTTAACGAGAATTTCACTTCTGAAACAAAGGGAAATTTCCAAAAAGAAAAAAATATTTGTTTTTTACGCGTTTCGCATGAAATCTGACACTTTAAAAAAAAATTATTTTTTTGAAAAATCTAGTCAAAGGTCTAAAAATTTTCTAATTTTAACGAAATTTTCACTTCTGAAACAAAGGGAAATTTCCAAAAAAAAAAAAAAAAATTTGTTTTTTACGCGTTTCGCATGAAATCTGACACTTTCGAAAAAAAATATTTTTTTGAAAAATCTAGTCAAAGGTTTAAATTTTTTTTAATTTTAACGAGAATTTCACTTCTGAAACAAAGAAAAATTTCCAAAAAAAAAAAAAAAATTTGTTTTTTACGCGTTTCGCATGAAATCTGACACTTTCGAAAAAAATTATTTTTTTGAAAAATCTAGTCAAAGGTCTAAAAATTTTCTAATTTTACGAAAATTTCACTTCTGAAACAAAGGGAAATTTCCAAAAAAAAAAAAATATTTGTTTTTTACGCGTTTCGCATGAAATCTGACACTTTCGAAAAAAATTATTTTTTTGAAAAATCTAGTCAAATGTCTAAAAATTTTCTAATTTTAACGAAATTTTCACTTCTGAAACAAAGGGAAATTTCCAAAAAAAAAAAAAAATATTTGTTTTTTACGCGTTTCGCATGAAATCTGACACTTTCGAAAAAAATTATTTTTTTGAAAAATCTAGTCAAAGGTTTAAAATTTTTTTAATTTTAACGAGAATTTCACTTCTGAAACAAAGGGAAATTTCCAAAAAAAAAAAAATATTTGTTTTTTACGCGTTTCGCATGAAATCTGACACTTTCGAAAAAAATTATTTTTTTGAAAAATCTAGTCAAAGGTCTAAAAATTTTTTAATTTTAACGAGAATTTCACTTCTGAAACAAAGGGAAATTTCAAAAAAAAAAAAAAAAAAATTGTTTTTTACGCGTTTCGCATGAAATCTGACACTTTCGAAAAAAATTATTTTTTTGAAAAATCTAGTCAAAGGTCTAAAAATTTTCTAATTTTAACGAGAATTTCACTTCTGAAACAAAGGGAAATTTCCAAACAAAAAAAAATATTTGTTTTTTACGCGTTTCGCATGAAATCTGACACTTTCGAAAAAAATTATTTTTTGAAAAATCTAGTCAAAGGTTTAAAATTTTTTTAATTTTAACGAGAATTTCACTTCTGAAACAAAGGGAAATTTCCAAAAAAAAAAAAAAAATATTTGTTTTTTACGCATTTCGCATGAAATCTGACACTTTCGAAAAAAATTATTTTTTTGAAAAATCTAGTCAAAGGTTTAAAAATTTTTTAATTTTAACGAGAATTTCACTTCTGAAACAAAGGGAAATTTCCAAAAAAAAAAAAATATTTGTTTTTTACGCGTTTCGCATGAAATCTGACACTTTCGAAAAAAATTATTTTTTTGAAAAATCTAGTCAAAGGTTTAAAATTTTTTTAATTTTAACCAGAATTTCACTTCTGTAACAAAGGGAAATTTCCAAAAAAAAAAAAATATTTGTTTTTTACGCGTTTCGCATGAAATCTGACCTTTTCGAAAAAAAATATTTTTTTGAAAAATCTAGTCAAAGGTCTAAAAATTTTCTAATTTTAACGAAATTTTCACTTCTGAAACAAAGGGAAATTTCCAAAAAAAAAAAAAAAAATTGTTTTTACGCGTTTCGCATGAAATCTGACACTTTCGAAAAAAATTATTTTTTTGAAAAATCTAGTCAAAGGTTTAAATTTTTTTTAATTTTAACGAGAATTTCACTTCTGAAACAAAGAAAAATTTCCAAAAAAAAAAAAAAAATTTGTTTTTTACGCGTTTCGCATGAAATCTGACACTTTCGAAAAAAATTATTTTTTTGAAAAATCTAGTCAAAGGTCTAAAAAATTTCTAATTTTACGAAAATTTCACTTCTGAAACAAAGGGAAATTCAAAAAAAAAAAAAATATTTGTTTTTTACGCGTTTCGCATGAAATCTGACACTTTCGAAAAAAATTATTTTTTTGAAAAATCTAGTCAAAGGTCTAAAAATTTTCTAATTTTAACGAAATTTTCACTTCTGAAACAAAGGGAAATTTCCAAAAAAAAAAAAAAATATTTGTTTTTTACGCGTTTCGCATGAAATCTGACACTTTCGAAAAAAATTATTTTTTTGAAAAATCTAGTCAAAGGTTTAAAATTTTTTTAATTTTAACGAGAATTTCACTTCTGAAACAAAGGGAAATTTCCAAAAAAAAAAAAAATATTTGTTTTTTACGCGTTTCGCATGAAATCTGACACTTTCGAAAAAAATTATTTTTTTGAAAAATCTAGTCAAAGGTCTAAAAATTTTCTAATTTTAACGAAATTTTCACTTCTGAAACAAAGGGAAATTTCCAAAAAAAAATAAAAATATTTGTTTTTTACGCGTTTCGCATGAAATCTGACACTTTCGAAAAAAATTATTTTTTTGAAAAATCTAGTCAAAGGTTTAATTTTTTTTTAATTTTAACGAGAATTTCACTTCTGAAACAAAGAAAAATTTCCAAAAAAAAAAAAAAATTATTGTTTTTTACGCGTTTCGCATGAAATCTGACACTTTCGAAAAAAATTATTTTTTTGAAAAATCTAGTCAAAGGTTTAAAATTTTTTTAATTTTAACGAGAATTTCACTTCTGAAACAAAGGGAAATTTCCAAAAAAAAAAATATTTGTTTTTTACGCGTTTCGCATGAAATCTGACACTTTCGAAAAACATTATTTTTTTGAAAAATCTAGTCAAAGGTCTAAAAATTTTCTAATTTTAACGAAATTTTCACTTCTGAAACAAAGGGAAATTTCCAAAAAAAAAAAAAAATTATTGTTTTTTACGCGTTTCGCATGAAATCTGACACTTTCGAAAAAAATTATTTTTTTGAAAAATCTAGTCAAAGGTTTAAAATTTTTTTAATTTTAACGAGAATTTCACTTCTGAAACAAAGGGAATTTTCCAAAAAAAAAAAAATATTTGTTTTTTACGCGTTTCGCATGAAATCTGACACTTTCGAAAAAAATTATTTTTTTGAAAAATCTAGTCAAAGGTCTAAAAATTTTCTAATTTTAACGAGAATTTCACTTGTGAAACAAAGGGAAATTTCCAAAAAAAAAAAAAAAAATTATTTTTACGCGTTTCGCATGAAAACTGACACTTTCGAAAAAAATTATTTTTTTGAAAAATCTAGTCAAAGGTTTAAAATTTTTTTAATTTTAACGAGAATTTCACTTCTGAAACAAAGAAAAATTTCCAAAAAAAAAAAAATATTTGTTTTTTACGCGTTTCGCATGAAATCTGACACTTTCGAAAAAAATTATTTTTTTGAAAAATCTAGTCAAAGGTTTAAAATTTTTTTAATTTTAACGAGAATTTCACTTCTGAAACAAAGAAAAATTTCCAAAAAAAAAAAAAAATTGGTTTTACGCGTTTCGCATGAAATCTGACACTTTCGAAAAAAATTATTTTTTTGAAAAATCTAGTCAAAGGTCTAAAAATTTTCTAATTTTAACGAGAATTTCACTTCTGAAACAAAGGGAAATTTCCAAAAAAAAAAAAAAAAATTGTTTTTACGCGTTTTGCATGAAATCTGACACTTTCGAAAAAAAATATTTTTTTGAAAAATCTAGTCAAAGGTCTAAAAATTTTCTAATTTTAACGAGAATTTCACTTCTGAAACAAAGGGAAATTTCCAAAAAAAAAAAAAAAATATTTGTTTTTTACGCGTTTCGCATGAAATCTGACACTTTCGAAAAAAATTATTTTTTTGAAAAATCTAGTCAAAGGTCTAAAAATTTTCTAATCTTAACGAGAATTTCACTTCTGAAACAAAGGGAAAATTCCATAAAAAAAAAAAAATTTGTTTTTTACGCGTTTCGCATGAAATCTGACACTTTCGAAAAAAATTATTTTTTTGAAAAATCTAGTCAAGGTCTAATAATTTTCTAATTTTAACGAGAATTTCACTTCTGAAACAAAGGGAAATTTCCAAAAAAAAAAAAAATTATTGTTTTTTACGCGTTTCGCATGAAATCTGACACTTTCGAAAAAAATTATTTTTTTGAAAAATCTAGTCAAAGGTTTAAAATTTTTTTAATTTTAACGAGAATTTCACTTCTGAAACAAAGAAAAATTTCCAAAAAAAAAAAAATATTTGTTTTTTACGCGTTTCGCATGAAATCTGACACTTTCGAAAAAAATTATTTTTTTGAAAAATCTAGTCAAAGGTCTAAAAATTTTCTAATTTTAACGAGAATTTCACTTCTGAAACAAAGGAAAATTTTCAAAAAAAAAAAAAATATTTGTTTTTTACGCGTTTCGCATGAAATCTGACACTTTCGAAAAAAATTATTTTTTTGAAAAATCTAGTCAAAGGTTTAAAATTTTTTTAATTTTAACGAGAATTTCACTTCTGAAACAAAGAAAAATTTCCAAAAAAAAAAAAAAATTGTTTTTTACGCGTTTCGCATGAAATCTGACACTTTCGAAAAAAAATATTTTTTTGAAAAATCTAGTCAAAAAAAAAATTTAAAATTTTTTTAATTTTAACGAGAATTTCACTTCTGAAACAAAGGGAAATTTCCAAAAAAAAAAAAAATATTTGTTTTTTACGCGTTTCGCATGAAATCTGACACTTTCGAAAAAAAATATTTTTTTGAAAAATCTAGTCAAAGGTCTAAAAATTTTCTAATTTTAACGAAATTTTCACTTCTGAAACAAAGGGAAATTTCCAAAAAAAAAAAAAAAAAATTGTTTTTTACGCGTTTCGCATGAAATCTGACACTTTCGAAAAAAATTATTTTTTTGAAAAATCTAGTCAAAGGTTTAAAATTTTTTTAATTTTAACGAGAATTTCACTTCTGAAACAAAGGGAAATTTCCAAAAAAAAAAAAAAATATTTGTTTTTTACGCGTTTCGCATGAAATCTGACACTTTCAAAAAAAAATATTTTTTTGAAAAATCTAGTCAAAGGTCTAAAAATTTTCTAATTTTAACGAAATTTTCACTTCTGAAACAAAGGGAAATTTTCAAAAAAAAAAAAAAAATATTTGTTTTTTACGCGTTTCGCATGAAATCTGACACTTTCGAAAAAAATTATTTTTTTGAAAAATCTAGTCAAAGGTCTAAAAATTTTTTAATTTTAACGAGAATTTCACTTCTGAAACAAAGGGAAATTTCCAAAAAAAAAAAAAAAAATATTTGTTTTTTACGCGTTTCGCATGAAATCTGACACTTTCGAAAAAAATTATTTTTTTGAAAAATCTAGTCAAAGGTTTAAAATTTTTTTAATTTTAACGAGAATTTCACTTCTGAAACAAAGGGAAATTTCCAAAAAAAAATCTGACACTTTCGAAAAAAAATATTTTTTTGAAAAATCTAGTCAAAGGTTTAAAATTTTTTTAATTTTAACGAGAATTTCACTTCTGAAACAAAGGGAAATTTCCAAAAAAAAAAATATTTGTTTTTTACGCGTTTCGCATGAAATCTGACACTTTCGAAAAAAATTATTTTTTTGAAAAATCTAGTCAAAGGTCTAAAAATTTTCTAATTTTAACGAGAATTTCACTTCTGAAACAAAGGGAAATTTCCAAAAAAAAAAAAAATATTTGTTTTTTACGCGTTTCGCATGAAATCTGACACTTTCGAAAAAAAATATTTTTTTGAAAAATCTAGTCAAAGGTCTAAAAATTTTCTAATTTTAACGAGAATTTCACTTCTGAAACAAAGGGAAATTTCCAAAAAAAAAAAAAAACATTTGTTTTTTACGCGTTTCGCATGAAATCTGACAATTTCGAAAAAAATTATTTTTTTGAAAAATCTAGTCAAAGGTCTAAAAATTTTCTACTTTTAACGAGAATTTCACTTCTGAAACAAACTGAAATTTCCAAAAAAAAAAAAAATATTTGTTTTTTACGCGTTTCGCATGAAATCTGACACTTTCGAAAAAAATTATTTTTTTGAAAAATCTAGTCAAAGGTCTAAAAATTTTCTAATTTTACGAAAATTTCACTTCTGAAACAAAGGGAAATTTCCAAAAAAAAAAGAATATTTGTTTTTTACGCGTTTCGCATGAAATCTGACACTTTCGAAAAAAATTATTTTTTTGAAAAATCTAGTCAAAGGTTTAAAATTTTTTTAATTTTAACGAGAATTTCACTTCTGAAACAAAGGGAAATTTCCAAAAAAAAAAAATATTTGTTTTTTACGCGTTTCGCATGAAATCTGACACTTTCGAAAAAAATTATTTTTTTGAAAAATCTAGTCAAAGGTCTAAAAATTTTCTAATTTTAACGAGAATTTCACTTCTGAAACAAAGGGAAATTTCCAAAAAAAAAAAAAATATTTGTTTTTTACGCGTTTCGCATGAAATCTGACACTTTCGAAAAAAATTATTTTTTTGAAAAATCTAGTCAAAGGTCTAAAAATTTTCTAATTTTAACGAAAATTTCACTTCTGAAACAAAGGGAAATTTCCAAAAAAAAAAAAAAATATTTGTTTTTTACGCGTTTCGCATGAAATCTGACACTTTCGAAAAAAGTTATTTTTTTGAAAAATCTAGTCAAAGGTTTAAAATTTTTTTAATTTCAACGAGAATTTCACTTCTGAAACAAAGGGAAATTTCCAAAAAAAAAAAATATTTGTTTTTTACGCGTTTCGCATGAAATCTGACACTTTCGAAAAAAGTTATTTTTTTGAAAAATCTAGTCAAAGGTTTAAAATTTTTTTAATTTTAACGAGAATTTCACTTCTGAAACAAAGGGAATTTTCCAAAAAAAAAAAAATATTTGTTTTTTACGCGTTTCGCATGAAATCTGACACTTTCGAAAAAAATTATTTTTTTGAAAAATCTAGTCAAAGGTCTAAAAATTTTCTAATTTTAACGAGAATTTCACTTGTGAAACAAAGGGAAATTTCCAAAAAAAAAAAAAAAATTATTTTTACGCGTTTCGCATGAAAACTGACACTTTCGAAAAAAATTATTTTTTTGAAAAATCTAGTCAAAGGTTTAAAATTTTTTTAATTTTAACGAGAATTTCACTTCTGAAACAAAGAAAAATTTCCAAAAAAAAAAAAATATTTGTTTTTTACGCGTTTCGCATGAAATCTGACACTTTCGAAAAAAATTATTTTTTTGAAAAATCTAGTCAAAGGTTTAAAATTTTTTTAATTTTAACGAGAATTTCACTTCTGAAACAAAGAAAAATTTCCAAAAAAAAAAAAAAATTGTTTTTTACGCGTTTCGCATGAAATCTGACACTTTCGAAAAAAATTATTTTTTTGAAAAATCTAGTCAAAGGTCTAAAAATTTTCTAATTTTAACGAGAATTTCACTTCTGAAACAAAGGGAAATTTCCAAAAAAAAAAAAAAAAATTGTTTTTACGCGTTTTGCATGAAATCTGACACTTTCGAAAAAAAATATTTTTTTGAAAAATCTAGTCAAAGGTCTAAAAATTTTCTAATTTTAACGAGAATTTCACTTCTGAAACAAAGGGAAATTTCCAAAAAAAAAAAAAAAATATTTGTTTTTTACGCGTTTCGCATGAAATCTGACACTTTCGAAAAAAATTATTTTTTTGAAAAATCTAGTCAAAGGTCTAAAAATTTTCTAATCTTAACGAGAATTTCACTTCTGAAACAAAGGGAAAATTCCATAAAAAAAAAAAAATTTGTTTTTTACGCGTTTCGCATGAAATCTGACACTTTCGAAAAAAATTATTTTTTTGAAAAATCTAGTCAAGGTCTAATAATTTTCTAATTTTAACGAGAATTTCACTTCTGAAACAAAGGGAAATTTCCAAAAAAAAAAAAAATTATTGTTTTTTACGCGTTTCGCATGAAATCTGACACTTTCGAAAAAAATTATTTTTTTGAAAAATCTAGTCAAAGGTTTAAAATTTTTTTAATTTTAACGAGAATTTCACTTCTGAAACAAAGAAAAATTTCCAAAAAAAAAAAAATATTTGTTTTTTACGCGTTTCGCATGAAATCTGACACTTTCGAAAAAAATTATTTTTTTGAAAAATCTAGTCAAAGGTCTAAAAATTTTCTAATTTTAACGAGAATTTCACTTCTGAAACAAAGGAAAATTTTCAAAAAAAAAAAAAATATTTGTTTTTTACGCGTTTCGCATGAAATCTGACACTTTCGAAAAAAATTATTTTTTTGAAAAATCTAGTCAAAGGTTTAAAATTTTTTTAATTTTAACGAGAATTTCACTTCTGAAACAAAGAAAAATTTCCAAAAAAAAAAAAAAATTGTTTTTTACGCGTTTCGCATGAAATCTGACACTTTCGAAAAAAATTATTTTTTTGAAAAATCTAGTCAAAGGTTTAAAATTTTTTTAATTTTAACGAGAATTTCACTTCTGAAACAAAGGGAAATTTCCAAAAAAAAAAAAAATATTTGTTTTTTACGCGTTTCGCATGAAATCTGACACTTTCGAAAAAAAATATTTTTTTGAAAAATCTAGTCAAAGGTCTAAAAATTTTCTAATTTTAACGAAATTTTCACTTCTGAAACAAAGGGAAATTTCCAAAAAAAAAAAAAAAAATTGTTTTTTACGCGTTTCGCATGAAATCTGACACTTTCGAAAAAAATTATTTTTTTGAAAAATCTAGTCAAAGGTTTAAAATTTTTTTAATTTTAACGAGAATTTCACTTCTGAAACAAAGGGAAATTTCCAAAAAAAAAAAAAAATATTTGTTTTTTACGCGTTTCGCATGAAATCTGACACTTTCAAAAAAAAATATTTTTTTGAAAAATCTAGTCAAAGGTCTAAAAATTTTCTAATTTTAACGAAATTTTCACTTCTGAAACAAAGGGAAATTTTCAAAAAAAAAAAAAAAAAATTTGTTTTTTACGCGTTTCGCATGAAATCTGACACTTTCGAAAAAAATTATTTTTTTGAAAAATCTAGTCAAAGGTCTAAAAATTTTTTAATTTTAACGAGAATTTCACTTCTGAAACAAAGGGAAATTTCCAAAAAAAAAAAAAAAAATATTTGTTTTTTACGCGTTTCGCATGAAATCTGACACTTTCGAAAAAAATTATTTTTTTGAAAAATCTAGTCAAAGGTTTAAAATTTTTTTAATTTTAACGAGAATTTCACTTCTGAAACAAAGGGAAATTTCCAAAAAAAAATCTGACACTTTCGAAAAAAAATATTTTTTTGAAAAATCTAGTCAAAGGTTTAAAATTTTTTTAATTTTAACGAGAATTTCACTTCTGAAACAAAGGGAAATTTCCAAAAAAAAAAAAAATATTTGTTTTTTACGCGTTTCGCATGAAATCTGACACTTTCGAAAAAAATTATTTTTTTGAAAAATCTAGTCAAAGGTTTAAAATTTTTTTAATTTTAACGAGAATTTCACTTCTGAAACAAAGGGAAATTTCCAAAAAGAAAAAAATATTTGTTTTTTACGCGTTTCGCATGAAATCTGACACTTTAAAAAAAAAATATTTTTTTGAAAAATCTAGTCAAAGGTCTAAAAATTTTCTAATTTTAACGAAATTTTCACTTCTGAAACAAAGGGAAATTTCCAAAAAAAAAAAAAAAAAATTTGTTTTTTACGCGTTTCGCATGAAATCTGACACTTTCGAAAAAAAATATTTTTTTGAAAAATCTAGTCAAAGGTTTAAATTTTTTTTAATTTTAACGAGAATTTCACTTCTGAAACAAAGAAAAATTTCCAAAAAAAAAAAAAAAATTTGTTTTTTACGCGTTTCGCATGAAATCTGACACTTTCGAAAAAAATTATTTTTTTGAAAAATCTAGTCAAAGGTCTAAAAATTTTCTAATTTTACGAAAATTTCACTTCTGAAACAAAGGGAAATTTCCAAAAAAAAAAAAATATTTGTTTTTTACGCGTTTCGCATGAAATCTGACACTTTCGAAAAAAATTATTTTTTTGAAAAATCTAGTCAAATGTCTAAAAATTTTCTAATTTTAACGAAATTTTCACTTCTGAAACAAAGGGAAATTTCCAAAAAAAAAAAAAAATATTTGTTTTTTACGCGTTTCGCATGAAATCTGACACTTTCGAAAAAAATTATTTTTTTGAAAAATCTAGTCAAAGGTTTAAAATTTTTTTAATTTTAACGAGAATTTCACTTCTGAAACAAAGGGAAATTTCCAAAAAAAAAAAAATATTTGTTTTTTACGCGTTTCGCATGAAATCTGACACTTTCGAAAAAAATTATTTTTTTGAAAAATCTAGTCAAAGGTCTAAAATTTTTTTAATTTTAACGAGAATTTCACTTCTGAAACAAAGGGAAATTTCAAAAAAAAAAAAAAAAAAATTGTTTTTTACGCGTTTCGCATGAAATCTGACACTTTCGAAAAAAATTATTTTTTTGAAAAATCTAGTCAAAGGTCTAAAAATTTTCTAATTTTAACGAGAATTTCACTTCTGAAACAAAGGGAAATTTCCAAACAAAAAAAAATATTTGTTTTTTACGCGTTTCGCATGAAATCTGACACTTTCGAAAAAAATTATTTTTTTGAAAAATCTAGTCAAAGGTTTAAAATTTTTTTAATTTTAACGAGAATTTCACTTCTGAAACAAAGGGAAATTTCCAAAAAAAAAAAAAAAATATTTGTTTTTTACGCATTTCGCATGAAATCTGACACTTTCGAAAAAAATTATTTTTTTGAAAAATCTAGTCAAAGGTTTAAAATTTTTTTAATTTCAACGAGAATTTCACTTCTGAAACAAAGGGAAATTTCCAAAAAAAAAAAATATTTGTTTTTTACGCGTTTCGCATGAAATCTGACACTTTCGAAAAAAATTATTTTTTTGAAAAATCTAGTCAAAGGTTTAAAATTTTTTTAATTTTAACCAGAATTTCACTTCTGTAACAAAGGGAAATTTCCAAAAAAAAAAAAATATTTGTTTTTTACGCGTTTCGCATGAAATCTGACCTTTTCGAAAAAAAATATTTTTTTGAAAAATCTAGTCAAAGGTCTAAAAATTTTCTAATTTTAACGAAATTTTCACTTCTGAAACAAAGGGAAATTTCCAAAAAAAAAAAAAAAAATTTGTTTTTACGCGTTTCGCATGAAATCTGACACTTTCGAAAAAAATTATTTTTTTGAAAAATCTAGTCAAAGGTTTAAATTTTTTTTAATTTTAACGAGAATTTCACTTCTGAAACAAAGAAAAATTTCCAAAAAAAAAAAAAAAATTTGTTTTTTACGCGTTTCGCATGAAATCTGACACTTTCGAAAAAAATTATTTTTTTGAAAAATCTAGTCAAAGGTCTAAAAAATTTCTAATTTTACGAAAATTTCACTTCTGAAACAAAGGGAAATTCAAAAAAAAAAAAAATATTTGTTTTTTACGCGTTTCGCATGAAATCTGACACTTTCGAAAAAAATTATTTTTTTGAAAAATCTAGTCAAAGGTCTAAAAATTTTCTAATTTTAACGAAATTTTCACTTCTGAAACAAAGGGAAATTTCCAAAAAAAAAAAAAAATATTTGTTTTTTACGCGTTTCGCATGAAATCTGACACTTTCGAAAAAAATTATTTTTTTGAAAAATCTAGTCAAAGGTTTAATTTTTTTTTAATTTTAACGAGAATTTCACTTCTGAAACAAAGAAAAATTTCCAAAAAAAAAAAAAAATTATTGTTTTTTACGCGTTTCGCATGAAATCTGACACTTTCGAAAAAAATTATTTTTTTGAAAAATCTAGTCAAAGGTTTAAAATTTTTTTAATTTTAACGAGAATTTCACTTCTGAAACAAAGGGAAATTTCCAAAAAAAAAAATATTTGTTTTTTACGCGTTTCGCATGAAATCTGACACTTTCGAAAAACATTATTTTTTTGAAAAATCTAGTCAAAGGTCTAAAAATTTTCTAATTTTAACGAAATTTTCACTTCTGAAACAAAGGGAAATTTCCAAAAAAAAAAAAAAATTATTGTTTTTTACGCGTTTCGCATGAAATCTGACACTTTCGAAAAAAATTATTTTTTTGAAAAATCTAGTCAAAGGTTTAAAAATTTTTTAATTTTAACGAGAATTTCACTTCTGAAACAAAGGGAAATTTCCAAAAAAAAAAAAAATATTTGTTTTTTACGCGTTTCGCATGAAATCTGACACTTTCGAAAAAAATTATTTTTTTGAAAAATCTAGTCAAAGGTCTAAAAATTTTCTAATTTTAACGAGAATTTCACTTCTGAAACAAAGGGAAATTTCAAAAAAAAAAAAAAAAAATTGTTTTTTACGCGTTTCGCATGAAATCTGACACTTTCGAAAAAAATTATTTTTTTGAAAAATCTAGTCAAAGGTCTAAAAATTTTCTAATTTTAACGAAAATTTCACTTCTGAAACAAAGGAAAATTTCCAAAAAAAAAAAAAAATATTTGTTTTTTACGCGTTTCGCATGAAATCTGACACTTTCGAAAAAAAATATTTTTTTGAAAAATCTAGTCAAAGGTTTAAAATTTTTTTAATTTTAACGAGAATTTCACTTCTGAAACAAAGGGAAATTTCCAAAAAAAAAAATATTTGTTTTTTACGCATTTCGCATGAAATCTGACACTTTCGAAAAAAATTATATTTTGAAAAATCTAGTCAAAGGTCTAAAAATTTTCTAATTTTAACGAGATTTTCACTTCTGAAACAAAGGGAAATTTCCAAAAAAAAAAAAAATATTTGTTTTTTACGCGTTTCGCATGAAATCTGACACTTTCGAAAAAAAATATTTTTTTGAAAAATCTAGTCAAAGGTTTAAATTTTTTTTAATTTTAACGAGAATTTCACTTCTGAAACAAAGGGAAATTTCCAAAAAAAAAAAATATTTGTTTTTTACGCGTTTCGCATGAAATCTGACACTTTCGAAAAAAATTATTTTTTTGAAAAATCTAGTCAAAGGTTTAAATTTTTTTTAATTTTAACGAGAATTTCACTTCTGAAACAAAGGGAAATTTCCAAAAAAAAAAAAATATTTGTTTTTTACGCGTTTCGCATGAAATCTGACACTTTCGAAAAAAATTATTTTTTTGAAAAATCTAGTCAAAGGTCTAAAAATTTTCTAATTTTAACGAGAATTTCACTTCTGAAACAAAGGGAAATTTCAAAAAAAAAAAAAAAAATTGTTTTTTACGCGTTTCGCATGAAATCTGACACTTTCGAAAAAAAATATTTTTTTGAAAAATCTAGTCAAAGGTCTAAAAATTTTCTAATTTTAACGAAAATTTCACTTCTGAAACAAAGGGAAATTTCCAACAAAAAAAAAAAAAATTTGTTTTTTACGCGTTTCGCATGAAATCTGACACTTTCGAAAAAAAATATTTTTTTGAAAAATTTAGTCAAAGGTTTAAAAAATTTTTAATTTTAACGAGAATTTCACTTCTGAAACAAAGGGAAATTTCCAAAAAAAAAAAAAATATTTGTTTTTTACGCGTTTCGCATGAAATCTGACACTTTCGAAAAAAATTATTTTTTTGAAAAATCTAGTCAAAGGTTTAAAATTTTTTTAATTTTAACGAGAATTTCACTTCTGAAACAAAGGGAAATTTTCAAAAAAAAAAAAAATATTTGTTTTTTACGCGTTTCGCATGAAATCTGACACTTTCGAAAAAAAATATTTTTTTGAAAAATCTAGTCAAAGGTCTAAAAATTTTCTAATTTTAACGAGAATTTCACTTCTGAAACAAAGGGAAATTTCAAAAAAAAAAAAAAAAATTGTTTTTTACGCGTTTCGCATGAAATCTGACACTTTCGAAAAAAATTATTTTTTTGAAAAATCTAGTCAAAGGTTTAAAATTTTTTTAATTTTAACGAGAATTTCACTTCTGAAACAAAGGGAAATTTCAAAAAAAAAAAAATATTTGTTTTTTACGCGTTTCGCATGAAATCTGACACTTTCGAAAAAAATTATTTTTTTGAAAAATCTAGTCAAAGGTCTAAAAATTTTCTAATTTTAACGAGATTTTCACTTCTGAAACAAAGGGAAATTTCCAAAAAAAAAAAAATATTTGTTTTTTACGCGTTTCGCATGAAATTTGACACTTTCGAAAAAAAATATTTTTTTGAAAAATCTAGTCAAAGGTTTAAAATTTTTTTAATTTTAACAAAAATTTCACTTCTGAAACAAAGGGAAAAATTTCCAAAAAAAAAAAAAAATATTTGTTTTTTACGCGTTTCGCATGAAATCTGACACTTTCGAAAAAAATTATTTTTTTGAAAAATCTAGTCAAAGGTCTAAAAATTTTCTAATTTTAACGAGAATTTCACTTCTGAAACAAAGGGAAATTTCCAAAAAAAAAAAAAAATATTTGTTTTTTACGCGTTTCGCATGAAATCTGACAATTTCGAAAAAAATTATTTTTTTGAAAAATCTAGTCAAAGGTCTAAAAATTTTCTACTTTTAACGAGAATTTCACTTCTGAAACAAAGGGAAATTTCCAAAAAAAAAAAAAAAATATTTGTTTTTTACGCGTTTCGCATGAAATCTGACACTTTCGAAAAAAATTATTTTTTTGAAAAATCTAGTCAAAGGTTTAAAATTTTTTTAATTTTAACGAGAATTTCACTTCTGAAACAAAGGGAAATTTCAAAAAAAAAAAAAAAATTTGTTTTTTACGCGTTTCGCATGAAATCTGACACTTTCGAAAAAAATTATTTTTTTGAAAAATCTAGTCAAAGGTCTAAAAATTTTCTAATTTTAACGAGATTTTCACTTCTGAAACAAAGGGAAATTTCCAAAAAAAAAAAAATATTTGTTTTTTACGCGTTTCGCATGAAATTTGACACTTTCGAAAAAAAATATTTTTTTGAAAAATCTAGTCAAAGGTTTAAAATTTTTTTAATTTTAACAAAAATTTCACTTCTGAAACAAAGGGAAAAATTTCCAAAAAAAAAAAAAAATATTTGTTTTTTACGCGTTTCGCATGAAATCTGACACTTTCGAAAAAAATTATTTTTTTGAAAAATCTAGTCAAAGGTCTAAAAATTTTCTAATTTTAACGAGAATTTCACTTCTGAAACAAAGGGAAATTTCCAAAAAAAAAAAAAAATATTTGTTTTTTACGCGTTTCGCATGAAATCTGACAATTTCGAAAAAAATTATTTTTTTGAAAAATCTAGTCAAAGGTCTAAAAATTTTCTACTTTTAACGAGAATTTCACTTCTGAAACAAAGGGAAATTTCCAAAAAAAAAAAAAATATTTGTTTTTTACGCGTTTCGCATGAAATCTGACACTTTCTAAAAAAATTATTTTTTTGAAAAATCTAGTCAAAGGTCTAAAAATTTTCTAATTTTACGAGAATTTCACTTCTGAAACAAAGGGAAAAATTTCCAAAAAAAAAAAAATATTTGTTTTTTGCGCGTTTCGCATGAAATCTGACACTTTCGAAAAAAATTATTTTTTTGAAAAATCTAGTCAAAGGTCTAAAAATTTTCTAATTTTAACGAGAATTTCACTTCTGAAACAAAGGGAAATTTCCAAAAAAAAAAAAAAATATTTGTTTTTTACGCGTTTCGCATGAAATCTGACACTTTCGAAAAAAATTATTTTTTTGAAAAATCTAGTCAAAGGTTTAAAATTTTTTTAATTTTAACGAGAATTTCACTTCTAAAACAAAGGGAAATTTCCAAAAAATAAAAAATATTTGTTTTTTACGCGTTTCGCATGAAATCTAACACTTTCGAAAAAAATTATTTTTTTGAAAAATCTAGTCAAAGGTCTAAAAATTTTCTAATTTTAACGAGAATTTCACTTCTGAAACAAAAGGAAATTTCCAAAAAAAAAATAAATTGTTTTTTACGCGTTTCGCATGAAATCTAACACTTTCGAAAAAAATTATTTTTTTGAAAAATCTAGTCAAAGGTCTAAAAATTTTCTAATTTTAACGAGAATTTCACTTCTGAAACAAAAGGAAATTTCCAAAAAAAAAAAAAATTGTTTTTTACGCGTTTCGCATGAAATCTGACACTTTCGAAAAAAATTATTTTTTTGAAAAATCTAGTCAAAGGTCTAAAAATTTTCTAATTTTAACGAAAATTTCACTTCTGAAACAAAGGGAAATTTCCAACAAAAAAAAAAAAAATTTGTTTTTTACGCGTTTCGCATGAAATCTGACACTTTCGAAAAAAAATATTTTTTTGAAAAATTTAGTCAAAGGTTTAAAAATTTTTTAATTTTAACGAGAATTTCACTTCTGAAACAAAGGGAAATTTCCAAAAAAAAAAAAATATTTGTTTTTTACGCGTTTCGCATGAAATCTGACACTTTCGAAAAAAATTATTTTTTTGAAAAATCTAGTCAAAGGTTTAAAATTTTTTTAATTTTAACGAGAATTTCACTTCTGAAACAAAGGGAAATTTCCAAAAAAAAAAAAAATATTTGTTTTTTACGCGTTTCGCATGAAATCTGACACTTTCGAAAAAAATTATTTTTTTGAAAAATCTAGTCAAAGGTCTAAAAATTTTCTAATTTTAACGAGAATTTCACTTCTGAAACAAAGGGAAATTTCAAAAAAAAAAAAAAATTGTTTTTTACGCGTTTCGCATGAAATCTGACACTTTCGAAAAAAATTATTTTTTTGAAAAATCTAGTCAAAGGTCTAAAAATTTTCTAATTTTAACGAAAATTTCACTTCTGAAACAAAGGGAAATTTCCAAAAAAAAAAAAAATATTTGTTTTTTATCCGTTTCGCATGAAATCTGACACTTTCGAAAAAAATTATTTTTTTGAAAAATCTAGTCAAAGGTTTAAAATTTTTTTAATTTTAACGAGAATTTCACTTCTGAAACAAAGGGAAATTTCAAAAAAAAAAAAAATATTTGTTTTTTACGCGTTTCGCATGAAATCTGACACTTTCGAAAAAAATTATTTTTTTGAAAAATCTAGTCAAAGGTCTAAAAATTTTCTAATTTTAACGAGATTTTCACTTCTGAAACAAAGGGAAATTTCCAAAAAAAAAAAAATATTTGTTTTTTACGCGTTTCGCATGAAATTTGACACTTTCGAAAAAAAATATTTTTTTGAAAAATCTAGTCAAAGGTTTAAAATTTTTTTAATTTTAACGAGAATTTCACTTCTGAAACAAAGGGAAATTTTCAAAAAAAAAAAAAATATTTGTTTTTTACGCGTTTCGCATGAAATCTGACACTTTCGAAAAAAATTATTTTTTTGAAAAATCTATTCAAAAGTTTAAAATTTTTTTAATTTTAACGAGAATTTCACTTCTGAAACAAAGGGAAATTTCCAAAAAAAAAAAAAATATTTGTTTTTTACGCGTTTCGCATGAAATCTGACACTTTCGAAAAAAATTATTTTTTTGAAAAATCTAGTCAAAGGTCTAAAAATTTTCTAATTTTAACAAAAATTTCACTTCTGAAACAAAGGGAAAAATTTCCAAAAAAAAAAAAAAATATTTGTTTTTTACGCGTTTCGCATGAAATCTGACACTTTCGAAAAAAATTATTTTTTTGAAAAATCTAGTCAAAGGTCTAAAAATTTTCTAATTTTAACGAGAATTTCACTTCTGAAACAAAGGGAAATTTCCAAAAAAAAAAAAAAATATTTGTTTTTTACGCGTTTCGCATGAAATCTGACAATTTCGAAAAAAATTATTTTTTTGAAAAATCTAGTCAAAGGTCTAAAAATTTTCTACTTTTAACGAGAATTTCACTTCTGAAACAAAGGGAAATTTCCAAAAAAAAAAAAAATATTTGTTTTTTACGCGTTTCGCATGAAATCTGACACTTTCGAAAAAAATTATTTTTTTGAAAAATCTAGTCAAAGGTCTAAAAATTTTCTAATTTTACGAGAATTTCACTTCTGAAACAAAGGGAAAAATTTCCAAAAAAAAAAAAATATTTGTTTTTTGCGCGTTTCGCATGAAATCTGACACTTTCGAAAAAAATTATTTTTTTGAAAAATCTAGTCAAAGGTCTAAAAATTTTCTAATTTTAACGAGAATTTCACTTCTGAAACAAAGGGAAATTTCTAAAAAAAAAAAAAAATATTTGTTTTTTACGCGTTTCGCATGAAATCTGACACTTTCGAAAAAAATTATTTTTTTGAAAAATCTAGTCAAAGGTTTAAAATTTTTTTAATTTTAACGAGAATTTCACTTCTAAAACAAAAGGGAAATTTCCAAAAAAAAAAAAAATATTTGTTTTTTACGCGTTTCGCATGAAATCTAACACTTTCGAAAAAAATTATTTTTTTGAAAAATCTAGTCAAAGGTCTAAAAATTTACTAATTTTAACGAGAATTTCACTTCTGAAACAAAAGGAAATTTCCAAAAAAAAAAAAAATTGTTTTTTACGCGTTTCGCATGAAATCTGACACTTTCGAAAAAAAATATTTTTTTGAAAAATCTAGTCAATGGTCTAAAAATTTTCTAATTTTACAAGAATTTCACTTCTGAAACAAAGGGAAATTTCCAAAAAAAAAAAAATATTTGTTTTTTACGCGTTTCGCATGAAATCTGACACTTTCGAAAAAAATTATTTTTTTGAAAAATCTAGTCAAAGGTTTAAATTTTTTTTAATTTTAACGAGAATTTCACTTCTGAAACAAAGGGAAATTTCAAAAAAAAAAAAAATATTTGTTTTTTACGCGTTTCGCATGAAATCTGACACTTTCGAAAAAAATTATTTTTTTGAAAAATCTAGTCAAAGGTTTAAAATTTTTTTAATTTTAACGAGAATTTCACTTCTGAAACAAAGGGAAATTTCCAAAAAAAAAAAAATATTTGTTTTTTACGCGTTTCGCATGAAATCTGACACTTTCGAAAAAAATTATTTTTTTGAAAAATCTAGTCAAAGGTCTAAAAATTTTCTTAATTTTACGAGAATTTCACTTCTGAAACAAAGGGAAATTTCCAAAAAAAAAAAAATATTTGTTTTTTACGCGTTTCGCATGAAATCTGACACTTTCGAAAAAAATTATTTTTTTGAAAAATCTAGTCAAAGGTTTAAAATTTTTTTAATTTTAACGAGAATTTCACTTCTGAAACAAAGGGAAATTTCAAAAAAAAAAAAAATATTTGTTTTTTACGCGTTTCGCATGAAATCTGACACTTTCGAAAAAAAATATTTTTTTGAAAAATCTAGTCAAAGGTCTAAAAATTTTCTAATTTTAACGAGAATTTCACTTCTGAAACAAAGGGAAATTTCCAAAAAAAAAAAAAAATATTTGTTTTTTACGCGTTTCGCATGAAATCTGACAATTTCGAAAAAAATTATTTTTTTGAAAAATCTAGTCAAAGGTCTAAAAATTTTCTACTTTTAACGAGAATTTCACTTCTGAAACAAAGGGAAATTTCCAAAAAAAAAAAAAATATTTGTTTTTTACGCGTTTCGCATGAAATCTGACACTTTCGAAAAAAATTATTTTTTTGAAAAATCTAGTCAAAGGTCTAAAAATTTTCTAATTTTACGAGAATTTCACTTCTGAAACAAAAGGAAAAATTTCCAAAAAAAAAAAATATTTGTTTTTTGCGCGTTTCGCATGAAATCTGACACTTTCGAAAAAAAATATTTTTTTGAAAAATCTAGTCAAAGGTCTAAAAATTTTCTAATTTTAACGAGAATTTCACTTCTGAAACAAAGGGAAATTTCCAAAAAAAAAAAAAAATATTTGTTTTTTACGCGTTTCGCATGAAATCTGACACTTTCGAAAAAAATTATTTGTTTGAAAAATCTAGTCAAAGGTTTAAAATTTTTTTAATTTTAACGAGAATTTCACTTCTAAAACAAAGGGAAATTTCCAAAAAAAAAAAAAATATTTGTTTTTTACGCGTTTCGCATGAAATCTAACACTTTCGAAAAAAAATATTTTTTTGAAAAATCTAGTCAAAGGTCTAAAAATTTTCTAATTTTAACGAGAATTTCACTTCTGAAACAAAAGGAAATTTCAAAAAAAAAAAAAAATTGTTTTTTACGCGTTTCGCATGAAATCTGACACTTTCGAAAAAAAAAATTTTTTTGAAAAATCTAGTCAAAGGTCTAAAAATTTTCTAATTTTACAAGAATTTCACTTCTGAAACAAAGGGAAATTTCCAAAAAAAAAAATATTTGTTTTTTACGCGTTTCGCATGAAATCTGACACTTTCGAAAAAAATTATTTTTTTGAAAAATCTAGTCAAAGGTTTAAATTTTTTTTAATTTTAACGAGAATTTCACTTCTGAAACAAAGGGAAATTTCAAAAAAAAAAAAAAAAAATTTGTTTTTTACGCGTTTCGCATGAAATCTGACACTTTCGAAAAAAATTATTTTTTTGAAAAATCTAGTCAAAGGTTTAAAGTTTTTTTAATTTTAACGAGAATTTCACTTCTGAAACAAAGGGAAATTTCCAAAAAAAAAAAAATATTTGTTTTTTACGCGTTTCGCATGAAATCTGACACTTTCGAAAAAAAATATTTTTTTGAAAAATCTAGTCAAAGGTTTAAAATTTTTTTAATTTTAACGAGAATTTCACTTCTGAAACAAAGGGAAATTTCCAAAAAAAAAAAAAATATTTGTTTTTTACGCGTTTCGCATGAAATCTGACACTTTCAAAAAAAATTATTTTTTTGAAAAATCTAGTCAAAGGTTTAAAATTTTTTTAATTTTAACGAGAATTTCACTTCTGAAACAAAGGGAAATTTCCAAAAAAAAAAAAAAAATTTGTTTTTTACGCGTTTCGCATGAAATCTGACACTTTCGAAAAAAATTATTTTTTTGAAAAATCTAGTCAAAGCTTTAAATTTTTTTTAATTTTAACGAGAATTTCACTTCTGAAACAAAGGGAAATTTCCAAAAAAAAAAAAAATATTTGTTTTTTACGCGTTTCGCATGAAATCTGACACTTTCGAAAAAAAATATTTTTTTGAAAAATCTAGTAAAGGTCTAAAAATTTTCTAATTTTAACGAGAATTTCACTTCTGAAACAAAGGGAAATTTCCAAAAAAAAAAAAATATTTGTTTTTTACGCGTTTCGCATGAAATCTGACACTTTCGAAAAAAATTATTTTTTTGAAAAATCTAGTTAAAGGTTTAAAATTTTTTTAATTTTAACGAGAATTTCACTTCTGAAACAAAGGGAAATTTCCAAAAAAAAAAAAAAATATTTGTTTTTTACGCGTTTCGCATGAAATCTGACACTTTCAAAAAAAAATATTTTTTTGAAAAATCTAGTAAAGGTCTAAAAATTTTCTAATTTTAACGAGAATTTTAATTCTGAAACAAAGAGAAATTTAAAAAAAAAAAAAAAATATTTGTTTTTTACGCGTTTCGCATGAAATCTGACACTTTCGAAAAAAATATTTTTTTGAAAAATCTAGTCAAAGGTCTAAAAATTTTCTAATTTTAACGAAATTTTCACTTCTGAAACAAAGGGAAATTTCCAAAAAAAAAAAAAAATATTTGTTTTTTACGCGTTTCGCATGAAATCTGACACTTTCGAAAAAAATTATTTTTTTGAAAAATCTAGTCAAAGGTTTAAAATTTTTTTAATTTTAACGAGAATTTCACTTCTGAAACAAAAGAAAATTTCCAAAAAAAAAAAAAATTTTTGTTTTTTACGCGTTTCGCATAAAATCTGACACTTTCGAAAAAAATTATTTTTTTGAAAAATCTAGTCAAAGGTTTAAAATTTTTTTAATTTTAACGAGAATTTCACTTCTGAAACAAAGAAAAATTTCCAAAAAAAAAAAAAAAATTGTTTTTTACGCGTTTCGCATGAAATCTGACACTTTCGAAAAAAATTATTTTTTTGAAAAATCTAGTCAAAAGTCTAAAAATTTTCTAATTTTAACGAAATTTTCACTTCTGAAACAAAGGGAAATTTCCAAAAAAAAAAAAAAATATTTGTTTTTTACGCGTTTCGCATGAAATCTGACACTTTCGAAAAAAATTATTTTTTTGAAAAATCTAGTCAAAGGTTTAAAATTTTTTTAATTTTAACGAGAATTTCACTTCTGAAACAAAGAAAAATTTCAAAAAAAAAAAAAAAATTTGTTTTTTACGCGTTTCGCATGAAATCTGACACTTTCGAAAAAAATTATTTTTTTGAAAAATCTAGTCAAAGGTCTAAAAATTTTCTAATTTTACGAAAATTTCACTTCTGAAACAAAGGGAAATTTCCAAAAAAAAAAAAATATTTGTTTTTTACGCGTTTCGCATGAAATCTGACACTTTCGAAAAAAATTATTTTTTTGAAAAATCTAGTCAAAGGTCTAAAAATTTTCTAATTTTAACGAAATTTTCACTTCTGAAACAAAGGGAAATTTCCAAAAAAAAAAAAAAATATTTGTTTTTTACGCGTTTCGCATGAAATCTGACACTTTCGAAAAAAATTATTTTTTTGAAAAATCTAGTCAAAGGTTTAAAATTTTTTTAATTTTAACGAAAATTTCACTTCTGAAACAAAGGGAAATTTCCAAAAAAAAAAAAAATATTTGTTTTTTACGCGTTTCGCATGAAATCTGACACTTTCGAAAAAAATTATTTTTTTGAAAAATCTAGTCAAAGGTCTAAAAATTTTCTAATTTTAACGAAAATTTCACTTCTGAAACAAAGGGAAATTTCCAAAAAAAAAAAAAAAATATTTGTTTTTTACGCCTTTCGCATGAAATCTGACACTTTCGAAAAAAATTATTTTTTTGAAAAATCTAGTCAAAGGTTTAAATTTTTTTTAATTTTAACGAGAATTTCACTTCTGAAACAAAGGGAAATTTCCAAAAAAAAAAATATTTGTTTTTTACGCGTTTCGCATGAAATCTGACACTTTCGAAAAAAATTATTTTTTTGAAAAATCTAGTCAAAGGTCTAAAAATTTTCTAATTTTAACGAGATTTTCACTTCTGAAACAAAGGGAAATTTCCAAAAAAAAAAAAAAATATTTGTTTTTTACGCGTTTCGCATGAAATCTGACACTTTCGAAAAAAAATATTTTTTTGAAAAATCTAGTCAAAGGTTTAAAATTTTTTTAATTTTAACGAGAATTTCACTTCTGAAACAAAGGGAAATTTCCAAAAAAAAAAAAAATATTTGTTTTTTACGCGTTTCGCATGAAATCTGACACTTTCGAAAAAAAATAATTTTTTGAAAAATCTAGTAAAGGTCTAAAAATTTTCTAATTTTAACGAGAATTTCACTTCTGAAACAAAGGGAAATTTCCAAAAAAAAAAAAATATTTGTTTTTTACGCGTTTCGCATGAAATCTGACACTTTCGAAAAAAATTATTTTTTTGAAAAATCTAGTTAAAGGTTTAAAATTTTTTTAATTTTAACGAGAATTTCACTTCTGAAACAAAGGGAAATTTCCAAAAAAAAAAAAAAATATTTGTTTTTTACGCGTTTCGCATGAAATCTGACACTTTCGAAAAAAAATATTTTTTTGAAAAATCTAGTCAAAGGTCTAAAAATTTTCTAATTTTAACGAAATTTTCACTTCTGAAACAAAGGGAAATTTCCAAAAAAAAAAAAAAAATATTTGTTTTTTACGCGTTTCGCATGAAATCTGACACTTTCGAAAAAAATTATTTTTTTGAAAAATCTAGTCAAAGGTTTAAAATTTTTTTAATTTTAACGAGAATTTCACTTCTGAAACAAAGAAAAATTTCAAAAAAAAAAAAAAAAATTGTTTTTTACGCGTTTCGCATGAAATCTGACACTTTCGAAAAAAATTATTTTTTTGAAAAATCTAGTCAAAGGTCTAAAAATTTTCTAATTTTACGAAAATTTCACTTCTGAAACAAAGGGAAATTTCCAAAAAAAAAAAAATATTTGTTTTTTACGCGTTTCGCATGAAATCTGACACTTTCGAAAAAAATTATTTTTTTGAAAAATCTAGTCAAAGGTCTAAAAATTTTCTAATTTTAACGAAATTTTCACTTCTGAAACAAAGGGAAATTTCCAAAAAAAAAAAAAAATATTTGTTTTTTACGCGTTTCGCATGAAATCTGACACTTTCGAAAAAAATTATTTTTTTGAAAAATCTAGTCAAAGGTTTAAAATTTTTTTAATTTTAACGAGAATTTCACTTCTGAAACAAAGGGAAATTTCCAAAAAAAAAAAATATTTGTTTTTTACGCGTTTCGCATGAAATCTGACACTTTCGAAAAAAAATATTTTTTTGAAAAATCTAGTCAAAGGTCTAAAAATTTTCTAATTTTAACGAAAATTTCACTTCTGAAACAAAGGGAAATTTCCAAAAAAAAAAAAAAAATATTTGTTTTTTACGCGTTTCGCATGAAATCTGACACTTTCGAAAAAAATTATTTTTTTGAAAAATCTAGTCAAAGGTTTAAAATTTTTTTAATTTTAACGAGAATTTCACTTCTGAAACAAAGGGAAATTTCCAAAAAAAAAAATATTTGTTTTTTACGCGTTTCGCATGAAATCTGACACTTTCGAAAAAAATTATTTTTTTGAAAAATCTAGTCAAAGGTCTAAAAATTTTCTAATTTTAACGAGATTTTCACTTCTGAAACAAAGGGAAATTTCCAAAAAAAAAAAAAAATATTTGTTTTTTACGCGTTTCGCATGAAATCTGACACTTTCGAAAAAAAATATTTTTTTGAAAAATCTAGTCAAAGGTTTAAAATTTTTTTAATTTTAACGAGAATTTCACTTCTGAAACAAAGGGAAATTTCCAAAAAAAAAAAAAATATTTGTTTTTTACGCGTTTCGCATGAAATCTGACACTTTCGAAAAAAATTATTTTTTTGAAAAATCTAGTCAAAGGTTTAAAATTTTTTTAATTTTAACGAGAATTTCACTTCTGAAACAAAGGGAAATTTCCAAAAAAAAAAAATATATTTGTTTTTTACGCGTTTCGCATGAAATCTGACACTTTCGAAAAAAATTATTTTTTTGAAAAATCTAGTCAAAGGTCTAAAAATTTTCTAATTTTAACGAGAATTTCACTTCTGAAACAAAGGGAAATTTAAAAAAAAAAAAAAAAAATTTGTTTTTTACGCGTTTCGCATGAAATCTGACACTTTCGAAAAAAATTATTTTTTTGAAAAATCTAGTCAAAGGTCTAAAAATTTTCTAATTTTAACGAAAATTTCACTTCTGAAACAAAGGGAAATTTCCAACAAAAAAAAAAAAAAATTTGTTTTTTACGCGTTTCGCATGAAATCTGACACTTTCGAAAAAAAATATTTTTTTGAAAAATCTAGTCAAAGGTTTAAAAAATTTTTAATTTTAACCAGAATTTCACTTCTGAAACAAAGGGAAATTTCCAAAAAAAAAAAAAATATTTGTTTTTTACGCGTTTCGCATGAAATCTGACACTTTCGAAAAAAATTATTTTTTTGAAAAATCTAGTCAAAGGTTTAAAATTTTTTTAATTTTAACGAGAATTTCACTTCTGAAACAAAGGGAAATTTCCAAAAAAAAAAAAAATATTTGTTTTTTACGCGTTTCGCATGAAATCTGACACTTTCGAAAAAAATTATTTTTTTGAAAAATCTAGTCAAAGGTCTAAAAATTTTCTAATTTTAACGAGAATTTCACTTCTGAAACAAAGAAAAATTTCAAAAAAAAATTTCAAAAAAAAAAAAAAAAAATTGTTTTTTACGCGTTTCGCATGAAATCTGACACTTTCGAAAAAAATTATTTTTTTGAAAAATCTAGTCAAAGGTCTAAAAATTTTCTAATTTTAACGAAAATTTCACTTCTGAAACAAAGGGAAATTTCCAAAAAAAAAAAAAAATATTTGTTTTTTACGCGTTTCGCATGAAATCTGACACTTTCGAAAAAAATTATTTTTTTGAAAAATCTAGTCAAAGGTTTAAATTTTTTTTAATTTTAACGAGAATTTCACTTCTGAAACAAAGGGATATTTCCAAAAAAAAAAAAATATTTGTTTTTTACGCGTTTCGCATGAAATCTGACACTTTCGAAAAAAATTATTTTTTTGAAAAATCTAGTCAAAGGTCTAAAAATTTTCTAATTTTAACGAGAATTTCACTTCTGAAACAAAGAAAAATTTCAAAAAAAAATTTCAAAAAAAAAAAAAAAAAATTGTTTTTTACGCGTTTCGCATGAAATCTGACACTTTCGAAAAAAATTATTTTTTTGAAAAATCTAGTCAAAGGTTTAAATTTTTTTTAATTTTAACGAGAATTTCACTTTTGAAACAAAGGGATATTTCCAAAAAAAAAAAAATATTTGTTTTTTACGCGTTTCGCATGAAATCTGACACTTTCGAAAAAAATTATTTTTTTGAAAAATCTAGTCAAAGGTCTAAAAATTTTCTAATTTTAACGAGATTTTCACTTCTGAAACAAAGGGAAATTTCCAAAAAAAAAAAAAATTTGTTTTTTACGCGTTTCGCATGAAATCTGACACTTTCGAAAAAAATTATTTTTTTGAAAAATCTAGTCAAAGGTTTAAAATTTTTTTAATTTTAACGAGAATTTCACTTCTGAAACACAGGGAAATTTCCAAAAAAAAAAAAAATATTTGTTTTTTACGCGTTTCGCATGAAATCTGACACTTTCGAAAAAAATTATTTTTTTGAAAAATCTAGTCAAAGGTCTAAAAATTTTCTAATTTTAACAAGAATTTCACTTCTGAAACAAAGGGAAAAATTTCAAAAAAAAAAAAAAATATTTGTTTTTTACGCGTTTCGCATGAAATCTGACACTTTCGAAAAAAATTATTTTTTTGAAAAATCTAGTCAAAGGTCTAAAAATTTTCTAATTTTAACGAGAATTTCACTTCTGAAACAAAGGGAAATTTCAAAAACAAAAAAAAAATATTTGTTTTTTACGCGTTTCGCATGAAATCTGACAATTTCGAAAAAAATTATTTTTTTGAAAAATCTAGTCAAAGGTTTAAAATTTTTTTAATTTTAACGAGAATTTCACTTCTGAAACAAAGGGAAATTTCCAAAAAAAAAAAAATATTTGTTTTTTACGCGTTTCGCATGAAATCTGACACTTTCGAAAAAAATTATTTTTTTGAAAAATCTAGTCAAAGGTTTAAAATTTTTTTAATTTTAACGAGAATTTCACTTCTGAAACAAAGGGAAATTTCCAAAAAAAAAAAAAATATTTGTTTTTTACGCGTTTCGCATGAAATCTGACACTTTCGAAAAAAATTATTTTTTTGAAAAATCTAGTCAAAGGTTTAAAATTTTTTTAAATTTAACGAGAATTTCACTTCTGAAACAAAGGGAAATTTCCAAAAAAAAAAATATTTGTTTTTTACGCGTTTCGCATGAAATCTGACACTTTCGAAAAAAAATATTTTTTTGAAAAATCTAGTCAAAGGTCTAAAAATTTTCTAATTTTAACAAGAATTTCACTTCTGAAACAAAGGGAAAAATTTCCAAAAAAAAAAAAAAATATTTGTTTTTTACGCGTTTCGCATGAAATCTGACACTTTCGAAAAAAATTATTTTTTTTGAAAAATCTAGTCAAAGGTTTAAATTTTTTTTAATTTTAACGAGAATTTCACTTCTGAAACAAAGGGAAATTTCCAAAAAAAAAAAAAATATTTGTTTTTTACGCGTTTCGCATGAAATCTGACATTTTGGAAAAAAATTATTTTTTTGAAAAATCTAGTCAAAGGTCTAAAAATTTTCTAATTTTACGAGAATTTCACTTCTGAAACAAAGGGAAAAATTTCCAAAAAAAAAAAATATTTGTTTTTTACGCGTTTCGCATGAAATCTGACACTTTCGAAAAAAATTATTTTTTTGAAAAATCTAGTCAAAGGTCTAAAAATTTTCTAATTTTAACGAGAATTTCACTTCTGAAACAAAGGGAAATTTCCAAAAAAAAAAAAAAATGTTTGTTTTTTACGCGTTTCGCATGAAATCTGACAATTTCGAAAAAAATTATTTTTTTGAAAAATCTAGTCAAAGGTTTAAAATTTTTTTAATTTTAACGAGAATTTCACTTCTGAAACAAAGGGAAATTTCCAAAAAAAAAAAAAATATTTGTTTTTTACGCGTTTCGCATGAAATCTGACACTTTCGAAAAAAATTATTTTTTTGAAAAATCTAGTCAAAGGTCTAAAAATTTTCTAATTTTAACGAGATTTTCACTTCTGAAACAAAGGGAAATTTCCAAAAAAAAAAAAAATTTGTTTTTTACGCGTTTCGCATGAAATCTGACACTTTCGAAAAAAAATATTTTTTTGAAAAATCTAGTCAAAGGTTTAAAATTTTTTTAATTTTAACGAGAATTTCACTTTCGAAAAAAATTATTTTTTTGAAAAATCTAGTCAAAGGTCTAAAAATTTTCTAATTTTAACGAGATTTACACTTCTGAAACAAAGGGAAATTTCAAAAAAAAAAAAAAAATTGTTTTTTACGCGTTTCGCATGAAATCTGACACTTTCGAAAAAAAATTATTTTTTTGAAAAATCTAGTCAAAGGTTTAAAATTTTTTTAATTTTAACGAGAATTTCACTTCTGAAACAAAGGGAAATTTCAAAAACAAAAAAAAATATTTGTTTTTTACGCGTTTCGCATGAAATCTGACACTTTCGAAAAAAATTATTTTTTTGAAAAATCTAGTCAAAGGTTTAAAATTTTTTTAATTTTAACGAGAATTTCACTTCTGAAACACAGGGAAATTTCCAAAAAAAAAAAAAATATTTGTTTTTTACGCGTTTCGCATGAAATCTGACACTTTCGAAAAAAATTATTTTTTTGAAAAATCTAGTCAAAGGTCTAAAAATTTTCTAATTTTAACAAGAATTTCACTTCTGAAACAAAGGGAAAAATTTCCAAAAAAAAAAAAATATTTGTTTTTTACGCGTTTCGCATGAAATCTGACACTTTCGAAAAAAATTATTTTTTTGAAAAATCTAGTCAAAGGTCTAAAAATTTTCTAATTTTAACGAGAATTTCACTTCTGAAACAAAGGGAAATTTCCAAAAAAAAAAAAAAATATTTGTTTTTTACGCGTTTCGCATGAAATCTGACAATTTCGAAAAAAATTATTTTTTTGAAAAATCTAGTCAAAGGTTTAAAATTTTTTTAATTTTAACGAGAATTTCACTTCTGAAACAAAGGGAAATTTCCAAAAAAAAAAAAAATATTTGTTTTTTACGCGTTTCGCATGAAATCTGACACTTTCGAAAAAAATTATTTTTTTGAAAAATCTAGTCAAAGGTTTAAAATTTTTTTAATTTTAACGAGAATTTCACTTCTGAAACAAAGGGAAATTTCCAAAAAAAAAAAAAATATTTGTTTTTTACGCGTTTCGCATGAAATCTGACACTTTCGAAAAAAATTATTTTTTTGAAAAATCTAGTCAAAGGTTTAAAATTTTTTTAAATTTAACGAGAATTTCACTTCTGAAACAAAGGGAAATTTCCAAAAAAAAAAATTAATGTTTTTTACGCGTTTCGCATGAAATCTGACACTTTCGAAAAAAAATATTTTTTTGAAAAATCTAGTCAAAGGTCTAAAAATTTTCTAATTTTAACAAGAATTTCACTTCTGAAACAAAGGGAAAAATTTCCAAAAAAAAAAAAAAATATTTGTTTTTTACGCGTTTCGCATGAAATCTGACACTTTCGAAAAAAATTATTTTTTTGAAAAATCTAGTTAAAGGTCTAAAAATTTTCTAATTTTAACGAGAATTTCACTTCTGAAACAAAGGGAAATTTCCAAAAAAAAAAAAAAAATTTGTTTTTTACGCGTTTCGCATGAAATCTGACAATTTCGAAAAAAATTATTTTTTTGAAAAATCTAGTCAAAGGTCTAAAAATTTTCTACTTTTAACGAGAATTTCACTTCTGAAACAAAGGGAAATTTCCAAAAAAAAAAAAAATATTTGTTTTTTACGCGTTTCGCATGAAATCTGACACTTTCGAAAAAAATTATTTTTTTGAAAAATCTAGTCAAAGGTTTAAATTTTTTTTAATTTTAACGAGAATTTCACTTCTGAAACAAAGGGAAATTTCCAAAAAAAAAAAAAATATTTGTTTTTTACGCGTTTCGCATGAAATCTGACATTTTGGAAAAAAATTATTTTTTTGAAAAATCTAGTCAAAGGTCTAAAAATTTTCTAATTTTACGAGAATTTCACTTCTGAAACAAAGGGAAAAATTTCCAAAAAAAAAAAATATTTGTTTTTTACGCGTTTCGCATGAAATCTGACACTTTCGAAAAAAATTATTTTTTTGAAAAATCTAGTCAAAGGTCTAAAAATTTTCTAATTTTAACGAGAATTTCACTTCTGAAACAAAGGGAAATTTTCAAAAAAAAAAAAAAAATGTTTGTTTTTTACGCGTTTCGCATGAAATCTGACAATTTCGAAAAAAATTATTTTTTTGAAAAATCTAGTCAAAGGTTTAAAATTTTTTTAATTTTAACGAGAATTTCACTTCTGAAACAAAGGGAAATTTCCAAAAAAAAAAAAAATATTTGTTTTTTACGCGTTTCGCATAAAATCTGACACTTTCGAAAAAAATTATTTTTTTGAAAAATCTAGTCAAAGGTCTAAAAATGTTCTAATTTTAACGAGAATTTCACTTCTGAAACAAAGGGAAATTTAAAAAAAAAAAAAAAAAAATTGTTTTTTACGCGTTTCGCATGAAATCTGACACTTTCGAAAAAAATTATTTTTTTGAAAAATCTAGTCAAAGGTCTAAAAATTTTCTAATTTTAACGAAAATTTCACTTCTGAAACAAAGGGAAATTTCCAACAAAAAAAAAAAAAAAATTGTTTTTTACGCGTTTCGCATGAAATCTGACACTTTCGAAAAAAAATATTTTTTTGAAAAATCTAGTCAAAGGTTTAAAATTTTTTTAATTTTAACCAGAATTTCACTTCTGAAACAAAGGGAAATTTCCAAAAAAAAAAAAAATATTTGTTTTTTACGCGTTTCGCATGAAATCTGACACTTTCGAAAAAAATTATTTTTTTGAAAAATCTAGTCAAAGGTTTAAATTTTTTTTAATTTTAACGAGAATTTCACTTCTGAAACAAAGGGAAATTTCCAAAAAAAAAAAAAATATTTGTTTTTTACGCGTTTCGCATGAAATCTGACACTTTCGAAAAAAATTATTTTTTTGAAAAATCTAGTCAAAGGTCTAAAAATTTTCTAATTTTAACGAGAATTTCACTTCTGAAACAAAGGGAAATTTCAAAAAAAAAAAAAAAAAATTGTTTTTTACGCGTTTCGCATGAAATCTGACACTTTCGAAAAAAATTATTTTTTTGAAAAATCTAGTCAAAGGTCTAAAAATTTTCTAATTTTAACGAAAATTTCACTTCTGAAACAAAGGGAAATTTCCAAAAAAAAAAAAAAATATTTGTTTTTTACGCGTTTCGCATGAAATCTGACACTTTCGAAAAAAATTATTTTTTTGAAAAATCTAGTCAAAGGTTTAAATTTTTTTTAATTTTAACGAGAATTTCACTTCTGAAACAAAGGGAAATTTCCAAAAAAAAAAAATATTTGTTTTTTACGCGTTTCGCATGAAATCTGACACTTTCGAAAAAAATTATTTTTTTGAAAAATCTAGTCAAAGGTCTAAAAATTTTCTAATTTTAACGAGATTTTCACTTCTGAAACAAAGGGAAATTTCCAAAAAAAAAAAAAATATTTGTTTTTTACGCGTTTCGCATGAAATTTGACACTTTCGAAAAAAAATATTTTTTTGAAAAATCTAGTCAAAGGTTTAAAAAATTTTTAATTTTAACGAGAAATTCACTTCTGAAACAAAGGGAAATTTTCAAAAAAAAAAAAAATATTTGTTTTTTACGCGTTTCGCATGAAATCTGACACTTTCGAAAAAAATTATTTTTTTGAAAAATCTATTCAAAGGTTTAAAATTTTTTTAATTTTAACGAGAATTTCACTTCTGAAACAAAGGGAAATTTCCAAAAAAAAAAAAAATATTTGTTTTTTACGCGTTTCGCATGAAATCTGACACTTTCGAAAAAAATTATTTTTTTGAAAAATCTAGTCAAAGGTCTAAAAATTTTCTAATTTTAACGAGATTTTCACTTCTGAAACAAAGGGAAATTTCCAAAAAAAAAAAAAATATTTGTTTTTTACGCGTTTCGCATGAAATTTGACACTTTCGAAAAAAAATATTTTTTTGAAAAATCTAGTCAAAGGTTTAAAAATTTTTTAATTTTAACGAGAAATTCACTTCTGAAACAAAGGGAAATTTTCAAAAAAAAAAAAAAAAATTGTTTTTTACGCGTTTCGCATGAAATCTGACACTTTCGAAAAAAATTATTTTTTTGAAAAATCTAGTCAAAGGTCTAAAAATTTTCTAATTTTAACGAGAATTTCACTTCTGAAACAAAGGGAAATTTCCAAAAAAAAAAAAAAATATTTGTTTTTTACGCGTTTCGCATGAAATCTGACACTTTCGAAAAAAATTATTTTTTTGAAAAATCTAGTCAAAGGTCTAAAAATTTTCTAATTTTACGAGAATTTCACTTCTGAAACAAAGGGAAAAATTTCCAAAAAAAAAAAAATATTTGTTTTTTGCGCGTTTCGCATGAAATCTGACACTTTCGAAAAAAATTATTTTTTTGAAAAATCTAGTCAAAGGTCTAAAAATTTTCTAATTTTAACGAGAATTTCACTTCTGAAACAAAGGGAAATTTCCAAAAAAAAAAAAAAATATTTGTTTTTTACGCGTTTCGCATGAAATCTGACACTTTCGAAAAAAATTATTTTTTTGAAAAATCTAGTCAAAGGTTTAAAATTTTTTTAATTTTAACGAGAATTTCACTTCTAAAACAAAAGGAAATTTCCAAAAAAAAAAAAAATATTTGTTTTTTACGCGTTTCGCATGAAATCTAACACTTTCGAAAAAAATTATTTTTTTGAAAAATCTAGTCAAAGGTCTAAAAATTTTCTAATTTTAACGAGAATTTCACTTCTGAAACAAAAGGAAATTTCCAAAAAAAAAAAAAATTGTTTTTTACGCGTTTCGCATGAAATCTGACACTTTCGAAAAAAAATATTTTTTTGAAAAATCTAGTCAAAGGTCTAAAAATTTTCTAATTTTACAAGAATTTCACTTCTGAAACAAAGGGAAATTTCCAAAAAAAAAAAAATATTTGTTTTTTACGCGTTTCGCATGAAATCTGACACTTTCGAAAAAAATTATTTTTTTGAAAAATCTAGTCAAAGGTTTAAAATTTTTTTTAATTTTAACGAGAATTTCACTTCTGAAACAAAGGGAAATTTCAAAAAAAAAAAAAATATTTGTTTTTTCGCGTTTCGCATGAAATCTGACACTTTCGAAAAAAATTATTTTTTTGAAAAATCTAGTCAAAGGTTTAAAATTTTTTTAATTTTAACGAGAATTTCACTTCTGAAACAAAGGGAAATTTCCAAAAAAAAAAAAAAAATTTGTTTTTTACGCGTTTCGCATGAAATCTGACACTTTCGAAAAAAATTATTTTTTTGAAAAATCTAGTCAAAGGTCTAAAAATTTTCTAATTTTAACGAGAATTTCACTTCTGAAACAAAGGGAAATTTCCAAAAAAAAAAAAATATTTGTTTTTTACGCGTTTCGCATGAAATCTGACACTTTCGAAAAAAATTATTTTTTTGAAAAATCTAGTCAAAGGTTTAAAATTTTTTTAATTTTAACGAGAATTTCACTTCTAAAACAAAGGGAAATTTCCAAAAAAAAAAAAAAAATTTGTTTTTACGCGTTTCGCATGAAATCTAACACTTTCGAAAAAAATTATTTTTTTGAAAAATCTAGTCAAAGGTCTAAAAATTTTCTAATTTTAACGAGAATTTCACTTCTGAAACAAAAGGAAATTTCCAAAAAAAAAAAAAAATGTTTTTTACGCGTTTCGCATGAAATCTGACACTTTCGAAAAAAAATATTTTTTTGAAAAATCTAGTCAAAGGTCTAAAAATTTTCTAATTTTACAAGAATTTCACTTCTGAAACAAAGGGAAATTTCCAAAAAAAAAAAATATTTGTTTTTTACGCGTTTCGCATGAAATCTGACACTTTCGAAAAAAATTATTTTTTTGAAAAATCTAGTCAAAGGTTTAAAATTTTTTTAATTTTAACGAGAATTTCACTTCTGAAACAAAGGGAAATTTCAAAAAAAAAAAAAATATTTGTTTTTTACGCGTTTCGCATGAAATCTGACACTTTCGAAAAAAATTATTTTTTTGAAAAATCTAGTCAAAGGTTTAAAAATTTTTTAATTTTAACGAGAATTTCACTTCTGAAACAAAGGGAAATTTCCAAAAAAAAAAAAAAAATATTTGTTTTTTACGCGTTTCGCATGAAATCTGACACTTTCGAAAAAAATTATTTTTTTGAAAAATCTAGTCAAAGGTTTAAAATTTTTTTAATTTTAACGAGAATTTCACTTCTGAAACAAAGGGAAATTTCCAAAAAAAAAAAAAATATTTGTTTTTTACGCGTTTCGCATGAAATCTGACACTTTCGAAAAAAATTATTTTTTTGAAAAATCTAGTCAAAGGTCTAAAAATTTTCTAATTTTAACAAAAATTTCACTTCTGAAACAAAGGGAAAAATTTCCAAAAAAAAAAAAAAATATTTGTTTTTTACGCGTTTCGCATGAAATCTGACACTTTCGAAAAAAATTATTTTTTTGAAAAATCTAGTCAAAGGTCTAAAAATTTTCTAATTTTAACGAGAATTTCACTTCTGAAACAAAGGGAAATTTCCAAAAAAAAAAAAAAATATTTGTTTTTTACGCGTTTCGCATGAAATCTGACAATTTCGAAAAAAAATATTTTTTTGAAAAATCTAGTCAAAGGTCTAAAAATTTTCTACTTTTAACTAGAATTTCACTTCTGAAACAAAGGGAAATTTCCAAAAAAAAAAAAAATATTTGTTTTTTACGCGTTTCGCATGAAATCTGACACTTTCGAAAAAAATTATTTTTTTGAAAAATCTAGTCAAAGGTCTAAAAATTTTCTAATTTTACGAGAATTTCACTTCTGAAACAAAGGGAAAAATTTCCAAAAAAAAAAAATATTTGTTTTTTGCGCGTTTCGCATGAAATCTGACACTTTCGAAAAAAATTATTTTTTTGAAAAATCTAGTCAAAGGTCTAAAAATTTTCTAATTTTAACGAGAATTTCACTTCTGAAACAAAGGGAAATTTCCAAAAAAAAAAAAAAATATTTGTTTTTTACGCGTTTCGCATGAAATCTGACACTTTCGAAAAAAATTATTTTTTTGAAAAATCTAGTCAAAGGTTTAAAATTTTTTTAATTTTAACGAGAATTTCACTTCTAAAACAAAAGGAATTTTCCAAAAAAAAAAAAAATATTTGTTTTTTACGCGTTTCGCATGAAATCTGACACTTTCGAAAAAAATTATTTTTTTGAAAAATCTAGTCAAAGGTCTAAAGATTTTCTAATTTTAACGAGAATTTCACTTCTGAAACAAAGGGAAATTTCCAAAAAAAAAAAAAATTGTTTTTTACGCGTTTCGCATGAAATCTGACACTTTCGAAAAAAAATATTTTTTTGAAAAATCTAGTCAAAGGTCTAAAAATTTTCTAATTTTACAAGAATTTCACTTCTGAAACAAAGGGAAATTTCCAAAAAAAAAAAATATTTGTTTTTTACGCGTTTCGCATGAAATCTGACACTTTCGAAAAAAATTATTTTTTTGAAAAATCTAGTCAAAGGTTTAAAATTTTTTTAATTTTAACGAGAATTTCACTTCTGAAACAAAGGGAAATTTCAAAAAAAAAAAAAATATTTGTTTTTTACGCGTTTCGCATGAAATCTGACACTTTCGAAAAAAATTATTTTTTTGAAAAATCTAGTCAAAGGTTTAAAATTTTTTTAATTTTAACGAGAATTTCACTTCTGAAACAAAGGGAAATTTCCAAAAAAAAAAAAATATTTGTTTTTTACGCGTTTCGCATGAAATCTGACACTTTCGAAAAAAATTATTTTTTTGAAAAATCTAGTCAAAGGTTTAAAATTTTTTTAATTTTAACGAGAATTTCACTTCTGAAACAAAGGGAAATTTTCAAAAAAAAAAAAAATATTTGTTTTTTACGCGTTTCGCATGAAATCTGACACTTTCAAAAAAAATTATTTTTTTGAAAAATCTAGTCAAAGGTTTAAATTTTTTTTAATTTTAACGAGAATTTCACTTCTGAAACAAAGGGAAATTTCCAAAAAAAAAAAAAATATTTGTTTTTTACGCGTTTCGCATGAAATCTGACACTTTCGAAAAAAATTATTTTTTTGAAAAATCTAGTCAAAGGTTTAAAATTTTTTTAATTTTAACGAGAATTTCACTTCTGAAACAAAGGGAAATTTCCAAAAAAAAAAAAAAAATTTGTTTTTTACGCGTTTCGCATGAAATCTGACACTTTCGAAAAAAAATATTTTTTTGAAAAATCTAGTAAAGGTCTAAAAATTTTCTAATTTTAACGAGAATTTCACTTCTGAAACAAAGGGAAATTTCCAAAAAAAAAAAATATTTGTTTTTTACGCGTTTCGCATGAAATCTGACACTTTCAAAAAAAAATATTTTTTTGAAAAATCTAGTAAAGGTCTAAAAATTTTCTAATTTTAACGAGAATTTTAATTCTGAAACAAAGAGAAATTTAAAAAAAAAAAAAAATATTTGTTTTTTACGCGTTTCGCATGAAATCTGACACTTTCGAAAAAAAATATTTTTTTGAAAAATCTAGTCAAAGGTCTAAAAATTTTCTAATTTTAACGAAATTTTCACTTCTGAAACAAAGGGAAATTTCCAAAAAAAAAAAAAAAATTTGTTTTTTACGCGTTTCGCATGAAATCTGACACTTTCGAAAAAAATTAGTTTTTTGAAAAATCTAGTCAAAGGTTTAAAATTTTTTTAATTTTAACGAGAATTTCACTTCTGAAACAAAAGAAAATTTCCAAAAAAAAAAAAAATTTTTGTTTTTTACGCGTTTCGCATAAAATCTGACACTTTCGAAAAAAATTATTTTTTTGAAAAATCTAGTCAAAGGTTTAAAATTTTTTTAATTTTAACGAGAATTTCACTTCTGAAACAAAGAAAAATTTCCAAAAAAAAAAAAAAAATTGTTTTTTACGCGTTTCGCATGAAATCTGACACTTTCGAAAAAAAATATTTTTTTGAAAAATCTAGTCAAAGGTCTAAAAATTTTCTAATTTTACAAGAATTTCACTTCTGAAACAAAGGGAAATTTCCAAAAAAAAAAAATATTTGTTTTTTACGCGTTTCGCATGAAATCTGACACTTTCGAAAAAAATTATTTTTTTGAAAAATCTAGTCAAAGGTCTAAAAATTTTCTAATTTTAACGAAAATTTCACTTCTGAAACAAAGGGAAATTTCCAAAAAAAAAAAAAAAATATTTGTTTTTTACGCGTTTCGCATGAAATCTGACACTTTCGAAAAAAATTATTTTTTTGAAAAATCTAGTCAAAGGTTTAAAATTTTTTTAATTTTAACGAGAATTTCACTTCTGAAACAAAGGGAAATTTCCAAAAAAAAAAATATTTGTTTTTTACGAGTTTCGCATGAAATCTGACACTTTCGAAAAACATTATTTTTTTGAAAAATCTAGTCAAAGGTCTAAAAATTTTCTAATTTTAACGAGATTTTCACTTCTGAAACAAAGGGAAATTTTCAAAAAAAAAAAAAATATTTGTTTTTTACGCGTTTCGCATGAAATCTGACACTTTCGAAAAAAAATATTTTTTTGAAAAATCTAGTCAAAGGTTTAAAAATTTTTTAATTTTAACGAAAATTTCACTTCTGAAACAAAGGGAAATTTCCAAAAAAAAAAATATTTGTTTTTTACGCGTTTCGCATGAAATCTGACACTTTCGAAAAAAATTATTTTTTTGAAAAATCTAGTCAAAGGTTTAAAATTTTTTTAATTTTAACGAGAATTTCACTTCTGAAACAAAGGGAAATTTCCAAAAAAAAAAAAAAATATTTGTTTTTTACGCGTTTCGCATGAAATCTGACACTTTCGAAAAAAATTATTTTTTTGAAAAATCTAGTCAAAGGTCTAAAAATTTTCTAATTTTAACGAGAATTTCACTTCTGAAACAAAGGGAAATTTAAAAAAAAAAAAAAAAAATTTGTTTTTTACGCGTTTCGCATGAAATCTGACACTTTCGAAAAAAATTATTTTTTTGAAAAATCTAGTCAAAGGTCTAAAAATTTTCTAATTTTAACGAAAATTTCACTTCTGAAACAAAGGGAAATTTCCAACAAAAAAAAAAAAAAATTTGTTCTTTACGCGTTTCGCATGAAATCTGACACTTTCGAAAAAAAATATTTTTTTGAAAAATATAGTCAAAGGTTTAAAATTTTTTTAATTTTAACCAGAATTTCACTTCTGAAACAAAGGGAAATTTCCAAAAAAAAAAAAATATTTGTTTTTTACGCGTTTCGCATGAAATCTGACACTTTCGAAAAAAATTATTTTTTTGAAAAATCTAGTCAAAGGTCTAAAAATTTTCTAATTTTAACGAGAATTTCACTTCTGAAACAAAGAAAAATTTCAAAAAAAAAATTCAAAAAAAAAAAAAAAATTGTTTTTACGCGTTTCGCATGAAATCTGACACTTTCGAAAAAAATTATTTTTTTGAAAAATCTAGTCAAAGGTCTAAAAATTTTCTAATTTTAACGAAAATTTCACTTCTGAAACAAAGGGAAATTTCCAAAAAAAAAAAAAAAATATTTGTTTTTTACGCGTTTCGCATGAAATCTGACACTTTCGAAAAATATTATTTTTTTGAAAAATCTAGTCAAAGGTTTAAATTTTTTTTAATTTTAACGAGAATTTCACTTCTGAAACAAAGGGATATTTCCAAAAAAAAAAAAATATTTGTTTTTTACGCGTTTCGCATGAAATCTGACACTTTCGAAAAAAATTATTTTTTTGAAAAATCTAGTCAAAGGTCTAAAAATTTTCTAATTTTAACAAAAATTTCACTTCTGAAACAAAAAGAAATTTCCAAAAAAAAAAAAAAATATTTGTTTTTACGCGTTTCGCATGAAATCTGACACTTTCGAAAAAAATTATTTTTTTGAAAAATCTAGTCAAAGGTTTAAATTTTTTTTAATTTTAACGAGAATTTCACTTTTGAAACAAAGGGATATTTCCAAAAAAAAAAAAATATTTGTTTTTTACGCGTTTCGCATGAAATCTGACACTTTCGAAAAAAATTATTTTTTTGAAAAATCTAGTCAAAGGTCTAAAAATTTTCTAATTTTAACGAGATTTTCACTTCTGAAACAAAGGGAAATTTCCAAAAAAAAAAAAAATTTGTTTTTACGCGTTTCGCATGAAATCTGACACTTTCGAAAAAAATTATTTTTTTGAAAAATCTAGTCAAAGGTTTAAATTTTTTTTAATTTTAACGAGAATTTCACTTTTGAAACAAAGGGATATTTCCAAAAAAAAAAAAATATTTGTTTTTTACGCGTTTCGCATGAAATCTGACACTTTCGAAAAAAATTATTTTTTTGAAAAATCTAGTCAAAGGTCTAAAAATTTTCTAATTTTAACGAGAATTTCACTTCTGAAACAAAGGGAAATTTCCAAAAAAAAAAAAAATTTGTTTTTTACGCGTTTCGCATGAAATCTGACACTTTCGAAAAAAAATATTTTTTTGAAAAATCTAGTCAAAGGTTTAAAAATTTTTTAATTTTAACGAGAATTTCACTTTCGAAAAAAATTATTTTTTTGAAAAATCTAGTCAAAGGTCTAAAAATTTTCTAATTTTAACGAGATTTTCACTTCTGAAACAAAGGGAAATTTCAAAAAAAAAAAAAAATTTGTTTTTTACGCGTTTCGCATGAAATCTGACACTTTCGAAAAAAAATTATTTTTTTGAAAAATCTAGTCAAAGGTTTAAAATTTTTTTAATTTTAACGAGAATTTCACTTCTGAAACAAAGGGAAATTTCAAAAACAAAAAAAAATATTTGTTTTTTACGCGTTTCGCATGAAATCTGACACTTTCGAAAAAAATTATTTTTTTGAAACATCTAGTCAAAGGTTTAAAATTTTTTTAATTTTAACGAGAATTTCACTTCTGAAACACAGGGAAATTTCCAAAAAAAAAAAAAATATTTGTTTTTTACGCGTTTCGCATGAAATCTGACACTTTCGAAAAAAATTATTTTTTTGAAAAATCTAGTCAAAGGTCTAAAAATTTTCTAATTTTAACAAGAATTTCACTTCTGAAACAAAGGGAAAAATTTCCAAAAAAAAAAAAAATATTTGTTTTTTACGCGTTTCGCATGAAATCTGACACTTTCGAAAAAAATTATTTTTTTGAAAAATCTAGTCAAAGGTCTAAAAATTTTCTAATTTTAACGAGAATTTCACTTCTGAAACAAAGGGAAATTTCCAAAAAAAAAAAAAAATATTTGTTTTTTACGCGTTTCGCATGAAATCTGACAATTTCGAAAAAAATTATTTTTTTGAAAAATCTAGTCAAAGGTTTAAAATTTTTTTAATTTTAACGAGAATTTCACTTCTGAAACAAAGGGAAATTTCCAAAAAAAAAAAAATATTTGTTTTTTACGCGTTTCGCATGAAATCTGACAATTTCGAAAAAAATTATTTTTTTGAAAAATCTAGTCAAAGGTTTAAAATTTTTTTAATTTTAACGAGAATTTCACTTCTGAAACAAAGGGAAATTTCCAAAAAAAAAAAAAAAATTTGTTTTTTACGCGTTTCGCATGAAATCTGACACTTTCGAAAAAAATTATTTTTTTGGAAAATCTAGTCAAAGGTTTAAAATTTTTTTAAATTTAACGAGAATTTCACTTCTGAAACAAAGGGAAATTTCCAAAAAAAAAAAATATTTGTTTTTTACGCGTTTCGCATGAAATCTGACACTTTCGAAAAAAATTATTTTTTTGAAAAATCTAGTCAAAGGTCTAAAAATTTTCTAATTTTAACAAGAATTTCACTTCTGAAACAAAGGGAAAAATTTCCAAAAAAAAAAAAAAAAAATTTGTTTTTTACGCGTTTCGCATGAAATCTGACACTTTCGAAAAAAATTATTTTTTTGAAAAATCTAGTTAAAGGTCTAAAAATTTTCTAATTTTAACTAGAATTTCACTTCTGAAACAAAGGGAAATTTCCAACAAAAAAAAAATATTTGTTTTTTACGCGTTTCGCATGAAATCTGACAATTTCGAAAAAAATTATTTTTTTGAAAAATCTAGTCAAAGGTCTAAAAATTTTCTACTTTTAACGAGAATTTCACTTCTGAAACAAAGGGAAATTTCCAAAAAAAAAAAAAATATTTGTTTTTTACGCGTTTCGCATGAAATCTGACACTTTCGAAAAAAATTATTTTTTTGAAAAATCTAGTCAAAGGTTTAATTTTTTTTTAATTTTAACGAGAATTTCACTTCTGAAACAAAGGGAAATTTCCAAAAAAAAAAAAAATATTTGTTTTTTACGCGTTTCGCATGAAATCTGACATTTTGGAAAAAAATTATTTTTTTGAAAAATCTAGTCAAAGGTCTAAAAATTTTCTAATTTTACGAGAATTTCACTTCTGAAACAAAGGGAAAAATTTCCAAAAAAAAAAAATATTTGTTTTTTACGCGTTTCGCATGAAATCTGACACTTTCGAAAAAAATTATTTTTTTGAAAAATCTAGTCAAAGGTCTAAAAATTTTCTAATTTTAACGAGAATTTCACTTCTGAAACAAAGGGAAATTTCCAAAAAAAAAAAAAAATATTTGTTTTTTACGCGTTTCGCATGAAATCTGACACTTTCGAAAAAAATTATTTTTTTGAAAAATCTAGTCAAAGGTTTAAAAATTTTTTAATTTTAACGAGAATTTCACTTCTGAAACAAAGGGAAATTTCCAAAAAAAAAAAATATTTGTTTTTTACGCGTTTCGCATGAAATCTAACACTTTCGAAAAAAATTATTTTTTTGAAAAATCTAGTCAAAGGTCTAAAAATTTTCTAATTTTAACGAGAATTTCACTTCTGAAACAAAGGGAAATTTCCAAAAAAAAAAAAAAATGTTTGTTTTTTACGCGTTTCGCATGAAATCTGACAATTTCGAAAAAAATTATTTTTTTGAAAAATCTAGTCAAAGGTTTAAAATTTTTTTAATTTTAACAAGAATTTCACTTCTGAAACAAAGGGAAATTTCCAAAAAAAAAAAAAATATTTGTTTTTTACGCGTTTCGCATGAAATCTGACACTTTCGAAAAAAATTATTTTTTTGAAAAATCTAGTCAAAGGTCTAAAAATTTTCTAATTTTAACGAGAATTTCACTTCTGAAACAAAGGGAAATTTAAAAAAAAAAAAAAAAATTTGTTTTTTACGCGTTTCGCATGAAATCTGACACTTTCGAAAAAAATTATTTTTTTGAAAAATCTAGTCAAAGGTCTAAAAATTTTTTAATTTTAACGAAAATTTCACTTCTGAAACAAAGGGAAATTTCCAACAAAAAAAAAAAAAAATTGTTTTTTACGCGTTTCGCATGAAATCTGACACTTTCGAAAAAAAATATTTTTTTGAAAAATCTAGTCAAAGGTTTAAAAAATTTTTAATTTTAACCAGAATTTCACTTCTGAAACAAAGGGAAATTTCCAAAAAAAAAAAAAATATTTGTTTTTTACGCGTTTCGCATGAAATCTGACACTTTCGAAAAAAATTATTTTTTTGAAAAATCTAGTCAAAGGTTTAAAATTTTTTTAATTTTAACGAGAATTTCACTTCTGAAACAAAGGGAAATTTCCAAAAAAAAAAAAAATATTTGTTTTTTACGCCTTTCGCATGAAATCTGACACTTTCGAAAAAAATTATTTTTTTGAAAAATCTAGTCAAAGGTCTAAAAATTTTCTAATTTTAACGAGAATTTCACTTCTGAAACAAAGAAAAATTTCAAAAAAAAAAAAAAAAAATTGTTTTTTACGCGTTTCGCATGAAATCTGACACTTTCGAAAAAAATTATTTTTTTGAAAAATCTAGTCAAAGGTCTAAAAATTTTCTAATTTTAACGAAAATTTCACTTCTGAAACAAAGGGAAATTTCCAAAAAAAAAAAAAAAAATATTTGTTTTTTACGCGTTTCGCATGAAATCTGACACTTTCGAAAAAAATTATTTTTTTGAAAAATCTAGTCAAAGGTTTAAATTTTTTTTAATTTTAACGAGAATTTCACTTCTGAAACAAAGGGATATTTCCAAAAAAAAAAAAATATTTGTTTTTTACGCGTTTCGCATGAAATCTGACACTTTCGAAAAAAATTATTTTTTTGAAAAATCCAGTCAAAGGTCTAAAAATTTTCTAATTTTAACGAAAATTTCACTTCTGAAACAAAGGGAAATTTCCAAAAAAAAAAAAAAAATATTTGTTTTTTACGCGTTTCGCATGAAAGCTGACACTTTCGAAAAAAATTATTTTTTTGAAAAATCTAGTCAAAGGTTTAAATTTTTTTTAATTTTAACGAGAATTTCACTTCTGAAACAAAGGGATATTTCCAAAAAAAAAAAAATATTTGTTTTTTACGCGTTTCGCATGAAATCTGACACTTTCGAAAAAAATTATTTTTTTGAAAAATCTTGTCAAAGGTCTAAAAATTTTCTAATTTTAACGAGATTTTCACTTCTGAAACAAAGGGAAATTTCCAAAAAAAAAAAAAAATTTGTTTTTTACGCGTTTCGCATGAAATCTGACACTTTCGAAAAAAAATATTTTTTTGAAAAATCTAGTCAAAGGTTTAAAATTTTTTTAATTTTAACGAGAATTTCACTTTCGAAAAAAATTATTTTTTTGAAAAATCTAGTCAAAGGTCTAAAAATTTTCTAATTTTAACGAGATTTTCACTTCTGAAACAAAGGGAAATTTAAAAAAAAAAAAAAAATTTGTTTTTTACGCGTTTCGCATGAAATCTGACACTTTCGAAAAAAAATTATTTTTTTGAAAAATCTAGTCAAAGGTCTAAAAATTTTCTAATTTTAACGAAAATTTCACTTCTGAAACAAAGGGAAATTTCCAAAAAAAAAAAAAAAATATTTGTTTTTTACGCGTTTCGCATGAAATCTGACACTTTCGAAAAAAATTATTTTTTTGAAAAATCTAGTCAAAGGTTTAAATTTTTTTTAATTTTAACGAGAATTTCACTTCTGAAACAAAGGGATATTTCCAAAAAAAAAAAAATATTTGTTTTTTACGCGTTTCGCATGAAATCTGACACTTTCGAAAAAAATTATTTTTTTGAAAAATCTAGTCAAAGGTCTAAAAATTTTCTAATTTTAACGAAAATTTCACTTCTGAAACAAAGGGAAATTTCCAAAAAAAAAAAAAAAATATTTGTTTTTTACGCGTTTCGCATGAAAGCTGACACTTTCGAAAAAAATTATTTTTTTGAAAAATCTAGTCAAAGGTTTAAATTTTTTTTAATTTTAACGAGAATTTCACTTCTGAAACAAAGGGATATTTCCAAAAAAAAAAAAATATTTGTTTTTTACGCGTTTCGCATGAAATCTGACACTTTCGAAAAAAATTATTTTTTTGAAAAATCTTGTCAAAGGTCTAAAAATTTTCTAATTTTAACGAGATTTTCACTTCTGAAACAAAGGGAAATTTCCAAAAAAAAAAAAAAATTTGTTTTTTACGCGTTTCGCATGAAATCTGACACTTTCGAAAAAAAATATTTTTTTGAAAAATCTAGTCAAAGGTTTAAAATTTTTTTAATTTTAACGAGAATTTCACTTTCGAAAAAAATTATTTTTTTGAAAAATCTAGTCAAAGGTCTAAAAATTTTCTAATTTTAACGAGATTTTCACTTCTGAAACAAAGGGAAATTTCAAAAAAAAAAAAAAAATTGTTTTTTACGCGTTTCGCATGAAATCTGACACTTTCGAAAAAAAATTATTTTTTTGAAAAATCTAGTCAAAGGTTTAAATTTTTTTTAATTTTAACGAGAATTTCACTTCTGAAACAAAGGGAAATTTCAAAAACAAAAAAAAAATATTTGTTTTTTACGCGTTTCGCATGAAATCATATATTGTAGCAAATAGACTTTCGAACTTTTTTAATACTTGTAATTTATTTAACAAGAGTCAGTATGCATATCTTGAAGGAAAATCAACAAGTTCTGCAATTCTTAATTTTGTGAATGCGTTACATCAATACGCCGATATGAAAAAGGTCTGCTTGGGAATTTTCCTTGACTTGACGAAGGCATTTGATCTTGTTAACCACAAGATTTTAATAAATAAATTAGAAAAATATGGAATTAGAGGAATTGCATTAAAGTGGTTCACCAGTTATTTGGAAGAAAGATATCATTATGTAGAAGTTAATAAAATTAAGTCAAAATCATTAATAATGCAATGCGGTGTACCTCAAGGGTCGGTACTTGGACCACTTCTTTTTATCATATATATGAATGACATAAACATCAAAGACACAACATTTTTTGCAGATGATACCTCCCTTCTTATTGGTGAAAGTAACTTAAACGATGCAATAAATCAAGCTAATAACAATGTAAATGAAATAAACGAATGGTTTCAAAATAATGGACTAATAATTAATGCAAAAAAGTCTGCTTATATGCATTTTAATTTTTCACAATTATCTGTACATTTAAGTCCATTGATAAGATGTAATATGAATAGCATTAAAAAACAATCTACAGTAAAATTTCTGGGAATTCATATAGATGAAAAATGCAATTGGACTACTCATGTAGATATTTTATGTAATAAAGTTAGCTCTATATGTTACATGATTAAACAATTACAACCCATTATAACTATATCATCTTTAAAATTACTGTACTTTGGACGTATACAGTCTATATTGTCTTATGGAATTCTAGCTTGGGGAGCTGCATCAAATTGGAAAAGATTGTTTAAATTACAAAAAAGGTCTATTAGGCAAATGTTAAATTTACCAGCCAAAACACATTGTGCAGATTTGTTCAGAAAACTAAATATCTTAACATTACCTTGTCTCTTTATACACCACCTTATTGTATACGCAAAAACAAATGAAAAGAAATTCAAATGTCTAAATGAGACCCACGATTACAACACACGACATGGGTTTCGATATGAGGTACCAAACCACAAAACATCAAAATTTGAACATAGTCCTGAATATTTAGCAATAAAATGTTTCAATAAATTACCAATAGAAATCAAAAAGCTACCTGCAAAACAATTTAAAATAAAAACAAAACAAATTTTAATCCAAAAATCGCTTTATTCATTAAATGATTTTCTGCTGGCACCATTTTAGTATATAGTATTTTGTTAATTGTTCTAAAGTGTTATTTGTAAGAAAAAAAAAATGTATTAATATTAATTGTAATTCCATTTCTATGTTTCTATGTTTAATGTTGTTTACTCTTGACTTTTCCTATGTCTGTAGAAGATCGACTGGAATAAATATTATTATTATTATTATTATTAATCTGACACTTTCAAAAAAAATTATTTTTTTGAAAAATCTAGTCAAAGGTTTAAAATTTTTTTAATTTTAACGAGAATTTCACTTCTGAAACAAAGGGAAATTTCCAAAAAAAAAAAAAATATTTGTTTTTTACGCGTTTCGCATGAAATCTGACACTTTCGAAAAAAATTATTTTTTTGAAAAATCTAGTCAAAGGTCTAAAAATTTTCTAATTTTAACAAGAATTTCACTTCTGAAACAAAGGGAAAAATTTCCAAAAAAAAAAAAAATATTTGTTTTTTACGCGTTTCGCATGAAATCTGACACTTTCGAAAAAAATTATTTTTTTGAAAAATCTAGTCAAAGGTCTAAAAATTTTCTAATTTTAACGAGAATTTCACTTCTGAAACAAAGGGAAATTTCCAAAAAAAAAAAAAAAATATTTGTTTTTTACGCGTTTCGCATGAAATCTGACAATTTCGAAAAAAATTATTTTTTTGAAAAATCTAGTCAAAGGTTTAAAATTTTTTTAATTTTAACGAGAATTTCACTTCTGAAACAAAGGGAAATTTCCAAAAAAAAAAAAATATTTGTTTTTTACGCGTTTCGCATGAAATCTGACACTTTCGAAAAAAATTATTTTTTTGAAAAATCTAGTCAAAGGTTTAAAATTTTTTTAATTTTAACGAGAATTTCACTTCTGAAACAAAGGGAAATTTCCAAAAAAAAAAAAATATTTGTTTTTTACGCGTTTCGCATGAAATCTGACACTTTCGAAAAAAATTATTTTTTTGAAAAATCTAGTCAAAGGTTTAAAATATTTTTAAATTTAACGAGAATTTCACTTCTGAAACAAAGGGAAATTTCCAAAAAAAAAAAATATTTGTTTTTTACGCGTTTCGCATGAAATCTGACACTTTCGAAAAAAATTATTTTTTTGAAAAATCTAGTCAAAGGTCTAAAAATTTTCTAATTTTAACAAGAATTTCACTTCTGAAACAAAGGGAAAAATTTCCAAAAAAAAAAAAAAATATTTGTTTTTTACGCGTTTCGCATGAAATCTGACACTTTCGAAAAAAATTATTTTTTTTGAAAAATCTAGTCAAAGGTCTAAAAAATTTCTAATTTTAACGAGAATTTCACTTCTGAAACAAAGAAAAATTTCCAAAAAAAAAAATATTTGTTTTTTACGCGTTTCGCATGAAATCTGACACTTTCAAAAAAAATTATTTTTTTGAAAAATCTAGTCAAAGGTTTAAAATTTTTTTAATTTTAACGAGAATTTCACTTCTGAATAATATAATATAATTTTTTTTCGAAAGTGTCAGATTTCATGCGAAACGCGTAAAAAACAAATATTTTTTTTTTTTTGGAGATTTTTCCCTTTGTTTCAGAAGTGAAATTCTCGTAAAATTAGAAAATTTTTAGACCTTTGACTAGATTTTTCAAAAAAATAATTTTTTTCGAAAGTGTCAGATTTCATGCGAAACGCGTAAAAAACAAATATTTTTTTTTTTTTTGGAAATTTCCCTTTGTTTCAGAAGTGAAATTCTCGTTAAAATTAGAAAATTTTTAGACCTTTGACTAGATTTTTCAAAAAAATAATTTTTTTCGAAAGTGTCAGATTTCATGCGAAACGCGTAAAAAACAAATATTTTTTTTTTTTTTGGAAATTTCCTTTTGTTTCAGAAGTGAAATTCTCGTTAAAATTAGAAAATTTTTAGACCTTTGACTAGATTTTTCAAAAAAATATTTTTTTTCGAAAGTGTCAGATTTCATGCGAAACGCGTAAAAAACAAATATTTTTTTTTTTTTGGAAATTTCCCTTTGTTTCAGAAGTGAAATTCTCGTTAAAATTAGAACATTTTTAGACCTTTGACTAGATTTTTCAAAAAAATAATTTTTTTCGAAAGTGTCAGATTTCATGCGAAACGCGTAAAAAACAAGTATTTTTTTTTTTTTTGGAAATTTTTCCCTTTGTTTCAGAAGTGATATTCTTGTTAAAATTAGAAAATTTTTAGACCTTTGACTAGATTTTTCAAAAAAATATTTTTTTTAAAAGTGTCAGATTTCATGCGAAACGCGTAAAAAACAAATATTTTTTTTTTTTTGGAAATTTCCCTTTGTTTCAGAAGTAAAATTCTCGTTAAAATTAGAAAATTTTTAGACCTTTGACTAGATTTTTCAAAAAAATAATTTTTTTCGAAAGTGTCAGATTTCATGCGAAACGCGTAAAAAACAAATATTTTTTTTTTTTTGGAAATTTTTGTTTGTTTCAGAAGTGAAATTTTCGTTAAAATTAAAAAATTTTTAAACCTTTGACTAGATTTTTCAAAAAAATAATTTTTTTCGAAAGTGTCAGATTTCATGCGAAACGCGTAAAAAACAATTTTTTTTTTTTTTTTTGGAAATTTCCCTTTGTTTCAGAAGTGAAATTCTCGTTAAAATTAGAAAATTTTTAGACCTTTGACTAGATTTTTCAAAAAAATAATTTTTTTCGAAAGTGTCAGATTTCATGCGAAACGCGTAAAAAACAATTTTTTTTTTTTTTTTGGAAATTTCCCTTTGTTTCAGAAGTGAAATTCTTGTAAAATTAGAAAAATTTTAGACCTTTGACTAGATTTTTCAAAAAAATAATTTTTTTCGAAAGTGTCAGATTTCATGCGAAACGCGTAAAAAACAAATATTTTTTTTTTTTTGGAAATTTCCCTTTGTTTCAGAAGTGAAATTCTCGTTAAAATTAGAAAATTTTAAGATCTTTGACTAGATTTTTCAAAAAAATATTTTTTTTCGAAAGTTTCAGCTTTTATGCGAAACGCGTAAAAAACAATTTTTTTTTTTTTTTTGGAAATTTCCTTTTGTTTCAGAAGTGAAATTCTCGTTAAAATTAGAAAATTTTTAGACCTTTGACTAGATTTTTCAAAAAAATTATTTTTTTGAAAAATCTAGTCAAAGGTTTAAATTTTTTTTAATTTTAACGAGAATTTCACTTCTGAAACAAAGGGAAATTTCCAAAAAAAAAAAAAAAATTGTTTTTTACGCGTTTCGCATGAAATCTGACACTTTCGAAAAAAAATATTTTTTTGAAAAATCTAGTCAAAGGTCTAAAAATTTTCTAATTTTAACAAGAATTTCACTTCTGAAACAAAGGGAAAAATTTCCAAAAAAAAAAAAAAATATTTGTTTTTTACGCGTTTCGCATGAAATCTGACACTTTCGAAAAAAATTATTTTTTTTGAAAAATCTAGTCAAAGGTCTAAAAAATTTCTAATTTTAACGAGAATTTCACTTCTGAAACAAAGAAAAATTTCCAAAAAAAAAAATATTTGTTTTTTACGCGTTTCGCATGAAATCTGAAACTTTCAAAAAAAATTATTTTTTTGAAAAATCTAGTCAAAGGTTTAAAATTTTTTTAATTTTAACGAGAATTTCACTTCTGAATAATATAATATAATTTTTTTTCGAAAGTGTCAGATTTCATGCGAAACGCGTAAAAAACAAATATTTTTTTTTTTTTGGAAATTTTTCCCTTTGTTTCAGAAGTGAAATTCTCGTAAAATTAGAAAATTTTTAGACCTTTGACTAGATTTTTCAAAAAAATATTTTTTTTCGAAAGTGTCAGATTTCATGCGAAACGCGTAAAAAACAAATATTTTTTTTTTTTTTGGAAATTTCCCTTTGTTTCAGAAGTGAAATTCTCGTTAAAATTAGAAAATTTTTAGACCTTTGACTAGATTTTTCAAAAAAATAATTTTTTTCGAAAGTGTCAGATTTCATGCGAAACGCGTAAAAAACAAATATTTTTTTTTTTTTTGGAAATTTCCTTTTGTTTCAGAAGTGAAATTCTCGTTAAAATTAGAAAATTATTAGACCTTTGACTAGATTTTTCAAAAAAATATTTTTTTTCGAAAGTGTCAGATTTCATGCGAAACGCGTAAAAAACAAATATTTTTTTTTTTTTGGAAATTTCCCTTTGTTTCAGAAGTGAAATTCTCGTTAAAATTAGAACATTTTTAGACCTTTGACTAGATTTTTCAAAAAAATAATTTTTTTCGAAAGTGTCAGATTTCATGCGAAACGCGTAAAAAACAAGTATTTTTTTTTTTTTTGGAAATTTTTCCCTTTGTTTCAGAAGTGATATTCTTGTTAAAATTAGAAAATTTTTAGACCTTTGACTAGATTTTTCAAAAAAATATTTTTTTTAAAAGTGTCAGATTTCATGCGAAACGCGTAAAAAACAAATATTTTTTTTTTTTTGGAAATTTCCCTTTGTTTCAGAAGTAAAATTCTCGTTAAAATTAGAAAATTTTTAGACCTTTGACTAGATTTTTCAAAAAAATAATTTTTTTCGAAAGTGTCAGATTTCATGCGAAACGCGTAAAAAACAAATATTTTTTTTTTTTTGGAAATTTTTGTTTGTTTCAGAAGTGAAATTTTCGTTAAAATTAAAAAAATTTTAAACCTTTGACTAGATTTTTCAAAAAAATATTTTTTTTCGAAAGTGTCAGATTTCATGCGAAACGCGTAAAAAACAATTTTTTTTTTTTTTTTTGGAAATTTCCCTTTGTTTCAGAAGTGAAATTCTCGTTAAAATTAGAAAATTTTTAGACCTTTGACTAGATTTTTCAAAAAAATAATTTTTTTCGAAAGTGTCAGATTTCATGCGAAACGCGTAAAAAACAATTTTTTTTTTTTTTTTGGAAATTTCCCTTTGTTTCAGAAGTGAAATTCTTGTAAAATTAGAAAATTTTTAGACCTTTGACTAGATTTTTCAAAAAAATAATTTTTTTCGAAAGTGTCAGATTTCATGCGAAACGCGTAAAAAACAATTTTTTTTTTTTTTTTTGGAAATTTCCCTTTGTTTCAGAAGTGAAATTCTCGTTAAAATTAGAAAATTTTTAGACCTTGACTAGATTTTTCAAAAAAATAATTTTTTTCGAAAGTGTCAGATTTCATGCGAAACGCGTAAAAAACAAATATTTTTTTTTTTTTTGGAATTTTCCCTTTGTTTCAGAAGTGAAATTCTCGTTAAAATTAAAAAATTTTAAACCTTTGACTAGATTTTTCAAAAAAATATTTTTTTTCGAAAGTGTCAGATTTCATGCGAAACGCGTAAAAACAAATATTTTTTTTTTTTTTTTGGAAATTTCCCTTTGTTTCAGAAGTGAAATTTTCGTTAAAATTAGAAAATTTTTAGACCTTTGACTAGATTTTTCAAAAAAATAATTTTTTTCGAAAGTGTCAGATTTCATGCGAAACGCGTAAAAAACAAATATTTTTTTTTTTTTTGGAAATTATCCTTTGTTTCAGAAGTGAAATTCTCGTTAAAATTAGAAAATTTTTAGACCTTGACTAGATTTTTCAAAAAAATAATTTTTTTCGAAAGTGTCAGATTTCATGCGAAACGCGTAAAAAACAAATATTTTTTTTTTTTTTTGGAATTTTCCCTTTGTTTCAGAAGTGAAATTCTTGTAAAATTAGAAAATTTTTAGACCTTTGACTAGATTTTTCAAAAAAATAATTTTTTTCGAAAGTGTCAGATTTCATGCGAAACGCGTAAAAAACAAATTTTTTTTTTTTTTTGGAAATTTCCCTTTGTTTCAGAAGTGAAATTCTCGTTAAAATTAGAAAACTTTTAGACCTTTGACTAGATTTTTCAAAAAAATAATTTTTTTCGAAAGTGTCAGATTTCATGCGAAACGCGTAAAAAACAATTTTTTTTTTTTTTTGGAAATTTTTCTTTGTTTCAGAAGTGAAATTCTCGTTAAAATTAAAAAATTTTAAACCTTTGACTAGATTTTTCAAAAAAATATTTTTTTTCGAAAGTGTCAGATTTCATGCGAAACGCGTAAAAAACAATTTCTTTTTTTTTTTTTTGGAAATTTCCCTTTGTTTCAGAAGTGAAATTTTTGTTAAAACTAGAAAATTTTTAGACCTTTGACTAGATTTTTCAAAAAAATATTTTTTTTCGAAAGTGTCAGATTTCATGCGAAACGCGTAAAAAACAAATATTTTTTTTTTTTTTGGAAATTTCCCTTTGTTTCAGAAGTGAAATTCTCGTTAAAATTAGAAAATTTTTAGACCTTGACTAGATTTTTCAAAAAAATAATTTTTTTCGAAAGTGTCAGATTTCATGCGAAACGCGTAAAAAACAAATATTTTTTTTTTTTTGAAATTTTCCCTTTGTTTCAGAAGTGAAATTCTTGTAAAATTAGAAAATTTTTAGACCTTTGACTAGATTTTTCAAAAAAATAATTTTTTTTGAAAGTGTCAGATTTCATGCGAAACGCGTAAAAAACAATTTTTTTTTTTTTTTTGGAAATTTCCCTTTGTTTCAGAAGTGAAATTCTCGTTAAAATTAGAAAATTTTTAGACCTTTGACTAGATTTTTCAAAAAAATAATTTTTTTCGAAAGTGTCAGATTTCATGCGAAACGCGTAAAAAACAATTTTTTTTTTTTTTGGAAATTTCCTTTTGTTTCAGAAGTGAAATTCTCGTTAAAATTAAAAAAATTTTAAACCTTTTTCGAAAGTGTCAGATTTCATGCGAAACGCGTAAAAAACAAATATTTTTTTTTTTTTGGAAATTTCCCTTTGTTTCAGAAGTGAAATTCTCGTTAAAATTAGAAAATTTTTAGACCTTTGACTAGATTTTTCAAAAAAATAATTTTTTTTGAAAGTGTCAGATTTCATGCGAAACGCGTAAAAAACAAATATTTTTTTTTTTTTTTTGGAAATTTCTCTTTGTTTCAGAAGTGAAATTTTCGTTAAAATTAGAATATTTTTAGACCTTTGACTAGAGTTTTCAAAAAAATAATTTTTTTCGAAAGTGTCAGATTTCATGCGAAACGCGTAAAAAACAAATATTTTTTTTTTTTTTTGGAAATTTCCCTTTGTTTCAGAAGTGAAATTCTCGTTAAAATTAGAAAATTTTTAGACCTTTGACTAGATTTTTCAAAAAAATATTTTTTTTCGAAAGTGTCAGATTTCATGCGAAACGCGTAAAAAACAAATATTTTTTTTTTTGGAAATTTCCCTTTGTTTCAGAAGTGAAATTCTTGTAAAATTAGAAAATTTTTAGACCTTTGACTAGATTTTTCAAAAAAATAATTTTTTTCGAAAGTGTCAGATTTCATGCGAAACGCGTAAAAAACAAATATTTTTTTTTTTTTTTGGAAATTTCCCTTTGTTTCAGAAGTGAAATTTTTGTTAAAATTAGAAAATTTTTAGACCTTGACTAGATTTTTCAAAAAAATATTTTTTTTCGAAAGTGTCAGATTTCATGCGAAACGCGTAAAAAACAAATATTTTTTTTTTTTTGGAATTTTCCCTTTGTTTCAGAAGTGAAATTCCTGTAAAATTAGAAAATTTTTAGACCTTTGACTAGATTTTTCAAAAAAATATTTTTTTTCGAAAGTTTCAGCTTTTATGCGAAACGCGTAAAAAACAATTTTTTTTTTTTTTTTTGGAAATTTCCCTTTGTTTCAGAAGTGAAATTCTCGTTAAAATTAGAAAATTTTTAGACCTTTGACTAGATTTTTCAAAAAAATAATTTTTTTCGAAAGTGTCAGATTTCATGCGAAACGCGTAAAAAACAAATATTTTTTTTTTTTTTTTGGAAATTTCCCTTTGTTTCAGAAGTGAAATTCTCGTTAAAATTAGAAAATTTTTAGACCTTTGACTAGATTTTTCAAAAAAATAATTTTTTTCGAAAGTGTCAGATTTCATGCGAAACGCGTAAAAAATTTTTCTTTGTTTCAGAAGTGAAATTCTAGTTAAAATTAAAAAAATTTTAAACCTTTGACTAGATTTTTCAAAAAAATAATTTTTTTTGAAAGTGTCAGATTTCATGCGAAACGCGTAAAAAACAAATATTTTTTTTTTTTTGAAAATTTTTCTTTGTTTCAGAAGTGAAATTCTCGTTAAAATTAGAAAATTTTTAGACCTTGACTAGATTTTTCAAAAAAATAATTTTTTTCGAAAGTGTCAGATTTCATGCGAAACGCGTAAAAAACAAATATTTTTTTTTTTTTGAAAATTTTTCTTTGTTTCAGAAGTGAAATTCTCGTTAAAATTAGAAAATTTTTAGACCTTTGACTAGATTTTTCAAAAAAATAATTTTTTTCGAAAGTGTCAGATTTCATGCGAAACGCGTAAAAAACAAATATTTTTTTTTTTTTTTTGGAAATTTTTCCCTTTGTTTCAGAAGTGAAATTCTTGTTAAAATTAGAAAATTTTTAGACCTTTGACTAGATTTTTCAAAAAAATATTTTTTTTCGAAAGTGTCAGCATTCATGCGAAACGCGTAAAAAACAATTTTTTTTTTTTTTTTGGAAATTTCCCTTTGTTTCAGAAGTGAAATTCAGTGTCAGATTTCAAGCAAGCGTAAAAAACAAATATTTTTTTTTTTTTTTGGAAATTTCCCTTTGTTTCAGAAGTGAAATTTTCGTTAAAATTAGAAAATTTTTAGACCTTTGACGAGATTTTTCAAAAAAATATTTTTTTTTCGAAAGTGTCAGATTTCATGCGAAACGCGTAAAAAACAAATATTTTTTTTTTTTTTGGAAATTTCCCTTTGTTTCAGAAGTGAAATTCTCGTTAAAATTAGAAAATTTTTAGACCTTGACTAGATTTTTCAAAAAAATATTTTTTTTCGAAAGTGTCAGATTTCATGCGAAACGCGTAAAAAAACAAATATTTTTTTTTTTTTGAAATTTTCCCTTTGTTTCAGAAGTGAAATTCTTGTAAAATTAGAAAATTTTTAGACCTTTGACTAGATTTTTCAAAAAAATAATTTTTTTCGAAAGTGTCAGATTTCATGCGAAACGCGTAAAAAACAATTTTTTTTTTTTTTTGGAAATTTTTTTTTGTTTCAGAAGTGAAATTCTCGTTAAAATTAGAAAATTTTTAGACCTTTGACTAGATTTTTCAAAAAAATATTTTTTTTCGAAAGTGTCAGATTTCATGCGAAACGCGTAAAAAACAAATATTTTTTTTTTTTTTAAATTTATCTTTGTTTCAGAAGTGAAATTCTCGTTAAAATTAAAAAAAATTTAAACCTTTGACTAGATTTTTCAAAAAAATAATTTTTTTCGAAAGTGTCAGATTTCATGCGAAACGCGTAAAAAACAATTTTTTTTTTTTTTGGAAATTTCCTTTTGTTTCAGAAGTGAAATTCTCGTTAAAATTAAAAAAATTTTAAACCTTTTTCGAAAGTGTCAGATTTCATGCGAAACGCGTAAAAAACAAATATTTTTTTTTTTTTGGAAATTTCCCTTTGTTTCAGAAGTAAAATTCTCGTTAAAATTAGAAAATTTTTAGACCTTTGACTAGATTTTTCAAAAAAATATTTTTTTTCGAAAGTGTCAGATTTCATGCGAAACGCGTAAAAAACAAATATTTTTTTTTTTTTTTTGGAAATTTCCCTTTGTTTCAGAAGTGAAATTTTTGTTAAAATTAGAAAATTTTTAGACCTTTGACTAGAGTTTTCAAAAAAATAATTTTTTTCGAAAGTGTCAGATTTCATGCGAAACGCGTAAAAAACAAATATTTTTTTTTTTTTTTGGAAATTTCCCTTTGTTTCAGAAGTGAAATTCTCGTTAAAATTAGAAAATTTTTAGACCTTTGACTAGATTTTTCAAAAAAATATTTTTTTTCGAAAGTGTCAGATTTCATGCGAAACGCGTAAAAAACAAATATTTTTTTTTTTTTGAAAATTTTTCTTTGTTTCAGAAGTGAAATTCTCGTTAAAATTAGAAAATTTTTAGACCTTGACTAGATTTTTCAAAAAAATAATTTTTTTCGAAAGTGTCAGATTTCATGCGAAACGCGTAAAAAACAAATATTTTTTTTTTTTTGAAAATTTTTCTTTGTTTCAGAAGTGAAATTCTCGTTAAAATTAGAAAATTTTTAGACCTTTGACTAGATTTTTCAAAAAAATAATTTTTTTCGAAAGTGTCAGATTTCATGCGAAACGCGTAAAAAACAAATATTTTTTTTTTTTTTTGGAAATTTTTCCCTTTGTTTCAGAAGTGAAATTCTTGTTAAAATTAGAAAATTTTTAGACCTTTGACTAGATTTTTCAAAAAAATATTTTTTTTCGAAAGTGTCAGCATTCATGCGAAACGCGTAAAAAACAATTTTTTTTTTTTTTTTGGAAATTTCCCTTTGTTTCAGAAGTGAAATTCAGTGTCAGATTTCAAGCAAGCGTAAAAAACAAATATTTTTTTTTTTTTTTGGAAATTTCCCTTTGTTTCAGAAGTGAAATTTTCGTTAAAATTAGAAAATTTTTAGACCTTTGACGAGATTTTTCAAAAAAATATTTTTTTTTTCGAAAGTGTCAGATTTCATGCGAAACGCGTAAAAAACAAATATTTTTTTTTTTTTTGGAAATTTCCCTTTGTTTCAGAAGTGAAATTCTCGTTAAAATTAGAAAATTTTTAGACCTTGACTAGATTTTTCAAAAAAATATTTTTTTTCGAAAGTGTCAGATTTCATGCGAAACGCGTAAAAAAACAAATATTTTTTTTTTTTTGAAATTTTCCCTTTGTTTCAGAAGTGAAATTCTTGTAAAATTAGAAAATTTTTAGACCTTTGACTAGATTTTTCAAAAAAATAATTTTTTTCGAAAGTGTCAGATTTCATGCGAAACGCGTAAAAAACAATTTTTTTTTTTTTTTGGAAATTTTTTTTTGTTTCAGAAGTGAAATTCTCGTTAAAATTAGAAAATTTTTAGACCTTTGACTAGATTTTTCAAAAAAATATTTTTTTTCGAAAGTGTCAGATTTCATGCGAAACGCGTAAAAAACAAATATTTTTTTTTTTTTAAATTTATCTTTGTTTCAGAAGTGAAATTCTCGTTAAAATTAAAAAAAATTTAAACCTTTGACTAGATTTTTCAAAAAAATAATTTTTTTCGAAAGTGTCAGATTTCATGCGAAACGCGTAAAAAACAATTTTTTTTTTTTTTGGAAATTTCCTTTTGTTTCAGAAGTGAAATTCTCGTTAAAATTAAAAAAATTTTAAACCTTTTTCGAAAGTGTCAGATTTCATGCGAAACGCGTAAAAAACAAATATTTTTTTTTTTTTGGAAATTTCCCTTTGTTTCAGAAGTAAAATTCTCGTTAAAATTAGAAAATTTTTAGACCTTTGACTAGATTTTTCAAAAAAATATTTTTTTTCGAAAGTGTCAGATTTCATGCGAAACGCGTAAAAAACAAATATTTTTTTTTTTTTTTTTGGAAATTTCCCTTTGTTTCAGAAGTGAAATTTTTGTTAAAATTAGAAAATTTTTAGACCTTTGACTAGAGTTTTCAAAAAAATAATTTTTTTCGAAAGTGTCAGATTTCATGCGAAACGCGTAAAAAACAAATATTTTTTTTTTTTTTTGGAAATTTCCCTTTGTTTCAGAAGTGAAATTCTCGTTAAAATTAGAAAATTTTTAGACCTTTGACTAGATTTTTCAAAAAAATATTTTTTTTCGAAAGTGTCAGATTTCATGCGAAACGCGTAAAAAACAAATATTTTTTTTTTTTGGAAATTTCCCTTTGTTTCAGAAGTGAAATTCTTGTAAAATTAGAAAATTTTTAGACCTTTGACTAGATTTTTCAAAAAAATAATTTTTTTCGAAAGTGTCAGATTTCATGCGAAACGCGTAAAAAACAATTTTTTTTTTTTTTGGAAATTTCCCTTTGTTTCAGAAGTGAAATTCTCGTTAAAATTAGAAAATTTTTAGACTTTTGACTAGATTTTTCAAAAAAATATTTTTTTTCGAAAGTGTCAGATTTCATGCGAAACGCGTAAAAAACAATTTTTTTTTTTTTTTTTGGAAATTTCCCTTTGTTTCAGAAGTGAAATTCTCGTTAAAATTAGAAAATTTTTAGACCTTTGACTAGATTTTTCAAAAAAATAATTTTTTTCGAAAGTGTCAGATTTCATGCGAAACGCGTAAAAAACAAATATTTTTTTTTTTTTTTGGAAATTTCCCTTTGTTTCAGAAGTGAAATTTTTGTTAAAATTAGAAAATTTTTAGACCTTGACTAGATTTTTCAAAAAAATATTTTTTTTCGAAAGTGTCAGATTTCATGCGAAACGCGTAAAAACAAATATTTTTTTTTTTTTTTGGAAATTTCCCTTTGTTTCAGAAGTGAAATTCCTGTAAAATTAGAAAATTTTTAGACCTTTGACTAGATTTTTCAAAAAAATATTTTTTTTCGAAAGTTTCAGCTTTTATGCGAAACGCGTAAAAAACAATTTTTTTTTTTTTTTTTGGAAATTTCCCTTTGTTTCAGAAGTGAAATTCTCGTTAAAATTAGAAAATTTTTAGACCTTTGACTAGATTTTTCAAAAAAATAATTTTTTTCGAAAGTGTCAGATTTCATGCGAAACGCGTAAAAAACAAATATTTTTTTTTTTTGGAAATTTTTCCCTTTGTTTCAGAAGTGAAATTCTCGTAAAATTAGAAAATTTTTAGACCTTTGACTAGATTTTTCAAAAAAATAATTTTTTTCCAAAATGTCAGATTTCATGCGAAACGCGTAAAAAACAAATATTTTTTTTTTTTTTGGAAATTTCCCTTTGTTTCAGAAGTGAAATTCTCGTTAAAATTAAAAAAAATTTAAACCTTTGACTAGATTTTTCAAAAAAATAATTTTTTTCGAAAGTGTCAGATTTCATGCGAAACGCGTAAAAAACAAATATTTTTTTTTTTTTTGGAAATTTCCCTTTGTTTCAGAAGTGAAATTCTCGTTAAAAGTAGAAAATTTTTAGACCTTTGACTAGATTTTTCAAAAAAATAATTTTTTTCGAAATTGTCAGATTTCATGCGAAACGCGTAAAAAACAAATTTTTTTTTTTTTTTTGGAAATTTCCCTTTGTTTCAGAAGTGAAATTCTCGTTAAAATTAGAAAATTTTTAGACCTTTAACTAGATTTTTCAAAAAAATAATTTTTTTCGAAAGTGTCAGATTTCATGCGAAACGCGTAAAAAACAAATATTTTTTTTTTTTTTTGGAAATTTTTCCCTTTGTTTCAGAAGTGAAATTCTTGTTAAAATTAGAAAATTTTTAGACCTTTGACTAGATTTTTCAAAAAAATATTTTTTTTCGAAAGTGTCAGATTTCATGCGAAACGCGTAAAAAACATTAATTTTTTTTTTTGGAAATTTCCCTTTGTTTCAGAAGTGAAATTCTCGTTAAATTTAAAAAAATTTTAAACCTTTGACTAGATTTTTCAAAAAAATAATTTTTTTCGAAAGTGTCAGATTTCATGCGAAACGCGTAAAAAACAAATATTTTTTTTTTTTTTGGAAATTTCCCTTTGTTTCAGAAGTGAAATTCTCGTTAAAATTAAAAAAATTTTAAACCTTTGACTAGATTTTTCAAAAAAATAATTTTTTTCGAAAGTGTCAGATTTCATGCGAAACGCGTAAAAAACAAATATTTTTTTTTTTTTTGGAAATTTCCCTTTGTTTCAGAAGTGAAATTCTCGTTAAAATTAAAAAAATTTTAAACCTTTGACTAGATTTTTCAAAAAAATAATTTTTTTCGAAATTGTCAGATTTTATGCGAAACGCGTAAAAAACAAATATTTTTTTTTTTTTTTGGAAATTTCCCTTTGTTTCAGAAGTGAAATTCTCGTTAAAATTAGAAAATTTTTAGACCTTTGACTAGATTTTTCAAAAAAATAATTTTTTTCGAAAGTGTCAGATTTCATGCGAAACGCGTAAAAAACAAATATTTTTTTTTTTTTGGAAATTTTTCCCTTTGTTTCAGAAGTGAAATTCTTGTTAAAATTAGAAAATTTTTAGACCTTTGACTAGATTTTTCAAAAAAATAATTTTTTTCGAAAGTGTCAGATTTCATGCGAAACGCGTAAAAAACAAATATTTTTTTTTTTTTTGGAAATTTCCCTGTGTTTCAGAAGTGAAATTCTCGTTAAAATTAAAAAAATTTTAAACCTTTGACTAGATTTTTCAAAAAAATAATTTTTTTCGAAAGTGTCAGATTTCATGCGAAACGCGTAAAAAACAAATATTTTTTTTTGTTTTTGAAATTTCCCTTTGTTTCAGAAGTGAAATTCTCGTTAAAATTAAAAAAATTTTAAACCTTTGACTAGATTTTTCAAAAAAATAATTTTTTTTCGAAAGTGTCAGATTTCATGCGAAACGCGTAAAAAACAATTTTTTTTTTTTTTTTGAAATTTCCCTTTGTTTCAGAAGTGTAAATCTCGTTAAAATTAGAAAATTTTTAGACCTTTGACTAGATTTTTCAAAAAAATAATTTTTTTCGAAAGTGAAATTCTCGTTAAAATTAAAAAAATTTTAAACCTTTGACTAGATTTTTCAAAAAAATATTTTTTTTCGAAAGTGTCAGATTTCATGCGAAACGCGTAAAAAACAAATTTTTTTTTTTTTTGGAAATTTCCCTTTGTTTCAGAAGTGAAAATCTCGTTAAAATTAGAAAATTTTTAGACCTTTGACTAGATTTTTCAAAAAAATAATTTTTTTCGAAAGTGTCAGATTTCATGCGAAACGCGTAAAAAACAAATATTTTTTTTTTTTTGAAAATTTTTCTTTGTTTCAGAAGTGAAATTCTCGTTAAAATTAGAAAATTTTTAGACCTTTGACTAGATTTTTCAAAAAAATAATTTTTTTCGAAAGTGTCAGATTTCATGCGAAACGCGTAAAAAACAAATATTTTTTTTTTTTTTTTGGAAATTTTTCCCTTTGTTTCAGAAGTGAAATTCTTGTTAAAATTAGAAAATTTTTAGACCTTTGACTAGATTTTTCAAAAAAATATTTTTTTTCGAAAGTGTCAGCATTCATGCGAAACGCGTAAAAAACAATTTTTTTTTTTTTTTTGGAAATTTCCCTTTGTTTCAGAAGTGAAATTCAGTGTCAGATTTCAAGCAAGCGTAAAAAACAAATATTTTTTTTTTTTTTTGGAAATTTCCCTTTGTTTCAGAAGTGAAATTTTCGTTAAAATTAGAAAATTTTTAGACCTTTGACGAGATTTTTCAAAAAAATATTTTTTTTTCGAAAGTGTCAGATTTCATGCGAAACGCGTAAAAAACAAATATTTTTTTTTTTTTTGGAAATTTCCCTTTGTTTCAGAAGTGAAATTCTCGTTAAAATTAGAAAATTTTTAGACCTTGACTAGATTTTTCAAAAAAATATTTTTTTTCGAAAGTGTCAGATTTCATGCGAAACGCGTAAAAAAACAAATATTTTTTTTTTTTTGAAATTTTCCCTTTGTTTCAGAAGTGAAATTCTTGTAAAATTAGAAAATTTTTAGACCTTTGACTAGATTTTTCAAAAAAATAATTTTTTTCGAAAGTGTCAGATTTCATGCGAAACGCGTAAAAAACAATTTTTTTTTTTTTTTGGAAATTTTTTTTTGTTTCAGAAGTGAAATTCTCGTTAAAATTAGAAAATTTTTAGACCTTTGACTAGATTTTTCAAAAAAATATTTTTTTTCGAAAGTGTCAGATTTCATGCGAAACGCGTAAAAAACAAATATTTTTATTTTTTTTAAATTTATCTTTGTTTCAGAAGTGAAATTCTCGTTAAAATTAAAAAAAATTTAAACCTTTGACTAGATTTTTCAAAAAAATAATTTTTTTCGAAAGTGTCAGATTTCATGCGAAACGCGTAAAAAACAATTTTTTTTTTTTTTGGAAATTTCCTTTTGTTTCAGAAGTGAAATTCTCGTTAAAATTAAAAAAATTTTAAACCTTTTTCGAAAGTGTCAGATTTCATGCGAAACGCGTAAAAAACAAATATTTTTTTTTTTTTGGAAATTTCCCTTTGTTTCAGAAGTAAAATTCTCGTTAAAATTAGAAAATTTTTAGACCTTTGACTAGATTTTTCAAAAAAATATTTTTTTTCGAAAGTGTCAGATTTCATGCGAAACGCGTAAAAAACAAATATTTTTTTTTTTTTTTTGGAAATTTCCCTTTGTTTCAGAAGTGAAATTTTTGTTAAAATTAGAAAATTTTTAGACCTTTGACTAGAGTTTTCAAAAAAATAATTTTTTTCGAAAGTGTCAGATTTCATGCGAAACGCGTAAAAAACAAATATTTTTTTTTTTTTTTGGAAATTTCCCTTTGTTTCAGAAGTGAAATTCTCGTTAAAATTAGAAAATTTTTAGACCTTTGACTAGATTTTTCAAAAAAATATTTTTTTTCGAAAGTGTCAGATTTCATGCGAAACGCGTAAAAAACAAATATTTTTTTTTTTTGGAAATTTCCCTTTGTTTCAGAAGTGAAATTCTTGTAAAATTAGAAAATTTTTAGACCTTTGACTAGATTTTTCAAAAAAATAATTTTTTTCGAAAGTGTCAGATTTCATGCGAAACGCGTAAAAAACAATTTTTTTTTTTTTTGGAAATTTCCCTTTGTTTCAGAAGTGAAATTCTCGTTAAAATTAGAAAATTTTTAGACTTTTGACTAGATTTTTCAAAAAAATATTTTTTTTCGAAAGTGTCAGATTTCATGCGAAACGCGTAAAAAACAATTTTTTTTTTTTTTTTTGGAAATTTCCCTTTGTTTCAGAAGTGAAATTCTCGTTAAAATTAGAAAATTTTTAGACCTTTGACTAGATTTTTCAAAAAAATAATTTTTTTCGAAAGTGTCAGATTTCATGCGAAACGCGTAAAAAACAAATATTTTTTTTTTTTTTTGGAAATTTCCCTTTGTTTCAGAAGTGAAATTTTTGTTAAAATTAGAAAATTTTTAGACCTTGACTAGATTTTTCAAAAAAATATTTTTTTTCGAAAGTGTCAGATTTCATGCGAAACGCGTAAAAACAAATATTTTTTTTTTTTTTTGGAAATTTCCCTTTGTTTCAGAAGTGAAATTCCTGTAAAATTAGAAAATTTTTAGACCTTTGACTAGATTTTTCAAAAAAATATTTTTTTTCGAAAGTTTCAGCTTTTATGCGAAACGCGTAAAAAACAATTTTTTTTTTTTTTTTTGGAAATTTCCCTTTGTTTCAGAAGTGAAATTCTCGTTAAAATTAGAAAATTTTTAGACCTTTGACTAGATTTTTCAAAAAAATAATTTTTTTCGAAAGTGTCAGATTTCATGCGAAACGCGTAAAAAACAAATATTTTTTTTTTTTTTTGGAAATTTCCCTTTGATTCAGAAGTGAAATTCTTGTAAAATTAGAAAATTTTTAGACCTTTGACTAGATTTTTCAAAAAAATATTTTTTTTCGAAAGTGTCAGATTTCATGCGAAACGCGTAAAAACAAATATTTTTTTTTTTTTGTTGGAAATTTTCCTTTGTTTCAGAAGTGAAATTCTCGTTAAAATTAGAAAATTTTTAGACCTTTGACTAGATTTTTCAAAAAAATAATTTTTTTCGAAAGTGTCAGATTTCATGCGAAACGCGTAAAAAATTTTTTTTTGTTTCAGAAGTGAAATTCTCGTTAAAATTAAAAAAATTTTAAACCTTTGACTAGATTTTTCAAAAAAATAATTTTTTTTGAAAGTGTCAGATTTCATGCGAAACGCGTAAAAAACAAATATTTTTTTTTTTTTGAAAATTTTTCTTTGTTTCAGAAGTGAAATTCTCGTTAAAATTAGAAAATTTTTAGACCTTTGACTAGATTTTTCAAAAAAATAATTTTTTTCGAAAGTGTCAGATTTCATGCGAAACGCGTAAAAAACAAATATTTTTTTTTTTTTTGGAAATTTTTCCCTTTGTTTCAGAAGTGAAATTCTTGTTAAAATTAGAAAATTTTTAGACCTTTGACTAGATTTTTCAAAAAAATATTTTTTTTCGAAAGTGTCAGATTTCATGCGAAACGCGTAAAAAACAAATATTTTTTTTTTTTTGGAAATTTCCCTTTGTTTCAGAAGTGAAATTCTTGTTAAAATTAAAAAAATTTTAAACCTTTGACTAGATTTTTCAAAAAAATAATTTTTTTCGAAAGTGTCAGATTTCATGCGAAACGCGTAAAAAACAAATATATTTTTTTTTTTTGAAATTTCCCTTTGTTTCAGAAGTGAAATTTTCGTTAAAATTAGAAAATTTTTAGACCTTTGACTAGATTTTTCAAAAAAATAATTTTTTTCGAAAGTGTCAGATTTCATGCGAAACGCGTAAAAAACAATTTTTTTTTTTTTTTTGGAAATTTACCTTTGTTTCAGAAGTGAAATTCAGTGTCAGATTTCAAGCAAGCGTAAAAAACAAATATTTTTTTTTTTTTGGAAATTTCCCTTTGTTTCAGAAGTGAAATTTTCGTTAAAATTAGAAAATTTTTAGACCTTTGACTAGATTTTTCAAAAAAATATTTTTTTTTCGAAAGTGTCAGATTTCATGCGAAACGCGTAAAAAACAAATATTTTTTTTTTTTTTGGAAATTTCCCTTTGTTTCAGAAGTGAAATTCTCGTTAAAACTAGAAAATTTTTAGACCTTGACTAGATTTTTCAAAAAAATAATTTTTTTCGAAAGTGTCAGATTTCATGCGAAACGCGTAAAAAACAAATATATTTTTTTTTTTTTTAAATTTTCCCTTTGTTTCAGAAGTGAAATTCTTGTAAAATTAGAAAATTTTTAGACCTTTGACTAGATTTTTCAAAAAAATAATTTTTTTCGAAAGTGTCAGATTTCATGCGAAACGCGTAAAAAACAATTTTTTTTTTTTTTTGGAAATTTTTTTTTGTTTCAGAAGTGAAATTCTCGTTAAAATTAGAAAATTTTTAGACCTTTGACTAGATTTTTCAAAAAAATAATTTTTTTCGAAAGTGTCAGATTTCATGCGAAACGCGTAAAAAACAAATATTTTTTTTTTTTTTTAATTTTTCTTTGTTTCAGAAGTGAAATTCTCGTTAAAATTAAAAAAAATTTAAACCTTTGACTAGATTTTTCAAAAAAATAATTTTTTTCGAAAGTGTCAGATTTCATGCGAAACGCGTAAAAAACAAATATTTTTTTTTTTTTTTGAAATTTTCCTTTGTTTCAGAAGTGAAATTTTTGTTAAAATTAGAAAATTTTTAGACCTTTGACTAGATTTTTCAAAAAAATATTTTTTTTCGAAAGTGTCAGATTTCATGCGAAACGCGTAAAAAACAAATATTTTTTTTTTTTTTTGGAAATTTCCTTTTGTTTCAGAAGTGAAATTCTCGTTAAAATTAGAAAATTTTTAGACCTTTGACTAGATTTTTCAAAAAAATATTTTTTTTCGAAAGTGTCAGATTTCATGCGAAACGCGTAAAAAACAAATATTTTTTTTTTTTGGAAATTTCCCCTTGTTTCAGAAGTGAAAATCTTGTAAAATTAGAAAATTTTTAGACCTTTGACTAGATTTTTCAAAAAAATAATTTTTTTCGAAAGTGTCAGATTTCATGCGAAACGCGTAAAAAAACAATTTTTTTTTTTTTTTTTGGAAATTTCCCTTTGTTTCAGAAGTGAAATTCTCGTTAAAATTAGAAAATTTTTAGACCTTTGACTAGATTTTTCAAAAAAATAATTTTTTTCGAAAGTGTCAGATTTCATGCAAAACGCGTAAAAAACAATTTTTTTTTTTTTTTGGAAATTTCCCTTTGTTTCAGAAGTGAAATTCTCGTTAAAATTAGAAAATTTTTAGACCTTTGACTAGATTTTTCAAAAAAATAATTTTTTTCGAAAGTGTCAGATTTCATGCGAAACGCGTAAAAAACAAAAATTTTTTTTTTTTGGAAAATTTTCTTTGTTTCAGAAGTGAAATTCTCGTTAAAATTAAAAAAAATTTAAACCTTTGACTAGATTTTTCAAAAAAATAATTCTTTTCGAAAGTGTCAGATTTCATGCGAAACGCGTAAAAAACAAATATTTTTTTTTTTTTGGAAATTTCCTTTTGTTTCAGAAGTGAAATTCTCGTTAAAATTAGAAAATTTTTAGACCTTTGACTAGATTTTTCAAAAAAATATTTTTTTTTCGAAAGTGTCAGATTTCATGCGAAACGCGTAAAAAACAAATATTTTTTTTTTTTTGGAAATTTCCCTTTGTTTCAGAAGTGAAATTCTCGTTAAAATTAGAAAATTTTTAGACCTTTGACTAGATTTTTCAAAAAAATAATTTTTTTCGAAAGTGTCAGATTTCATGCAAAACGCGTAAAAAACAATTTTTTTTTTTTTTTGGAAATTTCCCTTTGTTTCAGAAGTGAAATTCTCGTTAAAATTAGAAAATTTTTAGACCTTTGACTAGATTTTTCAAAAAAATAATTTTTTTCGAAAGTGTCAGATTTCATGCGAAACGCGTAAAAAACAAATATTTTTTTTTTTTGGAAAATTTTCTTTGTTTCAGAAGTGAAATTCTCGTTAAAATTAAAAAAAATTTAAACCTTTGACTAGATTTTTCAAAAAAATAATTCTTTTCGAAAGTGTCAGATTTCATGCGAAACGCGTAAAAAACAAATATTTTTTTTTTTTTTTGGAAATTTCCCTTTGTTTCAGAAGTGAAATTTTTGTTAAAATTAGAAAATTTTTAGACCTTTGACTAGATTTTTCAAAAAAATAATTTTTTTCGAAAGTGTCAGATTTCATGCGAAACGCGTAAAAAAACAATTTTTTTTTTTTTTTTTGGAAATTTCCCTTTGTTTCAGAAGTGAAATTCTCGTTAAAATTAGAAAATTTTTAGACCTTTGACTAGATTTTTCAAAAAAATAATTTTTTTCGAAAGTGTCAGATTTCATGCAAAACGCGTAAAAAACAATTTTTTTTTTTTTTTGGAAATTTCCCTTTGTTTCAGAAGTGAAATTCTCGTTAAAATTAGAAAATTTTTAGACCTTTGACTAGATTTTTCAAAAAAATAATTTTTTTCGAAAGTGTCAGATTTCATGCGAAACGCGTAAAAAACAAAAATTTTTTTTTTTTGGAAAATTTTCTTTGTTTCAGAAGTGAAATTCTCGTTAAAATTAAAAAAAATTTAAACCTTTGACTAGATTTTTCAAAAAAATAATTCTTTTCGAAAGTGTCAGATTTCATGCGAAACGCGTAAAAAACAAATATTTTTTTTTTTTTGGAAATTTCCTTTTGTTTCAGAAGTGAAATTCTCGTTAAAATTAGAAAATTTTTAGACCTTTGACTAGATTTTTCAAAAAAATATTTTTTTTTCGAAAGTGTCAGATTTCATGCGAAACGCGTAAAAAACAAATATTTTTTTTTTTTTGGAAATTTCCCTTTGTTTCAGAAGTGAAATTCTCGTTAAAATTAGAAAATTTTTAGACCTTTGACTAGATTTTTCAAAAAAATAATTTTTTTCGAAAGTGTCAGATTTCATGCAAAACGCGTAAAAAACAATTTTTTTTTTTTTTTGGAAATTTCCCTTTGTTTCAGAAGTGAAATTCTCGTTAAAATTAGAAAATTTTTAGACCTTTGACTAGATTTTTCAAAAAAATAATTTTTTTCGAAAGTGTCAGATTTCATGCGAAACGCGTAAAAAACAAATATTTTTTTTTTTTGGAAAATTTTCTTTGTTTCAGAAGTGAAATTCTCGTTAAAATTAAAAAAAATTTAAACCTTTGACTAGATTTTTCAAAAAAATAATTCTTTTCGAAAGTGTCAGATTTCATGCGAAACGCGTAAAAAACAAATATTTTTTTTTTTTTTTGGAAATTTCCCTTTGTTTCAGAAGTGAAATTTTTGTTAAAATTAGAAAATTTTTAGACCTTTGACTAGATTTTTCAAAAAAATAATTTTTTTCGAAAGTGTCAGATTTCATGCGAAACGCGTAAAAAACAAATTTTTTTTTTTTTTTGGAAATTTCCTTTTGTTTCAGAAGTGAAATTCTCGTTAAAATGAAAAAATTTTTAGACCTTTGACTAGATTTTTCAAAAAAATATTTTTTTTCGAAAGTGTCAGATTTCATGCGAAACGCGTAAAAAACAAATATTTTTTTTTTTTTTGAAATTTCCCTTTGTTTCAGAAGTGAAATTCTTGCAAAATTAGAAAATTTTTAGACCTTTGACTAGATTTTTCAAAAAAATAATTTTTTTCGAAAGTGTCAGATTTCATGCGAAACGCTTAAAAAACAATTTTTTTTTTTTTGGAAATTTCCCTTTGTTTCAGAAGTGAAATTCTCGTTAAAATTAGAAAATTTTTAGACCTTTGACTAGATTTTTCAAAAAAATAATTTTTTTCGAAAGTGTCAGATTTCATGCGAAACGCGTAAAATACAATTTTTTTTTTTTTTTTGAAAATTTTCCTTTGTTTCAGAAGTGAAATTCTCGTTAAAATTAGAAAATTTTTAGACCTTTGACTAGATTTTTCAAAAAAATAATTTTTTTCGAAAGTGTCAGATTTCATGCGAAACGCGTAAAAAACAAATATTTTTTTTTTTTTGGAAATTTTTCTTTGTTTCAGAAGTGAAATTCTCGTTAAAATTAGAAAATTTTTAGACCTTTGACTAGATTTTTCAAAAAAATAATTTTTTTCGAAAGTGTCAGATTTCATGCGAAACGCGTAAAAAACAAATATTTTTTTTTTTTGGAAAATTTTCTTTGTTTCAGAAGTGAAATTCTCGTTAAAATTAAAAAAAATTTAAACCTTTGACTAGATTTTTCAAAAAAATAATTCTTTTCGAAAGTGTCAGATTTCATGCGAAACGCGTAAAAAACAAATATTTTTTTTTTTTTTGGAAATTTCCTTTTGTTTCAGAAGTGAAATTCTCGTTAAAATTAGAAAATTTTTAGACCTTTGACTAGATTTTTCAAAAAAATATTTTTTTTTCGAAAGTGTCAGATTTCATGCGAAACGCGTAAAAAACAAATATTTTTTTTTTTTTGGAAATTTCCCTTTGTTTCAGAAGTGAAATTCTCGTTAAAATTAGAAAATTTTTAGACCTTTGACTAGATTTTTCAAAAAAATAATTTTTTTCGAAAGTGTCAGATTTCATGCAAAACGCGTAAAAAACAATTTTTTTTTTTTTTTGGAAATTTCCCTTTGTTTCAGAAGTGAAATTCTCGTTAAAATTAGAAAATTTTTAGACCTTTGACTAGATTTTTCAAAAAAATAATTTTTTTCGAAAGTGTCAGATTTCATGCGAAACGCGTAAAAAACAAATATTTTTTTTTTTTTGGAAAATTTTCTTTGTTTCAGAAGTGAAATTCTCGTTAAAATTAAAAAAAATTTAAACCTTTGACTAGATTTTTCAAAAAAATAATTCTTTTCGAAAGTGTCAGATTTCATGCGAAACGCGTAAAAAACAAATATTTTTTTTTTTTTTTGGAAATTTCCCTTTGTTTCAGAAGTGAAATTTTTGTTAAAATTAGAAAATTTTTAGACCTTTGACTAGATTTTTCAAAAAAATAATTTTTTTCGAAAGTGTCAGATTTCATGCGAAACGCGTAAAAAACAATTTTTTTTTTTTTTTTGGAAATTTCCTTTTGTTTCAGAAGTGAAATTCTCGTTAAAATGAAAAAATTTTTAGACCTTTGACTAGATTTTTCAAAAAAATATTTTTTTTCGAAAGTGTCAGATTTCATGCGAAACGCGTAAAAAACAAATATTTTTTTTTTTTTTGAAATTTCCCTTTGTTTCAGAAGTGAAATTCTTGCAAAATTAGAAAATTTTTAGACCTTTGACTAGATTTTTCAAAAAAATAATTTTTTTCGAAAGTGTCAGATTTCATGCGAAACGCTTAAAAAACAATTTTTTTTTTTTTGGAAATTTCCCTTTGTATCAGAAGTGAAATTCTCGTTAAAATTAGAAAATTTTTAGACCTTTGACTAGATTTTTCAAAAAAATAATTTTTTTCGAAAGTGTCAGATTTCATGCGAAACGCGTAAAATACAATTTTTTTTTTTTTTTTGAAAATTTTCCTTTGTTTCAGAAGTGAAATTCTCGTTAAAATTAGAAAATTTTTAGACCTTTGACTAGATTTTTCAAAAAAATAATTTTTTTCGAAAGTGTCAGATTTCATGCGAAACGCGTAAAAAACAAATATTTTTTTTTTTTTGGAAATTTTTCTTTGTTTCAGAAGTGAAATTCTCGTTAAAATTAAAAAAAATTTAAACCTTTGACTAGATTTTTCAAAAAAATAATTTTTTTCGAAAGTGTCAGATTTCATGCGAAACGCGTAAAAAACAAATATTTTTTTTTTTTTTTGAAAATTTCCCTTTGTTTCAGAAGTGAAATTTTTGTTAAAATTAGAAAATTTTTAGACCTTTGACTAGATTTTTCAAAAAAATAATTTTTTTCGAAAGTGTCAGATTTCATGCGAAACGCGTAAAAAACAAATATTTTTTTTTTTTTTTGGAATTTTCCCTTTGTTTCAGAAGTGAAATTCTCGTTAAAATTAGAAAATTTTTAGACCTTGACTAGATTTTTCAAAAAAATATTTTTTTTCGAAAGTGTCAGATTTCATGCGAAACGCGTAAAAAACAATTTTTTTTTTTTTTTTTTGAAATTTCCCTTTGTTTCAGAAGTAAAATTCTCGTTAAAATTAGAAAATTTTTAGACCTTTGACTAGATTTTTCAAAAAAATAATTTTTTTCGAAAGTGTCAGATTTCATGCGAAACGCGTAAAAAACAAATATTTTTTTTTTTTTTGGAAATTTCCCTTTGTTTCAGAAGTGAAATTTTCGTTAAAATTAGAAAATTTTTAACCTTTGACTAGATTTTTCAAAAAAATAATTTTTTTCGAAAGTGTCAGATTTCATGCGAAACGCGTAAAAAACAATTTTTTTTTTTTTTTTTTTGAAATTTCCCTTTGTTTCAGAAGTAAAATTCTCGTTAAAATTAGAAAATTTTTAGACCTTTGACTAGATTTTTCAAAAAAATATTTTTTTTCGAAAGTGTCAGATTTCATGCGAAACGCGTAAAAAACAATTTTTTTTTTTTTTTTGAAATTTTTCCCTTTGTTTCAGAAGTGAAATTCTCGTTAAAATTAGAAAATTTTTAGACCTTTGACTAGAGTTTTCAAAAAAATAATTTTTTTCGAAAGTGTCAGATTTCATGCGAAACGCGTAAAAAACAAATATTTTTTTTTTTGGAAATTTCCCTTTGTTTCAGAAGTGAAATTCTCGTTAAAGTTAAAATTTTTTTAAACCTTTGACTAGATTTTTCAAAAAAATAATTTTTTTCGAAAGTGTCAGATTTCATGCGAAACGCGTAAAAAACAAATATTTTTTTTTTTTTTTGAAATTTCCCTTTGTTTCAGAAGTGAAAATCTCGTTAAAATTAAAAATTTTTTAGACCTTTGACTAGATTTTTCAAAAAAATATTTTTTTTCGAAAGTGTCAGATTTCATGCGAAACGCGTAAAAAACAAATATTTTTTTTTTTTTGGAAATTTTTGTTTGTTTCAGAAGTGAAATTTTCGTTAAAATTAAAAAAAATTTAAACCTTTGACTAGATTTTTCAAAAAAATAATTTTTTTCGAAAGTGTCAGATTTCATGCGAAACGCGTAAAAAACAATTTTTTTTTTTTTTTTTGGAAATTTCCCTTTGTTTCAGAAGTGAAATTCTCGTTAAAATTAAAAAATTTTTAGACTTGACTAGATTTTTCAAAAAAATAATTTTTTTCGAAAGTGTCAGATTTCATGCGAAACGCGTAAAAAACAAATATTTTTTTTTTTTTGGAAATTTCCCTTTGTTTCAGAAGTGAAATTCTCGTTAAAATTAAAAAAAACTTAAACCTTGACTAGATTTTTCAAAAAAATAATTTTTTTCGAAAGTGTCAGATTTCATGCGAAACGCGTAAAAAACAAATATTTTTTTTTTTTTTTGGAAATTTCCCTTTGTTTCAGAAGTGAAATTTTTGTTAAAATTAGAAAATTTTCAGACCTTTGACTAGATTTTTCAAAAAAATAATTTTTTTCGAAAGTTTCAGATTTCATGCGAAACGCGTAAAAAACAATTTTTTTTTTTTTGTGAAATTTCCCTTTGTTTCAGAAGTAAAATTCTCGTTAAAATTAGAAAATTTTTAGACCTTTGACTAGATTTTTCAAAAAAATAATTTTTTTCGAAAGTGTCAGATTTCATGCGAAACGCGTAAAAAACAAATATTTTTTTTTTTTTTTTGGAAATTTTTCCCTTTGTTTCAGAAGTGAAATTCTCGTTAAAATTAGAAAATTTTTAGACCTTTGACTAGAGTTTTCAAAAAAATAATTTTTTTCGAAAGTGTCAGATTTCATGCGAAACGCGTAAAAAACAAATTTTTTTTTTTTTTTTGGAAATTTTTCCCTTTGTTTCAGAAGTGAAATTCTCGTTAAAATTAGAAAATTTTTAGACCTTTGACTAGATTTTTCAAAAAAATAATTTTTTTCAAAAGTGTCAGATTTCATGCGAAACGCGTAAAAAACAAATATTTTTATTTTTTTTTTGGAAATTTCCCTTTGTTTCAGAAGTGAAATTTTCGTTAAAATTAGAAAATTTTTAACCTTTGACTAGATTTTTCAAAAAAATATTTTTTTTCGAAAGTGTCAGATTTCATGCGAAACGCGTAAAAAACAATTTTTTTTTTTTTTTTGAAATTTCCCTTTGTTTCAGAAGTAAAATTCTCGTTAAAATTAGAAAATTTTTAGACCTTTGACTAGATTTTTCAAAAAAATAATTTTTTTCGAAAGTGTCAGATTTCATGCGAAACGCGTAAAAAACAAATATTTTTTTTTTTTTTTTGGAAATTTCCCTTTGTTTCAGAAGTGAAATTTTTGTTAAAATTAGAAAATTTTCAGACCTTTGACTAGATTTTTCAAAAAAATAATTTTTTTCGAAAGTGTCAGATTTCATGCGAAACGCGTAAAAAACAATTTTTTTTTTTTTTTGAAATTTCCCTTTGTTTCAGAAGTAAAATTCTCGTTAAAATTAGAAAATTTTTAGACCTTTAACTAGATTTTTCAAAAAAATAATTTTTTTCGAAAGTGTCAGATTTCATGCGAAACGCGTAAAAAACAAATATTTTTTTTTTTTTTTTGGAAATTTTTCCCTTTGTTTCAGAAGTGAAATTCTCGTTAAAATTAGAAAATTTTAAGACCTTTGACTAGAGTTTTCAAAAAAATAATTTTTTTCGAAAGTGTCAGATTTCATGCGAAACGCGTAAAAAACAAATATTTTTTTTTTTTTTTGAAATTTCCCTTTGTTTCAGAAGTAAAATTCTCGTTAAAATTAGAACATTTTTAGACCTTTGACTAGATTTTTCAAAAAAATATTTTTTTTCGAAAGTGTCAGATTTCATGCGAAACGCGTAAAAAACAATTTTTTTTTTTTTTTTTGAAATTTCCCTTTGTTTCAGAAGTAAAATTCTCGTTAAAATTAGAAAATTTTTAGACCTTTGACTATATTTTTCAAAAAAATAATTTTTTTCGAAAGTGTCAGATTTCATGCGAAACGCGTAAAAAACAAATATTTTTTTTTTTTGGAAATTTCCCTTTGTTTCAGAAGTGAAATTTTCGTTAAAATTAGAAAATTTTTAACCTTTGACTAGATTTTTCAAAAAAATAATTTTTTTCGAAAGTGTCAGATTTCATGCGAAACGCGTAAAAAACAATTTTTTTTTTTTTTTTTGAAATTTTTCCCTTTGTTTCAGAAGTGAAATTCTCGTTAAAATTAGAAAATTTTTAGACCTTTGACTAGAGTAAAAAACAATTTTTTTTTTTTTTTTGTGAAATTTCCCTTTGTTTCAGAAGTAAAATTCTCGTTAAAATTAGAAAATTTTTAGACCTTTGACTAGATTTTTCAAAAAAATATTTTTTTTCGAAAGTGTCAGATTTCATGCGAAACGCGTAAAAAACAATTTTTTTTTTTTTTTTGGAAATTTTTCCCTTTGTTTCAGAAGTGAAATTCTCGTTAAAATTAGAAAATTTTTAGACCTTTGACTAGAGTTTTCAAAAAAATAATATTTTTCGAAAGTGTCAGATTTCATGCGAAACGCGTAAAAAACAAATTTTTTTTTTTTTTTTGGAAATTTTTCCCTTTGTTTCAGAAGTGAAATTCTCGTTAAAATTAGAAAATTTTTAGACCTTTGACTAGATTTTTCAAAAAAATAATTTTTTTCAAAAGTGTCAGATTTCATGCGAAACGCGTAAAAAACAAATATTTTTATTTTTTTTTTGGAAATTTCCCTTTGTTTCAGAAGTGAAATTTTCGTTAAAATTAGAAAATTTTTAACCTTTGACTAGATTTTTCAAAAAAATATTTTTTTTCGAAAGTGTCAGATTTCATGCGAAACGCGTAAAAAACAATTTTTTTTTTTTTTTGAAATTTCCCTTTGTTTCAGAAGTAAAATTCTCGTTAAAATTAGAAAATTTTTAGACCTTTGACTAGATTTTTCAAAAAAATAATTTTTTTCGAAAGTGTCAGATTTCATGCGAAACGCGTAAAAAACAAATATTTTTTTTTTTTTTTTGGAAATTTCCCTTTGTTTCAGAAGTGAAATTTTTGTTAAAATTAGAAAATTTTCAGACCTTTGACTAGATTTTTCAAAAAAATAATTTTTTTCGAAAGTGTCAGATTTCATGCGAAACGCGTAAAAAACAATTTTTTTTTTTTTTTGAAATTTCCCTTTGTTTCAGAAGTAAAATTCTCGTTAAAATTAGAAAATTTTTAGACCTTTAACTAGATTTTTCAAAAAAATAATTTTTTTCGAAAGTGTCAGATTTCATGCGAAACGCGTAAAAAACAAATATTTTTTTTTTTTTTTTGGAAATTTTTCCCTTTGTTTCAGAAGTGAAATTCTCGTTAAAATTAGAAAATTTTAAGACCTTTGACTAGAGTTTTCAAAAAAATAATTTTTTTCGAAAGTGTCAGATTTCATGCGAAACGCGTAAAAAACAAATATTTTTTTTTTTTTTGAAATTTCCCTTTGTTTCAGAAGTAAAATTCTCGTTAAAATTAGAAAATTTTTAGACCTTTGACTAGATTTTTCAAAAAAATATTTTTTTTCGAAAGTGTCAGATTTCATGCGAAACGCGTAAAAAACAATTTTTTTTTTTTTTTTGAAATTTCCCTTTGTTTCAGAAGTAAAATTCTCGTTAAAATTAGAAAATTTTTAGACCTTTGACTATATTTTTCAAAAAAATAATTTTTTTCGAAAGTGTCAGATTTCATGCGAAACGCGTAAAAAACAAATATTTTTTTTTTTTGGAAATTTCCCCTTGTTTCAGAAGTGAAATTTTCGTTAAAATTAGAAAATTTTAACCTTTGACTAGATTTTTCAAAAAAATAATTTTTTTCGAAAGTGTCAGATTTCATGCGAAACGCGTAAAAAACAATTTTTTTTTTTTTTTTTGAAATTTTTCCCTTTGTTTCAGAAGTGAAATTCTCGTTAAAATTAGAAAATTTTTAGACCTTTGACTAGAGTAAAAAACAATTTTTTTTTTTTTTTTTTGAAATTTCCCTTTGTTTCAGAAGTAAAATTCTCGTTAAAATTAGAAAATTTTTAGACCTTTGACTAGATTTTTCAAAAAAATAATTTTTTTCGAAAGTGTCAGATTTCATGCGAAACGCGTAAAAAACAATTTTTTTTTTTTTTTTGGAAATTTTTCCCTTTGTTTCAGAAGTAAAATTCTCGTTAAAATTAGAAAATTTTTAGACCTTTAACTAGATTTTTCAAAAAAATAATTTTTTTCGAAAGTGTCAGATTTCATGCGAAACGCGTAAAAAACAAATATTTTTTTTTTTTTTTTTGGAAATTTTTCCCTTTGTTTCAGAAGTGAAATTCTCGTTAAAATTAGAAAATTTTAAGACCTTTGACTAGAGTTTTCAAAAAAATAATTTTTTTCGAAAGTGTCAGATTTCATGCGAAACGCGTAAAAAACAAATATTTTTTTTTTTTTTTGAAATTTCCCTTTGTTTCAGAAGTAAAATTCTCGTTAAAATTAGAAAATTTTTAGACCTTTGACTAGATTTTTCAAAAAAATATTTTTTTTCGAAAGTGTCAGATTTCATGCGAAACGCGTAAAAAACAATTTTTTTTTTTTTTTTTGAAATTTCCCTTTGTTTCAGAAGTAAAATTCTCGTTAAAATTAGAAAATTTTTAGACCTTTGACTAGATTTTTCAAAAAAATAATTTTTTTCGAAAGTGTCAGATTTCATGCGAAACGCGTAAAAAACAATTTTTTTTTTTTTTGGAAATTTCCCTTTGTTTCAGAAGTGAAATTCTCGTTAAAATTAGAAAATTTTTAGACCTTTGACTAGATTTTTCAAAAAAATAATTTTTTTCGAAAGTGTCAGATTTCATGCGAAACGCGTAAAAAACAAATATTTTTTTTTTTTTTTTGGAAATTTCCCTTTGTTTCAGAAGTGAAATTCTCGTTAAAATTAGAAAATTTTTAGACCTTTGACTAGATTTTTCAAAAAAATATTTTTTTTCGAAAGTGTCAGATTTTATGCGAAACGCGTAAAAAACAAATTTTTTTTTTTTTTTTTGGAAATTTCCCTTTGTTTCAGAAGTGAATTTCTCGGTAAAATTAGAAAATTTTTAGACCTTTGACTAGATTATTCAAAAAAATATTTTTTTTCGAAAGTGTCAGATTTCATGCGAAACGCGTAAAAAACAAATATTTTTTTTTTTTTGGAAATTTCCCTTTGTTTCAGAAGTGAAATTCTTGTAAAATTAGAAAATTTTTAGACTTTTGACTAGATTTTTCAAAAAAATAATTTTTTTCGAAAGTGTCAGATTTCATGCGAAACGCGTAAAAAACAATTTTTTTTTTTTTTTGGAAATTTTCCTTTGTTTCAGAAGTGAAATTCTCGTTAAAATTAGAAAATTTTTAGACCTTTGACTAGATTTTTCAAAAAAATAATTTTTTTCGAAAGTGTCAGATTTCATGCGAAACGCGTAAAAAACAAATATTTTTTTTTTTTGGAAATTTTTCTTTGTTTCAGAAGTGAAATTCTCGTTAAAATTAAAAAAATTTTAAACCTTTGACTAGATTTAAAAAAAAAATATTTTTTTTCGAAAGTGTCAGATTTCATGCGAAACGCGTAAAAAACAAATATTTTTTTTTTTTTTTGGAAATTTCCCTTTGTTTCATAAGTGAAATTTTCGTTAAAATTAGAAAATTTTTAGACCTTTGACTAGATTTTTCAAAAAAATAATTTTTTTCGAAAGTGTCAGATTTCATGCGAAACGCGTAAAAAACAAATATTTTTTTTTTTTTTGGAAATTTCCTTTTGTTTCAGAAGTGAAATTCTCGTTAAAATTAGAAAATTTTTAGACCTTGACTAGATTTTTTAAAAAAATAATTTTTTTCGAAAGTGTCAGATTTCATGCGAAACGCGTAAAAAACAAATATTTTTTTTTTTTTTTGGAATTTTCCCTTTGTTTCAGAAGTGAAATTCTTGTAAAATTAGAAAATTTTTAGACCTTTGACTAGATTTTTCAAAAAAATATTTTTTTTCGAAAGTGTCAGATTTCATGCGAAACGCGTAAAAAACAAATTTTTTTTTTTTTTTGGAAATTTTCTTTTGTTTCAGAAGTGAAATTCTCGTTAAAATTAGAAAATTTTTAGACCTTTGACTAGATTTTTCAAAAAAATAATTTTTTTCGAAAGTGTCAGATTTCATGCGAAACGCGTAAAAAACAATTTTTTTTTTTTTTGGAAATTTCCTTTTGTTTCAGAAGTGAAATTCTCGTTAAAATTAGAAAATTTTTAGACCTTTGACTTGATTTTTCAAAAAAATAATTTTTTTCGAAAGTGTCAGATTTCATGCGAAACGCGTAAAAAACAAATATTTTTTTTTTTTGGAAATTTTTCTTTGTTTCAGAAGTGAAATTCTCGTTAAAATTAAAAAAATTTTAAACCTTTGACTAGATTTTAAAAAAAAATATTTTTTTTCGAAAGTGTCAGATTTCATGCGAAACGCGTAAAAAACAAATATTTTTTTTTTTTTTTGGAAATTTCCCTTTGTTTCAGAAGTGAAATTTTCGTTAAAATTAGAAAATTTTTAGACCTTTGACTAGATTTTTCAAAAAAATATTTTTTTTCGAAAGTGTCAGATTTCATGCGAAACGCGTAAAAAACAAATATTTTTTTTTTTTTTGGAAATTTCCCTTTGTTTCAGAAGTGAAATTCTCGTTAAAATTAGAAAATTTTTAGACCTTGACTAGATTTTTCAAAAAAATAATTTTTTTCGAAAGTGTCAGATTTCATGCGAAACGCGTAAAAAACAAATATTTTTTTTTTTTTGGAATTTTCCCTTTGTTTCAGAAGTGAAATTCTCGTTAAAATTAAAAAAATTTTAAACCTTTGACTAGATTTTTCAAAAAAATATTTTTTTTCGAAAGTGTCAGATTTCATGCGAAACGCGTAAAAAACAAATATTTTTTTTTTTTTGAAAATTTTCCTTTGTTTCAGAAGTGAAATTCTCGTTAAAATTAGAAAATTTTTAGACCTTTGACTAGATTTTTCAAAAAAATAATTTTTTTCGAAAGTGTCAGATTTCATGCGAAACGCGTAAAAAACAAATATTTTTTTTTTTTTTGAAATTTTTCTTTGTTTCAGAAGAGAAATTCTCGTTAAAATTAAAAAAATTTTAAACCTTTGACTAGATTTTTCAAAAAAATATTTTTTTTCGAAAGTGTCAGATTTCATGCGAAACGCGTAAAAAACAAATATTTTTTTTTTTTTGAAATTTCCCTTTGTTTCAGAAGTGAAATTTTCGTTAAAATTAGAAAATTTTTAGACCTTTGACTAGATTTTTCAAAAAAATAATTTTTTTCGAAAGTGTCAGATTTCATGCGAAACGCGTAAAAAACAATATTTTTTTTTTTTTTTGGAAATTTCCCTTTGTTTCAGAAGTGAAATTCTCGTTAAAATTAGAAAATTTTTAGACCATGACTAGATTTTTCAAAAAAATAATTTTTTTCGAAAGTGTCAGATTTCATGCGAAACGCGTAAAAAACAATTTTTTTTTTTTTTTTGAAATTTTCCTTTTGTTTCAGAAGTGAAATTCTTGTAAAATTAGAAAATTTTTAGACCTTTGACTAGATTTTTCAAAAAAATAATTTTTTTCGAAAGTGTCAGATTTCATGCGAAACGCGTAAAAAACAATTTTTTTTTTTTTTTTTTGGAAATTTCCCTTTGTTTCAGAAGTGAAATTCTCGTTAAAATTAGAAAATTTTTAGACCTTTGACTAGATTTTCCAAAAAAATAATTTTTTTCGAAAGTGTCAGATTTCATGCGAAACGCGTAAAAAACAAATATTTTTTTTTTTTGGAAATTTCCCTTTGTTTCAGAAGTGAAATTTTCGTTAAAATTAGAAAATTTTTAGACCTTTGACTAGATTTTTCAAAAAAATAATTTTTTTCGAAAGTGTCAGATTTTATGCGAAACGCGTAAAAAACAAATATTTTTTTTTTTTTGGAAATTTCCCTTTGTTTCAGAAGTGAAATTCTCGTTAAAATTAGAAAATTTTAAGATCTTTGACTAGATTTTTCAAAAAAATATTTTTTTTCGAAAGTTTCAGCTTTTATGCGAAACGCGTAAAAAACAATTTTTTTTTTTTTTTTGGAAATTTCCTTTTGTTTCAGAAGTGAAATTCTCGTTAATATTAGAAAATTTTTAGACCTTTGACTAGATTTTTCAAAAAAATTATTTTTTTGAAAAATCTAGTCAAAGGTTTAAATTTTTTTTAATTTTAACGAGAATTTCACTTCTGAAACAAAGGGAAATTTCCAAAAAAAAAAAAAAAATTGTTTTTTACGCGTTTCGCATGAAATCTGACACTTTCGAAAAAAAATATTTTTTTGAAAAATCTAGTCAAAGGTCTAAAAATTTTCTAATTTTAACAAGAATTTCACTTCTGAAACAAAGGGAAAAATTTCCAAAAAAAAAAAAAAATATTTGTTTTTTACGCGTTTCGCATGAAATCTGACACTTTCGAAAAAAATTATTTTTTTTGAAAAATCTAGTCAAAGGTCTAAAAAATTTCTAATTTTAACGAGAATTTCACTTCTGAAACAAAGAAAAATTTCCAAAAAAAAAAAATATTTGTTTTTTACGCGTTTCGCATGAAATCTGACACTTTCAAAAAAAATTATTTTTTTGAAAAATCTAGTCAAAGGTTTAAAATTTTTTTAATTTTAACGAGAATTTCACTTCTGAATAATATAATATAATTTTTTTTCGAAAGTGTCAGATTTCATGCGAAACGCGTAAAAAACAAATATTTTTTTTTTTTTGGAAATTTTTCCCTTTGTTTCAGAAGTGAAATTCTCGTAAAATTAGAAAATTTTTAGACCTTTGACTAGATTTTTCAAAAAAATAATTTTTTTCGAAAGTGTCAGATTTCATGCGAAACGCGTAAAAAACAAATATTTTTTTTTTTTTTGGAAATTTCCCTTTGTTTCAGAAGTGAAATTCTCGTTAAAATTAGAAAATTTTTAGACCTTTGACTAGATTTTTCAAAAAAATAATTTTTTTCGAAAGTGTCAGATTTCATGCGAAACGCGTAAAAAACAAATATTTTTTTTTTTTTTGGAAATTTCCTTTTGTTTCAGAAGTGAAATTCTCGTTAAAATTAGAAAATTTTTAGACCTTTGACTAGATTTTTCAAAAAAATATTTTTTTTCGAAAGTGTCAGATTTCATGCGAAACGCGTAAAAAACAAATATTTTTTTTTTTTTGGAAATTTCCCTTTGTTTCAGAAGTGAAATTCTCGTTAAAATTAGAACATTTTTAGACCTTTGACTAGATTTTTCAAAAAAATAATTTTTTTCGAAAGTGTCAGATTTCATGCGAAACGCGTAAAAAACAAGTATTTTTTTTTTTTTTGGAAATTTTTCCCTTTGTTTCAGAAGTGATATTCTTGTTAAAATTAGAAAATTTTTAGACCTTTGACTAGATTTTTCAAAAAAATATTTTTTTTAAAAGTGTCAGATTTCATGCGAAACGCGTAAAAAACAAATATTTTTTTTTTTTTGGAAATTTCCCTTTGTTTCAGAAGTAAAATTCTCGTTAAAATTAGAAAATTTTTAGACCTTTGACTAGATTTTTCAAAAAAATAATTTTTTTCGAAAGTGTCAGATTTCATGCGAAACGCGTAAAAAACAAATATTTTTTTTTTTTTGGAAATTTTTGTTTGTTTCAGAAGTGAAATTTTCGTTAAAATTAAAAAATTTTTAAACCTTTGACTAGATTTTTCAAAAAAATAATTTTTTTCGAAAGTGTCAGATTTCATGCGAAACGCGTAAAAAACAATTTTTTTTTTTTTTTTTGGAAATTTCCCTTTGTTTCAGAAGTGAAATTCTCGTTAAAATTAGAAAATTTTTAGACCTTTGACTAGATTTTTCAAAAAAATAATTTTTTTCGAAAGTGTCAGATTTCATGCGAAACGCGTAAAAAACAATTTTTTTTTTTTTTTTGGAAATTTCCCTTTGTTTCAGAAGTGAAATTCTTGTAAAATTAGAAAATTTTTAGACCTTTGACTAGATTTTTCAAAAAAATAATTTTTTTCGAAAGTGTCAGATTTCATGCGAAACGCGTAAAAAACAAATATTTTTTTTTTTTTGGAAATTTCCCTTTGTTTCAGAAGTGAAATTCTCGTTAAAATTAGAAAATTTTAAGATCTTTGACTAGATTTTTCAAAAAAATATTTTTTTTCGAAAGTTTCAGCTTTTATGCGAAACGCGTAAAAAACAATTTTTTTTTTTTTTTTGGAAATTTCCTTTTGTTTCAGAAGTGAAATTCTCGTTAAAATTAGAAAATTTTTAGACCTTTGACTAGATTTTTCAAAAAAATTATTTTTTTGAAAAATCTAGTCAAAGGTTTAAATTTTTTTTAATTTTAACGAGAATTTCACTTCTGAAACAAAGGGAAATTTCCAAAAAAAAAAAAAAAATTGTTTTTTACGCGTTTCGCATGAAATCTGACACTTTCGAAAAAAAATATTTTTTTGAAAAATCTAGTCAAAGGTCTAAAAATTTTCTAATTTTAACAAGAATTTCACTTCTGAAACAAAGGGAAAAATTTCCAAAAAAAAAAAAAAATATTTGTTTTTTACGCGTTTCGCATGAAATCTGACACTTTCGAAAAAAATTATTTTTTTTGAAAAATCTAGTCAAAGGTCTAAAAAATTTCTAATTTTAACGAGAATTTCACTTCTGAAACAAAGAAAAATTTCCAAAAAAAAAAATATTTGTTTTTTACGCGTTTCGCATGAAATCTGACACTTTCAAAAAAAATTATTTTTTTGAAAAATCTAGTCAAAGGTTTAAAATTTTTTTAATTTTAACGAGAATTTCACTTCTGAATAATATAATATAATTTTTTTTCGAAAGTGTCAGATTTCATGCGAAACGCGTAAAAAACAAATATTTTTTTTTTTTTGGAAATTTTTCCCTTTGTTTCAGAAGTGAAATTCTCGTAAAATTAGAAAATTTTTAGACCTTTGACTAGATTTTTCAAAAAAATATTTTTTTTCGAAAGTGTCAGATTTCATGCGAAACGCGTAAAAAACAAATATTTTTTTTTTTTTTGGAAATTTCCCTTTGTTTCAGAAGTGAAATTCTCGTTAAAATTAGAAAATTTTTAGACCTTTGACTAGATTTTTCAAAAAAATAATTTTTTTCGAAAGTGTCAGATTTCATGCGAAACGCGTAAAAAACAAATATTTTTTTTTTTTTTGGAAATTTCCTTTTGTTTCAGAAGTGAAATTCTCGTTAAAATTAGAAAATTATTAGACCTTTGACTAGATTTTTCAAAAAAATATTTTTTTTCGAAAGTGTCAGATTTCATGCGAAACGCGTAAAAAACAAATATTTTTTTTTTTTTGGAAATTTCCCTTTGTTTCAGAAGTGAAATTCTCGTTAAAATTAGAACATTTTTAGACCTTTGACTAGATTTTTCAAAAAAATAATTTTTTTCGAAAGTGTCAGATTTCATGCGAAACGCGTAAAAAACAAGTATTTTTTTTTTTTTTGGAAATTTTTCCCTTTGTTTCAGAAGTGATATTCTTGTTAAAATTAGAAAATTTTTAGACCTTTGACTAGATTTTTCAAAAAAATATTTTTTTTAAAAGTGTCAGATTTCATGCGAAACGCGTAAAAAACAAATATTTTTTTTTTTTTGGAAATTTCCCTTTGTTTCAGAAGTAAAATTCTCGTTAAAATTAGAAAATTTTTAGACCTTTGACTAGATTTTTCAAAAAAATAATTTTTTTCGAAAGTGTCAGATTTCATGCGAAACGCGTAAAAAACAAATATTTTTTTTTTTTTGGAAATTTTTGTTTGTTTCAGAAGTGAAATTTTCGTTAAAATTAAAAAAATTTTAAACCTTTGACTAGATTTTTCAAAAAAATATTTTTTTTCGAAAGTGTCAGATTTCATGCGAAACGCGTAAAAAACAATTTTTTTTTTTTTTTTTGGAAATTTCCCTTTGTTTCAGAAGTGAAATTCTCGTTAAAATTAGAAAATTTTTAGACCTTTGACTAGATTTTTCAAAAAAATAATTTTTTTCGAAAGTGTCAGATTTCATGCGAAACGCGTAAAAAACAATTTTTTTTTTTTTTTTGGAAATTTCCCTTTGTTTCAGAAGTGAAATTCTTGTAAAATTAGAAAATTTTTAGACCTTTGACTAGATTTTTCAAAAAAATAATTTTTTTCGAAAGTGTCAGATTTCATGCGAAACGCGTAAAAAACAATTTTTTTTTTTTTTTTTGGAAATTTCCCTTTGTTTCAGAAGTGAAATTCTCGTTAAAATTAGAAAATTTTTAGACCTTGACTAGATTTTTCAAAAAAATAATTTTTTTCGAAAGTGTCAGATTTCATGCGAAACGCGTAAAAAACAAATATTTTTTTTTTTTTTGGAATTTTCCCTTTGTTTCAGAAGTGAAATTCTCGTTAAAATTAAAAAATTTTAAACCTTTGACTAGATTTTTCAAAAAAATATTTTTTTTCGAAAGTGTCAGATTTCATGCGAAACGCGTAAAAACAAATATTTTTTTTTTTTTTTTGGAAATTTCCCTTTGTTTCAGAAGTGAAATTTTCGTTAAAATTAGAAAATTTTTAGACCTTTGACTAGATTTTTCAAAAAAATAATTTTTTTCGAAAGTGTCAGATTTCATGCGAAACGCGTAAAAAACAAATATTTTTTTTTTTTTTTGGAAATTATCCTTTGTTTCAGAAGTGAAATTCTCGTTAAAATTAGAAAATTTTTAGACCTTGACTAGATTTTTCAAAAAAATAATTTTTTTCGAAAGTGTCAGATTTCATGCGAAACGCGTAAAAAACAAATATTTTTTTTTTTTTTGGAATTTTCCCTTTGTTTCAGAAGTGAAATTCTTGTAAAATTAGAAAATTTTTAGACCTTTGACTAGATTTTTCAAAAAAATAATTTTTTTCGAAAGTGTCAGATTTCATGCGAAACGCGTAAAAAACAAATTTTTTTTTTTTTTTGGAAATTTCCCTTTGTTTCAGAAGTGAAATTCTCGTTAAAATTAGAAAACTTTTAGACCTTTGACTAGATTTTTCAAAAAAATAATTTTTTTCGAAAGTGTCAGATTTCATGCGAAACGCGTAAAAAACAAATTTTTTTTTTTTTTGGAAATTTTTCTTTGTTTCAGAAGTGAAATTCTCGTTAAAATTAAAAAATTTTAAACCTTTGACTAGATTTTTCAAAAAAATATTTTTTTTCGAAAGTGTCAGATTTCATGCGAAACGCGTAAAAAACAATTTCTTTTTTTTTTTTTTGGAAATTTCCCTTTGTTTCAGAAGTGAAATTTTTGTTAAAACTAGAAAATTTTTAGACCTTTGACTAGATTTTTCAAAAAAATATTTTTTTTCGAAAGTGTCAGATTTCATGCGAAACGCGTAAAAAACAAATATTTTTTTTTTTTTTGGAAATTTCCCTTTGTTTCAGAAGTGAAATTCTCGTTAAAATTAGAAAATTTTTAGACCTTGACTAGATTTTTCAAAAAAATAATTTTTTTCGAAAGTGTCAGATTTCATGCGAAACGCGTAAAAAACAAATATTTTTTTTTTTTTGAAATTTTCCCTTTGTTTCAGAAGTGAAATTCTTGTAAAATTAGAAAATTTTTAGACCTTTGACTAGATTTTTCAAAAAAATAATTTTTTTTGAAAGTGTCAGATTTCATGCGAAACGCGTAAAAAACAATTTTTTTTTTTTTTTTGGAAATTTCCCTTTGTTTCAGAAGTGAAATTCTCGTTAAAATTAGAAAATTTTTAGACCTTTGACTAGATTTTTCAAAAAAATAATTTTTTTCGAAAGTGTCAGATTTCATGCGAAACGCGTAAAAAACAATTTTTTTTTTTTTTGGAAATTTCCTTTTGTTTCAGAAGTGAAATTCTCGTTAAAATTAAAAAAATTTTAAACCTTTTTCGAAAGTGTCAGATTTCATGCGAAACGCGTAAAAAACAATTTTTTTTTTTTTTTGGAAATTTCCCTTTGTTTCAGAAGTGAAATTCTCGTTAAAATTAGAAAATTTTTAGACCTTTGACTAGATTTTTCAAAAAAATAATTTTTTTCGAAAGTGTCAGATTTCATGCAAAACGCGTAAAAAACAATTTTTTTTTTTTTTTGGAAATTTCCCTTTGTTTCAGAAGTGAAATTCTCGTTAAAATTAGAAAATTTTTAGACCTTTGACTAGATTTTTCAAAAAAATAATTTTTTTCGAAAGTGTCAGATTTCATGCGAAACGCGTAAAAAACAAATATTTTTTTTTTTTGGAAAATTTTCTTTGTTTCAGAAGTGAAATTCTCGTTAAAATTAAAAAAAATTTAAACCTTTGACTAGATTTTTCAAAAAAATAATTCTTTTCGAAAGTGTCAGATTTCATGCGAAACGCGTAAAAAACAAATATTTTTTTTTTTTTTTGGAAATTTCCCTTTGTTTCAGAAGTGAAATTTTTGTTAAAATTAGAAAATTTTTAGACCTTTGACTAGATTTTTCAAAAAAATAATTTTTTTCGAAAGTGTCAGATTTCATGCGAAACGCGTAAAAAACAAATTTTTTTTTTTTTTTGGAAATTTCCTTTTGTTTCAGAAGTGAAATTCTCGTTAAAATGAAAAAATTTTTAGACCTTTGACTAGATTTTTCAAAAAAATATTTTTTTTCGAAAGTGTCAGATTTCATGCGAAACGCGTAAAAAACAAATATTTTTTTTTTTTTGAAATTTCCCTTTGTTTCAGAAGTGAAATTCTTGCAAAATTAGAAAATTTTTAGACCTTTGACTAGATTTTTCAAAAAAATAATTTTTTTCGAAAGTGTCAGATTTCATGCGAAACGCTTAAAAAACAATTTTTTTTTTTTTGGAAATTTCCCTTTGTTTCAGAAGTGAAATTCTCGTTAAAATTAGAAAATTTTTAGACCTTTGACTAGATTTTTCAAAAAAATAATTTTTTTCGAAAGTGTCAGATTTCATGCGAAACGCGTAAAATACAATTTTTTTTTTTTTTTTGAAAATTTTCCTTTGTTTCAGAAGTGAAATTCTCGTTAAAATTAGAAAATTTTTAGACCTTTGACTAGATTTTTCAAAAAAATAATTTTTTTCGAAAGTGTCAGATTTCATGCGAAACGCGTAAAAAACAAATATTTTTTTTTTTTTGGAAATTTTTCTTTGTTTCAGAAGTGAAATTCTCGTTAAAATTAGAAAATTTTTAGACCTTTGACTAGATTTTTCAAAAAAATAATTTTTTTCGAAAGTGTCAGATTTCATGCGAAACGCGTAAAAAACAAATATTTTTTTTTTTTGGAAAATTTTCTTTGTTTCAGAAGTGAAATTCTCGTTAAAATTAAAAAAAATTTAAACCTTTGACTAGATTTTTCAAAAAAATAATTCTTTTCGAAAGTGTCAGATTTCATGCGAAACGCGTAAAAAACAAATATTTTTTTTTTTTTTGGAAATTTCCTTTTGTTTCAGAAGTGAAATTCTCGTTAAAATTAGAAAATTTTTAGACCTTTGACTAGATTTTTCAAAAAAATATTTTTTTTTCGAAAGTGTCAGATTTCATGCGAAACGCGTAAAAAACAAATATTTTTTTTTTTTTGGAAATTTCCCTTTGTTTCAGAAGTGAAATTCTCGTTAAAATTAGAAAATTTTTAGACCTTTGACTAGATTTTTCAAAAAAATAATTTTTTTCGAAAGTGTCAGATTTCATGCAAAACGCGTAAAAAACAATTTTTTTTTTTTTTTGGAAATTTCCCTTTGTTTCAGAAGTGAAATTCTCGTTAAAATTAGAAAATTTTTAGACCTTTGACTAGATTTTTCAAAAAAATAATTTTTTTCGAAAGTGTCAGATTTCATGCGAAACGCGTAAAAAACAAATATTTTTTTTTTTTTGGAAAATTTTCTTTGTTTCAGAAGTGAAATTCTCGTTAAAATTAAAAAAAATTTAAACCTTTGACTAGATTTTTCAAAAAAATAATTCTTTTCGAAAGTGTCAGATTTCATGCGAAACGCGTAAAAAACAAATATTTTTTTTTTTTTTTGGAAATTTCCCTTTGTTTCAGAAGTGAAATTTTTGTTAAAATTAGAAAATTTTTAGACCTTTGACTAGATTTTTCAAAAAAATAATTTTTTTCGAAAGTGTCAGATTTCATGCGAAACGCGTAAAAAACAATTTTTTTTTTTTTTTGGAAATTTCCTTTTGTTTCAGAAGTGAAATTCTCGTTAAAATGAAAAAATTTTTAGACCTTTGACTAGATTTTTCAAAAAAATATTTTTTTTCGAAAGTGTCAGATTTCATGCGAAACGCGTAAAAAACAAATATTTTTTTTTTTTTTGAAATTTCCCTTTGTTTCAGAAGTGAAATTCTTGCAAAATTAGAAAATTTTTAGACCTTTGACTAGATTTTTCAAAAAAATAATTTTTTTCGAAAGTGTCAGATTTCATGCGAAACGCTTAAAAAACAATTTTTTTTTTTTTTGGAAATTTCCCTTTGTTTCAGAAGTGAAATTCTCGTTAAAATTAGAAAATTTTTAGACCTTTGACTAGATTTTTCAAAAAAATATTTTTTTTCGAAAGTGTCAGATTTCATGCGAAACGCGTAAAATACAATTTTTTTTTTTTTTTTGAAAATTTTCCTTTGTTTCAGAAGTGAAATTCTCGTTAAAATTAGAAAATTTTTAGACCTTTGACTAGATTTTTCAAAAAAATAATTTTTTTCGAAAGTGTCAGATTTCATGCGAAACGCGTAAAAAACAAATATTTTTTTTTTTTTGGAAATTTTTCTTTGTTTCAGAAGTGAAATTCTCGTTAAAATTAAAAAAAATTTAAACCTTTGACTAGATTTTTCAAAAAAATAATTTTTTTCGAAAGTGTCAGATTTCATGCGAAACGCGTAAAAAACAAATATTTTTTTTTTTTTTTGAAAATTTCCCTTTGTTTCAGAAGTGAAATTTTTGTTAAAATTAGAAAATTTTTAGACCTTTGACTAGATTTTTCAAAAAAATAATTTTTTTCGAAAGTGTCAGATTTCATGCGAAACGCGTAAAAAACAAATATTTTTTTTTTTTTTTGGAATTTTCCCTTTGTTTCAGAAGTGAAATTCTCGTTAAAATTAGAAAATTTTTAGACCTTGACTAGATTTTTCAAAAAAATATTTTTTTTCGAAAGTGTCAGATTTCATGCGAAACGCGTAAAAAACAATTTTTTTTTTTTTTTTTTGAAATTTCCCTTTGTTTCAGAAGTAAAATTCTCGTTAAAATTAGAAAATTTTTAGACCTTTGACTAGATTTTTCAAAAAAATAATTTTTTTCGAAAGTGTCAGATTTCATGCGAAACGCGTAAAAAACAAATATTTTTTTTTTTTTTGGAAATTTCCCTTTGTTTCAGAAGTGAAATTTTCGTTAAAATTAGAAAATTTTTAACCTTTGACTAGATTTTTCAAAAAAATAATTTTTTTCGAAAGTGTCAGATTTCATGCGAAACGCGTAAAAAACAATTTTTTTTTTTTTTTTTTTGAAATTTCCCTTTGTTTCAGAAGTAAAATTCTCGTTAAAATTAGAAAATTTTTAGACCTTTGACTAGATTTTTCAAAAAAATATTTTTTTTCGAAAGTGTCAGATTTCATGCGAAACGCGTAAAAAACAATTTTTTTTTTTTTTTTGAAATTTTTCCCTTTGTTTCAGAAGTGAAATTCTCGTTAAAATTAGAAAATTTTTAGACCTTTGACTAGAGTTTTCAAAAAAATAATTTTTTTCGAAAGTGTCAGATTTCATGCGAAACGCGTAAAAAACAAATATTTTTTTTTTTGGAAATTTCCCTTTGTTTCAGAAGTGAAATTCTCGTTAAAGTTAAATTTTTTTTAAACCTTTGACTAGATTTTTCAAAAAAATAATTTTTTTCGAAAGTGTCAGATTTCATGCGAAACGCGTAAAAAACAAATATTTTTTTTTTTTTTTGAAATTTCCCTTTGTTTCAGAAGTGAAAATCTCGTTAAAATTAAAAATTTTTTAGACCTTTGACTAGATTTTTCAAAAAAATATTTTTTTTCGAAAGTGTCAGATTTCATGCGAAACGCGTAAAAAACAAATATTTTTTTTTTTTTGGAAATTTTTGTTTGTTTCAGAAGTGAAATTTTCGTTAAAATTAAAAAAAATTTAAACCTTTGACTAGATTTTTCAAAAAAATAATTTTTTTCGAAAGTGTCAGATTTCATGCGAAACGCGTAAAAAACAATTTTTTTTTTTTTTTTTGGAAATTTCCCTTTGTTTCAGAAGTGAAATTCTCGTTAAAATTAAAAAATTTTTAGACTTGACTAGATTTTTCAAAAAAATAATTTTTTTCGAAAGTGTCAGATTTCATGCGAAACGCGTAAAAAACAAATATTTTTTTTTTTTTGGAAATTTCCCTTTGTTTCAGAAGTGAAATTCTCGTTAAAATTAAAAAAAAACTTAAACCTTGACTAGATTTTTCAAAAAAATAATTTTTTTCGAAAGTGTCAGATTTCATGCGAAACGCGTAAAAAACAAATATTTTTTTTTTTTTTTGGAAATTTCCCTTTGTTTCAGAAGTGAAATTTTTGTTAAAATTAGAAAATTTTCAGACCTTTGACTAGATTTTTCAAAAAAATAATTTTTTTCGAAAGTGTCAGATTTCATGCGAAACGCGTAAAAAACAATTTTTTTTTTTTTGTGAAATTTCCCTTTGTTTCAGAAGTAAAATTCTCGTTAAAATTAGAAAATTTTTAGACCTTTGACTAGATTTTTCAAAAAAATAATTTTTTTCGAAAGTGTCAGATTTCATGCGAAACGCGTAAAAAACAAATATTTTTTTTTTTTTTTTGGAAATTTTTCCCTTTGTTTCAGAAGTGAAATTCTCGTTAAAATTAGAAAATTTTTAGACCTTTGACTAGAGTTTTCAAAAAAATAATTTTTTTCGAAAGTGTCAGATTTCATGCGAAACGCGTAAAAAACAAATTTTTTTTTTTTTTTTGGAAATTTTTCCCTTTGTTTCAGAAGTGAAATTCTCGTTAAAATTAGAAAATTTTTAGACCTTTGACTAGATTTTTCAAAAAAATAATTTTTTTCAAAAGTGTCAGATTTCATGCGAAACGCGTAAAAAACAAATATTTTTATTTTTTTTTTTGGAAATTTCCCTTTGTTTCAGAAGTGAAATTTTCGTTAAAATTAGAAAATTTTTAACCTTTGACTAGATTTTTCAAAAAAATATTTTTTTTCGAAAGTGTCAGATTTCATGCGAAACGCGTAAAAAACAATTTTTTTTTTTTTTTTGAAATTTCCCTTTGTTTCAGAAGTAAAATTCTCGTTAAAATTAGAAAATTTTTAGACCTTTGACTAGATTTTTCAAAAAAATAATTTTTTTCGAAAGTGTCAGATTTCATGCGAAACGCGTAAAAAACAAATATTTTTTTTTTTTTTTTGGAAATTTCCCTTTGTTTCAGAAGTGAAATTTTTGTTAAAATTAGAAAATTTTCAGACCTTTGACTAGATTTTTCAAAAAAATAATTTTTTTCGAAAGTGTCAGATTTCATGCGAAACGCGTAAAAAACAATTTTTTTTTTTTTTTGAAATTTCCCTTTGTTTCAGAAGTAAAATTCTCGTTAAAATTAGAAAATTTTTAGACCTTTAACTAGATTTTTCAAAAAAATAATTTTTTTCGAAAGTGTCAGATTTCATGCGAAACGCGTAAAAAACAAATATTTTTTTTTTTTTTTTGGAAATTTTTCCCTTTGTTTCAGAAGTGAAATTCTCGTTAAAATTAGAAAATTTTAAGACCTTTGACTAGAGTTTTCAAAAAAATAATTTTTTTCGAAAGTGTCAGATTTCATGCGAAACGCGTAAAAAACAAATATTTTTTTTTTTTTTTGAAATTTCCCTTTGTTTCAGAAGTAAAATTCTCGTTAAAATTAGAAAATTTTTAGACCTTTGACTAGATTTTTCAAAAAAATATTTTTTTTCGAAAGTGTCAGATTTCATGCGAAACGCGTAAAAAACAATTTTTTTTTTTTTTTTTGAAATTTTCCTTTGTTTCAGAAGTAAAATTCTCGTTAAAATTAGAAAATTTTTAGACCTTTGACTATATTTTTCAAAAAAATAATTTTTTTCGAAAGTGTCAGATTTCATGCGAAACGCGTAAAAAACAAATATTTTTTTTTTTTGGAAATTTCCCTTTGTTTCAGAAGTGAAATTTTCGTTAAAATTAGAAAATTTTTAACCTTTGACTAGATTTTTCAAAAAAATAATTTTTTTCGAAAGTGTCAGATTTCATGCGAAACGCGTAAAAAACAATTTTTTTTTTTTTTTTTGAAATTTTTCCCTTTGTTTCAGAAGTGAAATTCTCGTTAAAATTAGAAAATTTTTAGACCTTTGACTAGAGTAAAAAACAATTTTTTTTTTTTTTTGTGAAATTTCCCTTTGTTTCAGAAGTAAAATTCTCGTTAAAATTAGAAAATTTTTAGACCTTTGACTAGATTTTTCAAAAAAATATTTTTTTTCGAAAGTGTCAGATTTCATGCGAAACGCGTAAAAAACAATTTTTTTTTTTTTTTTGGAAATTTTTCCCTTTGTTTCAGAAGTGAAATTCTCGTTAAAATTAGAAAATTTTTAGACCTTTGACTAGAGTTTTCAAAAAAATAATTTTTTTCGAAAGTGTCAGATTTCATGCGAAACGCGTAAAAAACAAATTTTTTTTTTTTTTTTGGAAATTTTTCCCTTTGTTTCAGAAGTGAAATTCTCGTTAAAATTAGAAAATTTTTAGACCTTTGACTAGATTTTTCAAAAAAATAATTTTTTTCAAAAGTGTCAGATTTCATGCGAAACGCGTAAAAAACAAATATTTTTATTTTTTTTTTGGAAATTTCCCTTTGTTTCAGAAGTGAAATTTTCGTTAAAATTAGAAAATTTTTAACCTTTGACTAGATTTTTCAAAAAAATATTTTTTTTCGAAAGTGTCAGATTTCATGCGAAACGCGTAAAAAACAATTTTTTTTTTTTTTTTGAAATTTCCCTTTGTTTCAGAAGTAAAATTCTCGTTAAAATTAGAAAATTTTTAGACCTTTGACTAGATTTTTCAAAAAAATAATTTTTTTCGAAAGTGTCAGATTTCATGCGAAACGCGTAAAAAACAAATATTTTTTTTTTTTTTTTGGAAATTTCCCTTTGTTTCAGAAGTGAAATTTTTGTTAAAATTAGAAAATTTTCAGACCTTTGACTAGATTTTTCAAAAAAATAATTTTTTTCGAAAGTGTCAGATTTCATGCGAAACGCGTAAAAAACAATTTTTTTTTTTTTTTGAAATTTCCCTTTGTTTCAGAAGTAAAATTCTCGTTAAAATTAGAAAATTTTTAGACCTTTAACTAGATTTTTCAAAAAAATAATTTTTTTCGAAAGTGTCAGATTTCATGCGAAACGCGTAAAAAACAAATATTTTTTTTTTTTTTTTGGAAATTTTTCCCTTTGTTTCAGAAGTGAAATTCTCGTTAAAATTAGAAAATTTTTAGACCTTTGACTAGAGTTTTCAAAAAAATAATTTTTTTCGAAAGTGTCAGATTTCATGCGAAACGCGTAAAAAACAAATATTTTTTTTTTTTTTTGAAATTTCCCTTTGTTTCAGAAGTAAAATTCTCGTTAAAATTAGAAAATTTTTAGACCTTTGACTAGATTTTTCAAAAAAATATTTTTTTTCGAAAGTGTCAGATTTCATGCGAAACGCGTAAAAAACAATTTTTTTTTTTTTTTTTGAAATTTCCCTTTGTTTCAGAAGTAAAATTCTCGTTAAAATTAGAAAATTTTTAGACCTTTGACTATATTTTTCAAAAAAATAATTTTTTTCGAAAGTGTCAGATTTCATGCGAAACGCGTAAAAAACAAATATTTTTTTTTTTTGGAAATTTCCCTTTGTTTCAGAAGTGAAATTTTCGTTAAAATTAGAAAATTTTTAACCTTTGACTAGATTTTTCAAAAAAATAATTTTTTTCGAAAGTGTCAGATTTCATGCGAAACGCGTAAAAAACAATTTTTTTTTTTTTTTTTGAAATTTTTCCCTTTGTTTCAGAAGTGAAATTCTCGTTAAAATTAGAAAATTTTTAGACCTTTGACTAGAGTAAAAAACAATTTTTTTTTTTTTTTTGTGAAATTTCCCTTTGTTTCAGAAGTAAAATTCTCGTTAAAATTAGAAAATTTTTAGACCTTTGACTAGATTTTTCAAAAAAATATTTTTTTTCGAAAGTGTCAGATTTCATGCGAAACGCGTAAAAAACAATTTTTTTTTTTTTTTTGGAAATTTTTCCCTTTGTTTCAGAAGTGAAATTCTCGTTAAAATTAGAAAATTTTTAGACCTTTGACTAGAGTTTTCAAAAAAATAATTTTTTTCGAAAGTGTCAGATTTCATGCGAAACGCGTAAAAAACAAATTTTTTTTTTTTTTTTGGAAATTTTTCCCTTTGTTTCAGAAGTGAAATTCTCGTTAAAATTAGAAAATTTTTAGACCTTTGACTAGATTTTTCAAAAAAATAATTTTTTTCAAAAGTGTCAGATTTCATGCGAAACGCGTAAAAAACAAATATTTTTATTTTTTTTTTGGAAATTTCCCTTTGTTTCAGAAGTGAAATTTTCGTTAAAATTAGAAAATTTTTAACCTTTGACTAGATTTTTCAAAAAAATATTTTTTTTCGAAAGTGTCAGATTTCATGCGAAACGCGTAAAAAACAATTTTTTTTTTTTTTTTGAAATTTCCCTTTGTTTCAGAAGTAAAATTCTCGTTAAAATTAGAAAATTTTTAGACCTTTGACTAGATTTTTCAAAAAAATAATTTTTTTCGAAAGTGTCAGATTTCATGCGAAACGCGTAAAAAACAAATATTTTTTTTTTTTTTTTGGAAATTTCCCTTTGTTTCAGAAGTGAAATTTTTGTTAAAATTAGAAAATTTTCAGACCTTTGACTAGATTTTTCAAAAAAATAATTTTTTTCGAAAGTGTCAGATTTCATGCGAAACGCGTAAAAAACAATTTTTTTTTTTTTTTGAAATTTTCCTTTGTTTCAGAAGTAAAATTCTCGTTAAAATTAGAAAATTTTTAGACCTTTAACTAGATTTTTCAAAAAAATAATTTTTTTCGAAAGTGTCAGATTTCATGCGAAACGCGTAAAAAACAAATATTTTTTTTTTTTTTTTGGAAATTTTTCCCTTTGTTTCAGAAGTGAAATTCTCGTTAAAATTAGAAAATTTTAAGACCTTTGACTAGAGTTTTCAAAAAAATAATTTTTTTCGAAAGTGTCAGATTTCATGCGAAACGCGTAAAAAACAAATATTTTTTTTTTTTTTGAAATTTCCCTTTGTTTCAGAAGTAAAATTCTCGTTAAAATTAGAAAATTTTTAGACCTTTGACTAGATTTTTCAAAAAAATATTTTTTTTCGAAAGTGTCAGATTTCATGCGAAACGCGTAAAAAACAATTTTTTTTTTTTTTTTGAAATTTCCCTTTGTTTCAGAAGTAAAATTCTCGTTAAAATTAGAAAATTTTTAGACCTTTGACTATATTTTTCAAAAAAATAATTTTTTTCGAAAGTGTCAGATTTCATGCGAAACGCGTAAAAAACAAATATTTTTTTTTTTGGAAATTTCCCCTTGTTTCAGAAGTGAAATTTTCGTTAAAATTAGAAAATTTTTAACCTTTGACTAGATTTTTCAAAAAAATAATTTTTTTCGAAAGTGTCAGATTTCATGCGAAACGCGTAAAAAACAATTTTTTTTTTTTTTTTTTGAAATTTTTCCCTTTGTTTCAGAAGTGAAATTCTCGTTAAAATTAGAAAATTTTTAGACCTTTGACTAGAGTAAAAAACAATTTTTTTTTTTTTTTTTTGAAATTTCCCTTTGTTTCAGAAGTAAAATTCTCGTTAAAATTAGAAAATTTTTAGACCTTTGACTAGATTTTTCAAAAAAATAATTTTTTTCGAAAGTGTCAGATTTCATGCGAAACGCGTAAAAAACAATTTTTTTTTTTTTTTTGGAAATTTTTCCCTTTGTTTCAGAAGTAAAATTCTCGTTAAAATTAGAAAATTTTTAGACCTTTAACTAGATTTTTCAAAAAAATAATTTTTTTCGAAAGTGTCAGATTTCATGCGAAACGCGTAAAAAACAAATATTTTTTTTTTTTTTTTGGAAATTTTTCCCTTTGTTTCAGAAGTGAAATTCTCGTTAAAATTAGAAAATTTTAAGACCTTTGACTAGAGTTTTCAAAAAAATATTTTTTTCGAAAGTGTCAGATTTCATGCGAAACGCGTAAAAAACAAATATTTTTTTTTTTTTTTGAAATTTCCCTTTGTTTCAGAAGTAAAATTCTCGTTAAAATTAGAAAATTTTTAGACCTTTGACTAGATTTTTCAAAAAAATATTTTTTTTCGAAAGTGTCAGATTTCATGCGAAACGCGTAAAAAACAATTTTTTTTTTTTTTTTTGAAATTTCCCTTTGTTTCAGAAGTAAAATTCTCGTTAAAATTAGAAAATTTTTAGACCTTTGACTAGATTTTTCAAAAAAATAATTTTTTTCGAAAGTGTCAGATTTCATGCGAAACGCGTAAAAAACAATTTTTTTTTTTTTTGGAAATTTCCCTTTGTTTCAGAAGTGAAATTCTCGTTAAAATTAGAAAATTTTTAGACCTTTGACTAGATTTTTCAAAAAAATAATTTTTTTCGAAAGTGTCAGATTTCATGCGAAACGCGTAAAAAACAAATATTTTTTTTTTTTTTTTGGAAATTTCCCTTTGTTTCAGAAGTGAAATTCTCGTTAAAATTAGAAAATTTTTAGACCTTTGACTAGATTTTTCAAAAAAATATTTTTTTTCGAAAGTGTCAGATTTTATGCGAAACGCGTAAAAAACAAATTTTTTTTTTTTTTTTGGAAATTTTCCTTTGTTTCAGAAGTGAATTTCTCGGTAAAATTAGAAAATTTTTAGACCTTTGACTAGATTATTCAAAAAAATATTTTTTTTCGAAAGTGTCAGATTTCATGCGAAACGCGTAAAAAACAAATATTTTTTTTTTTTGGAAATTTCCCTTTGTTTCAGAAGTGAAATTCTTGTAAAATTAGAAAATTTTTAGACTTTTGACTAGATTTTTCAAAAAAATAATTTTTTTCGAAAGTGTCAGATTTCATGCGAAACGCGTAAAAAACAATTTTTTTTTTTTTTGGAAATTTTCCTTTGTTTCAGAAGTGAAATTCTCGTTAAAATTAGAAAATTTTTAGACCTTTGACTAGATTTTTCAAAAAAATAATTTTTTTCGAAAGTGTCAGATTTCATGCGAAACGCGTAAAAAACAAATATTTTTTTTTTTTGGAAATTTCCCCTTGTTTCAGAAGTGAAATTTTCGTTAAAATTAGAAAATTTTTAACCTTTGACTAGATTTTTCAAAAAAATAATTTTTTTCGAAAGTGTCAGATTTCATGCGAAACGCGTAAAAAACAATTTTTTTTTTTTTTTTTGAAATTTTTCCCTTTGTTTCAGAAGTGAAATTCTCGTTAAAATTAGAAAATTTTTAGACCTTTGACTAGAGTAAAAAACAATTTTTTTTTTTTTTTTTTGAAATTTCCCTTTGTTTCAGAAGTAAAATTCTCGTTAAAATTAGAAAATTTTTAGACCTTTGACTAGATTTTTCAAAAAAATAATTTTTTTCGAAAGTGTCAGATTTCATGCGAAACGCGTAAAAAACAATTTTTTTTTTTTTTTTGGAAATTTTTCCCTTTGTTTCAGAAGTAAAATTCTCGTTAAAATTAGAAAATTTTTAGACCTTTAACTAGATTTTTCAAAAAAATAATTTTTTTCGAAAGTGTCAGATTTCATGCGAAACGCGTAAAAAACAAATATTTTTTTTTTTTTTTTGGAAATTTTTCCCTTTGTTTCAGAAGTGAAATTCTCGTTAAAATTAGAAAATTTTAAGACCTTTGACTAGAGTTTTCAAAAAAATAATTTTTTTCGAAAGTGTCAGATTTCATGCGAAACGCGTAAAAAACAAATATTTTTTTTTTTTTTTGAAATTTCCCTTTGTTTCAGAAGTAAAATTCTCGTTAAAATTAGAAAATTTTTAGACCTTTGACTAGATTTTTCAAAAAAATATTTTTTTTCGAAAGTGTCAGATTTCATGCGAAACGCGTAAAAAACAATTTTTTTTTTTTTTTTTGAAATTTCCCTTTGTTTCAGAAGTAAAATTCTCGTTAAAATTAGAAAATTTTTAGACCTTTGACTATATTTTTCAAAAAAATAATTTTTTTCGAAAGTGTCAGATTTCATGCGAAACGCGTAAAAAACAAATATTTTTTTTTTTTGGAAATTTGCCTTTGTTTCAGAAGTGAAATTTTCGTTAAAATTAGAAAATTTTTAACCTTTGACTAGATTTTTCAAAAAAATAATTTTTTTCGAAAGTGTCAGATTTCATGCGAAACGCGTAAAAAACAAATATTTTTTTTTTTTTTTGAAATTTCCCTTTGTTTCAGAAGTGAAATTCTTGTAAAATTAGAAAATTTTTAGACTTTTGACTAGATTTTTCAAAAAAATAATTTTTTTCGAAAGTGTCAGATTTCATGCGAAACGCGTAAAAAACAATTTTTTTTTTTTTTTGGAAATTTTCCTTTGTTTCAGAAGTGAAATTCTCGTTAAAATTAGAAAATTTTTAGACCTTTGACTAGATTTTTCAAAAAAATAATTTTTTTCGAAAGTGTCAGATTTCATGCGAAACGCGTAAAAAACAAATATTTTTTTTTTTTGGAAATTTCCCCTTGTTTCAGAAGTGAAATTTTCGTTAAAATTAGAAAATTTTTAACCTTTGACTAGATTTTTCAAAAAAATAATTTTTTTCGAAAGTGTCAGATTTCATGCGAAACGCGTAAAAAACAATTTTTTTTTTTTTTTTGAAATTTTTCCCTTTGTTTCAGAAGTGAAATTCTCGTTAAAATTAGAAAATTTTTAGACCTTTGACTAGAGTAAAAAACAATTTTTTTTTTTTTTTTTTGAAATTTCCCTTTGTTTCAGAAGTAAAATTCTCGTTAAAATTAGAAAATTTTTAGACCTTTGACTAGATTTTTCAAAAAAATAATTTTTTTCGAAAGTGTCAGATTTCATGCGAAACGCGTAAAAAACAATTTTTTTTTTTTTTTTGGAAATTTTTCCCTTTGTTTCAGAAGTAAAATTCTCGTTAAAATTAGAAAATTTTTAGACCTTTAACTAGATTTTTCAAAAAAATAATTTTTTTCGAAAGTGTCAGATTTCATGCGAAACGCGTAAAAAACAAATATTTTTTTTTTTTTTTTGGAAATTTTTCCCTTTGTTTCAGAAGTGAAATTCTCGTTAAAATTAGAAAATTTTAAGACCTTTGACTAGAGTTTTCAAAAAAATAATTTTTTTCGAAAGTGTCAGATTTCATGCGAAACGCGTAAAAAACAAATATTTTTTTTTTTTTTGAAATTTCCCTTTGTTTCAGAAGTAAAATTCTCGTTAAAATTAGAAAATTTTTAGACCTTTGACTAGATTTTTCAAAAAAATATTTTTTTTCGAAAGTGTCAGATTTCATGCGAAACGCGTAAAAAACAATTTTTTTTTTTTTTTTTGAAATTTCCCTTTGTTTCAGAAGTAAAATTCTCGTTAAAATTAGAAAATTTTTAGACCTTTGACTATATTTTTCAAAAAAATAATTTTTTTCGAAAGTGTCAGATTTCATGCGAAACGCGTAAAAAACAAATATTTTTTTTTTTTGGAAATTTCCCTTTGTTTCAGAAGTGAAATTTTCGTTAAAATTAGAAAATTTTTAACCTTTGACTAGATTTTTCAAAAAAATAATTTTTTTCGAAAGTGTCAGATTTCATGCGAAACGCGTAAAAAACAATTTTTTTTTTTTTTTTAAAATTTTTCCCTTTGTTTCAGAAGTGAAATTCTCGTTAAAATTAGAAAATTTTTAGACCTTTGACTAGAGTAAAAAACAATTTTTTTTTTTTTTTTTTGAAATTTCCCTTTGTTTCAGAAGTAAAATTCTCGTTAAAATTAGAAAATTTTTAGACCTTTGACTAGATTTTTCAAAAAAATAATTTTTTTCGAAAGTGTCAGATTTCATGCGAAACGCGTAAAAAACAATTTTTTTTTTTTTTTTGGAAATTTTTCCCTTTGTTTCAGAAGTGAAATTCTCGTTAAAATTAGAAAATTTTTAGACCTTTGACTAGAGTTTTCAAAAAAATAATTTTTTTCGAAAGTGTCAGATTTCATGCGAAACGCGTAAAAAACAAATATTTTTTTTTTTTGGAAATTTCCCTTTGTTTCAGAAGTGAAATTCTCGTAAAATTAGAAAATTTTTAGACCTTTGACTAGATTTTTCAAAAAAATAATTTTTTTCGAAAGTGTCAGATTTCATGCGAAACGCGTAAAAAACAAATATTTTTTTTTTTTTTGGAAATTTCCTTTTGTTTCAGAAGTGAAATTCTCGTTAAAATTAGAAAATTTTTAGACCTTTGACTAGATTTTTCAAAAAAATAATTGTTTTCGAAAGTGTCAGATTTCATGCGAAACGCGTAAAAAACAATTTTTTTTTTTTTTTTTTGAAATTTCCCTTTGTTTCAGAAGTAAAATTCTCGTTAAAATTAGAAAATTTTTAGACCTTTGACTAGATTTTTCAAAAAAATAATTTTTTTCGAAAGTGTCAGATTTCATGCGAAACGCGTAAAAAACAAATATTTTTTTTTTTTTTTGGAAATTTCCCTTTGTTTCAGAAGTGAAATTTTCGTTAAAATTAGAAAATTTTTAACCTTTGACTAGATTTTTCAAAAAAATAATTTTTTTCGAAAGTGTCAGATTTCATGCGAAACGCGTAAAAAACAATTTTTTTTTTTTTTTTTTTGAAATTTCCCTTTGTTTCAGAAGTAAAATTCTCGTTAAAATTAGAAAATTTTTAGACCTTTGACTAGATTTTTCAAAAAAATATTTTTTTTCGAAAGTGTCAGATTTCATGCGAAACGCGTAAAAAACAATTTTTTTTTTTTTTTGGAAATTTTTCCCTTTGTTTCAGAAGTGAAATTCTCGTTAAAATTAGAAAATTTTTAGACCTTTGACTAGAGTTTTCAAAAAAATAATTTTTTTCGAAAGTGTCAGATTTCATGCGAAACGCGTAAAAAACAAATATTTTTTTTTTTTGGAAATTTCCCTTTGTTTCAGAAGTGAAATTCTCGTTAAAATTAGAAAATTTTAAGACCTTTGACTAGAGTTTTCAAAAAAATAATTTTTTTCGAAAGTGTCAGATTTCATGCGAAACGCGTAAAAAACAAATATTTTTTTTTTTTTTTGAAATTTCCCTTTGTTTCAGAAGTAAAATTCTCGTTAAAATTAGAAAATTTTTAGACCTTTGACTAGATTTTTCAAAAAAATATTTTTTTTCGAAAGTGTCAGATTTCATGCGAAACGCGTAAAAAACAATTTTTTTTTTTTTTTTGAAATTTCCCTTTGTTTCAGAAGTAAAATTCTCGTTAAAATTAGAAAATTTTTAGACCTTTGACTATATTTTTCAAAAAAATAATTTTTTTCGAAAGTGTCAGATTTCATGCGAAACGCGTAAAAAACAAATATTTTTTTTTTTTGGAAATTTCCCTTTGTTTCAGAAGTGAAATTTTCGTTAAAATTAGAAAATTTTTAACCTTTGACTAGATTTTTCAAAAAAATAATTTTTTTCGAAAGTGTCAGATTTCATGCGAAACGCGTAAAAAACAATTTTTTTTTTTTTTTTGAAATTTTTCCCTTTGTTTCAGAAGTGAAATTCTCGTTAAAATTAGAAAATTTTTAGACCTTTGACTAGAGTAAAAAACAATTTTTTTTTTTTTTTTTTGAAATTTCCCTTTGTTTCAGAAGTAAAATTCTCGTTAAAATTAGAAAATTTTTAGACCTTTGACTAGATTTTTCAAAAAAATAATTTTTTTCGAAAGTGTCAGATTTCATGCGAAACGCGTAAAAAACAATTTTTTTTTTTTTTTTGGAAATTTTTCCCTTTGTTTCAGAAGTGAAATTCTCGTTAAAATTAGAAAATTTTTAGACCTTTGACTAGAGTTTTCAAAAAAATAATTTTTTTCGAAAGTGTCAGATTTCATGCGAAACGCGTAAAAAACAAATATTTTTTTTTTTTGGAAATTTCCCTTTGTTTCAGAAGTGAAATTCTCGTAAAATTAGAAAATTTTTAGACCTTTGACTAGATTTTTCAAAAAAATAATTTTTTTCGAAAGTGTCAGATTTCATGCGAAACGCGTAAAAAACAAATATTTTTTTTTTTTTTGGAAATTTCCTTTTGTTTCAGAAGTGAAATTCTCGTTAAAATTAGAAAATTTTTAGACCTTTGACTAGATTTTTCAAAAAAATAATTGTTTTTGAAAGTGTCAGATTTCATGCGAAACGCGTAAAAAACAATTTTTTTTTTTTTTTTTTGAAATTTCCCTTTGTTTCAGAAGTAAAATTCTCGTTAAAATTATAAAATTTTTAGACCTTTGACTAGATTTTTCAAAAAAATAATTTTTTTCGAAAGTGTCAGATTTCATGCGAAACGCGTAAAAAACAAATATTTTTTTTTTTTTTTGGAAATTTCCCTTTGTTTCAGAAGTGAAATTTTCGTTAAAATTAGAAAATTTTTAACCTTTGACTAGATTTTTCAAAAAAATAATTTTTTTCGAAAGTGTCAGATTTCATGCGAAACGCGTAAAAAACAATTTTTTTTTTTTTTTTTTTGAAATTTCCCTTTGTTTCAGAAGTAAAATTCTCGTTAAAATTAGAAAATTTTTAGACCTTTGACTAGATTTTTCAAAAAAATATTTTTTTTCGAAAGTGTCAGATTTCATGCGAAACGCGTAAAAAACAATTTTTTTTTTTTTTTGGAAATTTTTCCCTTTGTTTCAGAAGTGAAATTCTCGTTAAAATTAGAAAATTTTTAGACCTTTGACTAGAGTTTTCAAAAAAATAATTTTTTTCGAAAGTGTCAGATTTCATGCGAAACGCGTAAAAAACAAATATTTTTTTTTTTTGGAAATTTCCCTTTGTATCAGAAGTGAAATTCTCGTTAAAGTTAAAATTTTTTTAAACCTTTGACTAGATTTTTCAAAAAAATAATTTTTTTCGAAAGTGTCAGATTTCATGCGAAACGCGTAAAAAACAAATATTTTTTTTTTTTTTTGAAATTTCCCTTTGTTTCAGAAGTGAAAATCTCGTTAAAATTAAAAATTTTTTAGACCTTTGACTAGATTTTTCAAAAAAATATTTTTTTTCGAAAGTGTCAGATTTCATGCGAAACGCGTAAAAAACAAATATTTTTTTTTTTTTGGAAATTTTTGTTTGTTTCAGAAGTGAAATTTTCGTTAAAATTAAAAAAAATTTAAACCTTTGACTAGATTTTTCAAAAAAATAATTTTTTTCGAAAGTGTCAGATTTCATGCGAAACGCGTAAAAAACAATTTTTTTTTTTTTTTTTGGAAATTTCCCTTTGTTTCAGAAGTGAAATTCTCGTTAAAATTAAAAAATTTTTAGACCTTTGACTAGATTTTTCAAAAAAATAATTTTTTTCGAAAGTGTCAGATTTCATGCGAAACGCGTAAAAAACAAATATTTTTTTTTTTTTGGAAATTTCCCTTTGTTTCAGAAGTGAAATTCTCGTTAAAATTAAAAAAAATTTAAACCTTGACTAGATTTTTCAAAAAAATAATTTTTTTCGAAAGTGTCAGATTTCATGCGAAACGCGTAAAAAACAAATATTTTTTTTTTTTTTTTGGAAATTTCCCTTTGTTTCAGAAGTGAAATTTTTGTTAAAATTAGAAAATTTTCAGACCTTTGACTAGATTTTTCAAAAAAATAATTTTTTTCGAAAGTGTCAGATTTCATGCGAAACGCGTAAAAAACAATTTTTTTTTTTTTGTGAAATTTCCCTTTGTTTCAGAAGTAAAATTCTCGTTAAAATTAGAAAATTTTTAGACCTTTGACTAGATTTTTCAAAAAAATAATTTTTTTCGAAAGTGTCAGATTTCATGCGAAACGCGTAAAAAACAAATATTTTTTTTTTTTTTTTGGAAATTTTTCCCTTTGTTTCAGAAGTGAAATTCTCGTTAAAATTAGAAAATTTTTAGACCTTTGACTAGAGTTTTCAAAAAAATTATTTTTTTCGAAAGTGTCAGATTTCATGCGAAACGCGTAAAAAACAAATTTTTTTTTTTTTTTTGGAAATTTTTCCCTTTGTTTCAGAAGTGAAATTCTCGTTAAAATTAGAAAATTTTTAGACCTTTGACTAGATTTTTCAAAAAAATATTTTTTTTCAAAAGTGTCAGATTTCATGCGAAACGCGTAAAAAACAAATATTTTTATTTTTTTTTTGGAAATTTCCCTTTGTTTCAGAAGTGAAATTTTCGTTAAAATTAGAAAATTTTTAACCTTTGACTAGATTTTTCAAAAAAATATTTTTTTTCGAAAGTGTCAGATTTCATGCGAAACGCGTAAAAAACAATTTTTTTTTTTTTTTTTGAAATTTCCCTTTGTTTCAGAAGTAAAATTCTCGTTAAAATTAGAAAATTTTTAGACCTTTGACTAGATTTTTCAAAAAAATAATTTTTTTCGAAAGTGTCAGATTTCATGCGAAACGCGTAAAAAACAAATATTTTTTTTTTTTTTTGGAAATTTCCCTTTGTTTCAGAAGTGAAATTTTTGTTAAAATTAGAAAATTTTCAGACCTTTGACTAGATTTTTCAAAAAAATAATTTTTTTCGAAAGTGTCAGATTTCATGCGAAACGCGTAAAAAACAATTTTTTTTTTTTTTTGAAATTTCCCTTTGTTTCAGAAGTAAAATTCTCGTTAAAATTAGAAAATTTTTAGACCTTTAACTAGATTTTTCAAAAAAATAATTTTTTTCGAAAGTGTCAGATTTCATGCGAAACGCGTAAAAAACAAATATTTTTTTTTTTTTTTTGGAAATTTTTCCCTTTGTTTCAGAAGTGAAATTCTCGTTAAAATTAGAAAATTTTAAGACCTTTGACTAGAGTTTTCAAAAAAATAATTTTTTTCGAAAGTGTCAGATTTCATGCGAAACGCGTAAAAAACAAATATTTTTTTTTTTTTTTGAAATTTCCCTTTGTTTCAGAAGTAAAATTCTCGTTAAAATTAGAAAATTTTTAGACCTTTGACTAGATTTTTCAAAAAAATATTTTTTTTCGAAAGTGTCAGATTTCATGCGAAACGCGTAAAAAACAATTTTTTTTTTTTTTTTGAAATTTCCCTTTGTTTCAGAAGTAAAATTCTCGTTAAAATTAGAAAATTTTTAGACCTTTGACTAGATTTTTCAAAAAAATAATTTTTTTCGAAAGTGTCAGATTTCATGCGAAACGCGTAAAAAACAATTTTTTTTTTTTTTTTTGAAATTTCCCTTTGTTTCAGAAGTAAAATTCTCGTTAAAATTAGAAAATTTTTAGACCTTTGACTAGATTTTTCAAAAAAATAATTTTTTTCGAAAGTGTCAGATTTCATGCGAAACGCGTAAAAAACAAATATTTCTTTTTTTTTTTTGGAAATTTCCCTTTGTTTCAGAAGTGAAATTTTTGTTAAAATTAGAAAATTTTCAGACCTTTGACTAGATTTTTCAAAAAAATAATTTTTTTCGAAAGTGTCAGATTTCATGCGAAACGCGTAAAAAACAATTTTTTTTTTTTTTTGAAATTTCCCTTTGTTTCAGAAGTAAAATTCTCGTTAAAATTAGAAAATTTTTAGACCTTTGACTAGATTTTTCAAAAAAATAATTTTTTTCGAAAGTGTCAGATTTCATGCGAAACGCGTAAAAAACAAATATTTTTTTTTTTTTTTTGGAAATTTTTCCCTTTGTTTCAGAAGTGAAATTCTCGTTAAAATTAGAAAATTTTTAGACCTTTGACTAGAGTTTTCAAAAAAATAAGTTTTTTCGAAAGTGTCAGATTTCATGCGAAACGCGTAAAAAACAAATATTTTTTTTTTTTTTTTTGGAAATTTTTCCCTTTGTTTCAGAAGTGAAATTCTCGTTAAAATTAGAAAATTTTTAGACCTTTGACTAGATTTTTCAAAAAAATAATTTTTTTCGAAAGTGTCAGATTTCATGCGAAACGCGTAAAAAACAAATATTTTTTTTTTTTTTGGAAATTTCCCTTTGTTTCAGAAGTGAAATTTTCGTTAAAATTAGAAAATTTTTAACCTTTGACTAGATTTTTCAAAAAAATAATTTTTTTCGAAAGTGTCAGATTTCATGCGAAACGCGTAAAAAACAATTTTTTTTTTTTTTTTTTTTGAAATTTCCCTTTGTTTCAGAAGTAAAATTCTCGTTAAAATTAGAAAATTTTTAGACCTTTGACTAGATTTTTCAAAAAAATAATTTTTTTCGAAAGTGTCAGATTTCATGCGAAACGCGTAAAAAACAAATATTTTTTTTTTTTTTTTGGAAATTTCCCTTTGTTTCAGAAGTGAAATTTTTGTTAAAATTAGAAAATTTTCAGACCTTTGACTAGATTTTTCAAAAAAATAATTTTTTTCGAAAGTGTCAGATTTCATGCGAAACGCGTAAAAAACAATTTTTTTTTTTTTTGAAATTTCCCTTTGTTTCAGAAGTAAAATTCTCGTTAAAATTAGAAAATTTTTAGACCTTTGACTAGATTTTTCAAAAAAATAATTTTTTTCGAAAGTGTCAGATTTCATGCGAAACGCGTAAAAAACAAATATTTTTTTTTTTTTTTTGGAAATTTTTCCCTTTGTTTCAGAAGTGAAATTCTCGTTAAAATTAGAAAATTTTTAGACCTTTGACTAGATTTTTCAAAAAAATAATTTTTTTCGAAAGTGTCAGATTTCATGCGAAACGCGTAAAAAACAATTTTTTTTTTTTTTGAAATTTCCCTTTGTTTCAGAAGTAAAATTCTCGTTAAAATTAGAAAATTTTTAGACCTTTGACTAGATTTTTCAAAAAAATAATTTTTTTCGAAAGTGTCAGATTTCATGCGAAACGCGTAAAAAACAAATATTTTTTTTTTTTTTTTGGAAATTTTTCCCTTTGTTTCAGAAGTGAAATTCTCGTTAAAATTAGAAAATTTTTAGACCTTTGACTAGATTTTTCAAAAAAATAATTTTTTTCGAAAGTGTCAGATTTCATGCGAAACGCGTAAAAAACAATTTTTTTTTTTTTTGAAATTTCCCTTTGTTTCAGAAGTAAAATTCTCGTTAAAATTAGAAAATTTTTAGACCTTTGACTAGATTTTTCAAAAAAATAATTTTTTTCGAAAGTGTCAGATTTCATGCGAAACGCGTAAAAAACAAATATTTTTTTTTTTTTTTTGGAAATTTTTCCCTTTGTTTCAGAAGTGAAATTCTCGTTAAAATTAGAAAAATTTTAGACCTTTGACTAGTTTTCAAAAAAATAATTTTTTTCGAAAGTGTCAGATTTCATGCGAAACGCGTAAAAAACAAATTTTTTTTTTTTTTTGGAAATTTCCCTTTGTTTCAGAAGTGAAATTTTTGTTAAAATTAGAAAATTTTCAGACCTTTGACTAGATTTTTCAAAAAAATAATTTTTTTCGAAAGTGTCAGATTTCATGCGAAACGCGTAAAAAACAATTTTTTTTTTTTTTGAAATTTCCCTTTGTTTCAGAAGTAAAATTCTCGTTAAAATTAGAAAATTTTTAGACCTTTGACTAGATTTTTCAAAAAAATAATTTTTTTCGAAAGTGTCAGATTTCATGCGAAACGCGTAAAAAACAAATATTTTTTTTTTTTTTTTGGAAATTTTTCCCTTTGTTTCAGAAGTGAAATTCTCGTTAAAATTAGAAAATTTTTAGACCTTTGACTAGATTTTTCAAAAAAATAATTTTTTTCGAAAGTGTCAGATTTCATGCGAAACGCGTAAAAAACAATTTTTTTTTTTTTTGAAATTTCCCTTTGTTTCAGAAGTAAAATTCTCGTTAAAATTAGAAAATTTTTAGACCTTTGACTAGATTTTTCAAAAAAATAATTTTTTTCGAAAGTGTCAGATTTCATGCGAAACGCGTAAAAAACAAATATTTTTTTTTTTTTTTTGGAAATTTTTCCCTTTGTTTCAGAAGTGAAATTCTCGTTAAAATTAGAAAATTTTTAGACCTTTGACTAGATTTTTCAAAAAAATAATTTTTTTCGAAAGTGTCAGATTTCATGCGAAACGCGTAAAAAACAATTTTTTTTTTTTTTGAAATTTCCCTTTGTTTCAGAAGTAAAATTCTCGTTAAAATTAGAAAATTTTTAGACCTTTGACTAGATTTTTCAAAAAAATAATTTTTTTCGAAAGTGTCAGATTTCATGCGAAACGCGTAAAAAACAAATATTTTTTTTTTTTTTTTGGAAATTTTTCCCTTTGTTTCAGAAGTGAAATTCTCGTTAAAATTAGAAAAATTTTAGACCTTTGACTAGTTTTCAAAAAAATATTTTTTTTCGAAAGTGTCAGATTTCATGCGAAACGCGTAAAAAACAAATTTTTTTTTTTTTTTGGAAATTTCCCTTTGTTTCAGAAGTGAAATTCTTGTTAAAGTTAAAATTTTTTTAAACCTTTGACTAGATTTTTCAAAAAAATATTTTTTTTCGAAAGTGTCAGATTTCATGCGAAACGCGTAAAAAACAAATATTTTTTTTTTTTTTGGAAATTTCCCTTTGTTTCAGAAGTGAAAATCTCGTTAAAATTAGAAAATTTTTAGACCTTTGACTAGATTTTTCAAAAAAATAATTTTTTTCAAAAGTGTCAGATTACATGCGAAACGCGCAAAAAACAATTTTTTTTTTTTTTTTTTGAAATTTCCCTTTGTTGCAGAAGTAAAATTCTCGTTAAAATTAGAAAATTTTTAGACCTTTGACTAGATTTTTCAAAAAAATAATTTTTTTCAAAAGTGTCAGATTACATGCGAAACGCGCAAAAAACAAATATTTTTTTTTTTTTTTGGAAATTTTTCCCTTTGTTTCAGAAGTGATATTCTCGTTAAAATTAGAAAATTTTTAGACCTTTGACTAGATTTTTCAAAAAAATATTTTTTTTCGAAAGTGTCAGATTTCATGCGAAACGCGTAAAAAACAATTTTTTTTTTTTTTTGTTTGAAATTTCCCTTTGTTTCAGAAGTAAAATTCTCGTTAAAATTAGAAAATTTTTAGACCTTTGACTAGATTTTTCAAAAAAATAATTTTTTTCGAAAGTGTCAGATTTCATGCGAAACGCGTAAAAAACAATTTTTTTTTTTTTTTTTTGAAATTTCCCTTTGTTGCAGAAGTAAAATTCTCGTTAAAATTAGAAAATTTTTAGACCTTTGACTAGATTTTTCAAAAAAATAATTTTTTTCAAAAGTGTCAGATTACATGCGAAACGCGCAAAAAACAAATATTTTTTTTTTTTTTTGGAAATTTTTCCCTTTGTTTCAGAAGTGATATTCTCGTTAAAATTAGAAAATTTTTAGACCTTTGACTAGAGTTTTCAAAAAAATATTTTTTTTCGAAAGTGTCAGATTTCATGCGAAACGCGTAAAAAACAAATATTTTTTTTTTTTTTTGAAATTTCCTTTTGTTTCAGAAGTGAAATTCTTGTTAAAGTTAAAATTTTTTTAAACCTTTGACTAGATTTTTCAAAAAAATATTTTTTTTCGAAAGTGTCAGATTTCATGCGAAACGCGTAAAAAACAAATATTTTTTTTTTTTTTGGAAATTTCCCTTTGTTTCAGAAGTGAAAATCTCGTTAAAATTAAAAAAATTTTAGACCTTTGACTAGATTTTTCAAAAAAATATTTTTTTTCGAAAGTGTCAGATTTCATGCGAAACGCGTAAAAAACAAATATTTTTTTTTTTTTTGGAAATTTTTCCCTTTGTTTCAGAAGTGAAATTCTCGTTGAAATTAGAAAATTTTTAGACCTTTGACTAGATTTTTCAAAAAAATATTTTTTTTCGAAAGTGTCAGATTTCATGCGAAACGCGTAAAAAACAATTTTTTTTTTTTTTTTGAAATTTCCCTTTGTTTCAGAAGTAAAATTCTCGTTAAAATTAGAAAATTTTTAGACCTTTGACTAGATTTTTCAAAAAAATAATTTTTTTCGAAAGTGTCAGATTACATGCGAAACGCGTAAAAAACAAATTTTTTTTTTTTTTTTTTTGGAAATTTCCCTTTGTTTCAGAAGTGAAAATCTCGTTAAAATTAAAAAATTTTTAGACCTTTGACTAGATTTTTCAAAAAAATATTTTTTTTTGAAAGTGTCAGATTTCATGCGAAACGCGTAAAAAACAAATATTTTTTTTTTTTTTTGGAAATTTTTCCCTTTGTTTCAGAAGTGAAATTCTCGTTAAAATTAGAAAATTTTTAGACCTTTGACTAGATTTTTCAAAAAAATAATTTTTTTCGAAAGTGTCAGATTTCATGCGAAACGCGTAAAAAACAAATTTTTTTTTTTTTTGGAAATTTCCCTTTGTTTCAGAAGTAAAATTCTCGTTGAAATTAGAAAATTTTTAGACCTTTGACTAGATTTTTCAAAAAAATAATTTTTTTCGAAAGTGTCAGATTTCATGCGAAATTTCCCTTTGTTTCATAAGTAAAATTCTCGTTAAAATTAGAAAATTTTTAGACCTTTGACTAGATTTTTCAAAAAAATATTTTTTTTCGAAAGTGTCAGATTTCATGCGAAACGCGTAAAAAACAAATATTTTTTTTTTTTTTTGGAAATTTTTCCCTTTGTTTCAGAAGTGAAATTCTCGTTAAAATTAGAAAATTTTTAGACCTTTGACTAGATTTTTTAAAAAAATAATTTTTTTCGAAAGTGTCAGATTTCATGCGAAACGCGTAAAAAACAATTTTTTTTTTTTTTTTTTTGAAATTTCCCTTTGTTTCAGAAGTAAAATTCTCGTTAAAATTAGAAAATTTTTAGACCTTTGACTAGATTTTTCAAAAAAATAATTTTTTTCGAAAGTGTCAGATTTCATGCGAAACGCGTAAAAAACAATTTTTTTTTTTTTTTTTTGAAATTTCCCTTTGTTTCAGAAGTAAAATTCTCGTTAAAATTAGAAAATTTTTAGACCTTTGACTAGATTTTTCAAAAAAATAATTTTTTTCAAAAGTGTCAGATTACATGCGAAACGCGCAAAAAACAAATATTTTTTTTTTTTTTGGAAATTTTTCCCTTTGTTTCAGAAGTGAAATTCTCGTTAAAATTAGAAAATTTTTAGACCTTTGACTAGAGTTTTCAAAAAAATAATTTTTTTCGAAAGTGTCAGATTTCATGCGAAACGCGTAAAAAACAAATATTTTTTTTTTTTTTGAAATTTCCTTTTGTTTCAGAAGTGAAATTCTCGTTAAAGTTAAAATTTTTTTAAACCTTTGACTAGATTTTTCAAAAAAATATTTTTTTTCGAAAGTGTCAGATTTCATGCGAAACGCGTAAAAAACAAATATTTTTTTTTTTTTTGGAAATTTTTCCCTTTGTTTCAGAAGTGAAATTCTCGTTAAAATTAGAAAATTTTTAGACCTTTGACTAGATTTTTCAAAAAAATAATTTTTTTCGAAAGTGTCAGATTTCATGCGAAACGCGTAAAAAACAATTTTTTTTTTTTTTGGAAATTTCCCTTTGTTTCAGAAGTAAAATTCTCGTTGAAATTAGAAAATTTTTAGACCTTTGACTAGATTTTTCAAAAAAATAATTTTTTTCGAAAGTGTCAGATTTCATGCGAAATTTCCCTTTGTTTCATAAGTAAAATTCTCGTTAAAATTAGAAAATTTTTAGACCTTTGACTAGATTTTTCAAAAAAATAATTTTTTTCGAAAGTGTCAGATTACATGCGAAATGCGTAAAAAACAAATATTTTTTTTTTTTTTTGGAAATTTTTCCCTTTGTTTCAGAAGTGAAATTCTCGTTAAAATTAGAAAATTTTTAGACCTTTGACTAGAGTTTTCAAAAAAATAATTTTTTTCGAAAGTGTCAGATTTCATGCGAAACGCGTAAAAAACAAATATTTTTTTTTTTTTTGGAAATTTCCTTTTGTTTCAGAAGTGAAATTCTCGTTTAAGTTAAAATTTTTTTAAACCTTTGACTAGATTTGTAGCGTGCCAAATGACACGCATATCTTTACTAAAAAAAAAAAAAATACAAAAATTAGTAAACAAATATTTATTAGTTGGAAATATATACCTTTTTTGTTGAGACTGATCACCTCAGACAACTAACGTAACATCCGGTATATGGATAATATAAACTTACCATTGGCAATCGATGTTGATACACCTCTATTTAAGGATTTGTTTGCTATAACAAGTAAATATATATGGTAAAATGTATTTAATTTTGACTGCTAGTTATTATATGTAATAAACTGCTATAATTTGTTATTAATCTTGGGAATGGTATCATAAGATTATATTTATAGATTTTTAGAGGTAAAGTAGTTTTAATACCTTATATTATCTACAAACTTTCATTATTATTATCTACTCTTGATGATATTACCTTGTATTATGGCTGGAAGAGTTTTTTTATATAAACTGTTAAATATTTTAAAATTTGTTCAGATAACCATGGAAGAATTGAGTCTGGAAAACTCACCTATGTCATTGCCTGCGACTCCAGGGCGATCAGTGGAGCGAGAGGCGGTTTATGCCCTTAAAATAGCATCTTTGTTGGGCATGAGGACGCCTCCCAGAAATTGTTCTTCGCCATAGTTGGAGACAACAAATGAGAATTAGTAATAGAAAATGTTAAATGTATTTATCGTTATTATGTTATATAATTAAAAATGTTATTACCTTAAATTTCCTTCTCCAAACACTACAGATACTATACACACAATTACATCACACTATTAACCTATAACACCAATTTATGACAGTCAAAATATACACTTCAAAATTTCATTCCGTAAGGTTGATCACATCTATAATACTAGTGATTTTTGTTATATATATTACAGCTGAGAAAACTGTATAAATTATTTTTTTGATCAAAGATACCACATGTAGTCAACGTAAACAAACCCCACTCCTATGCCAGCACTATATAAGGGCGTGCAAACGTTCATTCGGGAGCGAGATCGAGAGAGAGACCGATCCGCTAAATTAAGTAGGCTGTAACCAAATAGGTTATGATCTAAATTTTTAGAGTGAGCAGTGTGATCGTGAAGATATACCGATCCATTGACTTGATAATTAAGGTAGACGTGATCGAGAGAAAGACCGATCCGTATAAATAATAAAATATCTAGGGAAGATAGATCGTGATAAAGACCGATCCATCTTATAGGGAGTGAGATCAAGATAATAACTGATCCACTTATGTAGTAAATGAGTAGGAGAATAAGGAAAAATTATGTAGAATATGTTTTGTTAATTAATAAAACTTAAAGTTTATCTTAAATTTCTTTAGTTTTTTTATTGTTTTAAAACTAGGAAAATCAGATTTTTTTAATAAAATTATATTAAAACAATTGGAGCCCGATAGGATACTCTGGTAAGAAAAATAATTTCTAAATCCAGATATAAGTTTTTTTGTAAAAAGATTTGAACCACGACCTACGCCGCAGGTAGTTAGCCGGACCTGTCAAAAGAACCTGACAGTATAGCCTCCACTCTAGGTTGAAGAGGAAAAGGTTATAAGTGGAGCCGAACGCGTGGGGCCCGATTTAAGAAAGTAGTAATAATTAATTATTAGATAAAAATTATTGTTGAACAGATTCAGATATATAAATAGTTCAAGTATAGAAAGTTAGGAAATTTACTTAAAAAATTTGTCTTGGTAGGGATATGTATAATACTGTAGTGATTTAAGGAGTTAAGCTCAAATTTTGATTACACATGTCGAGTCACTAATTTATTATATCCTGATTTTGTATGAACAATTGTAAACAATTGTTTATTTGTTGTATGGTTTGTGTGTGTTAAGTGACTGAATTTAGATAGTTGAGTAAACTATTATTAACCGTGTGGTTTGTGCGTCTTAAGTGACTGAATTTTGATAGTTGTGGAAACTATTATTAACCGTGTGGTTTGTGTGACTTAAGTGAAGTCAAAGTTTTTGAACGTTAAGAATTATACAAAGAAAAGAATTACAACAAAATGTTGCCAAGGTTACTTCTGAAGCACGAGGTAATTTATGAACTCCATATTCGAGGATATGAAGACCTTAATTTAAACGTTTCGGAATTAAAGTTTGTTCTCAAGCGGTTTAACGCAAAGAATATAGTCCCCATATCAGAATATGATAATGAGTTTGAAAAGAATGACGAAGAAGAAATAGAGAACTCTCTAAAGAGTGTAGAAACACTAATAGGGAGACTCTCTAGTAAAAGCACAAAAGAAATTGAAGATAAAATTAGGACCAGAATCGCCCATGTACAGCATAGGATTGGCCGAATTAAAATTCCAGAAGAAGATGAAACTGGATTAAAGAAAAAACAAGATAAACTTGCTAATCGCTGTGTCACACTGGAAGCGAAATTAGCTAATGCAATAGCAACAGCGCTAAAAGTACTACAAGGTTCAACAGAAGCTGAAGAAGAAATTGTAGGTGAAGAAACTGATTTCGAAGAATCATCTTCAGAGTCAGAATCAGACCTATCGGAAGATTTAAGCCTTCCAGCTGCTGCGGTAAGTCCTAACCCAATATTGCACTCATCACCTAGAACGATCATGACGACCAGACTAGCTGATCCTCAACAACCTGAGCTATCGTATATTCCACCTCCAGCAGCGTCAAATTTCCAACCACCTGAGATACCCAGAAGTCATCAAGGAAGTGCATTACCTGTTTTCAAATGGGATTTAAAGTTTAAAGGAAATAGTGATTCCGAAGGAGTGCTGACTTTTTTGGAAAGAGTTGAAGAACTACGAGTGGCAAGAAGATGTTCCAAGAGAGAATTGTTTGATTCAGCGTTAGACCTGTTTGCCGGTGAAGCGTTGCCGTGGTTTAGAAGTGTCAGACTACACGTCAGGTCTTGGGATGAACTTGTCCAGGAAATTAAGTCTGATTTTCTACCATCGGGTCATGATGAAGAAGTATGAGAAGTTATTAGAGCCAGGAAACAGACAAAAGGAGAAAAGGTCACTTTGTTTATTGCCGGGATGGAAAATTTATTCAGACGATTGAGCATTGTACCTGATGAAGACCATCAAATTAAGCAGGTGAGAAAAAATCTATTACCAGTTTTCATCGCTAGGTTAAGTCTAATACAACCAACATCGATAAGAGAATTGAACCAACTTTGTAAAATGATTGAGGAGACTTTACCAACGATGCCTATGGCGAGACCTGTAGCTAAAATCAATGATAGTAGTCCCAAACCGGAGAAAAAATGTTGGAACTGTGATAGAATAGGACACAACTTTCGGGAATGCAAGGAAAAACGTCGCAAATTCTGCTTCCGATGTGGAGCACTTGGCGAAGTTTCAACAAACTGTAAAGTTTGTACAAAAAACTTGTAGAGAGAGTGGGGACCCTCGGCCGTAGTCACTCTAGAATACATCCGGCCGATAGAAATTCGACGATGTGGAAAGAATGGTTAAAGGTAGTGAAACAATTTTGCACGAAAGAGCAGATCTGTCCTTGTTTTGTTAACTTACCATCTGATAATCGTCCATATGTAAGAATTGAAATTTTAAATAGAACAGTTTTAGCGTTATTAGATACTGGAGCTAGTGTGTCCATAATGGGTCATGAAATGATGTGGTGTCTGGAGGCACTAAATATAGTAATACAAGGAAGTCAAATTAAAGAAGTTTCAACCGCTGATGGATCAAAACAATTAGTCACGGGTAAGGTAGAAATTCCAATCAAAATTTCTGGTAAAAGAATACAAGCTGAAGTTCTCATTATACCGTCGTTTCCAATAGGAATAATATTAGGAATAGACTTTATAAGGAAACAGAATTTTGAATTAAACTTTGAAGGAAATACTTGGAAATTATCTAATACTAACCAAAGAACGTTGTCTGACTGTCCAGAGATTTTTACGTTACATAACGAACATTCTTTGACGGAGACAGAAAAAAACAAATTAGAAGACATCAAACAATTGTATGCGGAGATAGGGACTGGCAAGATAGGTAAAACCCATCTAGCACAATACCGAATTGATACTGGCAATACTATATCAATAAAGCAACGTCACCACTGTTTATCTCCCTATATGTTAAAACTTGTTAATGATGAGTTAGACAGCATGTTAAAACTGGGAGTGGTAAGACCTTCAAAAAGTGCATGGGCTTCTCCTGTTTTACTAGTTAAAAAGCCAACAGGTGAATATAGATTTTGTTTTGATGGACGCAAGTTAAATGCTGTAACCAAGAAAGATGCATACCCCTTACCTTTGCTAAACGACATACTAAGTAAGTTGCGAGACTCCAATTATATCACTAGTTTAGATTTAAAAAGTGCATTTTGGCAAATACCATTGGAACCTGAATCAGCAGAAAAAACTGCGTTTGTTGTACCTGGAAGGGGACTGTTTGAGTTTACAGTTATGCCGTTTGGTCTTGCCAATGCCGCTCAAGCACAGCAAAGACTGATGGATTCAATAATGGGTTATGAATTGGAGCCTCATGTGTACATTTACCTAGACGACATAGTCATTGTGACTAGTACATTTCAGAAACACATAGAAGTCCTAAGAGAGGTACATGAACGGTTGAAAAAGGCTGGTTTGACCATCAACCCTAAGAAAAGTGAATTTTGCCGTACCTCGATTAAGTATGTAGGTTTCATTATTGATCAGAATGGGATACGCACTGATCCAGAAAAAGTAAAGGCCATGGTATCTTATCCAGAACCTACCACTACGACTGAAGTAAAACGATTCATGGGATTGTGTTCTTGGTATAGGAGGTTCATTCTCCACTATGCTAATATTATGGCTCCGATTAGTCGTGTGGTGGCAGGTCAAAAGAAAGGGCAATCCATCAAGTGGACGGAAGAGGCACAGAAATCTTTTGTGACAATTAAGCAGGCGTTAATATCTGCACCAATTCTAGTAAGTCCCGATTTCTCTAAACCTTTTACAGTACATACAGATGCGTCAGACGTGGGAGTGGGAGCTGTCCTTACTCAACTTTTGGATGATGGAGAAGACCATGTAATTGCATATGCAAGTAGAGCACTCACAAAACCAGAGCGCAATTACAATACATCAGAAAAAGAATGTCTAGGATTGCTGTTTGGGGTTGAAAAATTTCGAATGTATATAGAAGGAGTAAAATTCACTGCAATCGTGGACCATCACTCTTTATTATGGTTGCAAAACCTAAAAGATCCAGCCGGAAGACTAGCAAGATGGGCAATGAAACTAAGCCAGTTTGAAATGCAAATTATTCACAGGAAAGGTAAACAACACGTTGTACCAGATGCACTCTCCAGGGCAATAGCAGTCCTCCAAGTTGATGAACCACCTGAAGATAAATGGTATTTTAAAATGTGCAAGTTAGTATCAAATGATCCAGAAAATTACAGTAATTGGAAAGTAGAAGACAACTTACTGTATAAATGGATAGGCAGTGATAAACCAATACCAGTAAATATGAGAGAATGGAAGATTGTTGTGCAGAGGAACGATCGTAAGAAGGTACTAAAAACATGCCATGATGATCCTACGTCAGCACATTTGGGTTTTTATAAAACAGTAAAAAGGATTCAAGAACAGTACTATTGGCCACAAATGAGACGAGATATTCACAAATATATTCGAAATTGTCGAGTATGTGGAGCACAGAAAGCTTCAAATGAAGCTAGAGCTGGTCCGATGGGCAAGCAGAAAAAGGTCGAACATCCTTTCCAGTTGTTATCAACAGATTTAATTGGGCCATTACCAAGGTCCAGGAATGGAAATTGTTACCTATTAGTAGTAACTGATTGGTTTACTAAAGGGATCTTCATGAAGGCTTTGAGGAAAGCTACAGCAGACGAGGTCTGTAAATATATTGAAAACTCAATTTTTCTAGTTTTTGGAGTACCGTCAGTAATTATGGTAGACAACGGAGTTCAATTTGCAGGAACAAAGTTCAAAGAGTTATGCCAGAAGTATCAAGTGAACCCCTGGTATAATGCCAACTACCACCCTCAAGTAAACTTTACTGAAAGATCCAATAGAACCATAGGAGTAGCCATACGATCTTACCTAGAGGGAAAACATAAAGAATGGGACAAGAATATTGACAAAATAGGGTATGCCCTAAGATCTTCTATTCATGAAGTTACCAAACATTCCCCGAACTCATTAATATTTGGGAGGACAATTCCCCTGAATGGAAGTTATTATGGAAAACTAGACGAGACAAACATAGGAGCAGCCAATCGTGATACCTATGTAGATAAATTAGATGAATTTTTGGAGATTAAAAAGGAGATTAAAAGACACTTAGATAAGGCATATAAAAGAAATAGCAACACCTATAATTTGAGAAAGCGGAACATTACTTTTAAAGTAGGTGATCTGGTGTGGAAGAAAAATTATGTTCTATCCAAAGCTAGTGAGGACTTTGCAGCAAAGTTAGCACCAAAGTACGTGCTATGTGAAGTGACAGAGGTTCATTCAACCTTAGTTTATTCCTTAAAGAGGGAAGACGGAAAATTAATAGGGAAATGGCATCTAAAAGATTTAAAGCCATATTACGGTGATGTAGAATAGAATGCATCATTGAACAATTTATAAATAGCATTTATGTACTTACCGATATAAGAGTGTGCTAAATAAAAGAAATAACAAATAAAGCATTGAGTTAAACAGATATATATTTCTAGAAATAATGACAGGATTTACACTGTGACATTAGATGTCTTCCAATATGTCATAAATTCTTTTAATATAAAAAATCAATTAAAGTTATTCAAAACGTAAAAACTCAGGTCCATCGAATAGTGTTAGCGCTGACATGATTTCAACTGTATAGGATTAAAATTGAGTAATTGCTTTATAGAAAAAGAAATATTGCAGGTAAAATAATTTCAGAGAGGTTTATTTCGAATTAAAAACAACATTTCAGTGGTATGAAAAGTTTTTTTACCAGGTAAGAGGGGTGTGTAGCGTGCCAAATGACACGCATATCTTTACTAAAAAAAAAAAAAATACAAAAATTAGTAAACAAATATTTATTAGTTGGAAATATATACCTTTTTTGTTGAGACTGATCACCTCAGACAACTAACGTAACATCCGGTATATGGATAATATAAACTTACCATTGGCAATCGATGTTGATACACCTCTATTTAAGGATTTGTTTGCTATAACAAGTAAATATATATGGTAAAATGTATTTAATTTTGACTGCTAGTTATTATATGTAATAAACTGCTATAATTTGTTATTAATCTTGGGAATGGTATCATAAGATTATATTTATAGATTTTTAGAGGTAAAGTAGTTTTAATACCTTATATTATCTACAAACTTTCATTATTATTATCTACTCTTGATGATATTACCTTGTATTATGGCTGGAAGAGTTTTTTTATATAAACTGTTAAATATTTTAAAATTTGTTCAGATAACCATGGAAGAATTGAGTCTGGAAAACTCACCTATGTCATTGCCTGCGACTCCAGGGCGATCAGTGGAGCGAGAGGCGGTTTATGCCCTTAAAATAGCATCTTTGTTGGGCATGAGGACGCCTCCCAGAAATTGTTCTTCGCCATAGTTGGAGACAACAAATGAGAATTAGTAATAGAAAATGTTAAATGTATTTATCGTTATTATGTTATATAATTAAAAATGTTATTACCTTAAATTTCCTTCTCCAAACACTACAGATACTATACACACAATTACATCACACTATTAACCTATAACACCAATTTATGACAGTCAAAATATACACTTCAAAATTTCATTCCGTAAGGTTGATCACATCTATAATACTAGTGATTTTTGTTATATATATTACAGCTGAGAAAACTGTATAAATTATTTTTTTGATCAAAGATACCACATGTAGTCAACGTAAACAAACCCCACTCCTATGCCAGCACTATATAAGGGCGTGCAAACGTTCATTCGGGAGCGAGATCATGGGGTGCGCACTGTTATTAGAAAAAGTTGAATCTATAACTTTAGTGTTGGTTCATTCTACTGCGCAGCGCTGCGATCGCTAAAATTTTCAAAATCAGATAGTTGGCTATGACTGACAAATAATAATTATTGTGAGGACAAAGATCTGTCAAGTTTTTTTCATTAAACTGTGTTTTTTGTGTTATATGGTTGTGTTGTGTTTCTTGTGAACATAATTTATATAATATACTTATATACATAAGACAATTTTTAGTGAGTATTTAGGTTTACTATCGTTTATTAATTTTAAAGTTAGTATATTTAAAAAGTTTTATTAAAAATAAATCAAATTCTAACTTCTATATTATACAATTCTTGGGATGAATTAATACTTTCAAAATAGAATGAATAGAATTTGATTTGATTATCATTACTAATTAGGAGAGATGTAATGTGTTTACAACATTTTTTTTGCTTAATTCAATCATGTAAATTATGTGTAGAAAATAAGTATATAGGTATGTTTGCAATGTATAATAAAATTTAAACATTAATTTAATTTTTTATTTTAAAATAATAAAATGTGAGTAATTGTTTGTTTTATAACTAATAAATATTACAAGGATTTCATCAAGTTGATATTAAAATGTAAGTATATGTTTTTTTTTTAAGTAAAATTTAATCATTTATTTAAAATAAGTTAGTAAATTTGCTTATTATCTAATATATATGTATGTCATCAGTGAATATGTGTGCAAGTCTAATAAATTTAAATTAGACTTGCCTATTAATTCAATTTCCATGGATTTTTAATAAAAAAATAATATATTCCAGAGTTTAAATTTACCGCGGAAAGCAAATTAGTTTTGGTTCATTCCGACGTGATGGCGCAAACGTGGAAACAAGAGAGAGGCTGAGTTGCCGTTCTATATGAATATATGTTCTATGAGCGAGATCGAGAGAGAGACCGATCCGCTAAATTAAGTAGGCTGTAACCAAATAGGTTATGATCTAAATTTTTAGAGTGAGCAGTGTGATCGTGAAGATATACCGATCCATTGACTTGATAATTAAGGTAGACGTGATCGAGAGAAAGACCGATCCGTATAAATAATAAAATATCTAGGGAAGATAGATCGTGATAAAGACCGATCCATCTTATAGGGAGTGAGATCAAGATAATAACTGATCCACTTATGTAGTAAATGAGTAGGAGAATAAGGAAAAATTATGTAGAATATGTTTTGTTAATTAATAAAACTTAAAGTTTATCTTAAATTTCTTTAGTTTTTTTATTGTTTTAAAACTAGGAAAATCAGATTTTTTTAATAAAATTATATTAAAACAATTGGAGCCCGATAGGATACTCTGGTAAGAAAAATAATTTCTAAATCCAGATATAAGTTTTTTTTGTAAAAAGATTTGAACCACGACCTACGCCGCAGGTAGTTAGCCGGACCTGTCAAAAGAACCTGACAGTATAGCCTCCACTCTAGGTTGAAGAGAAAAGGTTATAGATTTTTCAAAAAAATAATTTTTTTCGAAAGTGTCAGATTTCATGCGAAACGCGTAAAAAACAAATATTTTTTTTTTTTGGAAATTTCCCTTTGTTTCAGAAGTGAAAATCTCGTTAAAATTAAAAAATTTTTAGACCTTTGACTAGATTTTTCAAAAAAATAATTTTTTTCGAAAGTGTCAGATTTCATGCGAAACGCGTAAAAAACAAATATTTTTTTTTTTTTGGAAATTTCCCTTTGTTTTAGAATGTTTAGACCTTTGACTAGATTTTTCAAAAAAATAATTTTTTTCGAAAGTGTCAGATTTCTTGCGAAACGCGTAAAAAACAAATATTTTTTTTTTTTGGAAATTTCCCTTTGTTTCAGAAGTGAAATTCTCGTTAAAATTAAAAAAATTTTAAACCTTTGACTAGATTTTTCAAAAAAATAATTTTTTTCGAAAGTGTCAGATTTCATGCGAAACGCGTAAAAAACAAATATATTTTTTTTTTTTGGAAATTTCCTTTTGTTTCAGAAGTGAAATTTTCGTTAAAATTAGAAAATTTTTAGACCTTTGACTAGATTTTTCAAAAAAATATTTTTTTTCGAAAGTGTCAGATTTCATGCGAAACGCGTAAAAAACAAATTTTTTTTTTTTTCTGAAATTTCCCTTTGTTTCAGAAGTAAAATTCTCGTTAAAATTAGAAAATTTTTAGACCTTTGACTAGATTTTTCAAAAAAATAATTTTTTTTGAAAGTGTCAGATTTCATGCGAAACGCGTAAAAAACAAATATTTTTTTTTTTTTTGGAAATTTCCCTTTGTTTCAGAAGTGAAATTCTCGTTAAAGTTAAAAAAATTTTAAACCTTTGACTAGATTTTTCAAAAAAATAATTTTTTTCGAAAGTGTCAGATTTCATGCGAAACGCGTAAAAAACAAATTTTTTTTTTTTTTTTGGAAATTTCCCTTTGTTTCAGAAGTGAAAATCTCGTTAAAATTAGAAAATTTTTAGACCTTTGACTAGATTTTTCAAAAAAATAATTACTTTCGAAAGTGTCAGATTTCATGCGAAACGCGTAAAAAACAAATATTTTTTTTTTTTTTGGAAATTTCCCTTTGTTTCAGAATGTTTAGACCTTTGACTAGATTTTTCAAAAAAATATTTTTTTTCGAAAGTGTCAGATTTCATGCGAAACGCGTAAAAAACAAATATTTTTTTTTTTTTGGAAATTTCCCTTTGTTTCAGAAGTGAAATTCTCGTTAAAATTAAAAAAAATTTAAACCTTTGACTAGATTTTTCAAAAAAATAATTTTTTTCGAAAGTGTCAGATTTCATGCGAAACGCGTAAAAAACAAAAATTTTTTTTTTTTTTTTGAAATTTCCCTTTGTTTCAGAAGTAAAATTCTCGTTAAAATTAGAAAATTTTTAGACCTTTGACTAGATTTTTCAAAAAAATAATTTTTTTCGAAAGTGTCAGATTTCATGCGAAACGCATAAAAAACAATTTTTTTTTTTTTTTTTTTTGAAATTTCCCTTTGTTTCAGAAGTAAAATTCTCGTTAAAATTAAAAAAATTTTAAACCTTTGACTAGATTTTTCAAAAAAATAATTTTTTTCGAAAGTGTCAGATTTCATGCGAAACGCGTAAAAAACAAATATTTTTTTTTTTTTGGAAATTTCCTTTTGTTTCAGAAGTGAAATTCTCGTTAAAATTAAAAAAAATTTAAACCTTTGACTAGATTTTTCAAAAAAATAATTTTTTTCGAAAGTGTCAGATTTCATGCGAAACGCGTAAAAAACAAATATTTTTTTTTTTTTTTGGAAATTTCCCTTTGTTTCAGAAGTGAAATTTTCGTTAAAATTAGAAAATTTTTAGACCTTTGACTAGAGTTTTCAAAAAAATAATTTTTTTCGAAAGTGTCAGATTTCATGCGAAACGCGTAAAAAACAAATATTTTTTTTTTTTTTGGAAATTTCCCTTTGTTTCAGAATGTTTAGACCTTTGACTAGATTATTCAAAAAAATAATTTTTTTCGAAAGTGTCAGATTTCATGCGAAACGCGTAAAAAACAAATATTTTTTTTTTTTTGAAATTTCCGTTTGTTTCAGAAGTGAAATTTTCGTTAAAATTAGAAAAATTTTAAACCTTTGACTAGATTTTTCAAAAAAATAATTTTTTTCGAAAGTGTCAGATTTCATGCGAAACGCGTAAAAAACAAATATTTTTTTTTTTTTGGGAATTTTTCCCTTTGTTTCAGAAGTGAAATTCTCGTAAAATTAGAAAATTTTTAGTCCATTGACTAGATTTTTCAAAAAAATAATTGTTTTCGAAAGTGTCAGATTTCATGCGAAACGCGTAAAAAACAAATATTTTTTTTTTTTTGGAAATTTCCCTTTGTTTCAGAAGTGAAATTTTCGTAAAATTAAAAAATTTTTAGACCTTTGACTAGATTTTTCAAAAAAATATTTTTTTTCGAAAGTGTCAGATTTCATGCGAAACGCGTAAAAAACAAATATTTTTTTTTTTTTGGAAATTTCCCTTTGTTTCAGAAGTAAAATTCTCGTTAAAATTAAAAAAAATTTAAACCTTTGACTAGATTTTTCAAAAAAATATTTTTTTTCGAAAGTGTCAGATTTCATGCGAAACGCGTAAAAAACAAATATTTTTTTTTTTTTTTTGGAAATTTCCCTTTGTTTCAGAAGTGAAATTCTCGTTAAAATTAAAAAAAAATTTAAACCTTTAAAAAGATTTTTCAAAAAAATAATTTTTTTCGAAAGTGTCAGATTTCATGCGAAACGCGTAAAAAACAATTTTTTTTTTTTTTTGGAAATTTCCCTTTGTTTCAGAAGTGAAATTCTCGTTAAAATTAGAAAATTTTTAGACCTTTGACTAGATTTTTCAAAAAAATAATTTTTTTCGAAAGTGTCAGATTTCATGCGAAACGCGTAAAAAACAAATATTTTTTTTTTTTGGAAATTTCCCTTTGTTTCAGAAGTGAAATTCTCGTTAAAATTAGAAAATTTTTAGACCTTTACTAGATTTTTCAAAAAAATAATTTTTTTCGAAAGTGTCAGATTTCATGCGAAACGCGTAAAAAACAAATATTTTTTTTTTTTTGGAAATTTCCCTTTGTTTCAGAATGTTTAGACCTTTGACTAGATTTTTCAAAAAAAAAATTTTTTCGAAAGTGTCAGATTTCATGCGAAACGCGTAAAAAACAAATATTTTTTTTTTTTTTTTGGAAATTTTTCCCTTTGTTTCAGAAGTGAAATTCTCGTTAAAATTAGAAAATTTTTAGACCTTTGACTAGATTTTTCAAAAAAATAACTTTTTTCGAAAGTGTCAGATTTCATGCGAAACGCGTAAAAAACAATTTTTTTTTTTTTTTTTTTGGAAATTTCCCTTTGTTTCAGAAGTGAAATTTTCGTTAAAATTAGAAAATTTTTAGACCTTTGACTAGATTTTTCTAAAAAATATTTTTTTTCGAAAGTGTCAGATTTCATGCGAAACGCGTAAAAAACAAATATTTTTTTTTTTTTTGGAAATTTCCCTTTGTTTCAGAAGTGAAATTGTCGTTAAAATTAGAAAAATTTTAGACCTTTAACTAGATTTTTCAAAAAAATAATTTTTTTCGAAAGTGTCAGATTTCATGCGAAACGCGTAAAAAACAAATATTTTTTTTTTTTTTTGAAAGTTTCCCTTTGTTTCAGAAGTGAAATTCTTGTAAAATTAGAAAATTTTTAGACCTTTGACTAGATTTTTCAAAAAAATATTTTTTTTCGAAAGTGTCAGATTTCATGCGAAACGCGTAAAAAACAAATTTTTTTTTTTTTTTGGAAATTTCCCTGTTTCAGAAGTGAAATTCTCGTTAAAATTAGAAAATTTTTAGACCTTTGACTAGATTTTTCAAAAAAATATTTTTTTTCGAAAGTGTCAGATTTCATGCGAAACGCGTAAAAAACAAATATTTTTTTTTTTTTTGAAAATTTCCTTTTGTTTCAGAAGTGAAATTCTTGTAAAATTAAAAAATTTTTAGACCTTTGACTAGATTTTTCAAAAAAATAATTTTTTTCGAAAGTGTCAGATTTCATGCGAAACGCGTAAAAAACAAATATTTTTTTTTTTTTGGAAATTTTTCCCTTTGTTTCAGAAGTGAAATTCTCGTAAAATTAGAAAATTTTTAGACCTTTGACTAGATTTTTCAAAAAAATAATTTTTTTCGAAAGTGTCAGATTTCATGCGAAACGCGTAAAAAACAAATTTTTTTTTTTTTTTTTTGAAATTTCCCTTTGTTTCAGAAGTAAAATTCTCGTTAAAATTAAAAAAATTTTAAACCTTTGACTAGATTTTTCAAAAAAATAATTTTTTTCGAAAGTGTCAGATTTCATGCGATACGCGTAAAAAACATTTTTTTTTTTTTTTGGAAATTTCCCTATGTTTCACAAGTGAAATTCTCGTTAAAATTAGAAAATTTTTAGACCTTTGACTAGATTTTTCAAAAAAATAATTTTTTTCGAAAGTGTCAGATTTCATGCGAAACGCGTAAAAAACAAATATTTTTTTTTTTTTGGAAATTTCCCTTTGTTTCAGAAGTGAAATTCTCGTTAAAATTAAAAAAATTTTAAACCTTTGACTAGATTTTTCAAAAAAATAACTTTTTTCGAAAGTGTCAGATTTCATGCGAAACGCGTAAAAAACAAATATTTTTTTTTTTTTTTGGAAATTTCCCTTTGTTTCAGAAGTGAAATTTTCGTTAAAATTAGAAAATTTTTAGACCTTTGACTAGATTTTTCTAAAAAATATTTTTTTTCGAAAGTGTCAGATTTCATGCGAAACGCGTAAAAAACAAATATTTTTTTTTTTTTTTGGAAATTTTCCTTTGTTTCAGAAGTGAAATTGTCGTTAAAATTAAAAAAATTTTAAACCTTTAACTAGATTTTTCAAAAAAATAATTTTTTTCGAAAGTGTCAGATTTCATGCGAAACGCGTAAAAAACAAATTTTTTTTTTTTTTTGGAAGTTTCCCTTTGTTTCAGAAGTGAAATTCTTGTAAAATTAGAAAATTTTTAGACCTTTGACTAGATTTTTCAAAAAAATATTTTTTTTTGAAAGTGTCAGATTTCATGCGAAACGCGTAAAAAACAATTTTTTTTTTTTTTTGAAAATTTCCCTTTGTTTCAGAAGTGAAATTCTTGTAAAATTAAAAAATTTTTAGACCTTTGACTAGATTTTTCAAAAAAATATTTTTTTTCGAAAGTGTCAGATTTCATGCGAAACGCGTAAAAAACAAATTTTTTTTTTTTTTTTTTTTGGAAATTTTTCCCTTTGTTTCAGAAGTGAAATTCTTGTTAAAATTAGAAAATTTTTAGACCTTTGACTAGATTTTTCAAAAAAATATTTTTTTTCGAAAGTGTCAGATTTCATGCGAAACGCGTAAAAAACAAATTTTTTTTTTTTTTTGAAAATTTCCCTTTGTTTCAGAAGTGAAATTCTTGTAAAATTAAAAAATTTTTAGACCTTTGACTAGATTTTTCAAAAAAATAATTTTTTTCGAAAGTGTCAGATTTCATGCGAAACGCGTAAAAAACAAATATTTTTTTTTTGAAATTTGAAATTTCCCTTTGTTTCAGAAGTGAAATTCTCGTTAAAATTAAAAAAAAATTAAACCTTTGACTAGATTTTTCAAAAAAATATTTTTTTTCGAAAGTGTCAGATTTCATGCGAAACGCGTAAAAAACAAATATTTTTTTTTTTTTTGGAAATTTCCCTTTGTTTCAGAAGTGAAATTTTCGTTAAAATTAGAAAATTTTTAGACCTTTGACTAGATTTTTCAAAAAAATAATTTTTTTCGAAAGTGTCAGATTTCATGCGAAACGCGTAAAAAACAAATATTTTTTTTTTTTTGGAAATTTCCCTTTGTTTCAGAAGTGAAATTCTCGTTAAAATTAGAAAATTTTTAGACCTTTACTAGATTTTTCAAAAAAATATTTTTTTTCGAAAGTGTCAGATTTCATGCGAAACGCGTAAAAAACAAATATTTTTTTTTTTTTGGAAATTTCCCTTTGTTTCAGAATGTTTAGACCTTTGACTAGATTTTTCAAAAAAAAATTTTTTTCGAAAGTGTCAGATTTCATGCGAAACGCGTAAAAAACAAATATTTTTTTTTTTTTTTTGGAAATTTTTCCCTTTGTTTCAGAAGTGAAATTCTCGTTAAAATTAGAAAATTTTTAGACCTTTGACTAGATTTTTCAAAAAAATAATTTTTTTCGAAAGTGTCAGATTTCATGCGAAACGCGTAAAAAACAGATATTTTTTTTTTTTTGGAAATTTCCCTTTGTTTCAGAATGTTTAGACCTTTGACTAGATTTTTCAAAAAAATAATTTTTTTTGAAAGTGTCAGATTTCATGCGAAACGCGTAAAAAACAAATATTTTTTTTTTTTTGGAATTTTTTCCCTTTGTTTCAGAAGTGAAATTCTCGTAAAATTAGAAAATTTTTAGACCTTTGACTTGATTTTTCAAAAAAATAATTTTTTTCGAAAGTGTCAGATTTCATGCGAAACGCGTAAAAAACAAATTTTTTTTTTTTTTTTTTGAAATTTCCCTTAGTTTCAGAAGTAAAATTCTCGTTAAAATTAGAAAATTTTTAGACCTTTGACTAGATTTTTCAAAAAAATATTTTTTTTCGAAAGTGTCAGATTTCATGCGAAACGCGTAAAAACAAATTTTTTTTTTTTTTTTTGAAATTTCCCTTTGTTTCAGAAGTGAAATTCTCGTTAAAATTAAAAAAATTTTAAACCTTTGACTAGATTTTTCAAAAAAATAATTTTTTTTGAAAGTGTCAGATTTCATGCGATACGCGTAAAAAACAATTTTTTTTTTTTTTGGAAATTTCCCTATGTTTCACAAGTGAAATTCTCGTTAAAATTAGAAAATTTTTAGACCTTTGACTAGATTTTTCAAAAAAATAATTTTTTTCGAAAGTGTCAGATTTCATGCGAAACGCGTAAAAAACAAATATTTTTTTTTTTTGGAAATTTCCCTTTGTTTCAGAAGTGAAATTCTCGTTAAAATTTAAAAAAAATTTAAACCTTTGACTAGATTTTTCAAAAAAATAACTTTTTTCGAAAGTGTCAGATTTCATGCGAAACGCGTAAAAAACAAATATTTTTTTTTTTTTTTTGGAAATTTCCCTTTGTTTCAGAAGTGAAATTTTCGTTAAAATTAGAAAATTTTTAGACCTTTGACTAGATTTTTCTAAAAAATATTTTTTTTCGAAAGTGTCAGATTTCATGCGAAACGCGTAAAAAACAAATATTTTTTTTTTTTTTTTGAAAATTTCCCTTTGTTTCAGAAGTGAAATTCTCGTTAAAATTAAAAATTTTTAGACCTTTGACTAGATTTTTCAAAAAAATAATTTTTTTCGAAAGTGTCAGATTTCATGCGAAACGCGTAAAAAACAAATATTTTTTTTTTTTTTGGAAATTTCCCTTTGTTTCAGAAGTGAAATTCTCGTTAAAATTAAAAAAAATTTAAACCTTTGACTAGATTTTTCAAAAAAATAATTTTTTTCGAAAGTGTCAGATTTCATGCGAAACGCGTAAAAAACAAATATTTTTTTTTTTTTGGAAATTTCCCTTTGTTTCAGAAGTGAAATTCTCGTTAAAATTAAAAAAATTTTAAACCTTTGACTAGATTTTTCAAAAAAATATTTTTTTTCGAAAGTGTCAGATTTCATGCGAAACGCGTAAAAAACAAATATTTTTTTTTTTTTTGGAAATTTCCCTTTGTTTCAGAAGTGAAATTCTCGTTAAAATTAAAAAAATTTTAAACCTTTGACTAGATTTTTCAAAAAAATATTTTTTTTCGAAAGTGTCAGATTTCATGCGAAACGCGTAAAAAACAAATATTTTTTTTTTTTGGAAATTTCCCTTTGTTTCAGAAGTGAAATTCTCGTTAAAATTAGAAAATTTTTAGACCTTTGACTAGATTTTTCAAAAAAATAATTTTTTTCGAAAGTGTCAGATTTCATGCGAAACGCGTAAAAAACAAATATTTTTTTTTTTTTGAAATTTTTCCCTTTGTTTCAGAAGCGAAATTCTCGTTAAAATTAGAAATTAAAAAAATTTTAAACCTTTGACTAGATTTTTCAAAAAAATAATTTTTTTCGAAAGTGTCAGATTTCATGCGAAACGCGTAAAAAACAAATATTTTTTTTTTTTTTGGAAATTTCCCTATGTTTCACAAGTGAAATTTTCGTTAAAATTAGAAAATTTTTAGACCTTTGACTAGATTTTTCAAAAAATAATTTTTTTCGAAAGTGTCAGATTTCATGCGAAACGCGTAAAAAACAAATATTTTTTTTTTTTTTTGGAAATTTCACTTTGTTTCAGAAGTGAAATTTTCGTTAAAATTAGAAAATTTTTAGACCTTTGACTAGATTTTTCTAAAAAATATTTTTTTTCGAAAGTGTCAGATTTCATGCGAAACGCGTAAAAAACAAATATTTTTTTTTTTTTTTTGGAAATTTCCCTTTGTTTCAGAAGTGAAATTGTTGTTAAAATTAGAAAATTTTTAGACCTTTAACTAGATTTTTCAAAAAAATAATTTTTTTCGAAAGTGTCAGATTTCATGCGAAACGCGTAAAAAACAAATATTTTTTTTTTTTTTTGAAGTTTCCCTTTGTTTCAGAAGTGAAATTCTTGTAAAATTAGAAAATTTTTAGACCTTTGACTAGATTTTTCAAAAAAATATTTTTTTTCGAAAGTGTCAGATTTCATGCGAAACGCGTAAAAAACAAATTTTTTTTTTTTTTTGGAAATTTCCCTGTTTCAAAAGTGAAATTCTCGTTAAAATTAGAAAATTTTTAGACCTTTGACTAGATTTTTCAAAAAAATATTTTTTTTCGAAAGTGTCAGATTTCATGCGAAACGCGTAAAAAACAAATATTTTTTTTTTTTTTGAAAATTTCCCTTTGTTTCAGAAGTGAAATTCTTGTAAAATTAAAAAATTTTTAGACCTTTGACTAGATTTTTCAAAAAAATATTTTTTTTCGAAAGTGTCAGATTTCATGCGAAACGCGTAAAAAACAAATTTTTTTTTTTTTTTTTTGAAATTTTTCCCTTTGTTTCAGAAGTGAAATTCTTGTTAAAATTAGAAAATTTTTAGACCTTTGACTAGATTTTTCAAAAAAATAATTTTTTTCGAGTGTCAGATTTCATGCGAAACGCGTAAAAAACAAATATTCTTTTTTTTTTGGAAATTTCCCTATGTTTCACAAGTGAAATTCTCGTTAAAATTAGAAAATTTTTAGACCTTTGACTAGATTTTTCAAAAAAATATTTTTTTTCGAAAGTGTCAGATTTCATGCGAAACGCGTAAAAAACAAATATTTTTTTTTTTGGAAATTTCCCTTTGTTTCAGAAGTGAAATTCTTGTTAAAATTAAAAAAATTTTAACCTTTGACTAGATTTTTCAAAAAAATAACTTTTTTCGAAAGTGTCAGATTTCATGCGAAACGCGTAAAAAACAATTTTTTTTTTTTTTTTTGGAAATTTCCCTGTTTCAGAAGTGAAATTCTCGTTAAAATTAGAAAATTTTTAGATCTTTGACTAGATTTTTCAAAAAAATATTTTTTTTCGAAAGTGTCAGATTTCATGCGAAACGCGTAAAAAACAAATATATTTTTTTTTTTTTTTGGAAATTTTTCCCTTTGTTTCAGAAGTGAAATTCTTGTTAAAATTAGAAAATTTTTAGACCTTTGACTAGATTTTTCAAAAAAATAATTTTTTTCGAAAGTGTCAAATTTCATGCGAAACGCGTAAAAAACAAATATTTTTTTTTTTTTTTGGAATTTTCCCTTTGTTTCAGAAGTGAAATTCTCGTTAAAATTAAAAAAATTTTAAACCTTTGACTAGATTTTTCAAAAAAATAATTTTTTTCGAAAGTGTCAGATTTCATGCGAAACGCGTAAAAAACAAATATTTTTTTTTTTTGGAAATTTCCCTTTGTTTCAGAAGTGAAATTCTCGATAAAATTAAAAAAATTTTAAACCTTTGACTAGATTTTTCAAAAAAATAATTTTTTTCGAAAGTGTCAGATTTCATGCGAAACGCGTAAAAAACAAATGATTTTTTTTTTTGGAAATTTCCCTTTGTTTCAGAAGTGAAATTCTCGTTAAAATAAAAAAAATTTTAAACCTTTGACTAGATTTTTCAAAAAAATAATTTTTTTCGAAAGTGTCAGATTTCATGCGAAACGCGTAAAAAACAAATATTTTTTTTTTTTTTTGGAAATTTCCTTTTGTTTCAGAAGTGAAATTTTCGTTAAAATTAGAAAATTTTTAGACCTTTGACTAGATTTTTCAAAAAAATAATTTTTTTCGAAAGTGTCAGATTTCATGCGAAACGCGTAAAAAACAAATATTTTTTTTTTTTTGGAAATTTTTCCCTTTGTTTCAGAAGTGAAATTCTCGTTAAAATTAGAAATTAAAAAAATTTTAAACCTTTGACTAGATTTTTCAAAAAAATAATTTTTTTCGAAAGTGTCAGATTTCATGCGAAACGCGTAAAAAACAAATATTCTTTTTTTTTTTGGAAATTTCCCTTTGTTTCAGAAGTGAAATTTTCGTAAAATTAGAAAATTTTTAGACCTTTGACTAGATTTTTCAAAAAAATAATTTTTTTCGAAAGTGTCAGATTTCATGCGAAACGCGTAAAAAACAAATATTTTTTTTTTTTTTTGGAAATTTTTCCCTTTGTTTCAGAAGTGAAATTCTTGTTAAAATTAGAAAATTTTTAGACCTTTGACTAGATTTTTCAAAAAAATAATTTTTTTCGAAAGTGTCAAATTTCATGCGAAACGCGTAAAAAACAAATATTTTTTTTTTTTTTTGGAATTTTCCCTTTGTTTCAGAAGTGAAATTCTCGTTAAAATTAAAAAAATTTTAAACCTTTGACTAGATTTTTCAAAAAAATAATTTTTTTCGAAAGTGTCAGATTTCATGCGAAACGCGTAAAAAACAAATATTTTTTTTTTTTTGGAAATTTCCCTTTGTTTCAGAAGTGAAATTCTCGTTAAAATTAAAAAAATTTTAAACCTTTGACTAGATTTTTCAAAAAAATAATTTTTTTCGAAAGTGTCAGATTTCATGCGAAACGCGTAAAAAACAAATGATTTTTTTTTTTGGAAATTTCCCTTTGTTTCAGAAGTGAAATTCTCGTTAAAATAAAAAAAATTTTAAACCTTTGACTAGATTTTTCAAAAAAATAATTTTTTTCGAAAGTGTCAGATTTCATGCGAAACGCGTAAAAAACAAATATTTTTTTTTTTTTTTGGAAATTTCCTTTTGTTTCAGAAGTGAAATTTTCGTTAAAATTAGAAAATTTTTAGACCTTTGACTAGATTTTTCAAAAAAATAATTTTTTTCGAAAGTGTCAGATTTCATGCGAAACGCGTAAAAAACAAATTTTTTTTTTTTTTTTGAAATTTCCCTTTGTTTCAGAAGTAAAATTCTCGTTAAAATTAGAAAATTTTTAGACCTTTGACTAGATTTTTCAAAAAAATAATTTTTTTTGAAAGTGTCAGATTTCATGCGAAACGCGTAAAAAACAAATATTTTTTTTTTTTTTTTGGAAATTTCCCTTTGTTTCAGAAGTGAAATTCTCGTTAAAATTAGAAAATTTTTAGACCTTTGACTAGATTTTTCAAAAAAATTTTTTTTTCGAAAGTGTCAGATTTCATGCGAAACGCGTAAAAAACAATTTTTTTTTTTTTTGGAAATTTCCCTTTGTTTCAGAAGTGAAATTCTCGTTAAAATTAGAAAATTTTTAGACCTTTGACTAGATTTTTCAAAAAAATATTTTTTTTCGAAAGTGTCAGATTTCATGCGAAACGCGTAAAAAACAAATATTTTTTTTTTTGGAAATTTTCCTTTGTTTCAGAAGTGAAATTCTCGTTAAAATTAAAAAAATTTTAAACCTTTGACTAGATTTTTCAAAAAAATATTTTTTTTCGAAAGTGTCAGATTTCATGCGAAACGCGTAAAAAACAAATTTTTTTTTTTTTTTGGAAAATTCGCTTTGTTTCAGAAGTGAAATTTCCCTTTGTTTCAGAAGTGAAATTCTCGTTAAAATTAGAAAATTTTTAGACCTTTGACTAGATTTTTCAAAAAAATAATTTTTTTCGAAAGTGTCAGATTTCATGCGAAACGCGTAAAAAACAAATATTTTTTTTTTTTTTTTGGAAATTTTTCCCTTTGTTTCAGAAGTGAAATTCTCGTTAAAATTAAAAAAAATTTAAACCTTTAACTAGATTTTTCAAAAAAATAATTTTTTTCGAAAGTGTCAGATTTCATGCGAAACGCGTAAAAAACAAATATTTTTTTTTTTTTGGAAATTTTTCCCTTTGTTTCAGAAGTGAAATTCTCGTTAAAATTAAAAAAATTTTAAACCTTTGACTAGATTTTTTAAAAAAACAATTTTTTTCGAAAGTGTCAGATTTCATGCAAAACGCGTAAAGAACAAATTTTTTTTTTTTTTGGAAATTTTTCCCTTTGTTTCAGAAGTGAAATTCTCGTAAAATTAGAAAATTTTTAGACCTTTGACTAGATTTTTCAAAAAAATAATTTTTTTCGAAAGTGTCAGATTTCATGCGAAACGCGTAAAAAACAAATATTTTTTTCTTTTTGGAAATTTTCCTTTGTTTCAGAAATGAAATTCTCGTTAAAATTAGAAAATTTTTAGACCTTTGACTAGATTTTTCAAAAAAATATTTTTTTTCGAAAGTGTCAGATTTCATGCGAAACGCGTAAAAAACAAATATTTTTTTTTTTTTGGAAATTTCCCTTTGTTTCAGAAGTGAAATTCTCGTTAAAATTAGAAAATTTTTAGACCTTTGACTAGATTTTTCAAAAAAATAATTTTTTCGAAAGTGTCAGATTTCATGCGAAACGCGTAAAAAACAAATATTTTTTTTTTTTTTTTGGAAATTTTTCCTTTTGTTTCAGAAGTGAAATTCTTGTTAAAATTAGAAAATTTTTAGACCTTTGACTAGATTTTTCAAAAAAATAATTTTTTTCGAAAGTGTCAGATTTCATGCGAAACGCGTAAAAAACAAATATTTTTTTTTTTGGAAATTTCCCTTTGTTTCAGAAGTGAAATTCTCGTTAAAATTAGAAAATTTTTAGACCTTTGACTAGATTTTTCAAAAAAATAATTTTTTTTGAAAGTGTCAGATTTCATGCGAAACGCGTAAAAAACAAATATTTTTTTTTTTTTTTGGAAATTTCCCTTTGTTTCAGAAGTGAAATTCTCGTTAAAATTAGAAAATTTTTAGACCTTTGACTAGATTTTTCAAAAAAAGTTTTTTTTCGAAAGTGTCAGATTTCATGCGAAACGCGTAAAAAACAATTTTTTTTTTTTTTGGAAATTTCCCTTTGTTTCAGAAGTGAAATTCTCGTTAAAATTAAAAAATTTTTAGACCTTTGACTAGATTTTTCAAAAAAATAATTTTTTTCGAAAGTGTCAGATTTCATGCGAAACGCGTAAAAAACAAATATTTTTTTTTTTTTGGAAATTTTCCTTTGTTTCAGAAGTGAAATTCTCGTTAAAATTAAAAAAATTTTAAACCTTTGACTAGATTTTTCAAAAAAATATTTTTTTTCGAAAGTGTCAGATTTCATGCGAAACGCGTAAAAAACAAATATTTTTTTTTTTTTTGGAAAATTCGCTTTGTTTCAGAAGTGAAATTCTCGTTAAAATTAGAAAATTTTTAGACCTTTGACTAGATTTTTCAAAAAATTATTTTTTTTCGAAAGTGTCAGATTTCATGCGAAACGCGTAAAAAACAATTTTTTTTTTTTTTTGGAAATTTCCCTTTGTTTCAGAAGTGAAATTCTCGTTAAAATTAGAAAATTTTTAGACCTTTGACTAGATTTTTCAAAAAAATAATTTGTTTCGAAAGTGTCAGATTTCATGCGAAACGCGTAAAAAACAAATATTTTTTTTTTTTTTTAGATTTTCCCTTTGTTTCAGAAGTGAAATTCTTGTAAAATTAGAAAATTTTTAGACCTTTGACTAGATTTTTCAAAAAAATATTTTTTTTCGAAAGTGTCAGATTTCATGCGAAACGCGTAAAAAATAAATATTTTTTTTTTTTGGAAATTTCCCTTTGTTTCAGAAGTGAAATTCTCGTTAAAATTAAAAAAATTTTAAACCTTTAACTAGATTTTTCAAAAAAATAATTTTTTTCGAAAGTGTCAGATTTCATGCGAAACGCGTAAAAAACAAATATTTTTTTTTTTTTGGAAATTTTTCCCTTTGTTTCAGAAGTGAAATTCTCGTTAAAATTAAAAAAATTTTAAACCTTTAACTAGATTTTTCAAAAAAATAATTTTTTTCGAAAGTGTCAGATTTCATGCGAAACGCGTAAAAAACAAATATTTTTTTTTTTTGGAAATTTCCCTTTGTTTCAGAAGTGAAATTCTCGTTAAAATTAGAAAATTTTTAGACCTTTGACTAGATTTTTCAAAAAAATAATTTTTTTTGAAAGTGTCAGATTTCATGCGAAACGCGTAAAAAACAAATATTTTTTTTTTTTTTTGGAAATTTCCCTTTGTTTCAGAAGTGAAATTCTCGTTAAAATTAGAAAATTTTTAGACCTTTGACTAGATTTTTCAAAAAAAGTTTTTTTTCGAAAGTGTCAGATTTCATGCGAAACGCGTAAAAAACAATTTTTTTTTTTTTTGGAAATTTCCCTTTGTTTCAGAAGTGAAATTCTCGTTAAAATTAAAAAATTTTTAGACCTTTGACTAGATTTTTCAAAAAAATAATTTTTTTCGAAAGTGTCAGATTTCATGCGAAACGCGTAAAAAACAAATATTTTTTTTTTTTTGGAAATTTTCCTTTGTTTCAGAAGTGAAATTCTCGTTAAAATTAAAAAAATTTTAAACCTTTGACTAGATTTTTCAAAAAAATATTTTTTTTCGAAAGTGTCAGATTTCATGCGAAACGCGTAAAAAACAAATATTTTTTTTTTTTTTGGAAAATTCGCTTTGTTTCAGAAGTGAAATTCTCGTTAAAATTAGAAAATTTTTAGACCTTTGACTAGATTTTTCAAAAAATTATTTTTTTTCGAAAGTGTCAGATTTCATGCGAAACGCGTAAAAAACAATTTTTTTTTTTTTTTGGAAATTTCCCTTTGTTTCAGAAGTGAAATTCTCGTTAAAATTAGAAAATTTTTAGACCTTTGACTAGATTTTTCAAAAAAATAATTTGTTTCGAAAGTGTCAGATTTCATGCGAAACGCGTAAAAAACAAATATTTTTTTTTTTTTTTAGATTTTCCCTTTGTTTCAGAAGTGAAATTCTTGTAAAATTAGAAAATTTTTAGACCTTTGACTAGATTTTTCAAAAAAATATTTTTTTTCGAAAGTGTCAGATTTCATGCGAAACGCGTAAAAAATAAATATTTTTTTTTTTTGGAAATTTCCCTTTGTTTCAGAAGTGAAATTCTCGTTAAAATTAAAAAAATTTTAAACCTTTAACTAGATTTTTCAAAAAAATAATTTTTTTCGAAAGTGTCAGATTTCATGCGAAACGCGTAAAAAACAAATATTTTTTTTTTTTTGGAAATTTTTCCCTTTGTTTCAGAAGTGAAATTCTCGTTAAAATTAAAAAAATTTTAAACCTTTAACTAGATTTTTCAAAAAAATAATTTTTTTCGAAAGTGTCAGATTTCATGCGAAACGCGTAAAAAACAAATATTTTTTTTTTTTTGGAAATTTCCCTTTGTTTCAGAAGTGAAATTCTCGTTAAAATTAGAAAATTTTTAGACCTTTGACTAGATTTTTCAAAAAAATAATTTTTTTTGAAAGTGTCAGATTTCATGCGAAACGCGTAAAAAACAAATATTTTTTTTTTTTTTTGGAAATTTCCCTTTGTTTCAGAAGTGAAATTCTCGTTAAAATTAGAAAATTTTTAGACCTTTGACTAGATTTTTCAAAAAAAGTTTTTTTTCGAAAGTGTCAGATTTCATGCGAAACGCGTAAAAAACAATTTTTTTTTTTTTTGGAAATTTCCCTTTGTTTCAGAAGTGAAATTCTCGTTAAAATTAAAAAATTTTTAGACCTTTGACTAGATTTTTCAAAAAAATAATTTTTTTCGAAAGTGTCAGATTTCATGCGAAACGCGTAAAAAACAAATATTTTTTTTTTTTTGGAAATTTTCCTTTGTTTCAGAAGTGAAATTCTCGTTAAAATTAAAAAAATTTTAAACCTTTGACTAGATTTTTCAAAAAAATATTTTTTTTCGAAAGTGTCAGATTTCATGCGAAACGCGTAAAAAACAAATATTTTTTTTTTTTTTGGAAAATTCGCTTTGTTTCAGAAGTGAAATTCTCGTTAAAATTAGAAAATTTTTAGACCTTTGACTAGATTTTTCAAAAAATTATTTTTTTTCGAAAGTGTCAGATTTCATGCGAAACGCGTAAAAAACAATTTTTTTTTTTTTTTGGAAATTTCCCTTTGTTTCAGAAGTGAAATTCTCGTTAAAATTAGAAAATTTTTAGACCTTTGACTAGATTTTTCAAAAAAATAATTTGTTTCGAAAGTGTCAGATTTCATGCGAAACGCGTAAAAAACAAATATTTTTTTTTTTTTTTAGATTTTCCCTTTGTTTCAGAAGTGAAATTCTTGTAAAATTAGAAAATTTTTAGACCTTTGACTAGATTTTTCAAAAAAATATTTTTTTTCGAAAGTGTCAGATTTCATGCGAAACGCGTAAAAAACAAATATTTTTTTTTTTTGGAAATTTCCCTTTGTTTCAGAAGTGAAATTCTCGTTAAAATTAAAAAAATTTTAAACCTTTAACTAGATTTTTCAAAAAAATAATTTTTTTCGAAAGTGTCAGATTTCATGCGAAACGCGTAAAAAACAAATATTTTTTTTTTTTTGGAAATTTTTCCCTTTGTTTCAGAAGTGAAATTCTCGTTAAAATTAAAAAAATTTTAAACCTTTAACTAGATTTTTCAAAAAAATAATTTTTTTCGAAAGTGTCAGATTTCATGCGAAACGCGTAAAAAACAATTTTTTTTTTTTTTTGGAAATTTCCCTTTGTTTCAGAAGTGAATATCTCGTTAAAATTAGAAAATTTTTAGACCTTTGACTAGATTTTTCAAAAAAATAATTTTTTTCGAAAGTGTCAGATTTCATGCGAAACGCGTAAAAAACAAATATTTTTTTTTTTTTTTGGAAATTTTTCCCTTTGTTTCAGAAGTGAAATTCTCGTTAAATTTAAAAAAAATTTAAACCTTTAACTAGATTTTTCAAAAAAATATTTTTTTTCGAAAGTGTCAGATTTCATGCGAAACGCGTAAAAAACAAATATTTTTTTTTTTTTGGAAATTTTTCCCTTTGTTTCAGAAGTGAAATTCTCGTTAAAATTAAAAAAATTTTAAACCTTTGACTAGATTTTTCAAAAAAATAATTTTTTTCGAAAGTGTCAGATTTCATGCAAAACGCGTAAAAAACAAATATTTTTTTTTTTTGGAAATTTTTCCCTTTGTTTCAGAAGTGAAATTCTCGTAAAATTCGAAAATTTTTAGACCTTTGACTAGATTTTTCAAAAAAATAATTTTTTTCGAAAGTGTCAGATTTCATGCGAAACGCGTAAAAAACAAATATTTTTTTTTTTTTTGGAAATTTTCCTTTGTTTCAGAAATGAAATTCTCGTTAAAATTAGAAAATTTTTAGACCTTTGACTAGATTTTTCAAAAAAATATTTTTTTTCGAAAGTGTCAGATTTCATGCGAAACGCGTAAAAAACAAATATATTTTTTTTTTTTTTTTTGAAATTTCCCTTTGTTTCAGAAGTGAAATTCTCGTTAAAATTAGAAAATTTTTAGACCTTTGACTAGATTTTTCAAAAAAATATTTTTTTTCGAAAGTGTCAGATTTCATGCGAAACGCGTAAAAAACAAATATTTTTTTTTTTTTTGGAAATTTTTCCCTTTGTTTCAGAAGTGAAATTCTTGTTAAAATTAGAAAATTTTTAGACCTTTGACTAGATTTTTCAAAAAAATAATTTTTTTCGAAAGTGTCAGATTTCATGCGAAACGCGTAAAAAACAAATATATTTTTTTTTTGGAAATTTCCCTTTGTTTCAGAAGTGAAATTCTCGTTAAAATTAGAAAATTTTTAGACCTTTGACTAGATTTTTCAAAAAAATAATTTTTTTTGAAAGTGTCAGATTTCATGCGAAACGCGTAAAAAACAAATATTTTTTTTTTTTTTTGGAAATTTCCCTTTGTTTCAGAAGTGAAATTCTCGTTAAAATTAGAAAATTTTTAGACCTTTGACTAGATTTTTCAAAAAAATTTTTTTTTCGAAAGTGTCAGATTTCATGCGAAACGCGTAAAAAACAATTTTTTTTTTTTTGGAAATTTCCCTTTGTTTCAGAAGTGAAATTCTCGTTAAAATTAGAAAATTTTTAGACCTTTGACTAGATTTATCAAAAAAATATTTTTTTTCGAAAGTGTCAGATTTCATGCGAAACGCGTAAAAAACAAATATTTTTTTTTTTTGGAAATTTTCCTTTGTTTCAGAAGTGAAATTCTCGTTAAAATTAAAAAAATTTTAAACCTTTGACTAGATTTTTCAAAAAAATATTTTTTTTCGAAACTGTCAGATTTCATGCGAAACGCGTAAAAAACAAATATTTTTTTTTTTGGAAAATTCGCTTTGTTTCAGAAGTGAAATTCTCGTTAAAATTAGAAAATTTTTAGACCTTTGACTAGATTTTTCAAAAAAAATTTTTTTTCGAAAGTGTCAGATTTCATGCGAAACGCGTAAAAAACAATTTTTTTTTTTTTGGAAATTTCCCTTTGTTTCAGAAGTGAAATTCTCGTTAAAATTAGAAAATTTTTAGACCTTTGACTAGATTTTTCAAAAAAATATTTTTTTTCGAAAGTGTCAGATTTCATGCGAAACGCGTAAAAAACAAATATTTTTTTTTTTTTGGAAATTTTCCTTTGTTTCAGAAGTGAAATTCTCGTTAAAATTAAAAAAATTTTAAACCTTTGACTAGATTTTTCAAAAAAATATTTTTTTTCGAAAGTGTCAGATTTCATGCGAAACGCGTAAAAAACAAATATTTTTTTTTTTATTGGAAAATTCGCTTTGTTTCAGAAGTGAAATTCTCGTTAAAATTAGAAAATTTTTAGACCTTTGACTAGATTTTTCAAAAAAATATTTTTTTTCGAAAGTGTCAGATTTCATGCGAAACGCGTAAAAAACAATTTTTTTTTTTTTTTGGAAATTTCCCTTTGTTTCAGAAGTGAAATTCTCGTTAAAATTAGAAAATTTTTAGACCTTTGACTAGATTTTTCAAAAAAATATTTTTTTTCGAAAGTGTCAGATTTCATGCGAAACGCGTAAAAAACAAATATTTTTTTTTTTTTGGAAATTTCCCTTTGTTTCAGAAGTGAAATTCTCGTTAAAATTAAAAAAATTTTAAACCTTTAACTAGATTTTTCAAAAAAATAATTTTTTTCGAAAGTGTCAGATTTCATGCGAAACGCGTAAAAAACAAATATTTTTTTTTTTTTGGAAATTTTTCCCTTTGTTTCAGAAGTGAAATTCTCGTTAAAATTAAAAAAATTTTAAACCTTTAACTAGATTTTTCAAAAAAATAATTTTTTTCGAAAGTGTCAGATTTCATGCGAAACGCGTAAAAAACAATTTTTTTTTTTTTTTGGAAATTTTCCTTTGTTTCAGAAGTGAATATCTCGTTAAAATTAGAAAATTTTTAGACCTTTGACTAGATTTTTCAAAAAAATAATTTTTTTCGAAAGTGTCAGATTTCATGCGAAACGCGTAAAAAACAAATATTTTTTTTTTTTTTTGAAATTTTACCCTTTGTTTCAGAAGTGAAATTCTCGTTAAAATTAAAAAAATTTTAAACCTTTAACTAGATTTTTCAAAAAAATAATTTTTTTCGAAAGTGTCAGATTTCATGCGAAACGCGTAAAAAACAAATATTTTTGTTTTTTTGGAAATTTTTCCCTTTGTTTCAGAAGTGAAATTCTCGTTAAAATTAAAAAAATTTTAAACCTTTGACTAGATTTTTCAAAAAAATAATTTTTTTCGAAAGTGTCAGATTTCATGCAAAACGCGTAAAAAACAAATATTTTTTTTTTTTGGAAATTTTTCCCTTTGTTTCAGAAGTGAAATTCTCGTAAAATTCGAAAATTTTTAGACCTTTGACTAGATTTTTCAAAAAAATATTTTTTTTCGAAAGTGTCAGATTTCATGCGAAACGCGTAAAAAACAAATATTTTTTTTTTTTTTGGAAATTTTCCTTTGTTTCAGAAATGAAATTCTCGTTAAAATTAGAAAATTTTTAGACCTTTGACTAGATTTTTCAAAAAAATATTTTTTTTCGAAAGTGTCAGATTTCATGCGAAACGCGTAAAAAACAAATATTTTTTTTTTTTTTTTGAAATTTCCCTTTGTTTCAGAAGTGAAATTCTCGTTAAAATTAGAAAATTTTTAGACCTTTGACTAGATTTTTCAAAAAAATAATTTTTTTCGAAAGTGTCAGATTTCATGCGAAACGCGTAAAAAACAAATATTTTTTTTTTTTTTTGGAAATTTTTCCCTTTGTTTCAGAAGTGAAATTCTTGTTAAAATTAGAAAATTTTTAGACCTTTGACTAGATTTTTCAAAAAAATAATTTTTTTCGAAAGTGTCAGATTTCATGCGAAACGCGTAAAAAACAAATATTTTTTTTTTTTGGAAATTTCCCTTTGTTTCAGAAGTGAAATTCTCGTTAAAATTAGAAAATTTTCAGACCTTTGACTAGATTTTTCAAAAAAATAATTTTTTTTGAAAGTGTCAGATTTCATGCGAAACGCGTAAAAAACAAATATTTTTTTTTTTTTTTGGAAATTTCCCTTTGTTTCAGAAGTGAAATTCTCGTTAAAATTAGAAAATTTTTAGACCTTTGACTAGATTTTTCAAAAAAAATTTTTTCTCGAAAGTGTCAGATTTCATGCGAAACGCGTAAAAAACAATTTTTTTTTTTTTTGGAAATTTCCCTTTGTTTCAGAAGTGAAATTCTCGTTAAAATTAGAAAATTTTTAGACCTTTGACTAGATTTTTCAAAAAAATAATTTTTTTCGAAAGTGTCAGATTTCATGCGAAACGCGTAAAAAACAAATATTTTTTTTTTTTTGGAAATTTTCCTTTGTTTCAGAAGTGAAATTCTCGTTAAAATTAAAAAAATTTTAAACCTTTGACTAGATTTTTCAAAAAAATATTTTTTTTCGAAACTGTCAGATTTCATGCGAAACGCGTAAAAAACAAATATTTTTTTTTTTGGAAAATTCGCTTTGTTTCAAAAGTGAAATTCTCGTTAAAATTAGAAAATTTTTAGACCTTTGACTAGATTTTTGAAAAAAAATTTTTTTTCGAAAGTGTCAGATTTCATGCGAAACGCGTAAAAAACAATTTTTTTTTTTTTGGAAATTTCCCTTTGTTTCAGAAGTGAAATTCTCGTTAAAATTAGAAAATTTTTAGACCTTTGACTAGATTTTTCAAAAAAATATTTTTTTTCGAAAGTGTCAGATTTCATGCGAAACGCGTAAAAAACAAATATTTTTTTTTTTTTGGAAATTTTCCTTTGTTTCAGAAGTGAAATTCTCGTTAAAATTAAAAAAATTTTAAACCTTTGACTAGATTTTTCAAAAAAATATTTTTTTTCGAAAGTGTCAGATTTCATGCGAAACGCGTAAAAAACAAATATTTTTTTTTTTATTGGAAAATTCGCTTTGTTTCAGAAGTGAAATTCTCGTTAAAATTAGAAAATTTTTAGACCTTTGACTAGATTTTTCAAAAAAATAATTTTTTTCGAAAGTGTCAGATTTCATGCGAAACGCGTAAAAAACAAATATTTTTTTTTTTTTGGAAATTTTTCCCTTTGTTTCAGAAGTGAAATTCTCGTTAAAATTAAAAAAATTTTAAACCTTTAACTAGATTTTTCAAAAAAATAATTTTTTTCGAAAGTGTCAGATTTCATGCGAAACGCGTAAAAAACAATTTTTTTTTTTTTTTGGAAATTTTCCTTTGTTTCAGAAGTGAATATCTCGTTAAAATTAGAAAATTTTTAGACCTTTGACTAGATTTTTCAAAAAAATAATTTTTTTCGAAAGTGTCAGATTTCATGCGAAACGCGTAAAAAACAAATATTTTTTTTTTTTTTTGAAATTTTACCCTTTGTTTCAGAAGTGAAATTCTCGTTAAAATTAAAAAAATTTTAAACCTTTAACTAGATTTTTCAAAAAAATAATTTTTTTCGAAAGTGTCAGATTTCATGCGAAACGCGTAAAAAACAAATATTTTTTTTTTTTTGGAAATTTTTCCCTTTGTTTCAGAAGTGAAATTCTCGTTAAAATTAAAAAAATTTTAAACCTTTGACTAGATTTTTCAAAAAAATAATTTTTTTCGAAAGTGTCAGATTTCATGCAAAACGCGTAAAAAACAAATATTTTTTTTTTTTTGGAAATTTTTCCCTTTGTTTCAGAAGTGAAATTCTCGTAAAATTCGAAAATTTTTAGACCTTTGACTAGATTTTTCAAAAAAATATTTTTTTTCGAAAGTGTCAGATTTCATGCGAAACGCGTAAAAAACAAATATTTTTTTTTTTTTTGGAAATTTTCCTTTGTTTCAGAAATGAAATTCTCGTTAAAATTAGAAAATTTTTAGACCTTTGACTAGATTTTTCAAAATAATATTTTTTTTCGAAAGTGTCAGATTTCATGCGAAACGCGTAAAAAACAAATATTTTTTTTTTTTTTTGAAATTTCCCTTTGTTTCAGAAGTGAAATTCTCGTTAAAATTAGAAAATTTTTAGACCTTTGACTAGATTTTTCAAAAAAATAATTTTTTTCGAAAGTGTCAGATTTCATGCGAAACGCGTAAAAAACAAATATTTTTTTTTTTTTTTTGGAAATTTTTCCCTTTGTTTCAGAAGTGAAATTCTTGTTAAAATTAGAAAATTTTTAGACCTTTGACTAGATTTTTCAAAAAAATAATTTTTTTCGAAAGTGTCAGATTTCATGCGAAACGCGTAAAAAACAAATTTTTTTTTTTTTTGGAAATTTCCCTTTGTTTCAGAAGTGAAATTCTCGTAAAATTAGAAAATTTTTAGACCTTTGACTAGATTTTTCAAAAAAATAATTTTTTTTGAAAGTGTCAGATTTCATGCGAAACGAGTAAAAAACAAATATTTTTTTTTTTTTTTGGAAATTTCCCTTTGTTTCAGAAGTGAAATTCTCGTTAAAATTAGAAAATTTTTAGACCTTTGACTAGATTTTTCAAAAAAAATTTTTTTTCGAAAGTGTCAGATTTCATGCGAAACGCGTAAAAAACAATTTTTTTTTTTCTTGGAAATTTCCCTTTGTTTCAGAAGTGAAATTCTCGTTAAAATTAGAAAATTTTTAGACCTTTGACTAGATTTTTCAAAAAAATAATTTTTTTCGAAAGTGTCAGATTTCATGCGAAACGCGTAAAAAACAAATATTTTTTTTTTTTTGGAAATTTTCCTTTGTTTCAGAAGTGAAATTCTCGTTAAAATTAAAAAAATTTTAAACCTTTGACTAGATTTTTCAAAAAAATATTTTTTTTCGAAACTGTCAGATTTCATGCGAAACGCGTAAAAAACAAATATTTTTTTTTTTTTGGAAAATTCGCTTTGTTTCAGAAGTGAAATTCTCGTTAAAATTAGAAAATTTTTAGACCTTTGACTAGATTTTTCAAAAAAAAATTTTTTTCGAAAGTGTCAGATTTCATGCGAAACGCGTAAAAAACAATTTTTTTTTTTTTTGGAAATTTCCCTTTGTTTCAGAAGTGAAATTCTCGTTAAAATTAGAAAATTTTTAGACCTTTGACTAGATTTTTCAAAAAAATATTTTTTTTCGAAAGTGTCAGATTTCATGCGAAACGCGTAAAAAACAAATATTTTTTTTTTTTTGGAAATTTTCCTTTGTTTCAGAAGTGAAATTCTCGTTAAAATTAAAAAAATTTTAAACCTTTGACTAGATTTTTCAAAAAAATATTTTTTTTCGAAAGTGTCAGATTTCATGCGAAACGCGTAAAAAACAAATATTTTTTTTTTTTTGGAAAATTCGCTTTGTTTCAGAAGTGAAATTCTCGTTAAAATTAGAAAATTTTTAGACCTTTGACTAGATTTTTCAAAAAAATATTTTTTTTCGAAAGTGTCAGATTTCATGCGAAACGCGTAAAAAACAATTTTTTTTTTTTTTTGGAAATTTCCCTTTGTTTCAGAAGTGAAATTCTCGTTAAAATTAGAAAATTTTTAGACCTTTGACTAGATTTTTCAAAAAAATAATTTTTTTCGAAAGTGTCAGATTTCATGCGAAACGCGTAAAAAACAAATATTTTTTTTTTTTTTGGAATTTTCCCTTTGTTTCAGAAGTGAAATTCTTGTAAAATTAGAAAATTTTTAGACCTTTGACTAGATTTTTCAAAAAAATATTTTTTTTCGAAAGTGTCAGATTTCATGCGAAACGCGTAAAAAACAAATTTTTTTTTTTTTTTGGAAATTTCCCTTTGTTTCAGAAGTGAAATTCTCGTTAAAATTAAATAAATTTTAAACCTTTAACTAGATTTTTCAAAAAAATAATTTTTTTCGAAAGTGTCAGATTTCATGCGAAACGCGTAAAAAACAAATATTTTTTTTTTTTTTGAAATTTTTCCCTTTGTTTCAGAAGTGAAATTCTCGTTAAAATTAAAAAAATTTTAAATCTTTGACTAGATTTTTCAAAAAAATATTTTTTTTCGAAAGTGTCAGATTTCATGCGAAACGCGTAAAAAACAATTTTTTTTTTTTTTTTGGAAATTTCCCTTTGTTTCAGAAGTGAAATTCTCGTTAAAATTAGAAAATTTTTAGACCTTTGACTAGATTTTTCAAAAAAATATTTTTTTTCGAAAGTGTCAGATTTCATGCGAAACGCGTAAAAAACAAATATTTTTTTTTTTTTTTGGAATTTTCCCTTTGTTTCAGAAGTGAAATTCTTGTAAAATTAGAAAATTTTTAGACCTTTGACTAGATTTTTCAAAAAAATATTTTTTTTCGAAAGTGTCAGATTTCATGCGAAACGCGTAAAAAACAAATATTTTTTTTTTTTTGGAAATTTCCCTTTGTTTCAGAAGTGAAATTCTCGTTAAAATTAAAAAAATTTTAAACCTTTAACTAGATTTTTCAAAAAAATATTTTTTTTCGAAAGTGTCAGATTTCATGCGAAACGCGTAAAAAACAAATATTTTTTTTTTTTGGAAATTTCCCTTTGTTTCAGAAGTGAAATTCTCGTTAAAATTAAAAAAATTTTAAACCTTTAACTAGATTTTTCAAAAAAATAATTTTTTTCGAAAGTGTCAGATTTCATGCGAAACGCGTAAAAAACAAATATTTTTTTTTTTTGGAAATTTTTCCCTTTGTTTCAGAAGTGAAATTCTCGTTAAAATTAAAAAAATTTTAAACCTTTAACTAGATTTTTCAAAAAAATAATTTTTTTCGAAAGTGTCAGATTTCATGCGAAACGCGTAAAAAACAATTTTTTTTTTTTTGGAAATTTTCCTTTGTTTCAGAAGTGAATATCTCGTTAAAATTAGAAAATTTTTAGACCTTTGACTAGATTTTTCAAAAAAATAATTTTTTTTGAAAGTGTCAGATTTCATGCGAAACGCGTAAAAAACAAATATTTTTTTTTTTTTTTGGAAATTTTACCCTTTGTTTCAGAAGTGAAATTCTCGTTAAAATTAAAAAAATTTTAAACCTTTAACTAGATTTTTCAAAGAAATAATTTTTTTCGAAAGTGTCAGATTTCATGCGAAACGCGTAAAAAACAAATATTTTTTTTTTTTTGGAAATTTTTCCCTTTGTTTCAGAAGTGAAATTCTCGTTAAAATTAAAAAAATTTTAAACCTTTGACTAGATTTTTCAAAAAAATAATTTTTTTCGAAAGTGTCAGATTTCATGCAAAACGCGTAAAAAACAAATATTTTTTTTTTTTTGGAAATTTTTCCCTTTGTTTCAGAAGTGAAATTCTCGTAAAATTCGAAAATTTTTAGACCTTTGACTAGATTTTTCAAAAAAATAATTTTTTTCGAAAGTGTCAGATTTCATGCGAAACGCGTAAAAAACAAATATTTTTTTTTTTTGGAAATTTCCCTTTGTTTCAGAAGTGAAATTCTCGTTAAAATTAGAAATTTTTTAGACCTTTGACTAGATTTTTCAAAAAAATAATTTTTTTTGAAAGTGTCAGATTTCATGCGAAACGAGTAAAAAACAAATATTTTTTTTTTTTTTTGGAAATTTCCCTTTGTTTCAGAAGTGAAATTCTCGTTAAAATTAGAAAAATTTTAGACCTTTGACTAGATTTTTCAAAAAAAATTTTTTTTCGAAAGTGTCAGATTTCATGCGAAACGCGTAAAAAACAATTTTTTTTTTTTTTGGAAATTTCCCTTTGTTTCAGAAGTGAAATTCTCGTTAAAATTAGAAAATTTGTAGACCTTTGACTAGATTTTTCAAAAAAATAATTTTTTTCGAAAGTGTCAGATTTCATGCGAAACGCGTAAAAAACAAATATTTTTTTTTTTTTGGAAATTTTCCTTTGTTTCAGAAGTGAAATTCTCGTTAAAATTAAAAAAATTTTAAACCTTTGACTAGATTTTTCAAAAAAATATTTTTTTTCGAAACTGTCAGATTTCATGCGAAACGCGTAAAAAACAAATATTTTTTTTTTTTGGAAAATTCGCTTTGTTTCAGAAGTGAAATTCTCGTTAAAATTAGAAAATTTTTAGACCTTTGACTAGATTTTTCAAAAAAAAATTTTTTTCGAAAGTGTCAGATTTCATGCGAAACGCGTAAAAAACAATTTTTTTTTTTTTTGGAAATTTCCCTTTGTTTCAGAAGTGAAATTCTCGTTAAAATTAGAAAATTTTTAGACCTTTGACTAGATTTTTCAAAAAAATATTTTTTTTCGAAAGTGTCAGATTTCATGCGAAACGCGTAAAAAACAAATATTTTTTTTTTTTTGGAAATTTTCCTTTGTTTCAGAAGTGAAATTCTCGTTAAAATTAAAAAAATTTTAAACCTTTGACTAGATTTTTCAAAAAAATATTTTTTTTCGAAAGTGTCAGATTTCATGCGAAACGCGTAAAAAACAAATATTTTTTTTTTTTGGAAAATTTGCTTTGTTTCAGAAGTGAAATTCTCGTTAAAATTAGAAAATTTTTAGACCTTTGACTAGATTTTTCAAAAAAATATTTTTTTTCGAAAGTGTCAGATTTCATGCGAAACGCGTAAAAAACAAATATTTTTTTTTTTTTGGAAATTTTTCCCTTTGTTTCAGAAGTGAAATTCTCGTAAAATTCGAAAATTTTTAGACCTTTGACTAGATTTTTCAAAAAAATAATTTTTTTCGAAAGTGTCAGATTTCATGCGAAACGCGTAAAAAACAAATATTTTTTTTTTTTTGGAAAGTTTCCTTTGTTTCAGAAATGAAATTCTCGTTAAAATAAGAAAATTTTTAGACCTTTGACTAGATTTTTCAAAAAAATATTTTTTTTCGAAAGTGTCAGATTTCATGCGAAACGCGTAAAAAACAAATTTTTTTTTTTTTTTTTGAAATTTCCCTTTGTTTCAGAAGTGAAATTCTCGTTAAAATTGGAAAATTTTTAGACCTTTGACTAGATTTTTCAAAAAAATAATTTTTTTCGAAAGTGTCAGATTTCATGCGAAACGCGTAAAAAACAAATATTTTTTTTTTTTTTTGGAATTTTCCCTTTGTTTCAGAAGTGAAATTCTTGTAAAATTAGAAAATTTTTAGACCTTTGACTAGATTTTTCAAAAAAATATTTTTTTTCGAAAGTGTCAGATTTCATGCGAAACGCGTAAAAAACAAATATTTTTTTTTTTTTTTGGAAATTTCCCTTTGTTTCAGAAGTGAAATTCTCGTTAAAATTAGAAAATTTTTAGACCTTTGACTAGATTTTTCAAAAAAAGTTTTTTTTCGAAAGTGTCAGATTTCATGCGAAACGCGTAAAAAACAATTTTTTTTTTTTTTGGAAATTTCCCTTTGTTTCAGAAGTGAAATTCTCGTTAAAATTAAAAAAATTTTAGACCTTTGACTAGATTTTTCAAAAAAATAATTTATTTCGAAAGTGTCAGATTTCATGCGAAACGCGTAAAAAACAAATATTTTTTTTTTTTTGGAAATTTTCCTTTGTTTCAGAAGTGAAATTCTCGTTAAAATTAAAAAAATTTTAAACCTTTGACTAGATTTTTCAAAAAAATATTTTTTTTCGAAAGTGTCAGATTTCATGCGAAACGCGTAAAAAACAAATATTTTTTTTTTTTTTGGAAAATTCGCTTTGTTTCAGAAGTGAAATTCTCGTTAAAATTAGAAAATTTTTAGACCTTTGACTAGATTTTTCAAAAAATTATTTTTTTTCGAAAGTGTCAGATTTCATGCGAAACGCGTAAAAAACAATTTTTTTTTTTTTTTGGAAATTTCCCTTTGTTTCAGAAGTGAAATTCTCGTTAAAATTAGAAAATTTTTAGACCTTTGACTAGATTTTTCAAAAAAATAATTTGTTTCGAAAGTGTCAGATTTCATGCGAAACGCGTAAAAAACAAATATTTTTTTTTTTTTTTAGATTTTCCCTTTGTTTCAGAAGTGAAATTCTTGTAAAATTAGAAAATTTTTAGACCTTTGACTAGATTTTTCAAAAAAATATTTTTTTTCGAAAGTGTCAGATTTCATGCGAAACGCGTAAAAAACAAATATTTTTTTTTTTTGGAAATTTCCCTTTGTTTCAGAAGTGAAATTCTCGTTAAAATTAAAAAAATTTTAAACCTTTAACTAGATTTTTCAAAAAAATATTTTTTTTCGAAAGTGTCAGATTTCATGCGAAACGCGTAAAAAACAAATATTTTTTTTTTTTTGGAAATTTTTTCCTTTGTTTCAGAAGTGAAATTCTCGTTAAAATTAAAAAAATTTTAAACCTTTAACTAGATTTTTCAAAAAAATAATTTTTTTCGAAAGTGTCAGATTTCATGCGAAACGCGTAAAAAACAATTTTTTTTTTTTTTTGGAAATTTCCCATTGTTTCAGAAGTGAATATCTCGTTAAAATTAGAAAATTTTTAGACCTTTGACTAGATTTTTCAAAAAAATAATTTTTTTCGAAAGTGTCAGATTTCATGCGAAACGCGTAAAAAACAAATATTTTTTTTTTTTTTTGGAAATTTTTCCCTTTGTTTCAGAAGTGAAATTCTCGTTAAAATTAAAAAAATTTTAAACCTTTAACTAGATTTTTCAAAAAAATAATTTTTTTCGAAAGTGTCAGATTTCATGCGAAACGCGTAAAAAACAAATATTTTTTTTTTTTTGGAAATTTTTCCCTTTGTTTCAGAAGTGAAATTCTCGTTAAAATTAAAAAAATTTTAAACCTTTGACTAGATTTTTCAAAAAAATAATTTTTTTCGAAAGTGTCAGATTTCATGCAAAACGCGTAAAAAACAAATATTTTTTTTTTTTTGGAAATTTTTCCCTTTGTTTCAGAAGTGAAATTCTCGTAAAATTCGAAAATTTTTAGACCTTTGACTAGATTTTTCAAAAAAATAATTTTTTTCGAAAGTGTCAGATTTCATGCGAAACGCGTAAAAAACAAATATTTTTTTTTTTTTTGGAAATTTTCCTTTGTTTCAGAAATGAAATTCTCGTTAAAATTAGAAAATTTTTAGACCTTTGACTAGATTTTTCAAAAAAATATTTTTTTTCGAAAGTGTCAGATTTCATGCGAAACGCGTAAAAAACAAATATTTTTTTTTTTTTTTTGAAATTTCCCTTTGTTTCAGAAGTGAAATTCTCGTTAAAATTAGAAAATTTTTAGACCTTTGACTAGATTTTTCAAAAAAAATTTTTTTTCGAAAGTGTCAGATTTCATGCGAAACGCGTAAAAAACAATTTTTTTTTTTTTTGGAAATTTCCTTTTGTTTCAGAAGTGAAATTCTCGTTAAAATTAGAAAATTTTTAGACCTTTGACTAGATTTTTCAAAAAAATATTTTTTTTCGAAAGTGTCATATTTCATGCGAAACGCGTAAAAAACAAATATTTTTTTTTTTTTGGAAATTTTCCTTTGTTTCAGAAGTGAAATTCTCGTTAAAATTAAAAAAATTTTAAACCTTTGACTAGATTTTTCAAAAAAATATTTTTTTTCGAAACTGTCAGATTTCATGCGAAACGCGTAAAAAACAAATATTTTTTTTTTTTTGGAAAATTTGCTTTGTTTCAGAAGTGAAATTCTCGTTAAAATTAGAAAATTTTTAGACCTTTGACTAGATTTTTCAAAAAAAAATTTTTTTCGAAAGTGTCAGATTTCATGCGAAACGCGTAAAAAACAATTTTTTTTTTTTTTGGAAATTTCCCTTTGTTTCAGAAGTGAAATTCTCGTTAAAATTAGAAAATTTTTAGACCTTTGACTAGATTTTTCAAAAAAATAATTTTTTTCGAAAGTGTCAGATTTCATGCGAAACGCGTAAAAAACAAATATTTTTTTTTTTTGGAAATTTTCCTTTGTTTCAGAAGTGAAATTCTCGTTAAAATTAAAAAAATTTTAAACCTTTGACTAGATTTTTCAAAAAAATATTTTTTTTCGAAAGTGTCAGATTTCATGCGAATCGCGTAAAAAACAAATATTTTTTTTTTTTTGGAAAATTCGCTTTGTTTCAGAAGTGAAATTCTCGTTAAAATTAGAAAATTTTTAGACCTTTGACTAGATTTTTCAAAAAAATATTTTTTTTCGAAAGTGTCAGATTTCATGCGAAACGCGTAAAAAACAATTTTTTTTTTTTTTTGGAAATTTCCCTTTGTTTCAGAAGTGAAATACTCGTTAAAATTAGAAAATTTTTAGACCTTTGACTAGATTTTTCAAAAAAATAATTTTTTTCGAAAGTGTCAGATTTCATGCGAAACGCGTAAAAAACAAATATTTTTTTTTTTTTGGAAATTTTCCTTTGTTTCAGAAGTGAAATTCTCGTTAAAATTAGAAAATTTTTAGACCTTTGACTAGATTTTTCAAAAAAATAATTTTTTTCGAAAGTGTCAGATTTCATGCGAAACGCGTAAAAAACAAATATTTTTTTTTTTTTGGAAATTTTCCTTTGTTTCAGAAGTGAAATTCTCGTTAAAATTAGAAAATTTTTAGACCTTTGACTAGATTTTTCAAAAAAATATTTTTTTTCGAAAGTGTCAGATTTCATGCGAAACGCGTAAAAAACAATTTTTTTTTTTTTTTGGAAATTTCCCTTTGTTTCAGAAGTGAAATTCTCGTTAAAATTAGAAAATTTTTAGACCTTTGACTAGATTTTTCAAAAAAATAATTTTTTTCGAAAGTGTCAGATTTCATGCGAATCGCGTAAAAAACAAATATTTTTTTTTTTTTGGAAAATTCGCTTTGTTTCAGAAGTGAAATTCTCGTTAAAATTAGAAAATTTTTAGACCTTTGACTAGATTTTTCAAAAAAATATTTTTTTTCGAAAGTGTCAGATTTCATGCGAAACGCGTAAAAAACAATTTTTTTTTTTTTTGGAAATTTCCCTTTGTTTTAGAAGTGAAATACTCGTTAAAATTAGAAAATTTTTAGACCTTTGACTAGATTTTTCAAAAAAATAATTTTTTTCGAAAGTGTCAGATTTCATGCGAAACGCGTAAAAAACAAATATTTTTTTTTTTTGGAAATTTTCCTTTGTTTCAGAAGTGAAATTCTCGTTAAAATTAGAAAATTTTTAGACCTTTGACTAGATTTTTCAAAAAAATAATTTTTTTCGAAAGTGTCAGATTTCATGCGAAACGCGTAAAAAACAAATATTTTTTTTTTTTTGGAAATTTCCCTTTGTTTCAGAAGTGAAATTCTCGTTAAAATTAGAAAATTTTTAGACCTTTGACTAGATTTTTCAAAAAAATATTTTTTTTCGAAAGTGTCAGATTTCATGCGAAACGCGTAAAAAACAATTTTTTTTTTTTTTTGGAAATTTCCCTTTGTTTCAGAAGTGAAATTTTCGTTAAAATTAGAAAATTTTTAGACCTTTGACTAGATTTTTCAAAAAAATAATTTTTTTCGAAAGTGTCAGATTTCATGCGAAACGCGTAAAAAACAAATATTTTTTTTTTTTTTGGAATTTTCCCTTTGTTTCAGAAGTGAAATTCTTGTAAAATTAGAAAATTTTTAGACCTTTGACTAGATTTTTCAAAAAAATATTTTTTTTCGAAAGTGTCAGATTTCATGCGAAACGCGTAAAAAACAAATATTTTTTTTTTTTTGGAAATTTCCCTTTGTTTCAGAAGTGAAATTCTCGTTAAAATTAAAAAAATTTTAAACCTTTAACTAGATTTTTCAAAAAAATAATTTTTTTCGAAAGTGTCAGATTTCATGCGAAACGCGTAAAAAACAATTTTTTTTTTTTTTTTTTTGGAAATTTTTCCCTTTGTTTCAGAAGTGAAATTCTCGTTAAAATTAAAAAAATTTTAAACCTTTAACTAGATTTTTCAAAAAAATAATTTTTTTCGAAAGTGTCAGATTTCATGCGAAACGCGTAAAAAACAAATATTTTTTTTTTTTGGAAATTTTTCCCTTTGTTTCAGAAGTGAAATTCTCGTTAAAATTAAAAAAATTTTAAACCTTTGACTAGATTTTTCAAAAAAATATTTTTTTTCGAAAGTGTCAGATTTCATGCAAAACGCGTAAAAAACAAATATTTTTTTTTTTTGGAAATTTTTCCCTTTGTTTCAGAAGTGAAATTCTCGTAAAATTCGAAAATTTTTAGACCTTTGACTAGATTTTTCAAAAAAATAATTTTTTTCGAAAGTGTCAGATTTCATGCAAAACGCGTAAAAAACAAATATTTTTTTTTTTTTTGGAAATTTTCCTTTGTTTCAGAAATGAAATTCTCGTTAAAATTAGAAAATTTTTAGACCTTTGACTAGATTTTTCAAAAAAATATTTTTTTTCGAAAGTGTCAGATTTCATGCGAAACGCGTAAAAAACAAATATTTTTTTTTTTTTTGGAAAATTCCCTTTGTTTCAGAAGTGAAATTCTCGTTAAAATTAGAAAATTTTTAGACCTTTGACTAGATTTTTCAAAAAAATAATTTTTTTCGAAAGTGTCAGATTTCATGCGAAACGCGTAAAAAACAAATATTTTTTTTTTTTTTTGGAAATTTTTCCCTTTGTTTCAGAAGTGAAATTCTTGTTAAAATTAGAAAATTTTTAGACCTTTGACTAGATTTTTCAAAAAAATATTTTTTTTCGAAAGTGTCAGATTTCATGCGAAACGCGTAAAAAAATAATATTTTTTTTTTTTGGAAATTTTCCCTTGTTTCAGAAGTGAAATTCTCGTTAAAATTAGAAAATTTTAAGACCTTTGACTAGATTTTTCAAAAAAATAATTTTTTTTGAAAGTGTCAGATTTCATGCGAAACGCGTAAAAAACAAATATTTTTTTTTTTTTTGGAAATTTCCCTTTGTTTCAGAAGTGAAATTCTCGTTAAAATTAGAAAATTTTTAGACCTTTGACTAGATTTTTCAAAAAAAAAATTTTTTCGAAAGTGTCAGATTTCATGCGAAACGCGTAAAAAACAATTTTTTTTTTTTTTTGGAAATTTCCCTTTGTTTCAGAAGTGAAATACTCGTTAAAATTAGAAAATTTTTAGACCTTTGACTAGATTTTTCAAAAAAATAATTTTTTTCGAAAGTGTCAGATTTCATGCGAAACGCGTAAAAAACAAATATTTTTTTTTTTTTTAGAAATTTTCCTTTGTTTCAGAAGTGAAATTCTCGTTAAAATTAAAAAAATTTTAAACCTTTGACTAGATTTTTCAAAAAAATATTTTTTTTCGAAAGTGTCAGATTTCATGCGAAACGCGTAAAAAACAAATATTTTTTTTTTTTTGGAAATTTCCCTTTGTTTCAGAAGTGAAATTCTCGTTAAAATTAAAAAAATTTTAAACCTTTAACTAGATTTTTCAAAAAAATAATTTTTTTCGAAAGTGTCAGATTTCATGCGAAACGCGTAAAAAACAATTTTTTTTTTTTTTTTGGAAATTTCCCTTTGTTTCAGAAGTGAATATCTCGTTAAAATTAGAAAATTTTTAGACCTTTGACTAGATTTTTCAAAAAAATAATTTTTTTCGAAAGTGTCAGATTTCATGCGAAACGCGTAAAAAACAAATATTTTTTTTTTTTTTTTGGAAATTTTTCCCTTTGTTTCAGAAGTGAAATTCTCGTTAAAATTAAAAAAATTTTAAACCTTTAACTAGATTTTTCAAAAAAATAATTTTTTTCGAAAGTGTCAGATTTCATGCGAAACGCGTAAAAAACAAATATTTTTTTTTTTTGGAAATTTTTCCCTTTGTTTCAGAAGTGAAATTCTCGTTAAAATTAAAAAAATTTTAAACCTTTGACTAGATTTTTCAAAAAAATAATTTTTTTCGAAAGTGTCAGATTTCATGCAAAACGCGTAAAAAACAAATATTTTTTTTTTTTTGGAAATTTTTCCCTTTGTTTCAGAAGTGACCTTTGACTAGATTTTTCAAAAAAATAATTTTTTTCGAAAGTGTCAGATTTCATGCGAAACGCGTAAAAAACAAATATTTTTTTTTTTTTTGGAAATTTTCATTTGTTTCAGAAATGAAATTCTCGTTAAAATTAGAAAATTTTTAGACCTTTGACTAGATTTTTCAAAAAAATATTTTTTTTCGAAAGTGTCAGATTTCATGCGAAACGCGTAAAAAACAAATATTTTTTTTTTTTTTTGGAAATTTTCCTTTGTTTCAGAAGTGAAATTCTCGTTAAAATTAGAAAATTTTTAGACCTTTGACTAGATTTTTCAAAAAAATAATTTTTTTCGAAAGTGTCAGATTTCATGCGAAACGCGTAAAAAACAAATATTTTTTTTTTTTTTTGGAAATTTTTCCCTTTGTTTCAGAAGTGAAATTCTTGTTAAAATTAGAAAATTTTTAGACCTTTGACTAGATTTTTCAAAAAAATATTTTTTTTCGAAAGTGTCAGATTTCATGCGAAACGCGTAAAAAAATAATATTTTTTTTTTTTGGAAATTTCCCCTTGTTTCAGAAGTGAAATTCTCGTTAAAATTAGAAAATTTTAAGACCTTTGACTAGATTTTTCAAAAAAATAATTTTTTTTGAAAGTGTCAGATTTCATGCGAAACGCGTAAAAAACAAATATTTTTTTTTTTTTGGAAATTTCCCTTTGTTTCAGAAGTGAAATTCTCGTTAAAATTAGAAAATTTTTAGACCTTTGACTAGATTTTTCAAAAAAATTTTTTTTTCGAAAGTGTCAGATTTCATGCGAAACGCGTAAAAAACAATTTTTTTTTTTTTGGAAATTTCCCTTTGTTTCAGAAGTGAAATACTCGTTAAAATTAGAAAATTTTTAGACCTTTGACTAGATTTTTCAAAAAAATAATTTTTTTCGAAAGTGTCAGATTTCATGCGAAACGCGTAAAAAACAAATATTTTTTTTTTTTTTAGAAATTTTCCTTTGTTTCAGAAGTGAAATTCTCGTTAAAATTAAAAAAATTTTAAACCTTTGACTAGATTTTTCAAAAAAATATTTTTTTTCGAAAGTGTCAGATTTCATGCGAAACGCGTAAAAAACAAATATTTTTTTTTTTTTGGAAAATTCGCTTTGTTTCAGAAGTGAAATTCTCGTTAAAATTAGAAAATTTTTAGACCTTTGACTAGATTTTTCAAAAAAAATTTTTTTTCGAAAGTGTCAGATTTCATGCGAAACGCGTAAAAAACAATTTTTTTTTTTTTTGGAAATTTCCCTTTGTTTAAGAAGTGAAATTCTCGTTAAAATTAGAAAATTTTTAGACCTTTGACTAGATTTTTCAAAAAAATAATTTTTTTCGAAAGTGTCAGATTTCATGCGAAACGCGTAAAAAACAAATATTTTTTTTTTTTGGAAATTTTCCTTTGTTTCAGAAGTGAAATTCTCGTTAAAATTAAAAAAATTTTAAACCTTTGACTAGATTTTTCAAAAAAATATTGTTTTTCGAAAGTGTCAGATTTCATGCGAAACGCGTAAAAAACAAATATTTTTTTTTTTTTTTGGAAAATTCTCTTTGTTTCAGAAGTGAAATTCTCGTTAAAATTAGAAAATTTTTAGACCTTTGACTAGATTTTTCAAAAAAATAATTTTTTTCGAAAGTGTCAGATTTCATGCGAAACGCGTAAAAAACAATTTTTTTTTTTTTTGGAAATTTCCCTTTGTTTCAGAAGTGAAATTCTCGTTAAAATTAGAAAATTTTTAGACCGTTGACTAGATTTTTCAAAAAAATAATTTTTTTCGAAAGTGTCAGATTTCATGCGAAACGCGTAAAAAACAAATATTTTTTTTTTTTTTGGAATTTTCCCTTTGTTTCAGAATTGAAATTCTTGTAAAATTAGAAAATTTTTAGACCTTTGACTAGATTTTTCAAAAAAATATTTTTTTTCGAAAGTGTCAGATTTCATGCGAAACGCGTAAAAAACAAATATTTTTTTTTTTTTGGAAATTTCCCTTTGTCTTAGAAGTGAAATTCTCGTAAAATTAGAAAATTTTTAGACCTTTGACTAGATTTTTCAAAAAAATAATTTTTTTCGAAAGTGTCAGATTTCATGCGAAACGCGTAAAAAACAAATATTTTTTTTTTTTGGAAATTTCCTTTTGTTTCAGAAGTGAAATTCTCGTTAAAATTAGAAAATTTTTAGACCTTTGACTAGATTTTTCAAAAAAATAATTTTTTTTGAAAGTGTCAGATTTCATGCGAAACGCGTAAAAAACAAATATTTTTTTTTTTTTTTGGAAATTTCCCTTTGTTTCAGAAGTGAAATTCTCGTTAAAATTAGAAAAATTTTAGACCTTTGACTAGATTTTTCAAAAAAATAATTTTTTTCGAAAGTGTCAGATTTCATGCGAAACGCGTAAAAAACAAATATTTTTTTTTTTTTGGAAATTTCCCTTTGTTTCAGAAGTGAAATTTTCGTTAAAATTAAAAAAAAATTAAAAATTTAAAAAGATTTTTCAAAAAAATATTTTTTTTCGAAAGTGTCAGATTTCATGCGAAACGCGTAAAAAACAAATATTTTTTTTTTTTTGGAAATTTCCCTTTGTTTCAGAAGTGAAATTGTTGTTAAAATTAGAAAATTTTTAGACCTTTGACTAGATTTTTCAAAAAAATAATTTTTTTCGAAAGTGTCAGATTTCATGCGAAACGCGTAAAAAACAAATTTTTTTTTTTTTTGGAAATTTCCCTTTGTTTCAGAATTGAAATTCTCGTTAAAATTAAAAAAATTTTAAACCTTTGACTAGATTTTTCAAAAAAATAATTTTTTTCGAAAGTGTCAGATTTCATGCGAAACGCGTAAAAAACAAATATTTTTTTTTTTTTTGGAAATTTCCCTTTGTTTCAGAAGTGAAATTTTCGTTAAAATTAAAAAAAAATTAAAAATTTAAAAAGATTTTTCAAAAAAATATTTTTTTTCGAAAGTGTCAGATTTCATGCGAAACGCGTAAAAAACAAATATTTTTTTTTTTTGGAAATTTCCCTTTGTTTCAGAAGTGAAATTCTCGTTAAAATTAAAAAAAATTTAAACCTTTAACTAGATTTTTCAAAAAAATAATTTTTTTCGAAAGTGTCAGATTTCATGCGAAACGCGTAAAAAACAAATATTTTTTTTTTTTTTGGAAATTTCCCTTTGTTTCAGAAGTGAAATTCTCGTTAAAATTAAAAAAAATTTAAACCTTTAACTAGATTTTTCAAAAAAATAATTTTTTTCGAAAGTGTCAGATTTCATGCGAAACGCGTAAAAAACAAATATTTTTTTTTTTTTGGAAATTTCCCTTTGTTTCAGAAGTGAAATTGTTGTTAAAATTAGAAAATTTTTAGACCTTTGACTAGATTTTTCAAAAAAATAATTTTTTTCGAAAGTGTCAGATTTCATGCGAAACGCGTAAAAAACAAATTTTTTTTTTTTTTGGAAATTTCCCTTTGTTTCAGAATTGAAATTCTCGTTAAAATTAAAAAAATTTTAAACCTTTGACTAGATTTTTCAAAAAAATAATTTTTTTCGAAAGTGTCAGATTTCATGCGAAACGCGTAAAAAACAAATATTTTTTTTTTTTTTGGAAATTTCCCTTTGTTTCAGAAGTGAAATTTTCGTTAAAATTAAAAAAAAATTAAAAATTTAAAAAGATTTTTCAAAAAAATATTTTTTTCGAAAGTGTCAGATTTCATGCGAAACGCGTAAAAAACAAATTTTTTTTTTTTTTTGGAAATTTCCCTTTGTTTCAGAAGTGAAATTCTCGTTAAAATTAAAAAAATTTTAAACCTTTAACTAGATTTTTCAAAAAAATAATTTTTTTCGAAAGTGTCAGATTTCATGCGAAACGCGTAAAAAACAAATATTTTTTTTTTTTTGGAAATTTTTCCCTTTGTTTCAGAAGTGAAATTCTCGTTAAAATTAAAAAAATTTTAAACCTTTGACTAGATTTTTCAAAAAAATATTTTTTTTCGAAAGTGTCAGATTTCATGCGAAACGCGTAAAAAACAAATTTTTTTTTTTTTTTGGAAATTTCCCTTTGTTTCAGAAGTGAAATTCTCGTTAAAATTAAAAAAATTTTAAACCTTTAACTAGATTTTTCAAAAAAATAATTTTTTTCGAAAGTGTCAGATTTCATGCGAAACGCGTGAAAAACAAATATTTTTTTTTTTTTGGAAATTTTTCCCTTTGTTTCAGAAGTGAAATTCTCGTTAAAATTAAAAAAATTTTAAACCTTTGACTAGATTTTTCAAAAAAATAATTTTTTTCGAAAGTGTCAGATTTCATGCGAAACGCGTAAAAAACAAATATTTTTTTTTTTTTTGGAAATTTCCCTTTGTTTCAGAAGTGAAATTTTCGTTAAAATTAAAAAAAAATTAAAAATTTAAAAAGATTTTTCAAAAAAATATTTTTTTTCGAAAGTGTCAGATTTCATGCGAAACGCGTAAAAAACAAATATTTTTTTTTTTTGGAAATTTCCCTTTGTTTCAGAAGTGAAATTGTTGTTAAAATTAGAAAATTTTTAGACCTTTGACTAGATTTTTCAAAAAAATAATTTTTTTCGAAAGTGTCAGATTTCATGCGAAACGCGTAAAAAACAAATTTTTTTTTTTTTTTGGAAATTTCCCTTTGTTTCAGAATTGAAATTCTCGTTAAAATTAAAAAAATTTTAAACCTTTGACTAGATTTTTCAAAAAAATAATTTTTTTCGAAAGTGTCAGATTTCATGCGAAACGCGTAAAAAACAAATATTTTTTTTTTTTTTGGAAATTTCCCTTTGTTTCAGAAGTGAAATTTTCGTTAAAATTAAAAAAAAATTAAAAATTTAAAAAGATTTTTCAAAAAAATATTTTTTTTCGAAAGTGTCAGATTTCATGCGAAACGCGTAAAAAACAAATATTTTTTTTTTTTGGAAATTTCCCTTTGTTTCAGAAGTGAAATTCTCGTTAAAATTAAAAAAAATTTAAACCTTTAACTAGATTTTTCAAAAAAATAATTTTTTTCGAAAGTGTCAGATTTCATGCGAAACGCGTAAAAAACAAATATTTTTTTTTTTTTGGAAATTTTTCCCTTTGTTTCAGAAGTGAAATTCTCGTTAAAATTAAAAAAATTTTAAACCTTTGACTAGATTTTTCAAAAAAATATTTTTTTTCGAAAGTGTCAGATTTCATGCGAAACGCGTAAAAAACAAATTTTTTTTTTTTTTTGGAAATTTCCCTTTGTTTCAGAAGTGAAATTCTCGTTAAAATTAGAAAATTTTTAGACCTTTGACTAGATTTTTCAAAAAAATAATTTTTTTCGAAAGTGTCAGATTTCATGCGAAACGCGTAAAAAACAATTTTTTTTTTTTTTTGGAAATTTCCCTTTGTTTCAGAAGTGAAATTCTCGTTAAAATTAAAAAAATTTTAAACCTTTGACTAGATTTTTCAAAAAAATAATTTTTTTCGAAAGTGTCAGATTTCATGCGAAACGCGTAAAAAACAAATATTTTTTTTTTTTTTGGAAATTTCCTTTTGTTTCAGAAGTGAAATTTTCGTTAAAATTTAAAAAAAATTAAAAATTTAAAAAGATTTTTCAAAAAAATATTTTTTTTCGAAAGTGTCAGACTTCATGCGAAACGCGTAAAAAACAAATATTTTTTTTTTTATTGGAAATTTCCCTTTGTTTCAGAAGTGAAATTCTCGTTAAAATTAAAAAAAATTTAAACCTTTGACTAGATTTTTCAAAAAAATAATTTTTTTCGAAAGTGTCAGATTTCATGCAAAACGCGTAAAAAACAAATATTTTTTTTTTTTTGAAAATTTTTCCCTTTGTTTCAGAAGTGAAATTCTCGTAAAATTAGAAAATTTTTAGACCTTTGACTAGATTTTTCAAAAAAATAATTTTTTTCGAAAGTGTCAGATTTCATGCGAAACGCGTAAAAAACAATTTTTTTTTTTTTTTGGAAATTTTCCTTTGTTTCAGAAATGAAATTCTCGTTAAAATTAAAAAATTTTAAACCTTTGACTAGATTTTTCAAAAAAATAATTTTTTTCGAAAGTGTCAGATTTTATGCGAAACGCGTAAAAAACAAATTTTTTTTTTTTTTTTGGAAATTTCCCTTTGTTTCAGAAGTAAAATTCTCGTTAAAATTAAAAAAAATTTAAACCTTTAAAAAGATTTTTCAAAAAAATAATTTTTTTTGAAAGTGTCAGATTTCATGCGAAACGCGTAAAAAACCAATATTTTTTTTTTTTTTGGAAATTTTCTTTTGTTTCAGAAGTGAAATTCTCGTTAAATAAAAAAATTTTTAACCTTTGACTAGATTTTTCAAAAAAATAATTTTTTTCGAAAGTGTCAGATTTCATGCAAAACGCGTAAAAAACAAATATTTTTTTTTTTTTGGAAATTTCCCTTTGTTTCAGAAGTGAAATTCTCGTTAAAATTAGAAAATTTTTAGACCTTTGACTAGATTTTTCAAAAAAATAATTTTTTTCGAAAGTGTCAGATTTCATGCGAAACGCGTAAAAAACAAATATTTTTTTTTTTTTGGAAATTTCCCTTTGTTTCAGAAGTGAAATTCTCGTTAAAATTAGAAAATTTTTAGACCTTTGACTAGATTTTTCAAAAAAATAATTTTTTTCGAAAGTGTCAGATTTCATGCGAAACGCGTAAAAAACAAATATTTTTTTTTTTTTGGAAATTTCCCTTTGTTTCAGAAGTGAAATTCTCGTTAAAATTAGAAAATTTTTAGACCTTTGACTAGATTTTTCAAAAAAATAATTTTTTTCGAAAGTGTCAGATTTCATGCGAAACGCGTAAAAAACAAATATTTTTTTTTTTGGAAATTTTCCTTTGTTTCAGAAGTGAAATTCTCGTTAAAATTAAAAAAATGTTAAACCTTTGACTAGATTTTTCAAAAAAATATTTTTTTTCCAAAGTGTCAGATTTCATGCGAAACGCGTAAAAAACAAATATTTTTTTTTTTTTGGAAAATTCGCTTTGTTTCAAAAGTGAAATTCTCGTTAAAATTAGAAAATTTTTAGACCTTTGACTAGATTTTTCAAAAAAATAATTTTTTTCGAAAGTGTCAGATTTCATGCGAAACGCGTAAAAAACAATTTTTTTTTTTTTTTTGGAAATTTCCCTTTGTTTCAGAAGTGATATTCTCGTTAAAATTAGAAAATTTTTAGACCTTTGACTAGATTTTTCAAAAAAATAATTTTTTTCGAAAGTGTCAGATTTCATGCGAAACGCGTAAAAAACAAATATTTTTTTTTTTTTTGGAAATTTCCCTTTGTTTCAGAAGTGAAATTCTCGTTAAAATTAGAAAATTTTTAGACCTTTGACTAGATTTTTCAAAAAAATAATTTTTTTCGAAAGTGTCAGATTTCATGCGAAACGCGTAAAAAACAAATATTTTTTTTTTTTTTGGAATTTTCCCTTTGTTTCAGAAGTGAAATTCTTGTAAAATTAGAAAATTTTTAGACCTTTGACTAGATTTTTCAAAAAAATAATTTTTTTCGAAAGTGTCAGATTTCATGCGAAACGCGTAAAAAACAAATATTTTTTTTTTTTTTGGAAATTTCCCTTTGTTTCAGAAGTGAAATTTTCGTTAAAATTAAAAAAAAATTAAAAATTTAAAAAGATTTTTCAAAAAAATATTTTTTTTCGAAAGTGTCAGATTTCATGCGAAACGCGTAAAAAACAAATATTTTTTTTTTTTGGAAATTTCCCTTTGTTTCAGAAGTGAAATTCTCGTTAAAATTAAAAAAAATTTAAACCTTTAACTAGATTTTTCAAAAAAATAATTTTTTTCGAAAGTGTCAGATTTCATGCGAAACGCGTAAAAAACAAATATTTTTTTTTTTTTGGAAATTTTTCCCTTTGTTTCAGAAGTGAAATTCTCGTTAAAATTAAAAAAATTTTAAACCTTTGACTAGATTTTTCAAAAAAATATTTTTTTTCGAAAGTGTCAGATTTCATGCGAAACGCGTAAAAAACAAATTTTTTTTTTTTTTTGGAAATTTCCCTTTGTTTCAGAAGTGAAATTCTCGTTAAAATTAGAAAATTTTTAGACCTTTGACTAGATTTTTCAAAAAAATAATTTTTTTCGAAAGTGTCAGATTTCATGCGAAACGCGTAAAAAACAATTTTTTTTTTTTTTTGGAAATTTCCCTTTGTTTCAGAAGTGAAATTCTCGTTAAAATTAAAAAAATTTTAAACCTTTGACTAGATTTTTCAAAAAAATAATTTTTTTCGAAAGTGTCAGATTTCATGCGAAACGCGTAAAAAACAAATATTTTTTTTTTTTTTGGAAATTTCCTTTTGTTTCAGAAGTGAAATTTTCGTTAAAATTTAAAAAAAATTAAAAATTTAAAAAGATTTTTCAAAAAAATATTTTTTTTCGAAAGTGTCAGATTTCATGCGAAACGCGTAAAAAACAAATATTTTTTTTTTTATTGGAAATTTCCCTTTGTTTCAGAAGTGAAATTCTCGTTAAAATTAAAAAAAATTTAAACCTTTGACTAGATTTTTCAAAAAAATAATTTTTTTCGAAAGTGTCAGATTTCATGCAAAACGCGTAAAAAACAAATATTTTTTTTTTTTTGAAAATTTTTCCCTTTGTTTCAGAAGTGAAATTCTCGTAAAATTAGAAAATTTTTAGACCTTTGACTAGATTTTTCAAAAAAATATTTTTTTTCGAAAGTGTCAGATTTCATGCGAAACGCGTAAAAAACAATTTTTTTTTTTTTTGGAAATTTTCCTTTGTTTCAGAAATGAAATTCTCGTTAAAATTAAAAAATTTTAAACCTTTGACTAGATTTTTCAAAAAAATAATTTTTTTCGAAAGTGTCAGATTTTATGCGAAACGCGTAAAAAACATTTTTTTTTTTTTTTTTGAAATTTCCCTTTGTTTCAGAAGTGAAATTCTCGTTAAAATTAGAAAATTTTTAGACCTTTGACTAGATTTTTCAAAAAAATAATTTTTTTCGAAAGTGTCAGATTTCATGCGAAACGCGTAAAAAACAAATATTTTTTTTTTTGGAAATTTTCCTTTGTTTCAGAAGTGAAATTCTCGTTAAAATTAAAAAAATGTTAAACCTTTGACTAGATTTTTCAAAAAAATATTTTTTTTCCAAAGTGTCAGATTTCATGCGAAACGCGTAAAAAACAAATATTTTTTTTTTTTTGGAAATTTCCCTTTGTTTCAGAAGTAAAATTCTCGTTAAAATTAAAAAAAATTTAAACCTTTAAAAAGATTTTTCAAAAAAATAATTTTTTTCGAAAGTGTCAGATTTCATGCGAAACGCGTAAAAAACCAATATTTTTTTTTTTTTTGGAAATTTTCTTTTGTTTCAGAAGTGAAATTCTCGTTAAATAAAAAAATTTTTAACCTTTGACTAGATTTTTCAAAAAAATAATTTTTTTCGAAAGTGTCAGATTTCATGCAAAACGCGTAAAAAACAAATATTTTTTTTTTTTTGGAAATTTCCCTTTGTTTCAGAAGTGAAATTCTCGTTAAAATTAGAAAATTTTTAGACCTTTGACTAGATTTTTCAAAAAAATAATTTTTTTCGAAAGTGTCAGATTTCATGCGAAACGCGTAAAAAACAAATATTTTTTTTTTTTTGGAAATTTCCCTTTGTTTCAGAAGTGAAATTCTCGTTAAAATTAGAAAATTTTTAGACCTTTGACTAGATTTTTCAAAAAAATAATTTTTTTCGAAAGTGTCAGATTTCATGCGAAACGCGTAAAAAACAAATATTTTTTTTTTTTTGGAAATTTCCCTTTGTTTCAGAAGTGAAATTCTCGTTAAAATTAGAAAATTTTTAGACCTTTGACTAGATTTTTCAAAAAAAAATTTTTTTCGAAAGTGTCAGATTTCATGCAAAACGCGTAAAAAACATTTTTTTTTTTTTTTTGAAATTTCCCTTTGTTTCAGAAGTGAAATTCTCGTTAAAATTAGAAAATTTTTAGACCTTTGACTAGATTTTTCAAAAAAATAATTTTTTTCGAAAGTGTCAGATTTCATGCGAAACGCGTAAAAAACAAATATTTTTTTTTTTGGAAATTTTCCTTTGTTTCAGAAGTGAAATTCTCGTTAAAATTAAAAAAATGTTAAACCTTTGACTAGATTTTTCAAAAAAATATTTTTTTTCCAAAGTGTCAGATTTCATGCGAAACGCGTAAAAAACAAATATTTTTTTTTTTTTGGAAAATTCGCTTTGTTTCAAAAGTGAAATTCTCGTTAAAATTAGAAAATTTTTAGACCTTTGACTAGATTTTTCAAAAAAATAATTTTTTTCGAAAGTGTCAGATTTCATGCGAAACGCGTAAAAAACAATTTTTTTTTTTTTTTGGAAATTTCCCTTTGTTTCAGAAGTGATATTCTCGTTAAAATTAGAAAATTTTTAGACCTTTGACTAGATTTTTCAAAAAAATAATTTTTTTCGAAAGTGTCAGATTTCATGCGAAACGCGTAAAAAACAAATATTTTTTTTTTTTTTGGAAATTTCCCTTTGTTTCAGAAGTGAAATTCTCGTTAAAATTAGAAAATTTTTAGACCTTTGACTAGATTTTTCAAAAAAATAATTTTTTTCGAAAGTGTCAGATTTCATGCGAAACGCGTAAAAAACAAATATTTTTTTTTTTTTTTGGAATTTTCCCTTTGTTTCAGAAGTGAAATTCTTGTAAAATTAGAAAATTTTTAGACCTTTGACTAGATTTTTCAAAAAAATATTTTTTTTCGAAAGTGTCAGATTTCATGCGAAACGCGTAAAAAACAAATATTTTTTTTTTTTTGGAAATTTCCCTTTGTTTCAGAAGTGAAATTCTCGTTAAAATTAGAAAATTTTTAGACCTTTGACTAGATTTTTCAAAAAAATATTTTTTTTCGAAAGTGTCAGATTTCATGCGAAACGCGTAAAAAACAAATATTTTTTTTTTTTTGGAAATTTCCCTTTGTTTCAGAAGTGAAATTCTCGTTAAAATTAGAAAATTTTTAGACCTTTGACTAGATTTTTCAAAAAAATAATTTTTTTCGAAAGTGTCAGATTTCATGCGAAACGCGTAAAAAACAAATATTTTTTTTTTTTTTGGAAATTTCCCTTTGTTTCAGAAGTGAAATTCTCGTTAAAATTAGAAAATTTTTAGACCTTTGACTAGATTTTTCAAAAAAATAATTTTTTTCGAAAGTGTCAGATTTCATGCGAAACGCGTAAAAAACAAATATTTTTTTTTTTTGGAATTTTCCCTTTGTTTCAGAAGTGAAATTCTTGTAAAATTAGAAAATTTTTAGACCTTTGACTAGATTTTTCAAAAAAATATTTTTTTTCGAAAGTGTCAGATTTCATGCGAAACGCGTAAAAAACAAATATTTTTTTTTTTTTGGAAATTTCCCTTTGTTTCAGAAGTGAAATTCTCGTTAAAATTAGAAAATTTTTAGACCTTTGACTAGATTTTTCAAAAAAATATTTTTGTGTCAGATTTCATGCGAAACGCGTAAAAAACAAATATTTTTTTTTTTTTGGAAATTTCCCTTTGTTTCAGAAGTGAAATTCTCGTTAAAATTAAAAAAATTTTAAACCTTTGACTAGATTTTTCAAAAAAATATTTTTTTTCGAAAGTGTCAGATTTCATGCGAAACGCGTAAAAAACAAATATTTTTTTTTTTTGGAAATTTTTCCCTTTGTTTCAGAAGTGAAATTCTCGTAAAATTAGAAAATTTTTAGACCTTTGACTAGATTTTTCAAAAAAATATTTTTTTTGAAAGTGTCAGATTTCATGCGAAACGCGTAAAAAACAAATATTTTTTTTTTTGGAAATTTCCCTTTGTTTCAGAAGTGAAATTCTCGTTAAAATTAGAAAATTTTTAGACCTTTGACTAGATTTTTCAAAAAAATATTTTTTTCGAAAGTGTCAGATTTCATGCGAAACGCGTAAAAAACAAATATTTTTTTTTTTTTGGAAATTTTCCTTTGTTTCAAAAATGAAATTCTCGTTAAAATTAAAAAATTTTAAACCTTTGACTAGATTTTTCAAAAAAATAATTTTTTTCGAAAGTGTCAGATTTCATGCGAAACGCGTAAAAAACCAATATTTTTTTTTTTTTTGGAAATTTCCTTTTGTTTCAGAAGTGAAATTCTCGTTAAAATTAAAAAAATTTTAAACCTTTGACTAGATTTTTCAAAAAAATAATTTTTTTCGAAAGTGTCAGATTTCATGCAAAACGCGTAAAAAACAAATATTTTTTTTTTTTTGGAAATTTCCCTTTGTTTCAGAAGTGAATTTCTCGTTAAAATTAGAAAATTTTTAGACCTTTGACTAGATTTTTCAAAAAAATAATTTTTTTCGAAAGTGTCAGATTTCATGCGAAACGCGTAAAAAACAAATATTTTTTTTTTTTTGGAAATTTCCCTTTGTTTCAGAAGTGAAATTCTCGTTAAAATTAGAAAATTTTTAGACCTTTGACTAGATTTTTCAAAAAAAATTTTTTTTCGAAAGTGTCAGATTTCATGCAAAACGCGTAAAAAACATTTTTTTTTTTTTTTTTGGAAATTTCCCTTTGTTTCAGAAGTGAAATTCTCGTTAAAATTAGAAAATTTTTAGACCTTTGACTAGATTTTTCAAAAAAATAATTTTTTTCGAAAGTGTCAGATTTTATGCGAAACGCGTAAAAAACAAATATTTTTTTTTTTTGGAAATTTTCCTTTGTTTCAGAAGTGAAATTCTCGTTAAAATTAAAAAAATGTTAAACCTTTGACTAGATTTTTCAAAAAAATATTTTTTTTCCAAAGTGTCAGATTTCATGCGAAACGCGTAAAAAACAAATATTTTTTTTTTTTTTGGAAAATTCGCTTTGTTTCAAAAGTGAAATTCTCGTTAAAATTAGAAAATTTTTAGACCTTTGACTAGATTTTTCAAAAAAATAATTTTTTTCGAAAGTGTCAGATTTCATGCGAAACGCGTAAAAAACAATTTTTTTTTTTTTTGGAAATTTCCCTTTGTTTCAGAAGTGATATTCTCGTTAAAATTAGAAAATTTTTAGACCTTTGACTAGATTTTTCAAAAAAATAATTTTTTTCGAAAGTGTCAGATTTCATGCGAAACGCGTAAAAAACAAATATTTTTTTTTTTTTTGGAAATTTCCCTTTGTTTCAGAAGTGAAATTCTCGTTAAAATTAGAAAATTTTTAGACCTTTGACTAGATTTTTCAAAAAAATAATTTTTTTCGAAAGTGTCAGATTTCATGCGAAACGCGTAAAAAACAAATATTTTTTTTTTTTTTGGAATTTTCCCTTTGTTTCAGAAGTGAAATTCTTGTAAAATTAGAAAATTTTTAGACCTTTGACTAGATTTTTCAAAAAAATATTTTTTTTCGAAAGTGTCAGATTTCATGCGAAACGCGTAAAAAACAAATATTTTTTTTTTTTTTGGGAAATTTCCCTTTGTTTCAGAAGTGAAATTCTCGTTAAAATTAGAAAATTTTTAGACCTTTGACTAGATTTTTCAAAAAAATATTATTTTTCGAAAGTGTCAGATTTCATGCGAAACGCGTAGAAAACAAATATTTTTTTTTTTTTTTGGAAATTTCCCCTTGTTTCAGAAGTGAAATTCTCGTTAAAATTAGAAAATTTTTAGACCTTTGACTAGATTTTTCAAAAAAATAATTTTTTTCGAAAGTGTCAGATTTCATGCGAAACGCGTAAAAAACAAATATTTTTTTTTTTTTTGGAAATTTCCCTTTGTTTCAGAAGTGAAATTCTCGTTAAAATTAGAAAATTTTTAGACCTTTGACTAGATTTTTCAAAAAAATAATTTTTTTCGAAAGTGTCAGATTTCATGCGAAACGCGTAAAAAACAAATATTTTTTTTTTTTTTGGAATTTTCCCTTTGTTTCAGAAGTGAAATTCTTGTAAAATTAGAAAATTTTTAGACCTTTGACTAGATTTTTCAAAAAAATATTTTTTTTCGAAAGTGTCAGATTTCATGCGAAACGCGTAAAAAACAAATATTTTTTTTTTTTTTTGGAAATTTCCCTTTGTTTCAGAAGTGAAATTCTCGTTAAAATTAGAAAATTTTTAGACCTTTGACTAGATTTTTCAAAAAAATATTATTTTTCGAAAGTGTCAGATTTCATGCGAAACGCGTAGAAAACAAATATTTTTTTTTTTTTTTGGAAATTTCCCCTTGTTTCAGAAGTGAAATTCTCGTTAAAATTAGAAAATTTTTAGACCTTTGACTAGATTTTTCAAAAAAATATTTTTTTTCGAAAGTGTCAGATTTCATGCGAAACGCGTAGAAAACAAATATTTTTTTTTTTTTTTGGAAATTTCACTTTGTTTCAGAAGTGAAATTCTCGTTAAAATTAGAAAATTTTCAGACCTTTGACTAGATTTTTCAAAAAAATATTTTTTTTCGAAAGTGTCAGATTTCATGCGAAACGCGTAAAAAACAAATATTTTTTTTTTTTTTGGAAATTTCCCTTTGTTTCAGAAGTGAAATTCTCGTAAAATTAGAAAATTTTTAGACCTTTGACTAGATTTTTCAAAAAAATATTTTTTTTCGAAAGTGTCAGATTTCATGCGAAACGCGTGAAAAACAAATATTTTTTTTTTTTTTTGGAAATTTCCCTTTGTTTCAGAAGTCAAATGAAATGTTCGAAAATCGAGTGAAGAGTCGATTTTTTTTTCGTTTTTTACGCGTTTTACATGCTTTCAAACACAAATGAAATTTTCGAAAATCGAGTGAAGAGTTGATTTTTTTTCGTTTTTTACGCGTTTCACATGCTTTCAAACACAAATGAAATTTTCAAAAATCGAGTGGAGTCAATTTTTTTTCGATTTTTACGCGTTTCACACGGTTTCAAACACAAATGAAATTTTCGAAAATCGAGCAAAAAGTCGATTTTTTTTTCGTTTCACATGCTTTCAAACACAACTGAAAATTTCAAAAATCGAGTGAAGAGTCGATTTTTTTTCGTTTTTTACGCGTTTCACATGCTTTCAAACACAAATGAAATTTTCGAAAATCGAGTGAAGAGTCGATTTTTTTTCGTTTTTTACGCGTTTCACATGCTTTCAAACACAAATGAAATTTTCGAAAATCGAGTAAAGAGTCGATTTTTTTTCGTTTTTTACGCGTTTCACATGCTTTCACACACAAATGAAATGTTCGAAAATCGAGTGGAGTCGATTTTTTTTCGTTTTTTACGCGTTTCACATGCTTTCAAACACAAATGAAATTTTCGAAAATCGAGTGAAGAGTCGATTTTTTTTTGTTTTTTACGCGTTTCACATGCTTTCACACACAAATGAAATTTTCGAAAATCGAGTGAAGAGTCGATTTTTTTTCGATTTTGACGCGTTTCACATGCTTTCAAACACAAATGAAATTTTCGAAAATTGAGCAAAAAGTGGATTTTTTTTTCGTTTCACATGCTTTCAAACACAAATGAAATTTTCGAAAATCGAGCAAAAAGTCGATTTTTTTTTCGTTTCACATGCTTTCAAACACAAATGAAATTTTCGAAAATCGAGCAAAAAGTCGATTTTTTTTTCGTTTCACATGCTTTCAAACACAAATGAAATTTTCGAAAATCGAGCAAAAAGTCGATTTTTTTTTCGTTTCACATGCTTTCAAACACAAATGAAATTTTCGAAAATCGAGCAAAAAGTCGATTTTTTTTTCGTTTCACATGCTTTCAAACACAAATGAAATTTTCGAAAATCGAGCAAAAAGTCGATTTTTTTTTCGTTTCACGTGCTTTCAAACACAAATGAAATTTTCGAAAATCGAGCAAAAAGCCGATTTTTTTTTCGTTTCACATGCTTTCAAACACAAATGAAATTTTCGAAAATCGAGCAAAAAGTCGATTTTTTTTTCGTTTCACATGCTTTCAAACACAAATGAAATTTTCGAAAATCGAGCAAAAAGTCGATTTTTTTTTCGTTTCACATGCTTTCAAACACAAATGAAATTTTCGAAAATCGAGCAAAAAGTCGATTTTTTTTTCGTTTCACATGCTTTCAAACACAAATGAAATTTTCAAAAATCGAGTGAAGAGTCGATTTTTTTTCGTTTTTTACGCGTTTCACATGCTTTCAAACACAAATGAAATTTTCGAAAATCGAGTGAAGAGTCGATTTTTTTTCGTTTTTTACGCGTTTCACATGCTTTCAAACACAAATGAAATTTTCGAAAATCGAGTAAAAAGTCGATTTTTTTTCGTTTTTTACGCGTTTCACATGCTTTCACACACAAATGAAATGTTCGAAAATCGAGTGGAGAGTCGATTTTTTTTCGTTTTTTACGCGTTTCACATGCTTTCAAACACAAATGAAATTTTCAAAAATCGAGTGAAGAGTCGATTTTTTTTCGTTTTTTACGCGTTTCACATGCTTTCAAACACAAATGAAATTTTCGAAAATCGAGCAAAAAGTCGATTTTTTTTTTGTTTCACATGCTTTCAAACACAAATGAGATTTTCGAAAATCGAGCAAAAAGTCGATTTTTTTTTTGTTTCACATGCAAAAATCGAGTGAAGAGTCGATTTTTTTTCGTTTTTTACGCGTTTCACATGCTTTCAAACACAAATGAAATTTTCGAAAATCGAGCAAAAAGTCGATTTTTTTTTCGTTTCACATGCTTTCAAACACAAATGAGATTTTCGAAAATCGAGCAAAAAGTCGATTTTTTTTTTGTTTCACATGCAAAAATCGAGTGAAGAGTCGATTTTTTTTCGTTTTTTACGCGTTTCACATGCTTTCACACACAAATGAAATGTTCGAAAATCGAGTGAAGAGTCGATTTTTTTTCGTTTTTTACGTGTTTCACATGCTTTCAAACACAAATGAAATTTTTGAAAATCGAGCAAAAAGTCGATTTTTTTTTTCGTTTCACATGCTTTCAAACACAAATGAAATTTTCAAAAATCGAGTGAAGAGTCGATTTTTTTTCGTTTTTTACGCGTTTCACATGCTTTCAAACACAAATGAAATTTTCGAAAATCGAGCAAAAAGTCGATTTTTTTTTCGTTTCACATGCTTTCAAACACAAATGAAATTTTCGAAAATCGAGCAAAAAGTCGATTTTTTTTCGTTTCACATGCTTTCAAACACAAATGAAATTTTCAAAAATCGAGCAAAAAGTCGATTTTTTTTCGTTTCACATGCTTTCAAACACAAATGAAATTTTCAAAAATCGAGTGAAGAGTCGATTTTTTTTCGTTTTTTACGCGTTTCACATGCTTTCAAACACAAATGAAATTTTCGAAAATCGAGCAAAAAGTCGATTTTTTTTTTCGTTTCACATGCTTTCAAACACAAATGAAATTTTCAAAAATCGAGTGAAGAATCGATTTTTTTTTGTTTTTTACGCGTTTCACATGCTTTCAAACACAAATGAAATTTTCAAAAATCGAGTGAAGAGTCGATTTTTTTTTGTTTTTTACGCGTTTCACATGCTTTCAAACACAAATGAAATTTTCGAAAATCGAGCAAAAAGTAGATTTTTTTTTCGTTTCACATGCTTTCAAACACAAATGAAATTTTCGAAAATCGAGCAAAAAGTCGATTTTTTTTTCGTTTCACATGCTTTCAAACACAAATGAAATTTTCAAAAATCGAGTGAAGAGTCGATTTTTTTTTTGTTTTTTACGCGTTTCACATGCTTTCAAACACAAATGAAATTTTCGAAAATCGAGCAAAAAGTCGATTTTTTTTTCGTTTCACATGCTTTCAAACACAAATGAAATTTTCAAAAATCGAGTGAAGAGTCGATTTTTTTTTCGTTTCACATGCTTTCAAACACAAATGATATTTTCAAAAATCGAGCAAAAAGTCGATTTTTTTTCGTTTCACATGCTTTCAACACAAATGAAATTTTCAAAAATCGAGTGAAGAGTCGATTTTTTTTCGTTTTTTACGCTTTTCACATGCTTTCAAACACAAATGAAATTTTCGAAAATCGAGCAAAAAGTCGATTTTTTTTCGTTTCACATGCTTTCAAACACAAATGAAATTTTCGAAAATCGAGCAAAAAGTCGATTGTTTTTTCGTTTCACATGCTTTCAAACACAAATGAGATTTTCGAAAATCGAGCAAAAAGTCGATTTTTTTTTTGTTTCACATGCAAAAATCGAGTGAAGAGTCGATTTTTTTTCGTTTTTTACGCGTTTCACATGCTTTCAAACACAAATGAAATTTTCGAAAATCGAGTGAAGTCGATTTTTTTTTGTTTTTTACGCGTTTCACATGCTTTCAAACACAAATGAAATTTTCGAAAATCGAGTGAAGTCGATTTTTTTTCGTTTTTTACGCGTTTCACATGCTTTCAAACACAAATGAAATTTTCGAAAATCGAGTAAAGAGTTGATTTTTTTTCGTTTTTTACGCGTTTCACTTGCTTTCACACACAAATGAAATGTTCGAAAATCGAGTGAAGAGTCGATTTTTTTTCGTTTTTTACGCGTTTCACATGCTTTCAAACACAAATGAAATTTTCGAAAATCGAGCAAAAAGTCGATTTTTTTTTTCGTTTCACATGCTTTCAAACACAAATGATATTTTCAAAAATCGAGCAAAAAGTCGATTTTTTTTTTCGTTTCACATGCTTTCAAACACAAATGAAATTTTCGAAAATCGAGCAAAAAGTCGATTTTTTTTTTGTTTCACATGCTTTCAAACACAAATGAAATTTTCGAAAATCGAGCAAAAAATCGATTTTTTTTTCGTTTCACATGCAAAAATCGAGTGAAGAGTCGATTTTTTTTCGTTTTTTACGCGTTTCACATGCTTTCAAACACAAATGATATTTTCGAAAATCGAGCAAAAAGTCGTTTTTTTTTTCGTTTCACATGCTTTCAAACACAAATGATATTTTCGAAAATCGAGCAAAAAGTCGATTTTTTTTTCGTTTCACATGCTTTCAAACACAAATGAAATTTTCGAAAATCGAGCAAAAAGTCGATTTTTTTTTTCGTTTCACATGCTTTCAAACACAAATGATATTTTCGAAAATCGAGCAAAAAGTCGATTTTTTTTTCGTTTCACATGCTTTCAAACACAAATGAAATTTTCGAAAATCGAGCAAAAAGTCGATTTTTTTTTCGTTTCACATGCTTTCAAACACAAATGATATTTTCGAAAATCGAGCAAAAAGTCGATTTTTTTTTCGTTTCACATGCTTTCAAACACAAATGAAATTTTCGAAAATCGAGCAAAAAGTCGATTTTTTTTTTGTTTCACATGCTTTCAAACACAAATGAAATTTTCGAAAATCGAGCAAAAAGTCGATTTTTTTTTCGTTTTACATGCTTTCAAACACAAATGAAATTTTCAAAAATCGAGTGAAGAGTCGATTTTTTTTCGTTTTTTACGCGTTTCACATGCTTTCAAACACAAATGAAATTTTCGAAAATCGAGCAAAAAGTCGATTTTTTTTTCGTTTCACATGCTTTCAAACACAAATGAAATTTTCAAAAATCGAGTGAAGAGTCGTTTTTTTTTGTTTTTTACGCGTTTCACATGCTTTCAAACACAAATAAAATTTTCAAAAATCGAGTGAAGAGTCGATTTTTTTTCGTTTTTTACGCGTTTCACATGCTTTCAAACACAAATGAAATTTTCAAAAATCGAGTGAAGAGTCGATTTTTTTCGTTTTTTACGCGTTTCACATGCTTTCAAACACAAATGAAATTTTCGAAAATCGAGCAAAAAGTCGATTTTTTTTTTTGTTTCACATGCAAAAATCGAGTGAAGAGTCGATTTTTTTTCGTTTCACAGCTTTCAAACACAAATGATATTTTCGAAAATCGAGCAAAAAATCGATTTTTTTTTCGTTTCACATGCAAAAATCGAGTGAAGAGTCGATTTTTTTTTCGTTTTTTACGCGTTTCACATGCTTTCAAACACAAATGATATTTTCGAAAATCGAGCAAAAAGTCGTTTTTTTTTTCGTTTCACATGCTTTCAAACACAAATGATATTTTCGAAAATCGAGCAAAAAGTCGATTTTTTTTTCGTTTCACATGCTTTCAAACACAAATGAAATTTTCGAAAATCGAGCAAAAAGTCGATTTTTTTTTTGTTTCACATGCTTTCAAACACAAATGAAATTTTCGAAAATCGAGCAAAAAGTCGATTTTTTTTTCGTTTTACATGCTTTCAAACACAAATAAAATTTTCAAAAATCGAGTGAAGTCGATTTTTTTTCGTTTTTTACGCGTTTCACATGCTTTCAAACACAAATGAAATTTTCAAAAATCGAGTGAAGAGTCGATTTTTTTTCGTTTTTTACGCGTTTCACATGCTTTCAAACACAAATGAAATTTTCGAAAATCGAGCAAAAAGTCGATTTTTTTTTCGTTTCACATGCTTTCAAACACAAATGAAATTTTCAAAAATCGAGTGAAGAGTCGTTTTTTTTTGTTTTTTACGCGTTTCACATGCTTTCAAACACAAATGAAATTTTCAAAAATCGAGTGAAGAGTCGATTTTTTTTCGTTTTTTACGCGTTTCACATGCTTTCAAACACAAATGAAATTTTCGAAAATCGAGCAAAAAGTCGATTTTTTTTTCGTTTTACATGCTTTCAAACACAAATGAAATTTTCAAAAATCGAGTGAAGAGTCGATTTTTTTTCGTTTTTTACGCGTTTCACATGCTTTCAAACACAAATGAAATTTTCGAAAATCGAGCAAAAAGTCGATTTTTTTTCGTTTTACATGCTTTCAAACACAAATGAAATTTTCAAAAATCGAGTGAAGAGTCGATTTTTTTTCGTTTTTTACGCGTTTCACATGCTTTCAAACACAAATGAAATTTTCGAAAATCGAGCAAAAAGTCGATTTTTTTTTCGTTTTACATGCTTTCAAACACAAATGAAATTTTCAAAAATCGAGTGAAGAGTCGATTTTTTTTCGTTTTTTACGCGTTTCACATGCTTTCAAACACAAATGAAATTTTCGAAAATCGAGCAAAAAGTCGATTTTTTTTTCGTTTCACATGCTTTCAAACACAAATGAGATTTTCGAAAATCGAGCAAAAAGTCGATTTTTTTTTTGTTTCACATGCAAAAATCGAGTGAAGAGTCGATTTTTTTTTTCGTTTTTTACGCGTTTCACATGCTTTCAAACACAAATGAAATTTTCGAAAATCGAGCAAAAAGTCGATTTTTTTTTCGTTTCACATGCTTTCAAACACAAATGAAATTTTCAAAAATCGAGTGAAGAGTCGATTTTTTTTCGATTTTTACGCGTTTCACATGCTTTCAAACACAAATGAAATTTTCGAAAATCGAGCAAAAAGTCGATTTTTTTTTTGTTTCACATGCAAAAATCGAGTGAAGAGTCGATTTTTTTTCGTTTTTTACGCGTTTCGCATGCTTTCAAACACAAATAAAATTTTCGAAAATCGAGCAAAAAGTCGATTTTTTTTTCGTTTCACATGCTTTCAAACACAAATGAAATTTTCAAAAATCGAGTGAAGAGTCGTTTTTTTTTGTTTTTTACGCGTTTCACATGCTTTCAAACACAAATGAAATTTTCGAAAATCAAGCAAAAAGTCGATTTTTTTTTTGTTTCACATGCAAAAATCGAGTGAAGAGTCGATTTTTTTTCGTTTTTTACGCGTTTCACATGCTTTCAAACACAAATGAAATTTTCGAAAATCGAGCAAAAAGTCGATTTTTTTTTCGTTTTACATGCTTTCAAACACAAATGAAATTTTCAAAAATCGAGTGAAGAGTCGATTTTTTTTCGTTTTTTACGCGTTTCACATGCTTTCAAACACAAATGAAATTTTCGAAAATCGAGCAAAAAGTCGATTTTTTTTTCGTTTCACATGCTTTCAAACACAAATGAGATTTTCGAAAATCGAGCAAAAAGTCGATTTTTTTTTTGTTTCACATGCAAAAATCGAGTGAAGAGTCGATTTTTTTTCGTTTTTTACGCGTTTCACATGCTTTCAAACAGAAATGAAATTTTCGAAAATCGAGCAAAAAGTCGATTTTTTTTTCGTTTCACATGCTTTCAAACACAAATGAGATTTTCGAAAATCGAGCAAAAAGTCGATTTTTTTTTGTTTCACATGCAAAAATCGAGTGAAGAGTCGATTTTTTTTCGTTTTTTACGCGTTTCACATGCTTTCAAACACAAATGAAATTTTCGAAAATCGAGTAAAGAGTCGATTTTTTTTCGTTTATTACGCGTTTCACATGCTTTCACACATAAATGAAATGTTCGAAAATCGAGTGAAGAGTCGATTTTTTTTTCGTTTTTTACGCGTTTCACATGCTTTCAAACACAAATGAAATGTTCGAAAATCGAGCAAAAGGTCGATTTTTTTTTCGTTTCACATGCTTTCAAACACAAATGAAATTTTCGAAAATCGAGCAAAAAGTCGATTTTTTTTTCGTTTCACATGCTTTCAAACACAAATGAAATTTTCGAAAATCGAGCAAAAAGTCGATTTTTTTTTTGTTTCACATGCAAAAATCGAGTGAAGAGTCGATTTTTTTTCGTTTTTTACGCGTTTCACATGCTTTCAAACACAAATGAAATGTTCGAAAATCGAGCAAAAGGTCGATTTTTTTTTCGTTTCACATGCTTTCAAACACAAATGAAATTTTCAAAAATCGAGTGAAGAGTCGATTTTTTTTTCGTTTCACATGCTTTCAAACACAAATGATATTTTCGAAAATCGAGCAAAAAGTCGATTTTTTTTTCGTTTCACATGCTTTCCAACACAAATGAAATTTTCGAAAATCGAGCAAAAAGTCGATTTTTTTTTTGTTTCACATGCTTTCAAACACAAATGAAATTTTCGAAAATCGAGTGAAGAGTCGATTTTTTTTCGTTTATTACGCGTTTCACATGCTTTCACACACAAATGAAATGTTCGAAAATCGAGTGGAGTCGATTTTTTTTCGTTTTTTACGCGTTTCACATGCTTTCAAACACAAATGAAATTTTCGAAAATCGAGCAAAAAGTCGATTTTTTTTTCGTTTCACATGCTTTCAAACACAAATGAAATTTTCAAAAATCGAGTGAAGAGTCGATTTTTTTTCGTTTTTTACGCGTTTCACATGCTTTCAAACACAAATGAAATTTTCGAAAATCGAGCAGAAAGTCGATTTTTTTTTCGTTTCACATGCTTTCAAACACAAATGAAACTTTCAAAAATCGAGTGGAATCGATTTTTTTTCGTTTTTTACGCGTTTCACATGCTTTCACACACAAATGAAATGTTCGAAAATCGAGTGAAGAGTCGATTTTTTTTCGTTTTTTACGCGTTTCACATGCTTTCAAACACAAATGAAATTTTCGAAAATCGAGCAAAAAGTCGATTTTTTTTTCGTTTCACATGCTTTCAAACACAAATGAAATTTTCAAAAATCGAGTGAAGAGTCGATTTTTTTTCGTTTTTTACGCGTTTCACATGCTTTCAAACACAAATGAAATTTTCGAAAATCGAGCAGAAAGTCGATTTTATTTTCGTTTCACATGCTTTCAAACACAAATGAAACTTTCAAAAATCGAGTGGAATCGATTTTTTTTCGTTTTTTACGCGTTTCACATGCTTTCAAACACAAATGAAATTTTCGAAAATCGAGTGAAGAAACGATTTTTTTTCGATTTTTACGCGTTTCACATGCTTTCAAACACAAATGAAATTTTCGAAAATCGAGTGAAGAGTCGATTTTTTTTTGTTTCTTACGCGTTTCACATGCTTTCAAACACAAATGAAATTTTCGAAAATCGAGCAAAAAGTCGATTTTTTTTTCGTTTCACATGCTTTCAAACACAAATGAAATTTTCGAAAATCGAGCAAAAAGTCGATTTTTTTTTCGTTTCACATGCTTTCAAACACAAATGAAATTTTCAAAAATCGAGTGAAGAGTCGATTTTTTTTCGTTTTTTACGCGTTTCACATGCTTTCAAACACAAATGAAATTTTCGAAAATCGAGTAAAGAGTCGATTTTTTTTCGTTTATTACGCGTTTCACATGCTTTCACACATAAATGAAATGTTCGAAAATCGAGTGAAGAGTCGATTTTTTTTCGTTTATTACGCGTTTCACATGCTTTCACACACAAATGAAATGTTCGAAAATCGAGTGGAGTCGATTTTTTTTCGTTTTTTACGCGTTTCACATGCTTTCAAACACAAATGAAATTTTCGAAAATCGAGCAAAAAGTCGATTTTTTTTTCGTTTCACATGCTTTCAAACACAAATGAAATTTTCAAAAATCGAGTGAAGAGTCGATTTTTTTTCGTTTTTTACGCGTTTCACATGCTTTCAAACACAAATGAAATTTTCGAAAATCGAGTGAAGAAACGATTTTTTTCGATTTTTACGCGTTTCACATGCTTTCAAACACAAATGAAATTTTCGAAAATCGAGTGAAGAGTCGATTTTTTTTTGTTTCTTACGCGTTTCACATGCTTTTAAACACAAATGAAATTTTCGAAAATCGAGTGAAGAGTCGATTTTTTTTTCGTTTTTTACGCGTTTCACATGCTTTCAAACACAAATGAAATTTTCGAAAATCGAGTGAAGAGTCGATTTTTTTTTGTTTCTTACGCGTTTCACATGCTTTCAAACACAAATGAAATTTTCGAAAATCGAGTGAAGAGTCGATTTTTTTTTGTTTCTTACGCGTTTCACATGCTTTCAAACACAAATGAAATTTTCGAAAATCGAGTGAAGAGTCGATTTTTTTTTTTCGTTTTTTACGCGTTTCACATGCTTTCAAACACAAATGAGATTTTCGAAAATCGAGTGAAGAGTCGATTTTTTTTTGTTTCTTACGCGTTTCACATGCTTTCAAACACAAATGAAATTTTCGAAAATCGAGTGAAGAGTCGATTTTTTTTTTCGTTTTTTACGCGTTTCACATGCTTTCAAACACAAATGAGATTTTCGAAAATCGAGCAAAAAGTCGATTTTTTTTTCGTTTCACATGCTTTCAAACACAAATGAAATTTTCGAAAATCGAGCAAAAAGTCGATTTTTTTTTTCGTTTCACATGCTTTCAAACACAAATGAAATTTTCAAAAATCGAGTGAAGAGTCGATTTTTTTTTCGTTTCACATGCTTTCAAACACAAATGATATTTTCGAAAATCGAGCAAAAAGTCGATTTTTTTTTCGTTTCACATGCTTTCAAACACAAATGAAATTTTCGAAAATCGAGCAAAAAGTCGATTTTTTTTTTGTTTCACATGCTTTCAAACACAAATGAAATTTTCGAAAATCGAGTGAAGAGTCGATTTTTTTTCGTTTTTTACGCGTTTCACATGCTTTCAAACACAAATGAAATTTTTGAAAATCGAGCAAAAAGTCGATTTTTTTTTTGTTTCACATGCAAAAATCGAGTGAAGAGTCGATTTTTTTTCGTTTTTTACGCGTTTCACATGCTTTCAAACACAAATGAAATTTTCGAAAATCGAGCAAAAAGTCGATTTTTTTTTCGTTTCACATGCTTTCAAACACAAATGAAATTTTCGAAAATCGAGTGAAGAGTCGATTTTTTTTTCGTTTCACATGCTTTCAAACACAAATGAAATTTTCGAAAATCGAGCAAAAAGTCGATTTTTTTTTTGTTTCACATGCTTTCAAACACAAATGAAATTTTCGAAAATCGAGTGAAGAGTCGATTTTTTTTTCGTTTTTTACGCGTTTCACATGCTTTCAAACACAAATGAAATTTTCGAAAATCGAGTGAAGAGTCGATTTTTTTTCGTTTTTTACGCGTTTCACATGCTTTCAAACACAAATGAAATTTTCGAAAATCGAGTGAAGAGTCGATTTTTTTTTCGTTTTTTACGCGTTTCACATGCTTTCAAACACAAATGAAATTTTCGAAAATCGAGTGAAGAGTCGATTTTTTTTTGTTTCTTACGCGTTTCACATGCTTTCAAACACAAATGAAATTTTCGAAAATCGAGTGAAGAGTCGATTTTTTTTTTCGTTTTTTACGCGTTTCACATGCTTTCAAACACAAATGAGATTTTCGAAAATCGAGCAAAAAGTCGATTTTTTTTTCGTTTCACATGCTTTCAAACACAAATGAAATTTTCGAAAATCGAGCAAAAAGTCGATTTTTTTTTTCGTTTCACATGCTTTCAAACACAAATGAAATTTTCGAAAATCGAGCAAAAAGTCGATTTTTTTTTCGTTTCACATGCTTTCAAACACAAATGAAATTTTCAAAAATCGAGTGTAGAGTCGATTTTTTTTCGTTTTTTACGCGTTTCACATGCTTTCAAACACAAATGAAATTTTCGAAAATCGAGCAAAAAGTCGATTTTTTTTTCGTTTCACATGCTTTCAAACACAAATGAAATTTTCAAAAATCGAGTGAAGAGTCGATTTTTTTTTCGTTTCACATGCTTTCAAACACAAATGATATTTTCGAAAATCGAGCAAAAAGTCGATTTTTTTTTCGTTTCACATGCTTTCAAACACAAATGAAATTTTCGAAAATCGAGTGAAGAGTCGATTTTTTTTTCGTTTCACATGCTTTCAAACACAAATGAAATTTTCGAAAATCGAGCAAAAAGTCGATTTTTTTTTCGTTTCACATGCTTTCAAACACAAATGAAATTTTCGAAAATCGAGTGGAGTCGATTTTTTTTTGTTTTTTACGCGTTTCACATGCTTTCAAACACAAATGAAATTTTCGAAAATCGAGCAAAAAGTCGATTTTTTTTTCGTTTCACATGCTTTCAAACACAAATGAAATTTTCGAAAATCGAGTGGAGTCGATTTTTTTTTTGTTTTTTACGCGTTTCACATGCTTTCAAACACAAATGAAATTTTCGAAAATCGAGCAAAAAGTCGATTTTTTTTTCGTTTCACATGCTTTCAAACACAAATGAAATTTTCGAAAATCGAGCAAAAAGTCGATTTTTTTTTTGTTTCACATGCTTTCAAACACAAATGAAATTTTCGAAAATCGAGTGAAGAGTCGATTTTTTTTCGTTTTTTACGCGTTTCACATGCTTTCAAACACAAATGAAATTTTCGAAAATCGAGTGAAGAGTCGATTTTTTTTTCGTTTTTTACGCGTTTCACATGCTTTCAAACACAAATGAAATTTTCGAAAATCGAGTGAAGAGTCGATTTTTTTTTGTTTCTTACGCGTTTCACATGCTTTCAAACACAAATGAAATTTTCGAAAATCGAGTGAAGAGTCGATTTTTTTTTTCGTTTTTTACGCGTTTCACATGCTTTCAAACACAAATGAGATTTTCGAAAATCGAGCAAAAAGTCGATTTTTTTTTCGTTTCACATGCTTTCAAACACAAATGAAATTTTCGAAAATCGAGCAAAAAGTCGATTTTTTTTTTCGTTTCACATGCTTTCAAACACAAATGAAATTTTCGAAAATCGAGCAAAAAGTCGATTTTTTTTTCGTTTCACATGCTTTCAAACACAAATGAAATTTTCAAAAATCGAGTGTAGAGTCGATTTTTTTTCGTTTTTTACGCGTTTCACATGCTTTCAAACACAAATGAAATTTTCGAAAATCGAGCAAAAAATCGATTTTTTTTTCGTTTCACATGCTTTCAAACACAAATGAAATTTTCAAAAATCGAGTGAAGAGTCGATTTTTTTTTCGTTTCACATGCTTTCAAACACAAATGATATTTTCGAAAATCGAGCAAAAAGTCGATTTTTTTTTCGTTTCACATGCTTTCAAACACAAATGAAATTTTCGAAAATCGAGTGAAGAGTCGATTTTTTTTTCGTTTCACATGCTTTCAAACACAAATGAAATTTTCGAAAATCGAGCAAAAAGTCGATTTTTTTTTCGTTTCACATGCTTTCAAACACAAATGAAATTTTCGAAAATCGAGTGGAGTCGATTTTTTTTTGTTTTTTACGCGTTTCACATGCTTTCAAACACAAATGAAATTTTCGAAAATCGAGCAAAAAGTCGATTTTTTTTTCGTTTCACATGCTTTCAAACACAAATGAAATTTTCGAAAATCGAGTGGAGTCGATTTTTTTTTTGTTTTTTACGCGTTTCACATGCTTTCAAACACAAATGAAATTTTCGAAAATCGAGCAAAAAGTCGATTTTTTTTTCGTTTCACATGCTTTCAAACACAAATGAAATTTTCGAAAATCGAGCAAAAAGTCGATTTTTTTTTTGTTTCACATGCTTTCAAACACAAATGAAATTTTCGAAAATCGAGTGAAGAGTCGATTTTTTTTCGTTTTTTACGCGTTTCACATGCTTTCAAACACAAATGAAATTTTCGAAAATCGAGCAAAAAGTCGATTTTTTTTTTGTTTCACATGCAAAAATCGAGTGAAGAGTCGATTTTTTTTCGTTTTTTACGCGTTTCACATGCTTTCAAACACAAATGAAATTTTCGAAAATCGAGCAAAAAGTCGATTTTTTTTTCGTTTCACATGCTTTCAAACACAAATGAAATTTTCAAAAATCGAGTGAAGAGTCGATTTTTTTTTCGTTTCACATGCTTTCAAACACAAATGATATTTTCGAAAATCGAGCAAAAAGTCGATTTTTTTTTCGTTTCACATGCTTTCAAACACAAATGAAATTTTCAAAAATCGAGTGAAGAGTCGATTTTTTTTTCGTTTCACATGCTTTCAAACACAAATGAAATTTTCGAAAATCGAGCAAAAAGTCGATTTTTTTTTCGTTTCACATGCTTTCAAACACAAATGAAATTTTCGAAAATCGAGTGAAGAGTCGATTTTTTTTTCGTTTCACATGCTTTTAAACACAAATGAAATTTTCGAAAATCGAGCAAAAAGTCGATTTTTCTTTTGTTTCACATGCAAAAATCGAGTGAAGAGTCGATTTTTTTTCGTTTTTTACGCGTTTCACATGCTTTCAAACACAAATGAAATTTTCGAAAACCGAGCAAAAAGTCGATTTTTTTTTCGTTTCACATGCTTTCAAACACAAATGAAATTTTCAAAAATCGAGTGAAGAGTCGATTTTTTTTTCGTTTCACATGCTTTCAAACACAAATGAAATTTTCAAAAATCGAGTGAAGAGTCGATTTTTTTTTCGTTTCACATGCTTTCAAACACAAATGAAATTTTCGAAAATCGAGCAAAAAGTCGATTTTTTTTTCGTTTCACATGCTTTCAAACACAAATGAAATTTTCGAAAATCGAGTGAAGAGTCGATTTTTTTTTCGTTTCACATGCTTTCAAACACAAATGAAATTTTCGAAAATCGAGCAAAAAGTCGATTTTTTTTTCGTTTCACATGCTTTCAAACACAAATGAAATTTTCGAAAATCGAGTGAAGAGTCGATTTTTTTTTCGTTTCACATGCTTTCAAACACAAATGAAATTTTCGAAAATCGAGCAAAAAGTCGATTTTTTTTTTGTTTCACATGCAAAAATCGAGTGAAGAGTCGATTTTTTTTCGTTTTTTACGCGTTTCACATGCTTTCAAACACAAATGAAATTTTCGAAAATCGAGCAAAAAGTCGATTTTTTTTTCGTTTCACATGCTTTCAAACACAAATGAAATTTTCAAAAATCGAGTGAAGAGTCGATTTTTTTTTCGTTTCACATGCTTTCAAACACAAATGAAATTTTCAAAAATCGAGTGAAGAGTCGATTTTTTTTTCGTTTCACATGCTTTCAAACACAAATGAAATTTTCGAAAATCGAGCAAAAAGTCGATTTTTTTTTCGTTTCACATGCTTTCAAACACAAATGAAATTTTCGAAAATCGAGTGAAGAGTCGATTTTTTTTTCGTTTCACATGCTTTCAAACACAAATGAAATTTTCGAAAATCGAGCAAAAAGTCGATTTTTTTTTTGTTTCACATGCAAAAATCGAGTGAAGAGTCGATTTTTTTTCGTTTCACATGCTTTCAAACACAAATGAAATTTTCGAAAATCGAGCAAAAAGTCGATTTTTTTTTCGTTTCACATGCTTTCAAACACAAATGAAATTTTCGAAAATCGAGTGAAGAGTCGATTTTTTTTTCGTTTCACATGCTTTCAAACACAAATGAAATTTTCGAAAATCGAGCAAAAAGTCGATTTTTTTTTTCGTTTCACATGCTTTCAAACACAAATGAAATTTTCGAAAATCGAGCAAAAAGTCGATTTTTTTTTCGTTTCACATGCTTTCAAACACAAATGAAATTTTCAAAAATCGAGTGAAGAGTCGATTTTTTTTCGTTTTTTACGCGTTTCACATGCTTTCAAACACAAATGAAATTTTCGAAAATCGAGTAAAGAGTCGATTTTTTTTCGTTTATTACGCGTTTCACATGCTTTCACACATAAATGAAATGTTCGAAAATCGAGTGAAGAGTCGATTTTTTTTCGTTTATTACGCGTTTCACATGCTTTCACACACAAATGAAATGTTCGAAAATCGAGTGGAGTCGATTTTTTTTCGTTTTTTACGCGTTTCACATGCTTTCAAACACAAATGAAATTTTCGAAAATCGAGCAAAAAGTCGATTTTTTTTTTCGTTTCACATGCTTTCAAACACAAATGAAATTTTCGAAAATCGAGCAAAAAATCGATTTTTTTTTCGTTTCACATGCTTTCAAACACAAATGAAATTTTCAAAAATCGAGTGAAGAGTCGATTTTTTTTCGTTTTTTACGCGTTTCACATGCTTTCAAACACAAATGAAATTTTCGAAAATCGAGCAGAAAGTCGATTTTTTTTTCGTTTCACATGCTTTCAAACACAAATGAAACTTTCAAAAATCGAGTGGAATCGATTTTTTTTCGTTTTTTACGCGTTTCACATGCTTTCAAACACAAATGAAATTTTCGAAAATCGAGTAAAGAAACGATTTTTTTTCGATTTTTACGCGTTTCACATGCTTTCAAACACAAATGAAATTTTCGAAAATCGAGTGAAGAGTCGATTTTTTTTTGTTTCTTACGCGTTTCACATGCTTTCAAACACAAATGAAATTTTCGAAAATCGAGTGAAGAGTCGATTTTTTTTTTCGTTTTTTACGCGTTTCACATGCTTTCAAACACAAATGAAATTTTCGAAAATCAAGCAAAAAGTCGATTTTTTTTTCGTTTCACATGCTTTCTAACTCAAATAAATTTTTCGAAAATCGAGTGAAGAGTCGATTTTTTTTTGTTTCTTACGCGTTTCACATGCTTTCAAACACAAATGAAATTTTCGAAAATCGAGTGAAGAGTCGATTTTTTTTTTCGTTTTTTACGCGTTTCACATGCTTTCAAACACAAATGAAATTTTCGAAAATCGAGCAAAAAGTCGATTTTTTTTTCGTTTCACATGCTTTCAAACACAAATGAAATTTTCGAAAATCGAGCAAAAAGTCGATTTTTTTTTCGTTTCACATGCTTTCAAACACAAATGAAATTTTCGAAAATCGAGCAAAAAGTCGATTTTTTTTTCGTTTCACATGCTTTCAAACACAAATGAAATTTTCAAAAATCGAGTGAAGAGTCGATTTTTTTTCGTTTTTTACGCGTTTCACATGCTTTCAAACACAAATGAAATTTTCGAAAATCGAGCAAAAAGTCGATTTTTTTTTCGTTTCACATGCTTTCAAACACAAATGAAATTTTCGAAAATCGAGCAAAAAGTCGATTTTTCTTTTCGTTTCACATGCTTTCAAACACAAATGAAATTTTCGAAAATCGAGCAAAAAGGCGATTTTTTTTTCGTTTCACATGCTTTCAAACACAAATGAAATTTTCGAAAATCGAGTGAAGAAACGATTTTTTTTCGATTTTTACGCGTTTCACATGCTTTTAAACACAAATGAAATTTTCGAAAATCGAGTGAAGAGTCGATTTTTTTTTGTTTCTTACGCGTTTCACATTCTTTCAAACAAAAATGAAATTTTCGAAAATCGAGTGAAGAGTCGATTTTTTTTTCGTTTTTTACGCGTTTCACATGCTTTCAAACACAAATGAAATTTTCGAAAATCGAGCAAAAAGTCGATTTTTTTTTTCGTTTCACATGCTTTCTAACTCAAATAAATTTTTCGAAAATCGAGTGAAGAGTCGATTTTTTTTTGTTTCTTACGCGTTTCACATGCTTTCAAACACAAATGAAATTTTCGAAAATCGAGCAAAAAGTCGATTTTTTTTTCGTTTCACATGCTTTCAAACACAAATGAAATTTTCGAAAATCGAGCAAAAAGTCGATTTTTTTTTTCGTTTTACATGCTTTCAAACACAAATAAAATTTTCGAAAATCGAGCAAAAAGTCGATTTTTTTTTTCGTTTCACATGCTTTCAAACACAAATGAAATTTTCAAAAATCGAGTGAAGAGTCGATTTTTTTTCGTTTTTTACGCGTTTCACATGCTTTCAAACACAAATGAAATTTTCGAAAATCGAGCAAAAAGTCGATTTTTTTTTCGTTTCACATGCTTTCAAACACAAATGAAATTTTCGAAAATCGAGCAAAAAGTCGATTTTTTTTTTCGTTTCACATGCTTTCAAACACAAATGAAATTTTCGAAAATCGAGCAAAAAGGCGATTTTTTTTTCGTTTCACATGCTTTCAAACACAAATGAAATTTTCAAAAATCGAGTGAAGAGTCGATTTTTTTTCGTTTTTTACGCGTTTCACATGCTTTCAAACACAAATGAAATTTTCGAAAATCGAGTAAAGAGTCGATTTTTTTTCGTTTATTACGCGTTTCACATGCTTTCACACATAAATGAAATGTTCGAAAATCGAGTGAAGAGTCGATTTTTTTTCGTTTTTTACGCGTTTCACATGCTTTCAAACACAAATGAAATTTTCGAAAATCGAGCAAAAAGTCGATTTTTTTTTCGTTTCACATGCTTTCAAACACAAATGAAATTTTCAAAAATCGAGTGAAGAGTCGATTTTTTTTCGTTTTTTACGCGTTTCACATGCTTTCAAACACAAATGAAATTTTCGAAAATCGAGTAAAGAGTCGATTTTTTTTCGTTTATTACGCGTTTCACATGCTTTCACACATAAATGAAATGTTCGAAAATCGAGTGAAGAGTCGATTTTTTTTCGTTTATTACGCGTTTCACATGCTTTCACACACAAATGAAATGTTCGAAAATCGAGTGAAGAGTCGATTTTTTTTCGTTTTTTACGCGTTTCACATGCTTTCAAACACAAATGAAATTTTCGAAAATCGAGCAAAAAGTCGATTTTATTTTTCGTTTCACATGCTTTCAAACACAAATGAAATTTTCGAAAATCGAGCAAAAAGTCGATTTTTTTTTCGTTTCACATGCTTTCAAACACAAATGAAATTTTCAAAAATCGAGTGAAGAGTCGATTTTTTTTCGTTTTTTACGCGTTTCACATGCTTTCAAACACAAATGAAATTTTCGAAAATCGAGCAAAAAGTCGATTTTTTTTCGTTTCACATGCTTTCAAACACAAATGAAATTTTCAAAAATCGAGTGGAATCGATTTTTTTTTCGTTTTTTACGCGTTTCACATGCTTTCACACACAAATGAAATGTTCGAAAATCGAGTGAAGAGTCGATTTTTTTTCGTTTTTTACGCGTTTCACATGCTTTCAAACACAAATGAAATTTTCGAAAATCGAGCAAAAAGTCGATTTTTTTTTCGTTTCACATGCTTTCAAACACAAATGAAATTTTCGAAAATCGAGCAAAAAGTCGATTTTTTTTTCGTTTCACATGCTTTCAAACACCAATGAAATTTTCAAAAATCGAGTGAAGAGTCGATTTTTTTTCGTTTTTTACGCGTTTCACATGCTTTCAAACACAAATGAAATTTTCGAAAATCGAGTAAAGAGTCGATTTTTTTTCGTTTATTACGCGTTTCACATGCTTTCACACATAAATGAAATGTTCGAAAATCGAGTGAAGAGTCGATTTTTTTTCGTTTATTACGCGTTTCACATGCTTTCACACACAAATGAAATGTTCGAAAATCGAGTGAAGAGTCGATTTTTTTTCGTTTTTTACGCGTTTCACATGCTTTCAAACACAAATGAAATTTTCGAAAATCGAGCAAAAAGTCGATTTTATTTTTCGTTTCACATGCTTTCAAACACAAATGAAATTTTCGAAAATCGAGCAAAAAGTCGATTTTTTTTTCGTTTCACATGCTTTCAAACACAAATGAAACTTTCAAAAATCGAGTGGAATCGATTTTTTTTCGTTTTTTACGCGTTTCACATGCTTTCAAACACAAATAAAATTTTCGAAAATCGAGTAAAGAGTCGATTTTTTTTCGTTTATTACGCGTTTCACATGCTTTCACACACAAATGAAATGTTCGAAAATCGAGTGAAGAGTCGATTTTTTTTCGTTTTTTACGCGTTTCACATGCTTTCAAACACAAATGAAATTTTCGAAAATCGAGCAAAAAGTCGATTTTTTTTTTCGTTTCACATGCTTTCAAACACAAATGAAATTTTCAAAAATCGAGTGAAGAGTCGATTTTTTTTCGTTTTTTACGCGTTTCACATGCTTTCAAACACAAATGAAATTTTCGAAAATCGAGCAAAAAGTCGATTTTTTTTTCGTTTCACATGCTTTCAAACACAAATGAAACTTTCAAAAATCGAGTGGAATCGATTTTTTTTCGTTTTTTACGCGTTTCACATGCTTTCAAACACAAATAAAATTTTCGAAAATCGAGTAAAGAGTCGATTTTTTTTCGTTTATTACGCGTTTCACATGCTTTCACACACAAATGAAATGTTCGAAAATCGAGTGAAGAGTCGATTTTTTTTCGTTTTTTACGCGTTTCACATGCTTTCAAACACAAATGAAATTTTCGAAAATCGAGCAAAAAGTCGATTTTTTTTTTCGTTTCACATGCTTTCAAACACAAATGAAATTTTCAAAAATCGAGTGAAGAGTCGATTTTTTTTCGTTTTTACGCGTTTCACATGCTTTCAAACACAAATGAAATTTTCGAAAATCGAGCAAAAAGTCGATTTTTTTTTTCGTTTCACATGCTTTCAAACACAAATGAAATTTTCGAAAATCGAACAAAAAGTCGATTTTTTTTCGTTTCACATGCTTTCAAACACAAATGAAATTTTCGAAAATCGAGCAAAAAGTCGATTTTTTTTTTCGTTTCACATGCTTTCAAACACAAATGAAATTTTCAAAAATCGATTGAAGAGTCGATTTTTTTTTGTTTTTTACGCGTTTCACATGCTTTCAAACACAAATGAAATTTTCGAAAATCGAGTAGAGTCGATTTTTTTTCGTTTATTACGCGTTTCACATGCTTTCAAACACAAATGAAATTTTCAAAAATCGAGTGAAGAGTCGATTTTTTTTCGTTTTTTACGCGTTTCACATGCTTTCAAACACAAATGAAATTTTCGAAAATCGAGCAAAAAGTCGATTTTTTTTTCGTTTCACATGCTTTCAAACACAAACGAAATTTTCGAAAATCGAGCAAAAAGTCGATTTTTTTTTCGTTTCACATGCTTTCAAACTCAAATAAATTTTTCGAAAATCGAGTGAAGAGTCGATTTTTTTTCGTTTTTTACGCGTTTCACATGCTTTCAAACACAAATGAAATTTTCGAAAATCGAGCAAAAAGTCGATTTTTTTTTCGTTTCACATGCTTTCAAACACCAATGAAATTTTCAAAAATCGAGTGAAGAGTCGATTTTTTTTCGTTTTTTACGCGTTTCACATGCTTTCAAACACAAATGAAATTTTCGAAAATCGAGTAAAGAGTCGATTTTTTTTCGTTTATTACGCGTTTCACATGCTTTCACACATAAATGAAATGTTCGAAAATCGAGTGAAGAGTCGATTTTTTTTCGTTTATTACGCGTTTCACATGCTTTCACACACAAATGAAATGTTCGAAAATCGAGTGAAGAGTCGATTTTTTTTCGTTCTTTACGCGTTTCACATGCTTTCAAACACAAATGAAATTTTCGAAAATCGAGCAAAAAGTCGATTTTATTTTTCGTTTCACATGCTTTCAAACACAAATGAAATTTTCGAAAATCGAGCAAAAAGTCGATTTTTTTTTTCGTTTCTCATGCTTTCAAACACAAATGAAATTTTCAAAAATCGAGTGAAGAGTCGATTTTTTTTCGTTTTTTACGCGTTTCACATGCTTTCAAACACAAATGATATTTTCGAAAATCGAGCAAAAAGTCGATTTTTTTTTCGTTTCACATGCTTTCAAACACAAATGAAACTTTCAAAAATCGAGTGGAATCGATTTTTTTTCGTTTTTTACGCGTTTCACATGCTTTCAAACACAAATAAAATTTTCGAAAATCGAGTAAAGAGTCGATTTTTTTTCGTTTATTACGCGTTTCACATGCTTTCACACACAAATGAAATGTTCGAAAATCGAGTGAAGAGTCGATTTTTTTTCGTTTTTTACGCGTTTCACATGCTTTCAAACACAAATGAAATTTTCAAAAATCGAGTAAAGAGTCGATTTTTTTTCGTTTTTACGCGTTTCACATGCTTTCAAACACAAATGAAATTTTCGAAAATCGAGCAAAAAGTCGATTTTTTTTTCGTTTCACATGCTTTCAAACACAAATGAAATTTTCGAAAATCGAACAAAAAGTCGATTTTTTTTCGTTTCACATGCTTTCAAACACAAATGAAACTTTCAAAAATCAAGTGGAGTCGATTTTTTTTCGTTTTTTACGCGTTTCACATGCTTTCAAACACAAATGAAATTTTCGAAAATCGAGCAAAAAGTCGATTTTTTTTTCGTTTCACATGCTTTCAAACACAAATGAAATTTTCAAAAATCGAGTGAAAAGTCGATTTTTTTTCGTTTTTTACGCGTTTCACATGCTTTCAAACACAAATGAAATTTTCGAAAATCGAGCAAAAAGTCGATTTTTTTTTCGTTTCACATGCTTTCAAACACAAATGAAATTTTCAAAAATCGAGTGAAGAGTCGATTTTTTTTCGTTTTTTACGCGTTTCACATGCTTTCAAACACAAATGAAATTTTCGAAAATCGAGCAAAAAGTCGATTTTTTTTTCGTTTCACATGCTTTCAAACACAAATGAAACTTTCGAAAATCGAGCAAAAAGTCGATTTTTTTTTTCGTTTCACATGCTTTCAAACACAAATGAAATTTTCGAAAATCGAGCAAAAAGTCGATTTTTTTTTTACGTTTCACATGCTTTCAAACACAAATGAAATTTTCGAAAATCGAGCAAAAAATCGATTTTTTTTTTCGTTTCACATGCTTTCAAACACAAATGAAATTTTCAAAAATCGAGAGAAGAGTCGATTTTTTTTCGTTTTTTACGCGTTTCACATGCTTTCAAACACAAATGAAATTTTCGAAAATCGAGCAAAAAGTCGATTTTTTTTTCGTTTTACATGCTTTCAAACACAAATGAAACTTTCAAAAAATTGAGTGGAGTCGATTTTTTTTCGTTTTTTACGCGTTTCACATGCTTTCAAACACAAATGAAATTTTCGAAAATCGAGCAAAAAGTTGATTTTTTTTTTCGTTTCACATGCTTTCAAACACAAATGAAATTTTCGAAAATCGAGCAAAAAGTCGATTTTTTTTTTCGTTTCACATGCTTTCAAACACAAATGAAATTTTCGAAAATCGAGCAAAAAGTCGATTTTTTTTTCGTTTCACATGCTTTCAAACACAAATGAAATTTTCGAAAATCGAACAAACAGTCGATTTTTTTTTCGTTTCACATGCTTTTAAACACAAATGAAATTTTCGAAAATCGAGCAAAAAGTCGATTTTTTTTTCGTTTCACATGCTTTCAAACACAAATGAAATTTTCGAAAATCGAGCAAAAAGTCGATTTTTTTTTCGTTTCACATGCTTTCAAACACAAATGAAATTTTCGAAAATCGAGCAAAAAGTCGATTTTTTTTTCGTTTCACATGCTTTCAAACACAAATGAAATTTTTGAAAATTGAACAAAAAGTCAATTTTTTTTTCGTTTCACATGCTTTCAAACACAAATGAAACTTTCAAAAATCGAGTGGAGTCGATTTTTTTTCGTTTTTTACGCGTTTCACATGCTTTCAAACACAAATGAAATTTTCAAAAATCGAGTGAAGAGTCGATTTTTTTTCGTTTTTTACGCGTTTCACATGCTTTCAAACACAAATGAAATTTTCGAAAATCGAGCAAAAAGTCGATTTTTTTTTCGTTTCACATGCTTTCAAACACAAATGAAATTTTCGAAAATCGAGCAAAAAGTCGATTTTTTTTTTCGTTTCACATGCTTTCAAACACAAATGAAATTTTCGAAAATCGAGTGAAGAGTCGATTTTTTTTCGTTTTTTACGCGTTTCACATGCTTTCAAACACAAATGAAATTTTCGAAAATCGAGCAAAAAGTCGATTTTTTTTTCGTTTCACATGCTTTCAAACACAAATGAAATTTTCGAAAATCGAGCAAAAAGTCGATTTTTTTTTCGTTTCACATGCAAAAATCGAGTGAAGAGTCGATTTTTTTTCGTTTTTTACGCGTTTCACATGCTTTCACACACAAATGAAATTCTCGAAAATCGAGTGAAGAGTCGATTTTTTTTCGATTTTTACGCGTTTCACATGCTTTCAAACACAAATGAAATTTTCGAAAATCGTGCAAAAAGTCGATTTATTTTTCGTTTCACATGCAAAAATCGAGTGAAGAATCGATTTTTTTTTCGTTTTTTACGCGTTTTTCATGCTTTCAAACACAAATGAAATTTTCGAAAATTGAGCAAAAAGTGGATTTTTTTCGTTTCTCATGCTTTCAAACTTGAATGAAATTTTTCAAAATCGAGCAAAAAGTCGATTTTTTTTTCGTTTCACATGCTTTCAAACACAACTGAAATTTTCGAAAATCGAGTGAAGAGTCGATTTTTTTTCGTTTTTTACGCGTTTCACATGCTTTCAAACACAAATGAAATTTTCGAAAATCGAGTAAAAAGTCGATTTTTTTTCGTTTTTTACGCGTTTTACATGTTTTCACACACAAATGAAATGTTCGAAAATCGAGTGAAGAGTCGATTTTTTTTCGTTTTTTACGCGTTTCACATGCTTTCAAACACAAATGAAATTTTCGAAAATCGAGCAAAAAGTCGATTTTTTTTTTCGTTTCACTTGCTTTCAAACTCAAATAAATTTTTCGAAAATCGAGTGAAGAGTCGATTTTTTTTTGTTTTTTACGCGTTTCACATGCTTTCAAACACAAATGAAATTTTCGAAAATCGAGTGAAGAGTCGATTTTTTTTTTCGTTTTTTACGCGTTTCACATGCTTTCAAACACAAATGAAATTTTCGAAAATCGAGCAAAAAGTCGATTTTTTTTTCGTTTTTTACGCGTCTCAAATGCTTTCAAAAACAAATGAGATTTTCAAAAATTGAGTGAAAAGACGATTTTTTTTCGTTTTTCACGCGTCTCACATGCTTTCAAACACAAATGAAATTTTCATAAATCGAGTGAAAAGTCGATTTTTATTTCGTTTCGCTTTCAAACACAAATAAAAATTTCGAAAATCGAACAAAAAGTCGATTTTTTTTACGCCTTTCACATGCTTTCCAAACACAAATGAAATTTTCGAAAATCGAGTGAAAAGTCGATTTTTTTGTCGTTTCACATGCAACCAAACTCAAATGAAATTTTCAAAAATCGAGTGAAAAGTCTATTTTTTTTCGTTTTTTACGCGTTTCACATGCTTTCAAACACAAATGAAATTTTCAAAAATCGAGTAAAAAGTCGATTTTTTTTTCGTTTCACATGCTCTCAAACACAAATGAAATTATCGAAAATCGAGCAAAAAGTCGATTTTTTTTTCGTTTCACATGCTTTCAAACACAAATGAAATTTTCGAAAATCGAACAAAAAGTCGATTTTTTTTTTCGTTTCACATGCTTTCAAACACAAATGAAATTTTCAAAAATCGAGTGAAGAGTCGAATTTTTTTCGTTTTTTACGCGTTTCACATGCTTTCAAACACAAATGAAATTTTCAAAAATCGAGTGAAGAGTCGATTTTTTTTCGTTTTTTACGCGTTTCACATGCTTTCAAACACAAATGAAATTTTCGAAAATCGAGTAAAGAGTCGATTTTTTTTCGTTTTTTACGCGTTTCACATGCTTTCACACACAAATGAAATTCTCGAAAATCGAGTGAAGAGTCGATTTTTTTTTCGCTTTTTACGCGTTTCACATGCTTTCAAACACAATTGAAATTTTCGAAAATCGAGCAAAAAGTCGATTTTTTTTTCGTTTCACATGCTTTCAAACACAAATGAAATTTTCGAAAATCGAGCAAAAAGTCGATTTTTTTTTCGTTTCACATGCTTTCAAACACAAATGAAATTTTCGAAAATCGAGCAAAAAGTCGATTTTTTTTTTCGTTTCACATGCTTTCAAACACAAATAAAATTTTCGAAAATCGAGCAAAAAGTCGATTTTTTTTTCGTTTCACATGCTTTCAAACACAAATGAAATTTTCGAAAATCGAGCAAAAAGTCGATTTTTTTTTTCGTTTCACATGCTTTCAAACACAAATGAAATTTTCGAAAATCGAGCAAAGTCGATTTTTTTTTCGTTTCACATGCTTTCAAACACAAATAAAATTTTCGAAAATCGAGCAAAAAGTCGATTTTTTTTCGTTTCACATGCTTTCAAACACAAATGAAATTTTCAAAAATCGAGTGAAGAGTCGATTTTTTTTCGTTTTTTACGCGTTTCACATGCTTTCAAACACAAATGAGATTTTCGAAAATCGAGCAAAAAGTCGATTTTTTTTTCGTTTCACATGCAAAAATCGAGTGAAGAGTCGATTTTTGTTTGTTTTTTACGCGTTTCACATGCTTTCAAACACAAATGAAATTTTCGAAAATCGAGCAAAAAGTCGATTTTTTTTTCGTTTCACATGCTTTCAAACACAAATGAAATTTTCAAAAATCGAGCAAAAAGTCGATTTTTTTTCGTTTCACATGCTTTCAAACACAAATGAAATTTTCAAAAATCGAGTGAAGAGTCGATTTTTTTTCGTTTTTTACGCGTTTCACATGCTTTCAAACACAAATGAAATTTTCAAAAATCGAGTGAAGAGTCGATTTTTTTTCGTTTTTTACGCGTTTCACATGCTTTCAAACACAAATGAAATTTTCGAAAATCGAGCAAAAAGTCGATTTTTTTTTCGTTTCACATGCTTTCAAACACAAATGAAATTTTCGAAAATCGAGCAAAAAGTCGATTTTTTTTTTCGTTTCACATGCTTTCAAACACAAATGAAATTTTCGAAAATCGAGTGAAGAGTCGATTTTTTTTCGTTTTTTACGCGTTTCACATGCTTTCAAACACAAATGAAATTTTCGAAAATCGAGCAAAAAGTCGATTTTTTTTTCGTTTCACATGCTTTCAAACACAAATGAAATTTTCGAAAATCGAGCAAAAAGTCGATTTTTTTTTCGTTTCACATGCAAAAATCGAGTGAAGAGTCGATTTTTTTTCGTTTTTTACGCGTTTCACATGCTTTCACACACAAATGAAATTCTCGAAAATCGAGTGAAGAGTCGATTTTTTTTCGATTTTTACGCGTTTCACATGCTTTCAAACACAAATGAAATTTTCGAAAATCGTGCAAAAAGTCGATTTATTTTTCGTTTCACATGCAAAAATCGAGTGAAGAATCGATTTTTTTTTCGTTTTTTACGCGTTTTTCATGCTTTCAAACACAAATGAAATTTTCGAAAATTGAGCAAAAAGTGGATTTTTTTCGTTTCTCATGCTTTCAAACTTGAATGAAATTTTTCAAAATCGAGCAAAAAGTCGATTTTTTTTTCGTTTCACATGCTTTCAAACACAACTGAAATTTTCGAAAATCGAGTGAAGAGTCGATTTTTTTTCGTTTTTTACGCGTTTCACATGCTTTCAAACACAAATGAAATTTTCGAAAATCGAGTGAAGAGTCGATTTTTTTTTTCGTTTTTTACGCGTTTCACATGCTTTCAAACACAAATGAAATTTTCGAAAATCGAGCAAAAAGTCGATTTTTTTTTCGTTTTTTACGCGTCTCAAATGCTTTCAAAAACAAATAAGATTTTCAAAAATTGAGTGAAAAGACGATTTTTTTTCGTTTTTCACGCGTCTCACATGCTTTCAAACACAAATGAAATTTTCGAAAATCGAGCAAAGTCGATTTTTTTTTCGTTTCACATGCTTTCAAACACAAATAAAATTTTCGAAAATCGAGCAAAAAGTCGATTTTTTTTCGTTTCACATGCTTTCAAACACAAATGAAATTTTCAAAAATCGAGTGAAGAGTCGATTTTTTTTCGTTTTTTACGCGTTTCACATGCATTCAAACACAAATGAGATTTTCGAAAATCGAGCAAAAAGTCGATTTTTTTTTCGTTTCACATGCAAAAATCGAGTGAAGAGTCGATTTTTGTTTGTTTTTTACGCGTTTCACATGCTTTCAAACACAAATGAAATTTTCGAAAATCGAGCAAAAAGTCGATTTTTTTTTCGTTTCACATGCTTTCAAACACAAATGAAATTTTCAAAAATCGAGCAAAAAGTCGATTTTTTTTCGTTTCACATGCTTTCAAACACAAATGAAATTTTCAAAAATCGAGTGAAGAGTCGATTTTTTTTCGTTTTTTACGCGTTTCACATGCTTTCAAACACAAATGAAATTTTCGAAAATCGAGCAAAAAGTCGATTTTTTTTTTGTTTCACATGCTTTCAAACACAAATGAAATTTTCGAAAATCGAGCAAAAAGTCGATTTTTTTTTTCGTTTCACATGCTTTCAAACACAAATGAAATTTTCGAAAATCGAGCAAAAAGTCGATTTTTTTTTTCGTTTCACATGCTTTCAAACACAAATGAAATTTTCAAAAATCGATTGAAGAGTCGATTTTTTTTTGTTTTTTACGCGTTTCACATGCTTTCAAACACAAATGAAATTTTCGAAAATCGAGTAGAGTCGATTTTTTTTCGTTTATTACGCGTTTCACATGCTTTCAAACACAAATGAAATTTTCAAAAATCGAGTGAAGAGTCGATTTTTTTTCGTTTTTTACGCGTTTCACATGCTTTCAAACACAAATGAAATTTTCGAAAATCGAGCAAAAAGTCGATTTTTTTTTTCGTTTCACATGCTTTCAAACACAAATGAAATTTTCGAAAATCGAGCAAAAAATCGATTTTTTTTTCGTTTCACATGCTTTCAAACACAAATGAAATTTTCAAAAATCGAGTGAAGAGTCGATTTTTTTTCGTTTTTTACGCGTTTCACATGCTTTCAAACACAAATGAAATTTTCGAAAATCGAGCAGAAAGTCGATTTTTTTTTCGTTTCACATGCTTTCAAACACAAATGAAACTTTCAAAAATCGAGTGGAATCGATTTTTTTTCGTTTTTTACGCGTTTCACATGCTTTCAAACACAAATGAAATTTTCGAAAATCGAGTGACGAGTCGATTTTTTTTTGTTTCTTACGCGTTTCACATGCTTTCAAACACAAATGAAATTTTCGAAAATCGAGTGACGAGTCGATTTTTTTTTGTTTCTTACGCGTTTCACATGCTTTCAAACACAAATGAAATTTTCGAAAATCGAGCAAAAAATCGATTTTTTTTTCGTTTCACATGCTTTCAAACACAAATGAAATTTTCAAAAATCGAGTGAAGAGTCGATTTTTTTTCGTTTTTTACGCGTTTCACATGCTTTCAAACACAAATGAAATTTTCGAAAATCGAGTGAAGAGTCGATTTTTTTTTTCGTTTTTTACGCGTTTCACATGCTTTCAAACACAAATGAAATTTTCGAAAATCAAGCAAAAAGTCGATTTTTTTTTCGTTTCACATGCTTTCTAACTCAAATAAATTTTTCGAAAATCGAGTGAAGAGTCGATTTTTTTTTGTTTCTTACGCGTTTCACATGCTTTCAAACACAAATGAAATTTTCGAAAATCGAGTAAAGAAACGATTTTTTTTCGATTTTTACGCGTTTCACATGCTTTCAAACACAAATGAAATTTTCGAAAATCGAGCAAAAAATCGATTTTTTTTTCGTTTCACATGCTTTCAAACACAAATGAAATTTTCAAAAATCGAGTGAAGAGTCGATTTTTTTTCGTTTTTTACGCGTTTCACATGCTTTCAAACACAAATGAAATTTTCGAAAATCGAGCAGAAAGTCGATTTTTTTTTCGTTTCACATGCTTTCAAACACAAATGAAACTTTCAAAAATCGAGTGGAATCGATTTTTTTTCGTTTTTTACGCGTTTCACATGCTTTCAAACACAAATGAAATTTTCGAAAATCGAGTGACGAGTCGATTTTTTTTTGTTTCTTACGCGTTTCACATGCTTTCAAACACAAATGAAATTTTCGAAAATCGAGTGACGAGTCGATTTTTTTTTGTTTCTTACGCGTTTCACATGCTTTCAAACACAAATGAAATTTTCGAAAATCGAGCAAAAAATCGATTTTTTTTTCGTTTCACATGCTTTCAAACACAAATGAAATTTTCAAAAATCGAGTGAAGAGTCGATTTTTTTTCGTTTTTTACGCGTTTCACATGCTTTCAAACACAAATGAAATTTTCGAAAATCGAGTGAAGAGTCGATTTTTTTTTTCGTTTTTTACGCGTTTCACATGCTTTCAAACACAAATGAAATTTTCGAAAATCAAGCAAAAAGTCGATTTTTTTTTCGTTTCACATGCTTTCTAACTCAAATAAATTTTTCGAAAATCGAGTGAAGAGTCGATTTTTTTTTGTTTCTTACGCGTTTCACATGCTTTCAAACACAAATGAAATTTTCGAAAATCGAGTAAAGAAACGATTTTTTTTCGATTTTTACGCGTTTCACATGCTTTCAAACACAAATGAAATTTTCGAAAATCGAGTGAAGAGTCGATTTTTTTTTGTTTCTTACGCGTTTCACATGCTTTCAAACACAAATGAAATTTTCGAAAATCGAGTGACGAGTCGATTTTTTTTTTCGTTTTTTACGCGTTTCACATGCTTTCAAACACAAATGAAATTTTCGAAAATCAAGCAAAAAGTCGATTTTTTTTTCGTTTCACATGCTTTCTAACTCAAATAAATTTTTCGAAAATCGAGTGAAGAGTCGATTTTTTTTGTTTCTTACGCGTTTCACATGCTTTCAAACACAAATGAAATTTTCGAAAATCGAGTGAAGAGTCGATTTTTTTTTTCGTTTTTTACGCGTTTCACATGCTTTCAAACACAAATGAAATTTTCGAAAATCGAGCAAAAAGTCGATTTTTTTTTCGTTTCACATGCTTTCAAACACAAATGAAATTTTCGAAAATCGAGCAAAAAGTCGATTTTTTTTTTCGTTTCACATGCTTTCAAACACAAATGAAATTTTCGAAAATCGAGCAAAAAGTCGATTTTTTTTTCGTTTCACATGCTTTCAAACACAAATGAAATTTTCAAAAATCGAGTGAAGAGTCGATTTTTTTTCGTTTTTTACGCGTTTCACATGCTTTCAAACACAAATGAAATTTTCGAAAATCGAGCAAAAAGTCGATTTTTTTTTCGTTTCACATGCTTTCAAACACAAATGAAATTTTCGAAAATCGAGCAAAAAGTCGATTTTTCTTTTCGTTTCACATGCTTTCAAACACAAATGAAATTTTCGAAAATCGAGCAAAAAGGCGATTTTTTTTTCGTTTCACATGCTTTCAAACACAAATGAAATTTTCGAAAATCGAGTGAAGAAACGATTTTTTTTCGATTTTTACGCGTTTCACATGCTTTTAAACACAAATGAAATTTTCGAAAATCGAGTGAAGAGTCGATTTTTTTTTGTTTCTTACGCGTTTCACATTCTTTCAAACAAAAATGAAATTTTCGAAAATCGAGTGAAGAGTCGATTTTTTTTTCGTTTTTTACGCGTTTCACATGCTTTCAAACACAAATGAAATTTTCGAAAATCGAGCAAAAAGTCGATTTTTTTTTTCGTTTTACATGCTTTCTAACTCAAATAAATTTTTCGAAAATCGAGTGAAGAGTCGATTTTTTTTTGTTTCTTACGCGTTTCACATGCTTTCAAACACAAATGAAATTTTTGAAAATCGAGTGAAGAGTCGATTTTTTTTTCGTTTTTTACGCGTTTCACATGCTTTCAAACACAAATGAAATTTTCGAAAATCGAGCAAAAAGTCGATTTTTTTTTCGTTTCACATGCTTTCAAACACAAATGAAATTTTCGAAAATCGAGCAAAAAGTCGATTTTTTTTTTCGTTTTACATGCTTTCAAACACAAATAAAATTTTCGAAAATCGAGCAAAAAGTCGATTTTTTTTTCGTTTCACATGCTTTCAAACACAAATGAAATTTTCAAAAATCGAGTGAAGAGTCGATTTTTTTTCGTTTTTTACGCGTTTCACATGCTTTCAAACACAAATGAAATTTTCGAAAATCGAGCAAAAAGTCGATTTTTTTTTCGTTTCACATGCTTTCAAACACAAATGAAATTTTCGAAAATCGAGCAAAAAGTCGATTTTTTTTTTCGTTTCACATGCTTTCAAACACAAATGAAATTTTCGAAAATCGAGCAAAAAGGCGATTTTTTTTTCGTTTCACATGCTTTCAAACACAAATGAAATTTTCAAAAATCGAGTGAAGAGTCGATTTTTTTTCGTTTTTTACGCGTTTCACATGCTTTCAAACACAAATGAAATTTTCGAAAATCGAGTAAAGAGTCGATTTTTTTTCGTTTATTACGCGTTTCACATGCTTTCACACATAAATGAAATGTTCGAAAATCGAGTGAAGAGTCGATTTTTTTTCGTTTATTACGCGTTTCACATGCTTTCACACACAAATGAAATGTTCGAAAATCGAGTGAAGAGTCGATTTTTTTTCGTTTTTTACGCGTTTCACATGCTTTCAAACACAAATGAAATTTTCGAAAATCGAGCAAAAAGTCGATTTTATTTTTCGTTTCACATGCTTTCAAACACAAATGAAATTTTCGAAAATCGAGCAAAAAGTCGATTTTTTTTTCGTTTCACATGCTTTCAAACACAAATGAAATTTTCAAAAATCGAGTGAAGAGTCGATTTTTTTTCGTTTTTTACGCGTTTCACATGCTTTCAAACACAAATGAAATTTTCGAAAATCGAGCAAAAAGTCGATTTTTTTTTCGTTTCACATGCTTTCAAACACAAATGAAATTTTCAAAAATCGAGTGGAATCGATTTTTTTTTTCGTTTTTTACGCGTTTCACATGCTTTCAAACACAAATGAAATTTTCGAAAATCGAGCAAAAAGTCGATTTTTTTTTCGTTTCACATGCTTTCAAACACAAATGAAATTTTCGAAAATCGAGCAAAAAGTCGATTTTTTTTTCGTTTCACATGCTTTCAAACTCAAATAAATTTTTCGAAAATCGAGTGAAGAGTCGATTTTTTTTTTGTTTTTTACGCGTTTCACATGCTTTCAAACACAAATGAAATTTTCGAAAATCGAGTGAAGAGTCGATTTTTTTTTTCGTTTTTTACGCGTTTCACATGCTTTCAAACACAAATGAAATTTTCGAAAATCGAGCAAAAAGTCGATTTTTTTTTCGTTTCACATGCTTTCAAACACCAATGAAATTTTCAAAAATCGAGTGAAGAGTCGATTTTTTTTCGTTTTTTACGCGTTTCACATGCTTTCAAACACAAATGAAATTTTCGAAAATCGAGTAAAGAGTCGATTTTTTTTCGTTTATTACGCGTTTCACATGCTTTCACACATAAATGAAATGTTCGAAAATCGAGTGAAGAGTCGATTTTTTTTCGTTTATTACGCGTTTCACATGCTTTCACACACAAATGAAATGTTCGAAAATCGAGTGAAGAGTCGATTTTTTTTCGTTTTTTACGCGTTTCACATGCTTTCAAACACAAATGAAATTTTCGAAAATCGAGCAAAAAGTCGATTTTTTTTTCGTTTCACATGCTTTCAAACACCAATGAAATTTTCAAAAATCGAGTGAAGAGTCGATTTTTTTTCGTTTTTTACGCGTTTCACATGCTTTCAAACACAAATGAAATTTTCGAAAATCGAGTAAAGAGTCGATTTTTTTTCGTTTATTACGCGTTTCACATGCTTTCACACATAAATGAAATGTTCGAAAATCGAGTGAAGAGTCGATTTTTTTTCGTTTATTACGCGTTTCACATGCTTTCACACACAAATGAAATGTTCGAAAATCGAGTGAAGAGTCGATTTTTTTTCGTTTTTTACGCGTTTCACATGCTTTCAAACACAAATGAAATTTTCGAAAATCGAGCAAAAAGTCGATTTTTTTTTTCGTTTCTCATGCTTTCAAACACAAATGAAATTTTCAAAAATCGAGTGAAGAGTCGATTTTTTTTCGTTTTTTACGCGTTTCACATGCTTTCAAACACAAATGAAATTTTCGAAAATCGAGCAAAAAGTCGATTTTTTTTTCGTTTCACATGCTTTCAAACACAAATGAAACTTTCAAAAATCGAGTGGAATCGATTTTTTTTCGTTTTTTACGCGTTTCACATGCTTTCACACATAAATGAAATGTTCGAAAATCGAGTGAAGAGTCGATTTTTTTTCGTTTTTTACGCGTTTCACATGCTTTCAAACACAAATGAAATTTTCGAAAATCGAGCAAAAAGTCGATTTTTTTTTCGTTTCACATGCTTTCAAACACAAATGAAACTTTCAAAAATCGAGTGGAATCGATTTTTTTTCGTTTTTTACGCGTTTCACATGCTTTCACACATAAATGAAATGTTCGAAAATCGAGTGAAGAGTCGATTTTTTTTCGTTTATTACGCGTTTCACATGCTTTCACACACAAATGAAATGTTCGAAAATCGAGTGAAGAGTCGATTTTTTTTCGTTCTTTACGCGTTTCACATGCTTTCAAACACAAATGAAATTTTCGAAAATCGAGCAAAAAGTCGATTTTATTTTTCGTTTCACATGCTTTCAAACACAAATGAAATTTTCGAAAATCGAGCAAAAAGTCGATTTTTTTTTTCGTTTCTCATGCTTTCAAACACAAATGAAATTTTCAAAAATCGAGTGAAGAGTCGATTTTTTTTCGTTTTTTACGCGTTTCACATGCTTTCAAACACAAATGAAATTTTCGAAAATCGAGCAAAAAGTCGATTTTTTTTTCGTTTCACATGCTTTCAAACACAAATGAAACTTTCAAAAATCGAGTGGAATCGATTTTTTTTCGTTTTTTACGCGTTTCACATGCTTTCAAACACAAATAAAATTTTCGAAAATCGAGTAAAGAGTCGATTTTTTTTCGTTTATTACGCGTTTCACATGCTTTCACACACAAATGAAATGTTCGAAAATCGAGTGAAGAGTCGATTTTTTTTCGTTTTTTACGCGTTTCACATGCTTTCAAACACAAATGAAATTTTCAAAAATCGAGTAAAGAGTCGATTTTTTTTCGTTTTTACGCGTTTCACATGCTTTCAAACACAAATGAAATTTTCGAAAATCGAGCAAAAAGTCGATTTTTTTTTCGTTTCACATGCTTTCAAACACAAATGAAATTTTCGAAAATCGAACAAAAAGTCGATTTTTTTTCGTTTCACATGCTTTCAAACACAAATGAAACTTTCAAAAATCAAGTGGAGTCGATTTTTTTTCGTTTTTTACGCGTTTCACATGCTTTCAAACACAAATGAAATTTTCGAAAATCGAGCAAAAAGTCGATTTTTTTTTCGTTTCACATGCTTTCAAACACAAATGAAATTTTCAAAAATCGAGTGAAGAGTCGATTTTTTTTCGTTTTTTACGCGTTTCACATGCTTTCAAACACAAATGAAATTTTCGAAAATCGAGCAAAAAGTCGATTTTTTTTTCGTTTCACATGCTTTCAAACACAAACGAAATTTTCGAAAATCGAGCAAAAAGTCGATTTTTTTTTCGTTTCACATGCTTTCAAACTCAAATAAATTTTTCGAAAATCGAGTGAAGAGTCGATTTTTTTTCGTTTTTTACGCGTTTCACATGCTTTCAAACACAAATGAAATTTTCGAAAATCGAGCAAAAAGTCGATTTTTTTTTCGTTTCACATGCTTTCAAACACCAATGAAATTTTCAAAAATCGAGTGAAGAGTCGATTTTTTTTCGTTTTTTACGCGTTTCACATGCTTTCAAACACAAATGAAATTTTCGAAAATCGAGTAAAGAGTCGATTTTTTTTCGTTTATTACGCGTTTCACATGCTTTCACACATAAATGAAATGTTCGAAAATCGAGTGAAGAGTCGATTTTTTTTCGTTTATTACGCGTTTCACATGCTTTCACACACAAATGAAATGTTCGAAAATCGAGTGAAGAGTCGATTTTTTTTCGTTCTTTACGCGTTTCACATGCTTTCAAACACAAATGAAATTTTCGAAAATCGAGCAAAAAGTCGATTTTATTTTTCGTTTCACATGCTTTCAAACACAAATGAAATTTTCGAAAATCGAGCAAAAAGTCGATTTTTTTTTTCGTTTCTCATGCTTTCAAACACAAATGAAATTTTCAAAAATCGAGTGAAGAGTCGATTTTTTTTCGTTTTTTACGCGTTTCACATGCTTTCAAACACAAATGAAATTTTCGAAAATCGAGCAAAAAGTCGATTTTTTTTTCGTTTCACATGCTTTCAAACACAAATGAAACTTTCAAAAATCGAGTGGAATCGATTTTTTTTCGTTTTTTACGCGTTTCACATGCTTTCAAACACAAATAAAATTTTCGAAAATCGAGTAAAGAGTCGATTTTTTTTCGTTTATTACGCGTTTCACATGCTTTCACACACAAATGAAATGTTCGAAAATCGAGTGAAGAGTCGATTTTTTTTCGTTTTTTACGCGTTTCACATGCTTTCAAACACAAATGAAATTTTCAAAAATCGAGTAAAGAGTCGATTTTTTTTCGTTTTTACGCGTTTCACATGCTTTCAAACACAAATGAAATTTTCGAAAATCGAGCAAAAAGTCGATTTTTTTTTCGTTTCACATGCTTTCAAACACAAATGAAATTTTCGAAAATCGAACAAAAAGTCGATTTTTTTTCGTTTCACATGCTTTCAAACACAAATGAAACTTTCAAAAATCAAGTGGAGTCGATTTTTTTTCGTTTTTTACGCGTTTCACATGCTTTCAAACACAAATGAAATTTTCGAAAATCGAGCAAAAAGTCGATTTTTTTTTCGTTTCACATGCTTTCAAACACAAATGAAATTTTCAAAAATCGAGTGAAGAGTCGATTTTTTTTCGTTTTTTACGCGTTTCACATGCTTTCAAACACAAATGAAATTTTCGAAAATCGAGCAAAAAGTCGATTTTTTTTTCGTTTCACATGCTTTCAAACACAAATGAAATTTTCAAAAATCGAGTGAAGAGTCGATTTTTTTTCGTTTTTTACGCGTTTCACATGCTTTCAAACACAAATGAAATTTTCGAAAATCGAGCAAAAAGTCGATTTTTTTTTCGTTTCACATGCTTTCAAACACAAATGAAATTTTCGAAAATCGAGCAAAAAGTCGATTTTTTTTTTCGTTTCACATGCTTTCAAACACAAATGAAATTTTCGAAAATCGAGCAAAAAGTCGATTTTTTTTTTACGTTTCACATGCTTTCAAACACAAATGAAATTTTCGAAAATCGAGCAAAAAATCGATTTTTTTTTTCGTTTCACATGCTTTCAAACACAAATGAAATTTTCAAAAATCGAGTGAAGAGTCGATTTTTTTTCGTTTTTTACGCGTTTCACATGCTTTCAAACACAAATGAAATTTTCGAAAATCGAGCAAAAAGTCGATTTTTTTTTCGTTTTACATGCTTTCAAACACAAATGAAACTTTCAAAAAATTGAGTGGAGTCGATTTTTTTTCGTTTTTTACGCGTTTCACATGCTTTCAAACACAAATGAAATTTTCGAAAATCGAGCAAAAAGTTGATTTTTTTTTTCGTTTCACATGCTTTCAAACACAAATGAAATTTTCGAAAATCGAGCAAAAAGTCGATTTTTTTTTTCGTTTCACATGCTTTCAAACACAAATGAAATTTTCGAAAATCGAGCAAAAAGTCGATTTTTTTTTCGTTTCACATGCTTTCAAACACAAATGAAATTTTCGAAAATCGAACAAACAGTCGATTTTTTTTTCGTTTCACATGCTTTTAAACACAAATGAAATTTTCGAAAATCGAGCAAAAAGTCGATTTTTTTTTCGTTTCACATGCTTTCAAACACAAATGAAATTTTCGAAAATCGAGCAAAAAGTCGATTTTTTTTTCGTTTCACATGCTTTCAAACACAAATGAAATTTTCGAAAATCGAGCAAAAAGTCGATTTTTTTTTCGTTTCACATGCTTTCAAACACAAATGAAATTTTTGAAAATTGAACAAAAAGTCAATTTTTTTTTCGTTTCACATGCTTTCAAACACAAATGAAACTTTCAAAAATCGAGTGGAGTCGATTTTTTTTCGTTTTTTACGCGTTTCACATGCTTTCAAACACAAATGAAATTTTCAAAAATCGAGTGAAGAGTCGATTTTTTTTCGTTTTTTACGCGTTTCACATGCTTTCAAACACAAATGAAATTTTCGAAAATCGAGCAAAAAGTCGATTTTTTTTTCGTTTCACATGCTTTCAAACACAAATGAAATTTTCGAAAATCGAGCAAAAAGTCGATTTTTTTTTTCGTTTCACATGCTTTCAAACACAAATGAAATTTTCGAAAATCAAGTGAAGAGTCGATTTTTTTTCGTTTTTTACGCGTTTCACATGCTTTCAAACACAAATGAAATTTTCGAAAATCGAGCAAAAAGTCGATTTTTTTTTCGTTTCACATGCTTTCAAACACAAATGAAATTTTCGAAAATCGAGCAAAAAGTCGATTTTTTTTTCGTTTCACATGCAAAAATCGAGTGAAGAGTCGATTTTTTTTCGTTTTTTACGCGTTTCACATGCTTTCACACACAAATGAAATTCTCGAAAATCGAGTGAAGAGTCGATTTTTTTTCGATTTTTACGCGTTTCACATGCTTTCAAACACAAATGAAATTTTCGAAAATCGTGCAAAAAGTCGATTTATTTTTCGTTTCACATGCAAAAATCGAGTGAAGAATCGATTTTTTTTTCGTTTTTTACGCGTTTTTCATGCTTTCAAACACAAATGAAATTTTCGAAAATTGAGCAAAAAGTGGATTTTTTTCGTTTCTCATGCTTTCAAACTTGAATGAAATTTTTCAAAATCGAGCAAAAAGTCGATTTTTTTTTCGTTTCACATGCTTTCAAACACAACTGAAATTTTCGAAAATCGAGTGAAGAGTCGATTTTTTTTCGTTTTTTACGCGTTTCACATGCTTTCAAACACAAATGAAATTTTCGAAAATCGAGTAAAAAGTCGATTTTTTTTCGTTTTTTACGCGTTTTACATGTTTTCACACACAAATGAAATGTTCGAAAATCGAGTGAAGAGTCGATTTTTTTTCGTTTTTTACGCGTTTCACATGCTTTCAAACACAAATGAAATTTTCGAAAATCGAGCAAAAAGTCGATTTTTTTTTCGTTTCACTTGCTTTCAAACTCAAATAAATTTTTCGAAAATCGAGTGAAGAGTCGATTTTTTTTTGTTTTTTACGCGTTTCACATGCTTTCAAACACAAATGAAATTTTCGAAAATCGAGTGAAGAGTCGATTTTTTTTTTCGTTTTTTACGCGTTTCACATGCTTTCAAACACAAATGAAATTTTCGAAAATCGAGCAAAAAGTCGATTTTTTTTTCGTTTTTTACGCGTCTCAAATGCTTTCAAAAACAAATGAGATTTTCAAAAATTGAGTGAAAAGACGATTTTTTTTCGTTTTTCACGCGTCTCACATGCTTTCAAACACAAATGAAATTTTCATAAATCGAGTGAAAAGTCGATTTTTATTTCGTTTCGCTTTCAAACACAAATAAAAATTTCGAAAATCGAACAAAAAGTCGATTTTTTTTACGCCTTTCACATGCTTTCCAAACACAAATGAAATTTTCGAAAATCGAGTGAAAAGTCGATTTTTTTGTCGTTTCACATGCAACCAAACTCAAATGAAATTTTCAAAAATCGAGTGAAAAGTCTATTTTTTTTCGTTTTTTACGCGTTTCACATGCTTTCAAACACAAATGAAATTTTCAAAAATCGAGTAAAAAGTCGATTTTTTTTTCGTTTCACATGCTCTCAAACACAAATGAAATTATCGAAAATCGAGCAAAAAGTCGATTTTTTTTTCGTTTCACATGCTTTCAAACACAAATGAAATTTTCGAAAATCGAGCAAAAAGTCGATTTTTTTTTTCGTTTCACATGCTTTCAAACACAAATGAAATTTTCGAAAATCGAGCAAAAAGTCGATTTTTTTTTCGTTTCACATGCTTTCAAACACAAATGAAATTTTCGAAAATCGAGCAAAAAGTCGATTTTTTTTTTCGTTTCACATGCTTTCAAACACAAATAAAATTTTCGAAAATCGAGCAAAAAGTCGATTTTTTTTTCGTTTCACATGCTTTCAAACACAAATGAAATTTTCGAAAATCGAGCAAAAAGTCGATTTTTTTTTTCGTTTCACATGCTTTCAAACACAAATGAAATTTTCGAAAATCGAGCAAAGTCGATTTTTTTTTCGTTTCACATGCTTTCAAACACAAATTAAATTTTCGAAAATCGAGCAAAAAGTCGATTTTTTTTCGTTTCACATGCTTTCAAACACAAATGAAATTTTCAAAAATCGAGTGAAGAGTCGATTTTTTTTCGTTTTTTACGCGTTTCACATGCTTTCAAACACAAATGAGATTTTCGAAAATCGAGCAAAAAGTCGATTTTTTTTTCGTTTCACATGCAAAAATCGAGTGAAGAGTCGATTTTTGTTTGTTTTTTACGCGTTTCACATGCTTTCAAACACAAATGAAATTTTCGAAAATCGAGCAAAAAGTCGATTTTTTTTTTCGTTTCACATGCTTTCAAACACAAATGAAATTTTCAAAAATCGAGCAAAAAGTCGATTTTTTTTCGTTTCACATGCTTTCAAACACAAATGAAATTTTCAAAAATCGAGTGAAGAGTCGATTTTTTTTCGTTTTTTACGCGTTTCACATGCTTTCAAACACAAATGAAATTTTCGAAAATCGAGCAAAAAGTCGATTTTTTTTTTGTTTCACATGCTTTCAAACACAAATGAAATTTTCGAAAATCGAGCAAAAAGTCGATTTTTTTTTCGTTTCACATGCTTTCAAACACAAATGAAATTTTCGAAAATCGAGCAAAAAGTCGATTTTTTTTTTCGTTTCACATGCTTTCAAACACAAATGAAATTTTCGAAAATCGAGCAAAAAGTCGATTTTTTTTTCGTTTCACATGCTTTCAAACACAAATGAAATTTTCGAAAATCGAGCAAAGTCGATTTTTTTTCGTTTCACATGCTTTCAAACACAAATGAAATTTTCGAAAATCGAGCAAAAAGTCGATTTTTTTTCGTTTCACATGCTTTCAAACACAAATGAAATTTTCAAAAATCGAGTGAAGAGTCGATTTTTTTTCGTTTTTTACGCGTTTCACATGCTTTCAAACACAAATGAGATTTTCGAAAATCGAGCAAAAAGTCGATTTTTTTTTCGTTTCACATGCAAAAATCGAGTGAAGAGTCGATTTTTTTTTGTTTTTTTTTCGTTTCACATGCTTTCAAACACAAATGAAATTTTCGAAAATCGAGCAAAAAGTCGATTTTTTTTTTGTTTCACATGCTTTCAAACACAAATGAAATTTTCGAAAATCGAGCAAAAAGTCGATTTTTTTTTCGTTTCACATGCTTTCAAACACAAATGAAATTTTCAAAAATCGAGTGAAGAGTCGATTGTTTTTCGTTTTTTACGCGTTTCACATGCTTTCAAACACAAATGAAATTTTCGAAAATCGAGCAAAAAGTCGATTTTTTTTTCGTTTCACATGCAAAAATCGAGTGAAGAGTCGATTTTTTTTCGTTTTTCACGCGTTTCACATGCAACCAAACACAAATGAAATTTTCGAAAATCGAGTAAACAGTCGATTTTTTTTTGTTTCGCTTTCAAACACAAATGAAATTTTCAAAAATCGGGTGATAAGTCGTTTTTTTTTTGTTTTTTACGCGTTTCGCATGCTTTTTTTCAAACAAAAATAAATTTTTTTAAAATCGGGTGAAAAGTCGTTTTTTTTGTTTTTTACGCGTTTCACATGCAACCAAACACAAATGAAGTTTTCAAAAATCGGGTGAAAAGTCGATTTTTTTACGTTTTACGCGTTTCGCATGCTTTTAAGCACAAACACGTTCTGCATGCAATCAAGCATAAATGAAATTTTCAAAAATCAAGTGCAAAGTCAAAAATTTTTCGTTTTTTACGCGTTTCGCATATCAACTTAAAATAAAATATTGAAAAATCATGTGAAAATTCAATAATATACTGTTTCTACTCGTTTCGCATGCAATCTGTCACTTGTGAAAATAGATTGCATAATCTGAAAATTTAATAAAAAGTTAATAAAGCATTTTTTTTTGGTAAAATGACATATTTACTTTTAAAAATGCGAAAACTAAAAATTTAGTAGAAAGTCAGATTTTTTTTGTTAAAATGAATTATCATCAAAATGCCACAATTCCACAGGGTGCTCGAAGGACAACTACAGCCATTCAAAAACTAAAAATTTAGTAAAAAATCGAAATAAATTTTTTTGTTAAAATGACAATCCATAAATGCAAAAAGTGAAAATTTAATCAAAATAGAAAATTTTTTTTTTGTTAAAATGACTTTTCACCATCAAAAATTCAAAAAATGATTTCAATAAAACACAATATTACTCAGATATAATTGTTTGCATAAATCATTTAATTTAGTTATGTAATAATGCTTAACAATTTTTACAAAACGGATAATAAATTTTTATAATTTCCCTTTTCTTTTGCCATATCCTTTGCAGTACGGCCTTTCTTATCTTTTAAATTCCTATCAGCATTACGTGTAGTCAATATTTTGGCAATAGTAAGGCGATTATATCTAGCTGCATACATCAATGGAGTTTCTTTTTTGTTTTTAGTTGCAGCATTAATATCGGCACCATTATCTAATAACAATTCAACTATTGTTGGGCTATCACTAAAATAGAAAAAACAGTATAATAATGTAATTTATTTAGTTACAAATTAGCTTACCTTTTAACAGCGACATGTAATGCAGTTTTCTTACATCCAAACGTATTTACTTTATATCCATTTTTAATAGCTTCCTTAACTTTTTGAACTTCATGGTCAATAATTAATTGCTTCACATACTTATAGGTAGGTGCTTTTTCTGTTGCTTTGGATTGAGTTAAAGCTATAAAAGCAAATAAAAAAATGATGACGATTGCTTTAACCATGGTGATTAGTATTTTCGACTGAAATATTTTCTGGCATGAATTCTGTTTAAAATGGTTTATGATATCTTTTAGGATCAAAGGTTAAAAAAAACATGATTGGAGGATCATATCAAAGTTTTGTTTATATTATGAATTAATGTTTTTTACTTTGCAAGTATCAAAATATTTACATAATTGATAAAAACTTATCATTATTTATTTTAGAAAATATATATTAATGTAGTTAAAAGTCTATATTTTGGTAAAATCGTTATTAACTAACAACGTTTTTGGATGAAAGCAATAGCCGATTAAAGTTTTGTTACAAATTTATTCTAATATTACTTGTATAAATAAGTGATTAGTTTTGGTAAATGTGATGAATGAAAAATGGGGTTTTCTTATAAACCGCATCAGATGATCTAGTATAAAACAACAAAACTATGAGAAACAATAAATACTCTTTCTACTACTTCTTTCTTTAACTTGTAGTTCCACTAATGTGTGCTTATGATTTGTTAATAGTCAGAATCACCACTAAAATATTGCTGTAGCATTACTTATTTCCAAATTGTAAATAAAAAGAAAACATTTGGCTATCAAGTCTACATGTGAAAAAAATTTTGGTTGCTTTTTATTATATTTCATAAATTTTGTACAAATCAAAATTGATCATATTAATAAAAATTAGAAAGTTGAGTAATAGCAAAACATAAATGTAACTTTTTTTATTTACAGGCTAGACGGTCGTTAGCCCTTGTGACGTATGTACCAATGAGGGGGCATTGTTTTGCATAGAATCTGACTGGCTCTTTAATAGAAGTAAGAAATCAATTACTTTTCAATTTAATTTTAATAAAACTATATATTTTTTCATAAAAATAGTAAACATATTACTTTAGAATATTTGAATCATATTTTGGTTGTTGGATTCTTTTACCATATCCATAGCTGTACGTCCTCGACTATCTTTCAGATTTAGATCGGATCCTTTCTCTTTTAATAATAGTACCATGTCTGGATTATTATATTGAATTGCGTACATTAAAGGTGTCATCATGGTACCTTTCATTCTGTAATTAATGTCTGCTCCATTGTCTATTAAATGCGTTGCTATCTTAACAGCATTGCTAAAAATGTAAAATATTAATGAGTAAAAAAAATATTATTAAAACATTTTTATTTGACTTACTATTGTGCACATAAATGAAGTAAACTTCTGTTGCAAGTCCCAACTAAATTAGGGCTGACTGTTTTAGTTTTGAATTGTTTTATATTATCTTTTATGATTAAATCTTTTAGTTCATGAAATAGGTCTGCTTCTACTTGTACATGAAGAAACATGCAAGACGCTATAATAAGTAGACACTTCATCCTTGCTGCACAGTAATTGCTACTAATGCTTTATTTTGAATATTGTTTTTAGTATTCAACAATATTCACGGTTATAGATTATTTAGGTTATCGGAAAATGTGCTTCACAAACAAGTTTGTTATAAAATTAAATGATTTGTTTAAATTTCTTTATTTAATGAACTATTTATAAATAGTTCAGTTTACATCAAATTGCTCAGCGTTTTCTGTTCTTTCCGTTGTGTACTTTTAGTAGTTTTTTGTTGTTCGTTGGTAGTAGCCATAAATAAAACTAGTAAGTTAGTATCGCGTGTTTTCTAAACTGTTAGTTTGCTTTTTTTATTGAGTTTCAGTCGTTTTTTTTTGTGGTATATATACATGACACACTGTACTAATGACTTTCAAAGCATCTAGGTTACTAAAAAATGACGTGGAGAGATTGAATGTCACTATCGCCTTCTTTGAAATATAAACTTGTAAAGCTTGCATAGAAGAAAAACTTCCAATCTCTCACAACCATCTTATGACGTTCATGATAGTTTAAAAACATTTATAAAAATTCAGAAACATTTTGTGACGTTTATGACAGATTAGAAACATTTTGTGACGTTTATGACAGATCAGAAACATTTTATGACATTTATGACAGTTCACAAACATTTTATAAAGTTTCAGACTGCTTATAGACGTATTATGATGCTTATGACATCACACAATTATTTTATGACTGTTAAGGAACATTTTATGACATCTATAACAGCTTACAAACATTGTATGACGTTTATGATACTTGACAAACGTTTTATGACAGTTTAAAAACATTTTATGACATTTATGACAGCTCAGAAACAATTATTGACTGCTTACAAGTATTTTATATTGTTCATGACAATTCACAAACATTTTATAATGTTTATGACAGTTGACACTTCATAAATATTTTTTTAATGATTTTTTAACACTTTATGACAGTTTGGAAACATTTTATGATGTTTATGACAGCTTAGAAACATTTTATGACAGTTTATAAATAGTTATTGACTGCTCACAAACATTTTATAATGTTTATGGCAATTCACAAACATTTTATGACGTTTTTGACAACTCACGTACATTTTATGACGTTTCTAACATGTTACAAACATTTTATGACCGTTTAAAAATGACGTTTATGGCAGATCACTGAGATTTTATGGCGTTTATAATATTAAACAATTTTTATGACGTTTGTGACAACATTTTATGACAGCTCAAAAACAATTACTAACTGCTTACAAAGATTTTATTTTGTTTATGACAGTTCACAAACATTGTATGGCATTTATGATAGTTCAGAAACAGTTATTGACAATTCACAAACATTTTATGACGTCTTTGTCCGCTCAAGAACAATTTTATCACATTTATAACATTTCACAAACATTTTATAACTCTTCACTGACATTTTATAATGTTTATGATTTCTTAAACACTTTATGACAGTTTGAAAACATTTGATGACGTTTACGACATTTTAGAAACATTTTATGACAGTTCAGAAACAATTACTAACCACTCACTAACGTTTTATAATGTTTATGACAGTTCACAACCATTTTATGATGTTAATGATAGTTTAGTAACAATTATTGACAATTCACAAACATTTTATGACTGTTCACTGACAGTTTAAGATGTTTATAATTTCTTAAACACTTTATGACAGTTTGGAAACATTTTTTGACGTTTATGATAGTTTAGTAACATTTTATGACATTAATGACAGTTTAAAAACAATTATTAACCACTCACAAACATTTTATAATGTTTATGACAGTTCACAAGTATTTTATAAAGTTTATAATAGTTCAGAAACAATTATTGACAATTCACAAACATTTTATAGCATCTTTGTAAACTCAAGTACAATTTTATGACTACTTATGAACATTTTATGATGTTTATAATTTCTTAAGCACTTTATGACAGTTTGGAAACATTTTTTGACGATTATGGTAGCTTAGTAACATTTTATGACATTTATAACAGTTCAGAAACAATTATTGACTGTTCATAAACATTTTATAATGTTTATGACAGTTTATAACCATTTTATGACGTTTAATACAATTTACAGAAATTTTATGACGTCTTTGTTAGCTCGAGAACATTTTATGACATTTATAACATTTCTCAAACATTTTATGATTGCTCACAAATATTTTATGATGTTTATTATTTCTTCAGCACTTTATGACATTTTATGACGTTTATGACAGCTTAGGAACATTTTATGACATTTATGATAGTTCAGAAACAATTATTGATTTTGTTTAGAAACAATTATTAACAATTCACAAACATTTTATGACTGGTTACTGACATTTTATAATGTTTATGATTTATTAAACACTTGACATGACAATTTTAAAACATTTTATAACGTTTATAACAGCTTAGGAACATTTTATGACAGATCAGAAATAATTATTGACTGCTCACAAACAGTTTATAATGTTTATGGCAGTTCACAAACATTTTATGGCGTTTATGATAGTTCAGAAACAATTATTGACAATTCACAAACATTTTATAATGTTTATGACAGTTCACAAACATTTTATAGCGTTTTTGTAAACTCAAAAACAATTTTATGATTACACACAAACATTTTATGATGTTATGATTTATTAAACACTATGACAGTTTGAAAACATTTTTTGACGTTTATAGTAGCTTAGTAACATTTTATGACATTTATGACAGTTAAAAAACAATTATTGACTGTTCACAAACATTTTATAATGTTAATGACAGTTCACAAATATTTTATGACGTTTATAATAGTTTATAAACAATTATTGACAATTCACAAACATTTTATAACTTATAGTATTTGTTTCTGATTATTGCACAGTTTAAAATAATTGAGGTTAGGAAATAAAATCAGCACAATAAAGTATAAAATTTTTATTAAAATACCCTAACCTCAATTTTATAACTTCTTTGTTAAATCAAAAACATTTTATGACATTTATTCATAAACACTTTATGACTGCTCACGAACATTTTATGATGTTTATAATTTCTTAAACACTTTATAACAGTTTAAAAACATTTTATGACGTTTATGACAGCTTAAGGACATTTTATGACAGTTCAGAAACAATTATTGATTGCTCACAAACATATTATAACGTTTATGACTGTTCACAACTTTTTTATGACGTTAATAATAGTTTAGAAACAATTATTGACAGTTTACAAACATTTTATAACTGTTCACTGACATTTTATAGTGTTTATGATTTTTTAAACATTTTATGACAATTTTAAAACATTTTATAACGTTTATGACAGTTTAGGAACATTTTATGACAGATCAGAAACAATTATTGACTGCTCACCAATATTTGATAATGTTTATGACAGTTCACAAACATTTTATAGCGTTTTTGTAAACTTAAGAACATTTTTATAACTACTCACAAACATTGTATGATGTTTATGACAGATCGCGGACATTTTATGACGTTTATAACATCTCACAAACATTTTGTGACCACTCAAGATTATTTTATGCTGTTTATGACAGCTCACGCAATTTTATGGTGCTTATGATATCTTCTAAACTTTTTATCACAGTTCAGGAAACATTTTATAACATTTATGACTGCTTATAAACATTTTAAGACATTAATGACAGCTTAGACTCAATTAATGACATTTAAAACATTTGATGACGTTTATAACAGTTCACAAACATGTTTTGACGTTTATAACAGTTTTGAAACAATTTATAACGTGTATGACAGCTCACAAATATATTATGACAGTTATGACAGCAGTTGAAGAACATTTGATAACATCTATGACAATTGGCAAACATTTTATGACGTTTATGATATTTCACAAACATTTTATGACAATTTAAAAATAATTATGACAGCTTAGAAATGTTTTATTACAGTTATGACAGCTCAAAAACAATTATTGACTTCTTTCTAACGTTCATGACAGTTTCCAATCTTTTTATAGCATTTATAATAGTTCAAAAACAAGCGTGGACAGTTTTCAAACTTTTTATGACGTTTTTGATAGGTTACAAACGTTTTAAAGCGTTTATGGTATTTCTTAAACATTTTATGACTGTTCAGGAACAGTTTATGACGTTTATGATCGCTTAGGAACATGTTATGACATTTATAACAGCTCAGAAACAATTAATGACATCTCAAATATTTTATAACCTTTATAATAATTTACGAATATACTGACGTAATGACTCAGTATGCCGTTTTGCGATTAACAAAAAACCAATGCCAAACTCTAGTGACTCAGTATGTTGCTTTGTGATTGATTAGAATTGAATTTGTTCTTCATTAATTTAGTTTGTCGCTTTGCGATTGATTAGAATTGAGTTAGTGCTTTTAATGACTTAGTATGTCACTTTGTTATTAACAAAAAAACAATTTCAAATGCTAGTGACTCAGTATGTTGCTTCGCAGTTTATTAGAATCAAGTTTGCGCTTGAATGGCTTAGTTTATTGCTTTACAATTGATTAGAATCAAGTTAGTGCTTTTAATGACTGAATATTGCTTTGCGGTTAACAAAATACAATTTCAAAAACTAGAGACTCAGTATCTTGCTTTGCGATTGATTAGAATTGAGTTTGTGCTTCAGTGACTTAGTTTGTTGCTTTGAAATTGATTAGAATTGAGTTAGTGCTTTTAATAACTCAGTATGTCGCTTTGCAATTACTCAGTATGTTGCTTTGCAATTGATTAGAATTGAGTTTATGTTTCAATGACTCAGTTTGTTGTTTTAATGACTCTTTGTTAGTATGTCGCTTTGCAATTAACAAAAAATGGATTTCAAACTTTAATGACTGAGTATGTCGCTTTGCAATTGATTAGAATTAGGTTTGTGCTATAGCGACTTAATACGCTTTTTTTCGTTTAACAAAAAACAATTTCAAACTCTAGTGATTCAGTATTTTGCTTCGCGATTGATTAAAATTGAGTTTGTGCTCTTGTGACTCAGTATGTTGCTTTGCAATTAATTAGAGTTGAGTTAGAGCTCTTAATAACCCAGAATGTTGCTTCGCAAATAACAAAAAAACAAATTTAAACTCTAGTGACTCAGTATCTTGCTTTGCAATAGATTAGAATTGAGTTTGTGTTTCAGTGACTCAGTTTGTCGTTTTGCGATTGATTAGAATTGAGTTAGTGCTATTAATAACTTCAGTATGTCGTTTTGCAATTAACAAAAAAATGATTTCAAACTCAAATAACTCAGTATGTTACTTTGCAATTGATTAGAATCGAGTTTGTGCTTCAGTGACTCAGTTTGTTACTTTGCGATTTTAATTTTAATAATTTTAATTTTTAATGACTCAGTATGTCAATTTGCAATTGATTAGAATTGAGTTTGTTTTCTACTGACTCAGTATTGCGATTAACAAAAAATCAATTTTAAACTCTGATGATTCAGTATGCTGCTTTGCGATTGATTAGAATTGAGTTTGTGCTTTGAATGACTCAGTATGTTGCTTTGCGACTGACAAAAAAACAATTTTAAACTCTAGTGATTCAGTATGCTGCTTCGCAATTGATTACAATCGAGTTAGTGCTATAGCAGCTATAGCAATGGGGTCAGCCCATTGCTTTTTGTATTGAGATTGAAGTTCTTGCTTAAACTGTTCCTCAAAATTCTTAAACTCGTCTCTCAAGTTTTGATCGCCGACAGCGAGTTCTGGTGACGGTGGAAGTAGTCTTCCAATTTTTGCAATCTTTTAAACGTGGGCAGGGTAGGTACTTCTTTAGATGGTGTGGTCTAGGCCACACAAAGATGTGGTGGCTCGGCGGTCTAGGTGGCGTTGGACGGCTGCCTGGTTTTTATCTTAGAAGATGAGCGAGAATTTCAGTTAAAACTGTTGTCCCGCAATCAATAAATTAAGTGCTCTACCCACCCACACAAATGTTTGTGATTAAGAAATTGGATCACAATTGAACGGATGGGAAAGAACTACTGTCTTGCAATCAATAAACTGCCCTATGCGCACACCCAAGTGTTTACAATCAAGACATTAAATTACAAACAGTCAAGCAGCCAGATCTTCAGTTGTAACTACTGTCCTGCAATCCAGTCCTGCTGCGTGCCTCGCCTACCCACCCAACTGTTTGTAATTAAGAAATTGGATCACAAACAGTTGAGCGGGAGCTCTATTTGAAATTACTGTCCCGCAATTAATGAACTGTGAGCCCTCCTCGCGTTAGCCTTTGTAAAATGATGTAACAGTAAGTCAACTGACGATCAGACAAGGTTATGTTAAACTGGCTTTTTTGATAAAAGTAATAACTTTAAATAAAACAATCAATACTTTTCAATTTAAGTTTTTAATAAAACTATATATTTGCTCAAAAAATAATCACATTATTTTAGAATATTTGAACTATAATTTGGTTGTTGGATCCTTTTACCATATCCATAGCTGTATGTCCTTGAACATCTTTTAAACTTAGATTGGATCCTTGTTCTTTTAATAATAGTACCATATCTGGATTATTAAATTTAATTGCGTACATTAAAGGTGTCAACATGGTACCTTTCATTCTGTAATTAATATCTGCTCCATGGGCTAATAACTCCTTTGCTATCTTAATGGCATTGCTAAAAATTTGAAATAAAATTTTAATTAGTTTAATATTATAAATTTTTTATTTAACTTACTACTGTGCGCATAAATGAAGTAAACTTCTATTGCAAGTCCCAACTAAATTAGGGTTAACTGTTTTAGTTCGGAATTGTATTATATCGTCTCTTATGATTAAATCTTTTATATGATGAAATAGGTCTGCTTCTACTTGTACATGAAGAAACATGCAAAACGATATAATAATTAAACACTTCATCTTTGCTGCACAGTAACTGCTACTACTGATTTTTTTTTTAATATTATTTGTGGCATGTTAAAATATCATCAGGTCACGGTTATAGATTATTTGGGTTATCTGAAAAAATGTTTTTTCTTTATTTAATGAACTACATATTTAGACATAGTTCAATATCGATTTTATTATTAACTTTTGATTTTTAATATTACATCATGCTTACTTTTGACTGTACTTTCAACGCAAGCAAGAAGTCAAAACATTTTTTTTGTTTAGCACTTTTAATTTTATTTTTTGTATCACAATAATAACTAGTAAATTAGTATCACGTGTTTTCCAATCTGTTAGTTTAGCACTTTTAGTTTTTTTTTTTGTATCACAATAATAACTAGTAAGTTAGTATCACGTGTTTTCTAATCTGTTAGTTTACTGCGTTTTAGATTAGATGCTATATTTTAGGAATCAAAAGTACAAAATTAATTGCACATTTTGAACTAAGCAACAATTTTTTTAGTAAAGCCATTGAAGTATTTTTACGCAGCATAGAGTTTGCCGCTAAACATTCCTTTCAATGCTCAGAAGTAAGCTATGTTCCTTGGGCGCAAAGGAAAAATAACTTTCCTCCATACAATTGGTCATGGTAGTAGTAGTTGCTCGTTTCTTGGAATACAAGTTTACTGAAAACATCCAACGCTATAAATACATATATGACTTTTTCTGTGGGCCGAAGCAATAGCCCACCGACACTAAATCAGTAAGCCCATCGGGTATAATAGACTCAAAAGTGGGTTTAAGAAGGAAAAAATACATGGATTTTTGGTACATCTTACACACCTTGATTTATCTAAACATGTTAAACCACCACAAATTAAATAAAATAAGATAAAGACGTTGACAAAAGTAGAAAGTATAAAAAGAAAAGCAGCAGTATAAACATCAGAAACTGTTAGAAAAATTTTCTGAAAAAATATCAGAAATTATTGAAGATAAACGTTGTTTGTCAGGCAAGCTTTCCAATAAAGAGGTGAGATTGGGTCCAACCAAAGTTGCTAGAATGTGAAACTCTTGAGTTTGAGGAGTAGGAATATCTCGACTCTACTGAATTCTATAGTTTATAAATATTGAGCCTGTGGTTTGATATAGTGTTCCTGACCACCCGCCCAAATGTTACTTATTAAGAAATTTGCTTATTCTCACACTTGTTACGTTTCTGCTGTTTTTAATATTACAGATTAAATGACAGTTGTCACTAATACGTTAGAGGTGGGTACAATAACAAATTTCTTGATAACGAACACTTGGGCGGGTAGGCGGGAACACAATTTATAAATATTGGGTCGGTGGTTTGATACAGCGTTTCCGCCCACCCGCCCAAGTGTTTGTTATCAAGAAATTTTCTGATTCTCACACTTGTTGCGTTTCTGCTGTTTTTAATATGACATATTGCATAGCAGTTGTCACTAATACGTCAGAGGTAAGTACAATAATAATAGAAAGTACAGATTGAATGACAGTTGACAATAATAAACCAAAATTGCACCCTGTTAGGTGGACATCGACTCAAACGAACAAGATTCTAATGGGAAATACTTTGCCGATGTCTACTAGCTGTACCGTGCTAACACTGCACGTAGCTTATTGGACAAAGCCACAAACTTTTCTTCGGTGGAACCGGAACACAACTGAGGTGAACCATCACCAGTGACTAACTTAGTTCCCTAAGGACGTTGAGCTGGAACATCAGCCGCCTACCCTCAGCTCAGGTGCCTACACCGAACGTGAAGCAAGAGAACCAACCCGGAAGACGTTGCCAGCGCTACCGCATAGTCAAAAACCCCAACTCAAATCCTAACCTGACGCGCTACTCAAACCAGACGCCTTCAAGTTTCTAAGACCAGTAAATTAGTGACCACAAACATTAGTGAGTTATCCACGACCAAACTCGGATATAACAATACCCAAAAGTAACACTTGAAGTAGTGGGAAGAACTGTGATCTTAACCTGGATGTACATCCAAACAAAAATTAACTTAATTTCGAAGAAGCTCAGGAACTCATACCGGAACCTAACTAAACCCAACAAGTGAACATCAAATTTCAACAGAGATCACAACACTTCAAGTAAATTCCCCTGTAGAAAACGTACTACAAAGACGTTTTACATTTCGGCTCGGCCTTACCTACCATTACCAACACCAATGACCTAACCAGACAAAATAAGATAAATGATATTGAAGAAATACAAACTAGGCCATATTCCGTTTGTCTGCATGTTCGACCACTCAATGAAAACCAAAGAAGACCAACCGGAACAACCTGCAGTTGAGCCCGGCACAGCCCTTAAAGCGACCATAACAAACCCAATACCAAAATCACTAAAATCAATTCCTTGGCCACTTTAAATATGAAGATAACTAGATACATGACAATTCACAAACATTTTATGACAGTTTAAGAACATTTATGACAGCTTAGAAACAATTATTGACTACTCACAAACATTTTATACTGTTTATGACAGTTTACATTGCATAAACATTTTTTTAATAATTTCGAACACCTTATGACAGTTTAGAAACATTTTATGATGTTTATGACAGCTTAGGAACATTTTATGACAGTTCATAAATAATTATTGATTGTTCACAAACAATTTATAATGTTTATGACAATTCACAAACATTTTATTACGTTTTTGACAACTCACGTACATTTTATGATGTTTCTAACCTTTCACAAACATTTTATGACCGTTTAAAAACAATTTATGACGTTTAGACAGACTACTGACATTTTATGGCGTTTATGACATTAAAATTTTTTTATAACGTTTGTGACAACATTTTATGACAGCTGAAAAACAATTACTCACTGCTTACCAACGTTTTATTTTGTTGATGACAGTTCACAAACATTTTATGACATTTATGATAGTTCAGAAATAGTTATTGACAACTCACATACATTTTATGACGTCTATGTTAGCTCAAAAATATTTTATGACATTTATAGCGTCTTTGTAAACTCAAGAACAATTTTATGATTACTCACAAACATTTTATGATGTTTATGATTTTTTAAACACTTTATGACAGTTTGGAAACATTTTATGATGTTTATGACAGCTTAGGAACATTTTATGACAGTTCATAAATAATTATTGACTGCTCACAAACATTTTATGACGTTTTTGACAACTCACTTACATTTTATGATGTTTCTAACATCTCACAAACATTTTATGACCGTTTAAAAACAATTTATGACGTTTATGACAGATCAGTGACATTTTATGGCGTTTATGATATATTTTAAACATTTTTTATGACGTTAGTGACAGCTTAGGAACATTTTATGACAGCTCAAAAACAATTACAAAGATTTTATGAAGTCAGTGTAAGTTCAAAAACATTTTATGACATTTATACATTTCACAAACATTTTATGACTGCTCACGGACATTTTATGATGTTTATGATTTCTTAAACACTTTATGAAAGTTTGGTTTTTGACGTTTCTGGCAGTTTAGTAACATTTTATGACATTTATGACAGTTCAGAAACAATTATTGACTGTTCACAAACATTTTATAATGTTTATGATAGTTTTCAATCATTTTATGACATTTATGATAGTTCAGAAACAGTTATTGACAATTCACAAACATTTTATGACATCTTTGTCAGCTCAAAAACATTGTATGACAATTATAACATTTTACAAACATTTTATGACTACTAACAAACATTTTATGATTTTCTAAACACTATTTATGACAGTTTGAAAACATTTTATGACGTTTATGACAGCTTAGGAACATTTTATGACAGTTCAGAAACAATTATTAACTGCTCACAAACGTTTTATAATGTTTACGACAGTTCACAAACATTTTATGACGTTTATGATAGTTCAGAAACAATTATTGACAATTCCCAAACATTTTATGACGTCTTTGTTAACTCAAAAACGTTTTATGCCGTTTATAACGTTTCACAAACATTTTATGACTGCTTGTGGACATTTTATGATGTTTATAATTTCTTAAGATTTTATGACAGTTTGAAAACATTTTATGTCATTTTCGACAGCATAGGAACATTTTGTAACATTTACGACAGTTCAGAAACAATTATTGACTGTTCACAAACATTTTATATTATTCATGACAGTACTCAAACATTTTATAGAGTTTATAATAGGTCAGAAACAATTATTGACAATTTTATGACGTATTTGTTAAGTCAAGAACATTTTATGGCATTTATAACATTTGACAAACATTTTATGACTGCTCACGGACATTTGATGTTGTTTATGATTTCTTAAGCACTTTATGACAATTTTATGACGTTTATGGCAGCTTAGAAACATTTTATGACATTTATGATAGTTCAAAAACAATTATTGACAATTCACAAACATTTTATAGCGTCTTTGTAAACTCAAAAACAATTTTATGAATACTCACAAATATTTTATCATGTTTATGATTTCTTAAACACTTTAAGACAGTTTGGAAACATATTTTGACGTTTATGGTAACTTAGTAATATTTTATAATATTTATGACAGTTCAAAACCAATTATTGACTGTTCACAGACATTTTATGATGTTTATAATTTTTTAAACACTTTATGACAGTTTGGAAACATTTTTTGACATTTATGACAGTTCAGAAACATTGTTGTCTGCTTACAAACATTTTAAATTGTTCATGATAATTCTCAAACATGGCGTTTATGACATTTTATGACGTTTATAACTTCTGACAAATATTTTATGACCGCTCTAGATTATTTTATGTTGTTTATGACAGCTCACAAAATTTTATGGCGTTCATCATATTTTTTAAACATTTTTACACAGTTTAGAAAACATTTTATGACAGTTCTGACTGCTTATGAACATCTTAGGACATTTATGACAGCTCAGAAACAATTAATAACATTTCAAACATTTCATGACGTTTATGACAGCTCACAAACATGTTTTGAGGTTTATAACAGTTTTGAAACAATTTATGGCAGCACACAAATACTTTATGATAGCTCAAAAACAATTTATGACAGTTTAAAACATTTGATAACATCTATGACAATTCACAAACGTATTATGACGTTTATGATATCTCACAAACATTTTATGACAATTTAGGAAGATTTTATTACATTTATGATAGTTCAGAAACAATTATTGACTGCTTACACACATTTTTAACGTTTATGACAGTGTCACAAACATTTTATAGCATTCAGAATCAATTGTTGACAATTTACAAACTTTTTATGACGTTTCTGACAGCTCACGGACTTTTTATGACATTTATAACTTCTCACAAACGTTTTATAGCGTTTATGATATCTCTTAAACATTTTATGACAGTTCGTGAACAATTTATGACGTTTATGATCGCTTAGAAACATGTTATGACATTTATGCTCAGAAACAATTAATGATATTTCTAATATTTTATGACGTTTATTACAGTTTACAAATATGTTGACGTAATGACTCAGTATGCCACTTTGCAATTAGCAAAAAAACAATTTTAAACTTTACTGACTCAGTATGTCGTTTCCAATTGATTAGAATTAAGTTTGTGCTTCAATTATTTAGTTTGTTGCTTTGCGATTGATAAGAATTGAGTTTGCGCTTTTAATGACTCAGTATAAAGCTTCGCAATTTACAAAAAAACAATTTCAAACTTTACGGACTCAGTATGTCACTTTGCAATCCATTAGAATTAAATGTGTGCTTTAATAATTCAGTTTGTCGCTTTGCAATTAATTAGAATTGAGTTAGTGCTTTAAATGACTCAGTACGTTGCTTTGCGATTAACAAAAAACATTTCAAACTTTAGTGATTTAGTATGTCGCTTTGCGATTGATTAGAATTAAGTTTGTGCTTGAGTAACTTAGTTTGTTGATTAGAATAAAGTTTGTGCTTTTAATGACTCAGTATGTTGCTTTGCAATTGGTTAGAATTGAGTTTGCGTATTTACTGACTCAGTATGTCGCTTTGCAGTTAACAAAAAAACAATTTCAAACTTTATTGACTCAGTATGTTGCTTTGCAATTGATTAGAATTGAGTTTGTGCTCTAGTGACTCAGTATGTACTTTGCAATTGATTACAATTTAGTTTGTGCTTTAGTGACTCAGTATGTTGCTTTGCAATTGATTAGAATTGAGTTAGTTCTTTCAATGACTCAGTATCTTGCTTTGCAATTAACAAAAGGTAATTTTAAACTCTAGTGACTCAGTTTGTCAATTCGCGATTGATTAAAATTGAGTTTCTGTTCTAGCGACGTAGTACGTAGCTTTGCGATTGAAAAAAACAATTTCAAAATGACTCAGTCGCTTTGAAAATAGTCAGAAATTAATTTATTGACGTAATGACTCAGTATATCGTTTTGTGGTTAATTTACTTCTACCTGTGTGGCCACTTCTATTAACTCTTCGAACGAGTCGAATTGCCTCGTCTCTGTAGATTGTTGAGTTCGAGGTTTGGCTAATGTGTTAGCCATTGTCGTTTGGTGATGATCAGGATATATTAGATAGTGTACAGCCGCCTTTCTGCGTAAAAATGCTTTGGCTGGCTACAACGATGGGGTCACCGCATTGCCTCTTGTTATGTTAAACTGGCTTTTTTAATAAAAGTAATAGGTTTAAATAAAAAATCAATACTTTTTAATTTAAGTTTTTAATAAAACTATATGTTTGCTCATAAAATAATCACATTATTTTAGAATATTTCAATTATATTTTGGTTGTTGGATCCTTTTACCATATCCATAGCTGTATGTCCTTGAACATCTTTTAAACTTAGATTGGATCCTTGTTTTTTTAATAATAGTACCATATCTGGATTATTAAATTTAATTGCGTACATTAAAGGTGTCAACATGGTACCTCTCATTCTGTAATTAATATCTGCTCCATGGGCTAATAATTCCTTTGCTATCTTAATGGCATTGCTAAAAATTTGAAATAAAATTTTAATTAATTTAATATTATAATTTTTTTATTTAACTTACTACTGCGCGCATAAATGAAGTAAACTTCTATTGCAAGTCCCAACTAAATTAACGTTAACTGTTTTAGTTCGGAATTGTATTATATCGTCTCTTATGATTAAATCTTTTATTTGATGAAATAAGTCTGCTTCTACTTGTACATGAAGAAACATGCAAAACGATATAATAATTAAACACTTCATCTTTGCTGCACAGTAACTGCTACTACTGATTTTTTTTTTAATATTATTTGTGGCATGTTAAAATATCATCAGGTCATGGTTATAGATTATTTGGGTTATCAGAAAAAATGTTTTTTGACCTTTATTTAGACATAGGTTAATTTAATATCAATTTTATTATTAACTTTTGATTTTTAAGATTACATCATGTTTTTAGAAAAGCCATTAAAGTATTTTTACGGGGCATGGCTCAAAACATCCACCGACACTAAATCGGTAAGCCCATCGGGTATGATAGATTCAAAATTGGGTTTAAAAAAGAGCAAATGCTTGGATTTTGGTACATCTCACTCACCTTGATAGATTTAAATATGTTAAACCACCACAAATCTCAACTTACAAAAACTAGTGATAAAGCAAGAGAAAGATGTTGACAAAAGTAAAAAGCAGATTTCCTGAAAAGATGTCAAAAATTATTAAAGCTGAACGTTGCTTGTCAAGCAATAAAGAAGTGAGATTGGGTCCAACAACCAAAGTTGCTAGAAATTGAAATTCTTGGGTTTGGGAGGTAGACAAATATCTCGACTCTACTGAATCACATCACTGCTCATCACCTTCCGCATCAGTCCAACATACCCGGAGTACAGTTTCATTTTTCGAAATTCTAAACATGGACGTCCAGGGACCCCGATTAAGACCTGTTGAAAGAAATTGGTCAAGACTTTGATTTAGGGAGAGAAACTTCGGCAGATTATCTAAGCTGGAAACCGTTAAAACACAGACAACATCCGGGAGAAGACCCTGAGCTATAAAGCTTAAAATCCTACTTTCAAAAACTCGAAAAGTGTGACTGGCTAACCAGGCCAAGTGCCTCCCATGCCAAATTTAAAACTAATATTGCACCCTATTAGCCGGAATCCGACTTGGACGCAGAGGATTCTAATAGGAAATACTTCGCCGATGTCCACTAGATGTACCGAGCTAACACTGCGCGTAACTCATTGGACAAAGCCACAAACATTCTTTTGTTAGAACCAAATCGCAACTGAGGTTAACCATCACCAGTGACTGACCTAGTTCTCAAAGGACGTGGACCTGGAACATAAGCCTACCACAAAGACGTTTTACATGTCGGCTTGACTTTACCTACTATTACCAACACCAGTGAGCTAACCGGACAAAATAAGATAAAAGCCGCTTCACAGCTAACATCGCAACTTTCTGCATCCCAGAGGTATTGGAGAAAATACAAACTGGCCATATTCTGTTTATCTGCATATCCAACCACTCAAGGTAAACCAAAGAAAACCAACCGGAACAACCTACAGTTGAGCCCGGCATAGTTCTTAAAGCGACCATAACAAGACCAATGCCAAAATCACCAAACTCAAGTCACTTTACTTTACAACCAAAACCAACTACAAATTGCACTTGGGCACTTCCAAATAAAAAATCTTATTGACTTGGCAAGCTTAGCCGCGTAAGTAGACAGATTGTTGCGGGCACAATGGCGGTAATTCTTCAGGAATACTAACACTAAACTAAAAATCGTCATAAAATCAATTTTGAATTGCAACACATAATTAATAACTTTATTAATATGTTAATTTAGTTTTATAAAAAATACAATAAATATTTATTTAAAATACTTCAATCATATCATCATAATGATATTTCTTAGCCATATCCATTGCAGTACGCCCATTGCTATCTACAATATTTACATCAACGGAATTGTTTATTAACAATATAACTATAGTTATATGATTAAACTTAACTGCATACATTAATGGCGTCATTAAAGTGTTAGCCGCTTTGTAATTTACATCTGCTCCTTTTGATATTAAATACTTAGCTATTTTAGGAGCATTGCTGAAATTGATACAATAAAATAAAATCATGCACTGAAATTTATTTGCTATTTACAATTTATGTATTCAAAATATTTATCTACTTACTATTGAGCAGCCAAATGCATTAAACTTCTATTACAGCCACCAACTAAATTGGGATCTACATTATTTCCTAGCCTTCGCATTCCTTCTACATCGTCTTCTTTAATTAGATCTAACACTGTATGAAACATGTCAGCTTCTACATGTAGTAGCATACAACATGCTAAAAGAATTATTATATAACACTTCATTATGGAAGAAAAAATATTACTGATGCTCTGTGGCGATGCATTCGTTTATATTCCATAATATTATCAAAGTTCGGAGGTTAACAATAAAGATAATTAAAGCTTATTAATTTATTTGTTTGTTAAATAAGAAAACTAAATAATATTTTTGGGTAATTTCAGAAGAGAGTACAGTAACTTGTACGGAATTTCCCAAAAATATTATTTTGTTGCTCGTAGACATTTTAGATATCTAATCTTACAAGGTCAGTTAGGTTAGTTTCTGTGTAAAATCGACGGAGCCTGGCAGAATTTATTAGTGCTACAGTTTAATCCAAAAAAATAAGTCATAATTAATTATTAAGTTATTAGAACTAATAATAATAACGTTTCGTCACACGTACAGAATGCATATTTTTTGAAAACTGAAAAACTAAGATAATTATTAAAGTCCAAATTCTAATTCCATGTATTCCTTATGACGTTTTTGCTTTCTTACGCATACAACAAAACCGGATCAAACGCTTTGCTAGAATGCGGGAACTTATTGGCTATGTTTGGTTTTCCCTAAGAGTCAAATCAGCCTTGGTACCTGTGTGGTACTAAAAGCAAACCAAAACCCTATTTTACCAATACTTTACCGTTAAACAATATTTGTTTTGGTAAAAGATACGTGTTTTCTGGTAATGGTTAACAAAATTGCTTAACGTTAAATGTTTGGATACCTTTAATTTAAACTACTTCCAGTTAATTTTGATCTGAAGTGATTTACCTACCCGGCCAATTGTTGGTCATCAAAAAATTAAATATTACTTCCTCCTTTTTGAACAAAGAGACAACTAACGCTTGATTGAATATTACCTTCAACTTCTTTGACAAAAAAACTTCTAAAATTGTAAAAAGAAGAAATTTAATTTTTTTATGTGAACAAACTTTTGGGTGAGTGGGTAGGGATTTCAGTTCAAACTACTTGATGGTAATGACTTGAAGTGACTCATCTACCAACCCAAATGTTGGTCATCAAAAGATTAGATATTACCTTGTTCTCCTTTGACTAAAGCAATTTTAGCACTTGCAGAGAGGAAAAACTTTCAATTCTGTTCAAAATACTCTGATAATTATTTTTTGAAATGACTAAGTGTTAGTAGGAACATTTTTGGGTGGGTGGATGGGTTACTCCAGATTATGCTTACCAGCAAGTGGTTTGAATTGGAGTGTCTAGATCATAACTACTAGCAAGTAGTTTGAACTGGAGTGCCCACCCGCCCGAAAGTTTGTTATCAAAGAATTAACAGTTTGCCAGTGTTAGAAGTAACAAAATATTGTTAGAAAAAACAAAATCTGGCACAAATTGTTGCAAAATCTATCCATAAATCTTTAAACAATTAGTAAAGAGTACCATAAACTCTTAAAAAGTGTAAAAATCTTTATGAAACCTCAAAAATAGCAAAGTGTAGATCATTTTTATAATTTGAGATTAATTATTTTGGAAGTAAAATGATTAATAATAGTCTAGAGTGTGACGATTTAAAGTTTTGACAAAGATAGCAAACCTATCGAAACATTAGGCAATAAAATTATTAGCATACGCTAGGTTTTTTTTAAGAAGTGAATTCTTCTTCTTCTTTTCTAGCCTGTATTTGTCCAACTTTGGATGTAGGCCGTCTTCATTTCCCTCTATCTTGATCTGTTCCGCGCCAAATGCTTTCAGCAGAATCTCACTGTTCTTTTTAGATCGTCGTAGCTCCACTTGAGCTTTGCTACCTGTTCTGCAACATCTATAACCTTGGTTTTTTGCCTAATCCAAGTGTTTCTCTTTCGTTCTCTACGAATGATGTTCAACATTGAGCGTTCCATTGCTCTTTGGGTTTTTACTAATATGTCCATGTTTGATCGCCATATGTCATTACTGGCAGTACGCATTGGTTGAAGACTCTGGTTTTAAGGTATTGGAGTATCTTTTTGTTTTTTAATACGTAGCTCAGTTTTTCAAATGCCACCCATAAAAGTCTTTTTCTTCTATCAATCATCGCCGTTTGATTTTTTTTGCTCATTTTTATTATTAGGCCTAGGTTCGAGCGTCTCATTCTTGACTGTTATCAGAGTTGTTCATCGTTTTTGTTTTGAACATATTCATCTTTAGATCTATTTTTTAGAGGCTTCTGCAAGTTCATTTATTATTATTTCAAGGTTTTCATGGTTATCTGTCACTAAGAAAATGTCGTCAGAAAATCTTAAGTTAATTCTTGACTGTTATCAGAGTTGATCATCGTTTTTGTTTTGAACATATTCATCTTTAGACCTATTTTTTAGAGGCTTCTGCAAGTTCATTTATCATTACTTTAAGGTTTTCATGGTTATCTGTCACTAAGAAAATGTCGGCAGAAAATCTTAAATTGTTGAGTCTTTTTCCGTTAATATTTAGATTTTTTTCTTCCCAGTGGAGAGATTTAAAAACGTCTTCCAACGCCAGAGTGAAGAGCTTTGGTGATACAATTATTGCTTTCTTCACTGCCCATAGCTCTACAGTATCAAACGCTTTTTCATAGTCGATGAATGCTATGTAGAGCAAAATATAGTATTCTTCAGCCTTTTCAATTAGAGTTCTCACTGTTAAAAGGTGGTCTGCCGTGCTGTACCCTTTGCGGAACCTCGCTTGATCGACTGGTTGGTAGGCATCAAGTTTGTTTTGTGAGTCTGCTCATCATTATTTTCATCAATAATTTGTATAGCTGGGATAACAGTGAAATTGGTCTGTAGTTTTTCAGATTTAGCTTATCACTTTCTTGTGGAGTAGTATGGTGGTCGCTTCGTTTCAATTATTTGGAATGCATCATGTGTGCAGGCATTTGTTCAGCTTGCTTTTCAGTCTCTTTAGCATGATTTCACTTCGTTCTTTTAGCATGTCATTATTTCCAGGTGCTTTGTTGTTTTTCATAGCGATGAGTGTCTTATTTTAATTTTTCTGCTTAAAATTTGCTTGTTTTCTTCGTTTGGGTTGGTTTTAGAATTGTACAGTTTCTGGTAGAAGTCTTCAACTATTTTGGCTACTCCTGGCTTGTCTCTTACTTCAGTACCTCTACCGTCTTTCAGCGCAATTATTTGCGTTCTTCCTAGGGTTGGTTTTAGGCTTTTCATACTCTTGTTATTTTCAATAATTTTCTTTATTCTTTTATCATCAAATCTTCTGACATCTTTCTTTATCATTTTATTTATGGTTTTCTTAGGTTCCGCAAATTCAAAAATCTGAGAGGTGCAGGATTTTGAGAGTGCTCTACTCACCTGGGGATCAATTAGTAAGTCGACATTTTTCATGTAGTGTAGTGAAGGGTATTTGGCTAGTTAGACACCGCGCTTCCCACTCTGACTACGCTAGTGGAATCTAGCCCTCATCGACTGTATAAGTCGTCTACTGCCTATGATTCCCTGTTTTTTTGGTTCATCTGCTTCATTGGCCATTCCCTTTTCTGCCATCTGAGCCATTGACCTGTATGTTTTTAGACTTTCTGTGGTCCTGCCACTTCGGCCGTACTGAAGACTTTCTTCTCCGCCCTTACTGGGTCCCCAGCAAAACTTAACCACCTTAAATTTTTTAAAGATTTATCCAGGTAGATTTCAGAGAAGGAAGGTCTGGTTTTTCCTGGACCGGGTTAATAGGCTTTAGTTTACCTAATCCCTAAAGGTAGATTTTTTTTAAAAACTTTTATTAATTATCTCAAATCATAAAAAAAGTTATAATCTAATCAACAAATTTTAATCTTGTAGGTCTTCTATCATATTTTCATTTTATATGGGCCATTCTCAATGCTTGTAAGAAGTTTTAAACATCATTTTTATTTATAATAACAATTTCTCTATTTCATTGTTAATTTCATAGAATATATATTAATTGAGTAAACTTTTTAGCTGAAAATAATATGAAATTAAATAATTAATTTAAACTCCATATAATATTAAGTGTTGGATTTATTAATAAATTGTAATAAATGTAAACAATTAATTTTATTGAAAGCTATACGGATATATTTTAATGAGTTTGTTATTGTAACAAGATAACATACATTACAAATAATCAACGTGGATTTCCCACATATCGCAATTTTTATAAGGTCATTGATATAGGCTATGGGTTTTTATGCCTAAAATAGCAATCAAGACATTATTTTTTGTTTTGCAATTCAATGTTGCGTCATGGACATGTAAGGGTCCAAAGCATCACCAAATTTTTAACAATTAATCCAAACTTTAGCATTTCAATCAACTTTTTGTATTTTATGACCAGATTTTATTAATTTAAAGGTGGACAAATTTTATTAAATTTACTAAATCTGACTTAGTTTTCAAGTTAAAAAATTTCAAATCTTCTAATTAATTAAAACGTCACGTTGGCAAAATATTATATATATTGTCTATCACTATTTATACTTGTTTTGCAACTAAGCCCCTTTATAGAGATGACTTAAATTAAAAAAACCAAAAAATAACAATTACCTTTGATGTGAAGTTTCTGAAAAATTATTATTTTATGGTATTAGGTTAAATATTCTACACATAGAAATACAAATGATTAATCAAAATATTATTTTATATTTATAACAAAATATCAATCAAGGTGATGATGATCAGTAGATTTTCTACACAATTTTCTTAGTCCTTTCGAATCACCCTGTATATATTTCATTGAAACAAACAATTTGTAAATAAATATAACAATTATTATTAAAAAATTATTTATTATATAATATATAGTTAAAAGATTATGTTACACTTTTATTGCATATTGAATATTATTACATTGTTCGCCGAGTACATATAATATTTCGTTCGGTATACTTAATCTATAGATAAATATAACATTTATAAACATTTAAAGGCAATATTTTCAAAAAAGAATCTAAAATACTATAAAAAATTGTATTTTCATTTGATATTCGATCAAGTCTCATATTTAAAATTAATCTCAAATAACGAGCAATAAATACAAAAGTCTCGTGTAAATGCATAGTAATACAGTCTTTGTTTCTACGTCATAGTGCAATGTTTGAAGCACTTAATAATTAACTGCCTTAAATACAAATACTTTTCAGGGTCAGTCAAGCTTAATTAAATAACAGATTAATAAAATTTAAATGATAGCAGATTAATATTTAAGATAGTTAATTATTAATAAATAGTTAATTGCTATTAACTCTTTCATCGGGAGACTCGTTAGCAGCGTTAACAGCAACCGGAGGTAAATAATAGGCTTTAATTAATGAATGCAATCGTGCAACTTCAGGATCGTCTCTTTCTAAGCTTCGTAACATTTGCGCAAATTTAATCATGCCTTCTCTTCCTTCTGAAAATCCGTGTTCTTTTAATACATCTATTTGGATCTGCATTACAATAGGAAACAAGAATTGCATCATTTTTAGCATTTCATTTCCAACTGAATTCCTAGCCTCTTCAATCTTCTGCATGTTTTCTTCCGATTGTAATTCATCGAGGGTTTTATTTAATATTAATATCGCTGTTTCTGGTGTAAGATTCGGTATTAATTCTGTTTTTGACATGATATTTGTTAAATATTTATAATTGTAAACATAAACATAACCTTATTGTGATGACAGCTTGACTTATGAGAGTGATGACACTTTAGTGTGAAGTTAGCTGGTAAGTATTATACGAGGGTAGTTTGATAAGTAAAACTTGAAACTAAATCAAAGCAGGCCAATGCAAATATAGTGCTCACGGAATAAGTTTTGGAGTCTATTGCTTAAATTCGTTTCCAAGTACTCATAAAATAAATCGATCCCAAAAAATAATAAATTTAAAACAATGTACTGTTTCTACAAAAATCCTGCGTATTGCAGCTACCAATGCTACGTGCAAATAACTAAAATGCACCGCCGCAGCTTTGTGGGCGTAGCTTCAATGGAGTAATCGAAGCACTACCAACGCCAGTCCCTCGTATAAATATCAATCTTTCTTAGAGGAGCGACAGTGAGTGAACAGCAGCATCAATCATTCGATTGCTAGCATCTGACCAGTCCACACCAAAAGAGATGAAAGCAGCTACTAAAGCAATCTTTCCACGGATTTCTGCAATTCTTATTGCAAAACAAATTGTACACCGTTGCCGTTTGCGTAAAATGCTCCGGAGCCCATCCCAGCTCCACATGCCAAACCGCGAAAAAGTCAGGACATGTAGCACTAGCTGCTTCTGAAAAACAGTCCCCAGCTCTTCCCCGGAGCAGACCCAACGCTCACAAAAAAAAATCCTATGCGCAACGGAAAACCTATCAGTTAAAAAGCAAAGCTGATTTAAAAAAATGATCTATCTGCAATGCAATATCCTAGCCAAAAAAATTAGAAACAGACTATTCTGAACCTAGCCGTGGTACAATTTCTCCACCAACTCTATGAAACGAACATTATATAAATTATAAATATTCCCCACCGAAATCATTCCAATGCATTCAAAAATGCAAACTTCTAAGAATTCAAACGGGAAAAGTTAAGTTGGTAAACGCTCATGAAAGTGCAATCCAACAGCAACGAGTCTTTAAAAAGATTCTCTTCGCAATAAAAAAAAACAACAGTCACTCGCACATCAAAACCCTGCGGATTATAGACTTGGATATTAACCGTTTCTTCCAGCAAATCAACTATGAGACCCTATAGTAACCACAACACCTTCCGTTTCACCATCTCCATGCCCACTGACAACCTTACTGCAGTCGTAGGTGACAGCACCAGGAATAATGCCCATGCATCATGGCCTGCAGTCAACTTACGCTTTTCAACTCTTAGGCTTCATATCTCCCAATACCTGCGCCGACCAGCGCCTCCCGAAACTCACGGCATTGTAATTTTCAAACTCTGGAGAACCACCAGCGCCGTCACGGGAGTGCACATACCTGGCTGTAATTAAGTACCTAACCAGGTCGCACCAACTCCCGCGGTCCATGGCCGCAGTGCATTCTCCCCAGGAAAACCACACCAGCACGTCGCCTACCTGCACCTGGTAAACCAAAAATCGTACCTCAATTACGTGTACCACTAAATGAAAAACCAAGATCCCGCATCTCAAACCACTCACTACAACCTCTCCACAACTATCGACTCCACCTCCTACCACTAAGCAAATAGGGCTTCATAGTGCCTTCACGACCCCAAACACACCCACAGATGTTAAGACTCAAATTGATTCCAACTATAAGGTAAAGCCAGAGACCTGGAAAGAAAAAGGCGGAGAAGAAAAGTTGAACAACAACGTCATGCTTACTTGGCAGTTCTCGCTCGAACAACTCTCAGCAAAAACAACTCTGCCCGGATCACCCGGAATAAACTTTGGCTACGTTAGTCGAACCAAAGATACATAAATATTTAGACATTATTCATTAATTCAGGAGCTTTATCCGCTTGAAGTTATATTGCCACCGATAATCTCCGTAATATGAGAGTGTGGGACCAGATACTAGGCCTCGTCAGTATCTATAGCGCCTCCATTCTCTCAATTAACGGGTGCGATAGTATTATATTTGTGTTTTCAGGTACATATTCAAAAGCAGTTTTGTGGTAGTAGCACAAGAATAAACCCTAAATACCGGCGCTTGAAAAAAAAAGAGCTAAGTCGCGCAAGCAAATCCAACAGTTTTTCTGTACACCGTTGAAGTGGCCATTGGAGCCCAACGACAATTGGTTACCCTACTGGTCGCTGCAAAACTATAGAAATAAAATATCCAAGGTTATCCTTAGCTAGACTACCATAAAGACAGCCGATCGACCATCTACTGGTCTTCCCAAAAGACGCTACCAATTGGCAAGGTTGGTAGAAAAACGTATATAGAAGGTTGCCTGGTTTTGCCTTTAAATGATATAAGAAAAGAACAAAGTCTTGCTTTAGATATGTTCTTTTTACATAAATGGTTGTTCTAAATTAAGTTAAGCTTACTAAAGCAGGCAAGATCTTTATTTTTTTTTTTGTAGTTATAGAAGTAGACCACTGCTCGCTAATATCCACTGACTTATTCGTCCGGGTTAACACGATGCACTTACAATATAAACGCGGACTTAAATAGTTAAGCTTTAAGTCCGTGGTTATCATGTCGGTGCAACGCGCTAACTCGAACTTAGCAACTTAACTCGGACTTAAATTTTAAGTTGTGTCGGTGCGATCGGCCATTAATTACATTTTTATATTTAAAGAACACATCTAATATTTAATAGCAATGTTTGTTTACTGTAATCAAGTAACATATTGTTCGATTGTGTAAATAGGAGACCCGTGCAAACGACACCGCCCCTTTGCTAAAACCAGGCAACCTTCTAAATACAAATTTTCTACTAACTTTGACGCCTGAAATATCGGGGTTGAAACAGTCCTATAGCCGAAAGAAGACCTCCACCGATACGTACTGTCCTAATGCCCTGCCAAACAAAGTACCACTCTAAAGAACTCGAATGCGTGGCAATCGTATGGACAATAGAAAAATATTGGGCCTATTTAGAAGATGAGCTATTTGTATCCCGGACCAACAATAGAACTCTGGTCTGGCTGGAAAATTCAACGTACGCTAATTCCTACTTTACCAAGTAGTTCCTCCTTTTACAGGAGTTCAACTTTAAGGTGGAACCCATAGTGCCGTAAACCTTCTCCCGGCACCCGAGCAACAATCTTATCGCCACTTCGGTAGAAGAGTCAGAACGGTTTCTGCACACCCAAAGACCCAACAGAGAAGAATCCTGTCACGATACAATGCCACTATCAGCATCTTGACAAAACACACAACCTCTATAAAGCCCGAATGATTGCTGACCTGCAAAAACTCTAGCAGACCTAGTCCGACAAACTCGTGGAGAATGCGATAAAATTTAACACATTATTTGGCGATGCTCGATGGCCCGCGGAAATAGACGCGGGCTACAAATGCTGGCCACTGGTAGAACGATACAGCAGCACCATTCAACAAACACGGCCCACGGTCACCTAGAAAAGGATTGGAGCTCCTGTTAGGACACAACTTGGAAGGCGGCCTACCGGAAACGACGATACCCACGGTTGAAAAAGTCCGGAACTTAAAACCTGGACATCTAGTAAGTGATCACCACGGCAGACCACTAGCCAAAAATCGTGTAAGACCACTAACCGACGCTTTGTGGGCGGAGCATCAAAGGACCAATCAAAGCACTACCAACGCCGGTCTCTACAAATATCAAACTTTCTCGGCACCTTCGATCTACTTTTTTTTTTTTTTTTTTTGCTGAGGAGGTGGAAAATCTTTCATCAGACACCCCGAGGAGTAGTGTCAGATTCCTACTGACTAAAAACACCTCCCCCTCTTCTTGCGGGAATAACGATCTTTCTCCACTTCGGAATTGCACTTAAGTATTACGTCGAGGTGGAGGTTTCCGCGCGCCAGACTTCAAGCGCATTCACAGTTTTCTTGAAAAATACAGACTTTAAAACACACATTTACATAAATTGAACACCACTTTTTTTTTTTTTTTATAGTGGTTCTGGCTGTTTACCCAATTTTGGGCGCGCAAATATACATATTTTGGACAAGACAGTTCACAAAACATACATAAAAACTGAATTTACATTTACAAAAACAATTAACGAGGAGCTACGGCCTCTCCCCCCTGCCCGCTTCATTCACACCACACCATGGAGCTAACTAGCTAGCTCTTCTTCTTTTTTCATACGTAGCATGGACCTTATCATGGTGGCCACGATGTCCCTTCGATCTACTGGAGTTACAACTTCGACACCGACGATCGTCCCAGGAATAATGCCCATGCATTTCGCAAACATCCTCGCGCACTGTTCCCGTATACACGACGATGATGTCGGGTAGGTAACGCAAGTGTTGTGCGCTGAGCCCGCTGAGGGTAGATTCGAGCTCAGTGTCCATGCACGCTTTGATTGAACTAGTTGTGGTTCCGGTCCTGACATTCAACTTCTTCGTTTACATTTGGTAATTGGCCTCAAAAGGTTCCAATTCAAACTCTAAGCATTCTTTGGTGATCTCTTCTGTGGTGGCGTACGGCTAGGTAACTGCAGATGTTGTTCAGGTACCAAGTAGACTAAGACGGACCCACCATAAAAATATGTTCACTGGAAATACTTCTGAAATATTGTCTTCAGTGTGATGAAATAAAAATATTTATTTTCTCAAATAGTACAAAATCTACATAAAAACGTGCAATATAACAAATCATTACAATGAATTAATAATAAATATGTAAAATTCACAATTTAAATTCCTTCAGGTGCTTCAAAATCTTATCACATCCTTCTTGATTCCGAACTATAGGTTTATATTTGATCACTTTATCTTCCATAACACTAGAAGAAACAGTACCCAACTCTAACAAAACATCTAAAAACAAATGATTTAAAAACGCATTACTTTTATATTAAATATAACCATATATACCAAAGACCAAATTTTGGAAAACCAAATCGTCATCATCATCAAAATGAGTAATTAGAGTATCAATTAATAATTCAAAATGCGCTTTATAAACATCATTTTTAAATTCCTCTGGAGGATTCTTTAATATCCTTCCTAAACATTTGATTGCGCATAATCTTACTTTATCAGTTGGATCATCTAATCTCTTAATAATTTCTAAAATCAAAGATTATATTCCAGTTACCAAAAACTGTTATTTATTACCTGGATATATTTTGATTAAATCATCAGCCTCCCAATTATTCTTCCTCTCCAAATTTTCTTTAAGTAGAACCAAATCTTCCATAGCTAAATGTCGGCTTCTATAAGAAGCGTCTTCAATTAATGACAACAAAAGTGGTGATAGTTTGTCAAAAATAGCGCGGATTTCTTTGTTGCCAAATAAATCAATTTCAATACCGGGACTTAGTGCGCTGCATAGACATGATGCGGCCATCGTGCGCATAGCCTCGGCCGTTCTACCCGCATGCCATACCAATGATGGTACCAAAACATCTAAAAAGTTATTAAATGTTAATTAAAACGATTGGAGCATTTGTTGAAAGTTAGCAATATACAGTGCGTTCGAAAAATAATGTCTAAACTTTTTGTTCCGTTGAGTTGGTGTCCACTTTGTTCCAAAAGCACAATTCTCATACGTAAAACAATAATTAGAAATCCTGCAAAAGAGACAAGAGAGACAGGTTGCAGTAGCCTCGGACTATCCAGAGGATGTCTATTGCGTGGCGGTCGACAACACCGCTTCAAACGCTCTGTAGCGTTCCGCTTCCGCCTTCCTGAACGCACCCAATATTACCAAAATCCTCATAGTCTATGTCAACATTTTTTTATTTATAGTTTTAAATAAATATAATTAAGTGATGAAGGTTGTTGTAAATTTCTAACTGGCAACCTCTTCTAAATTTACTTACCAGCAACTACTTTCTCCAAAAACACCTGCAAACCAGCAGCCCTTTTAAAAATAACATCTTTATCTTCAAGTGCAGCAGATAAAGCACAGTAAGTTTTCAACCGAGATTCCGCTTCGACCTCAGTATCCAAAGCATCCACCAATATATTCCCTATTAAATCCAGATTTTCACCAAATGATTCACCTAAATAATTTAAAATTACCAATAGTATCAAATTAATACATAATTATACAAACCAGAATTCAAAAGTATTGTTTCAAAAATGCTGCGATCAATTGTAACCTCCGTCCATGCTTTCGGATCTTTATTAATTGATTCTAGTAACTTCCTTACAAATTTGCTCCACAGTTTGTAATCAGAGTCGTACGTTAGAGTATCGCGCAAATTTTCCAATAGATTAAAATCAATCTCAACATTATCGGAATCCTTGATACTCAATACTGTGATTATAATGTTGAATAAAAATTGTCCTATGTCTTCAGATAACTCTGTACTATATTTGGATTGTATGGCTTTGACACAGTTTATTAATTCTTTTTGGTACTTCATCTACAAATTATGTATGATTGGTTATGGAATATTATTAATTTATTCTTATACCTTTCTACTATGAGAAATTGAAGGATCTGATAAAACCTGACTGATTTCTCTCAAAGAAGAAGCAATGTACTCCTGAGGTGAAGCACGAATGAAAGCAGCAAGAACCATCAAATGGCCAAAATGTGGTTCATCTTCAATTATTGGTAACATTAATTTCTTCCAGGTTTCTACAGGTACAAATGTAGAAATCAATTCACTAGCTTGAATGATCTAAAATTAAATAATTTAGAATGTATGTAAGATTAAATTTAATTGATTTACATTGACTACAACTCTTTCATCTTCATCTCTAGCAGCCGTGTACATGGCTAATAATAAATCGTGTAAGTGTTGAGTGATGCCATCTTCCGCATGTAAAGCAACTGCGCATAGCAATTGACTGCATCTGACTCTTACGTCGGGTTGCCAGCTAACCAATTCTCGAGCTAAAGCTCCGGTTAGTTTGCTTATCGTTCGTTGTACCATTGTTCTGCACCCCAAATTGGGTCTTGTTACTAAAATGTGATTAGTAGTTTTAGATAATGTCTCATCAATGCTTAAATTATTGTTGGTGCAGATACACTTTTCGTCCTCGGGCGGTAACTACTAGAATAGTGATCCAGCAGATCCATCAAGAAGTGTATGTACAAACTCAGCAACTAAACCGTGCCAGCAACTAAACCGTGCCAGCAACTAAGTAGCCGCTGAGCGACTACCAAAAAACAAGAAATTCTGAAGGACTTCAGAAAAAATCTCTCTTAACGTGCGTTAAACCCGACAGAACGTATCGGTTTCAAATGATGCTTTTAAAGCTGAAAAACCACATTTCAAAAAGAATGACCAATACCTTAACCGGTTTCCTGAAAAAAACTAATGATGGAGACTTTAACAGCATCAAAGTAATTTCTAAAAACATAAATGACCAGCGAGAAGTAATCTCCAAGAACAAATTAAAAAAAAGTAGAATAGACAAATGCAAATTCGGAAAATCACTGATCTACAGAACACAATAAACGGTTTTCCTAAAACCCCGCAAAAATGTTTGCAAACGCTCAACGTAGATCAACGTTTATAAAAGAAAAACGGAAACCAGAGCATCTCTCCGATGCTCACCTACACCACAACAGGAATTCCACAAAGTCATATTCAACTGACTTATAATAGAAGACCACGGGGATGATAAAAAAGAGGTGGCTAGATAGATAACATTATAATATCAACAACAAGAACAGCAGAGACAGAATGAGAGAATAACAAACAGGACTATTCCTAGTCCAAAGAAGATGTTCAAGTGCCAAAGCAGCGCTTTAAAAAAAGAAGAAGACCAACAATCACACAACTGCAAAAAAATTTCATGTACTTCTGACATAAAATATATTATTATTATTAAAATTAAACTTACAATTAGGTGGATAATACTTAGGAGGCTGTGTCAAATAATCCAATTGATCTTTCAAATCTTTCTCATTTTCTTTCTGATACTGCAAGCCAACAGCTAACCAAAGTTGATGAGATTCTTCCCTGGTCTCGGGAACTTCATCATTCAATCTGCAAATATATAAAATGTAATAACCACTACAATTTAAATTGTTACCAACCCTGTTAAAATAAGTGGAAGCAATTTATTGAAGAACGAATACCGGTCTTTGTATTCCAATAGCCATCTAGCAGTAACTTGTGCGATGGTTCTTCTGACTGCAGGAATCTGGTCGAATAATCTTTCTGCCATAGGACCCACTACATCTTCTAATGCTTTGTAAGTGCTATGCAAAACGACTTCACCTAAATGGAATTGATGTTATTAATGAAATGTGAAGAGTTTTGTTAATGATACTAATAATAATAACTTTATATGGTAATCCCAGCACAGCGTGGCTCATAAAATGGGTGTAAAAAGAAATGCAAAAAACAGACAAGGCAGCGTGACGCACCCCCCAAATAGTATTTAATTTAGCCCCCTTTGAAAAAAAAAATCTTAGTTTTGGCTATTTTAACACAAATTCAATTGAATAAGCTACCCAAAACGCACGTAAAAACAAAATATACCTGGATCAGTGGCGTAGAAAGGATTGTAAACATAATTATAGAAAAGCAGAAGCCACTACAGAATAGGTACTAAAAATAAGTATAAAACTAAAATAAATAACTATTAAGAAACATTAAAAATACTACAGGTATTTTGGAAAGTGATGGGCATAATCTGTACGTTTGTACGGTGTATAAAACACTCGAGCAGACATAAATAGCAATTTTATAGAATAAGCCTTCTTCTTGCGATAAAGCAGTCAAATTCTCTTCAGAAATTTGTTGTCTACTCAGTTTTTGTTCGGAACTGAGCAGTGTGAGAATCCATTGTGACACTTTCCCAAATCTTCAAGTAGACTTTAAAAACACTCGTTTTTATTATTCCCTATTTCTCTGGCAATAAATGAACTACGGTCCATCAATACCAAATCTTCAATTTTGTTGATGACTTCGCGAGTATATCCCAAAAGGGATAATGTCTACAAAGACAAAATTACACACAAAAAACCCACAATTGTGCTTAGAAAACTTTGCTTCTGCACGTCAACTGCAGAGTGCGTGCATAAAGTACAAATTGTTCAAAAAAGAGTCAATAAATGCAGCTTAAAGGAACATCCACCTTACAGTCCCAACCTTGCCCAAGGTCACTATTATTTCTTTCCAAAACTCAAAAAAAAAAAAAAAACACTTGAGAGAATATTGCTTTTTATCGAATGGCGACTTGGAAAACAATCTGAAAGAAATCAAGATGACAGGGTTCAAAATTGAAGCTAAGAAAGTGGCAGGCCCAGACCAGATACTTCGAAACGTGATTAAAGTGTGCAAAAAAAACCTAAAAAAAAAATAAACACGCGACGCGTCCGCAATATCAATCATACATGATTGAGAGATTGCGGGGGCTGATGATCCTTTTGACTCATTGTCCGTTTCGTTGGATTTCAGTTTCTCTCTCTGACGGCTCGGAGTAGACTGCTAAAGAGTTGTAGTTTTGTTCAAGATTAGAGTTGCGCGCCTGCAACAATCCCCCCACTTTTTTGATATCGTTTACGTTTGACGAAATCGTGCGGTTTCGGCAGGCCCGTACCTCTGTCCACTTTAATAATCGGGTTTGTGTAACTCACCGGGAAATCATGTATTTCCGACACTCTAGGGTCTAGGTCATGCAATTTGCCGGTCACATTAGAGTTGGAGTTTACACTATCGCCTTGTATTATCGGCTTTCTGGGCAGCTGGTCGCATGTCATCTACGTGGATCATCACAAGATGGCGCCGCGGGGGTCTATGGCCTAGTGGCAATGTCCTCCGACAATTAGCCGTTTTAAGCCCATCCATTTGGCCGCCCAGCTTTGTTTTTTTCCTCGCACTATTACCTGGTCTCCGGGTTAATACTGGATGACGACGATACGGCGCGCTTCCTGCAACTTCCAGTCTCTTCTGTATTATTCTGGCCTTTTGGTAGAGAAGCTCTGAGTTCGACAATGTTTGCCCCCAGTAAGGTTTCACTCGTAGTGAGGTCCATAGCTCCGTTGATTTGGCGGCAGAATTCATAGGTGGCCATGGGTAGTAATTCATCCCAAAACGTGGCTGGATGACTGTCTAGCAAGCACCGCAGGAATTTCTTCAGCTCCCAGTGGCGTCGTTCCACGGGATTAGTCTGCGGGTGATTTGTCGCCGTAATATGATGATGGCATTTCGACTTCACGGTAATTTTTCTAAAATTGTGGCTCACAAATTGGGGGCCGTTGTTACTCAGAATGATCTTGAGGTACCCAAACCGGCAAAAAACCCAGGGATTTGGCTGGTAGTGTGTTGCGTGGCAAATGTTTCTACACAGCGGGTGAACATGTCCATAACGGTCAATATAAGCCAATGTTCCGTAGGGGTAATGTCTAATGAGCCTACCTAATCAATTGCGATATGATTCCAGGGGTGGCTGTTAGGATGAGACTGTAAAGCGGCACCGGGCTTTATCCGCGCACAGGTGATGCACCCCCAAACGTATGCCTCAACGTTCTTTTTAACTCCAAGCCAATGATAACCCTTCAGCAAACAGGTTGCGTCTTGCCTTGGATGTAAGGCGGCGTCGTCGTAATGATTACGCACTTGCGGGCACTTCGTCAACCACCAAGGGTTGGAGTACAATGAGTCTAGCCATGCTAATAGGTGGAGCCATGGCGTCGGGAAGCACCAGTTGATCAAAATTGTTAACTTTGTTGCCGGCCCCTCTGTCGCCGGGTGCTCGGGATAGTGCAACCGGCAGATAGTTTTTGGTTCCGGGTTTATGTCCTTGCACCGTTGCACTACGCTTCCAAGTTATCCAACGTAGACACTGTGGCATACAGAGTGGAAATGATACCAACGGAAATAGCAACGAGTGACATCCCGACTGGATACTTACTGTCAACAAACAAACAGGCCACACGTCCAGCTATCTAACATTGATCCTGAACTTGTGACGGTGAGGGATTATCATCAACAAACTTCCTAGCCGGTAACAAATTTGCAAAGAAATAAAACATCTAATTAGTTGATGATAAACCTTGTGTAGGTAAGCACTCTAGTTTAAGACTACTAGATGATAATCGTGCTTTGGAGTGACCCATCCGCCCACCCAAGCGTTAGTTGACTTAGAGACTTCTGATGCTTGCAGAGACAAAAATCTTTTAATCTCTTGATAACATACACTTGGGGGGATGGGCGGAAACTCCAGTTTAAATTACCCGCCCGTAATCATACTCTGGAGTTACCTATCCACCAACCCAAGTGTTGGTCATCAAAAGATTGGTTACCACTTCCTTCTCCTCCTTAGAAACTTCTAAAGCTTGCAAAGAGAAAAAAAATCTTTTAATGACTAGCTAGTGTCCGTCATCAAAAGATTGGATGTCACCCTCACTTCTTCTGATTTAAGGACTTCTAAAGTTGGCAAATCGGACCATAATAACCGTATTTTGGAAATGTCGTGCGGTGTTCCGCACAACACATGCACACGATTGGTATTGGAAATAATCAAGTGTAGAAGATGTGAAATGGTGACGAGCACGTGCTATGTACATGCTCGGCCCTTTTATTCGATAGAGAGACCCCTCTCAAGTGTTGTACTTGCATACATCAGCCACATAGGGTGGTTGAATGCCAGGATAAAGGAGTGGGGTCACCACTGGAGGAGTACAAAAGGCATAATAAAGTCTACTTGCAGTAGACTTTGGTTTACCCTCCAACTTTCAATCCAGAATCCAGAAAGGTAAAAGTCAGTAGGTGAGATGCGTACGCTAAGTGTCAACACCATTAACAGGATGTTAAGCGACAAAAACGCATGAAACTAATATGAGGTTATAAGGAATAATAAAGAAGAAGAAAGGAGAAGTCAGAAAGAAGATGCAGCTTAGGCTAGAGAGGGATGAAGCAACGCCACCCTTCCTAGCAATGCACAAAGATTGATTTTAGATAGGAACCTGACACACACTGGCTAGCAGTATTTTAGCTGAAGATTTCCCTCCTTCCCTAAAAAAAAGGGTAATAGTTGACTATCATAGAATTTTGATTGCATCATTTGCCTTGTCTACAGCCTGAGGTATTGTACTTTCAGTGCGTGGTACGTGTTTGCTTTTAGTAGAGTCGTAACGCTTTTTAGAAGTACAGCAATTCATGGTTCAGATCCACACTATCAGCCTTACTACTTCTACTGCATTTAAGTAACCTTTCACCCAACAAAGATCAATTTTATTTTCACGTGCTTCTAGAGTGAGAGTAGTGACATAAGAAAGTTGTGAAGATTTGACTATTTTTAAAAAATTCAAATCATTTTTGATATTTTGATAGTTAAGCTGTCAAACCGCAAAAAATATTGTTTTGGGGCTAATTTCTTCAAATATCACAAAAGTTAAAGAATAAATTGAAGAATATAAGTTGTAAAAAATTTAATTTCGTACATTAAAGTGTTTTACAATATTTTGACCTTGTTCTTGGGCCAATTTCTTCAAATATCTCAAAAATTCATGGCTAACATATTTCAGAACAAAAGTTGCAAGAAATACAATTTACTACAAAATTTATTTTAATATGTTGAAAAATATCTTGTTGTTTGTTGTTTTGCCTTTAAAGCTGTAAAAAATGCTGGTTGCCTACATACCAATCATTTTAGCTCACTCTGTAGAAATTCACTTTTTTTATTTCTTAAATTTTCTGAACCCAATTCTTTTAAATAAAATTTGACTTTTTTCCCTTTTGTCACACTTATCTGTAAGCACCCTATATACATAAATGTTACTTCTCAGCAATGTATAACAAACAAATATTTGTCATTTTTAGGCAATCTTTAATACATAGTAATTTGTTTGCGTGCATAGTTTTTGCAAACTGTCCAAATTGTAGGTTGGAACAGACCTAATATTCTATAGTCTATAGCCACCACCAATAAAATTTATTACTGCATGCATTAGTATTCAATATTAGTAAAGTTTTGCTTAAAATGATAGTATTTAAAACAAACTATTAAATACATACCAATACATTTAATAGCCTCAATCCGAATCTTATATCTCTGATGTGTAAAGGCAGTCAAAATAGGTTTCACCAAACTTTCCGCCTGCATATGGAAATCCCTTGGCAAAGCCAAAGCCAAACTAACAATACATTTACAACTACCCTCCTTAATCGCAGGATATTTATCTTGCACTGTTTCCTTAAAAATCGTTACAAAATCATTCAAAAATGGTTTCAATTGATTATCATCAAAATATTTATTAATAACATCTTGCATTAAAAGAACCAAATGCAATCTAACTTCTTCAGATTCCTCAATTATTTCAACACTTCCAATACGTTCAATTAATACAGGAAACAAGTATGATAGGTAATAATCATTTTTAGGTAATACATCGATTAAGTAATATTTAATGAATTTTATTCCTTGCTCACGTACTGGTTCCGATTTATCTCTGAGGGTGTTTAATAAATGGATATGTGCTTCTTTAAAAATGTAGTGATAATCTTCATCTGTGAATGGTTGTCCTTTGAGGTAGTTTTCAAAGTCGATTAATGCTTGTTTTCGTAAACGTTTATCTTCACTTTGTAATGAAAGGCAGAGTTTATTGATGGGGGTGAATTTGTTGGGTACATCTCCTTCACCTTTGTCTGATGACATTGCCGAGTTTTTGAGATATCTTAGTTTTGGGGACTCTTCAATGCTACTGCCATTTGTAAACAAAATTCATAACAAAGGGTCGACAACTTTATAAAAAAAATAAAACGTGGTCTGTGAAGTTAGGAATAGGACAAATAGGAATTCAATGCAGGGCCGGATTGAACCAAAATATATTTATTAAATTTATTTGTATTTATTAAAAGTAAATGTTTAACTTTCATTTTTATCGTATTTTAAATCTTTCTGATAATATTTTAATATTTCTTATTAAAATTTTAATATTTTTAGGTTTTCATCAATTTTTTTAACAGTTTATTATTTTTGTGCTTTTCAACAATATTTTGATGTTTCATGCCGGAAATTGCTACTTCTATCTGAAATGATTTTAATGTTTTATGACCGAATTTGGCTATTTTTATTAACGTTACTATATTTTGACATTTCATGAAAGTATTGTGCACTTTTTAACAGTTTATAACCAGATTTTTTTTTTGTTTTTGACATTTGATTAAAAAAAACTGCGTTTTTCAACAATTTATAGCCGAATTTTGTTACTTTCTAATAATATTATTATGTTTCAAGGCCGGATGTTGTTAATTTTAAATTTAATGAATAGAATTTTACACTTTTCAATTGGTTATGGTCAAATTTTAGTGTTTTTTGACAATATTTTATAACTATTTTAAACATTATAAATAGAACTTTTACCCGTTCAAGTGTTTATCAACAAAAACTTGAAAATTACTTCTTTCTAAAAGCGCTATAAAACGTTTTAATACCAACTCTTGAAGACCAACACTTGGGTTGGTGAATGGTTTATTTAAATTTATAATTACCATCACACCAGTTTTGTAGCCGGATTTTAGTGTTATTTACATTTTATAAACAAATTGCGTATGCATTTTGTAAGTTTTGTGGCTGGATTTTAATGTTTTTGACGTATTTTGGCAAAATTTTGTATGCATTTCTTATGTTTTGTGGCCGGATTTTAATGGTTTTGATATTTTATAGTCAAATTTATTGTTTTTTTTTTTACTTTTTTAAGTTATCTGACTAGATTTTTGACATTTTATTATTTTGTGTTAAAATTTGACAAAAATTACATTTTATGACCTAATTTTGTAGCATTTTTTATGTTTTGTGACCGGATTTTATTGTTTTTGACATTTTATAACCGGATTTTTTTTTACATTTTTTAAGCTTTCTGACAAAATTTTTGACATTTTATTATTTTATGTTGCTAAAAAATGCTTTTAGTCATAATAAAGGGTTTTTTTAGCCGGATTTTGGTATTTTTTACCTGATTCTTAAGTTTTGTGGCCGGATTTTAGTGGTTTTTACATCTTATTGCCAGATTTTGTAATTTTTTACAGTTTTTAAATTTTCTGGTCAGACTTTTGATATGTTATTATCAGATGTTAGCATTTTATAGCTAAATTTCAATATTTTTTACATTTTATAGCCAAATTTTAATATTTTTTTACGTTATTATTAAATTTTGTGGCTGTATGTTTCAAATTTTACAAGTTGGGCTCTTTATTACTCTTGAAAAACTTTCCAAGAAACTTTTATAGACTCGCCACTCCGCCACTGGATATCTGCAAATGAGAGCAAAATGAGCAACTTCACTTGTATTGAAATATGTCAAAATTATCAAAAACTAGAAACGTTTGAATTTGTTAACGAAATACAATAATTACATTTTATTAATGGATTTTAATTAACAATATTATCTAAAACTAATCATAATGGCTGCGCCACCGCAAGCTCTTGTAAATCGCAACAAGAAACATTTTCTAGGAGTACCTGCACCTTTAGGTTATGTTGCTGGTGTTGGAAGAGGGTAAATAAACAACAACCTAATAAACATTAAATTAATTATTTAAACAATTTTAGTGCCACTGGTTTTACCACACGTTCCGATATCGGTCCTGCTCGAGATGCAAATGATGTATCGTAAGTAAATTAATTTATAAGTTGACAATATGTTAATTGTTTTAATTGTAGTGATGACCGACATGCTCCACCAGCAGCCAAACGAACTAAGAAAAAAGATGAAGAAGAAGAACAGGAAGAGGAGGATTTAAACGATTCTAATTATGATGAGTTTAGTGGTTATGGTGGATCTTTGTTTTCGAAAGATCCTTATGATAAAGACGATGCTGAAGCTGATGCTATTTATGAAGCCATTGATAAAAGGATGGATGAGAAACGGAAGGAGTATCGAGAGAAAAGGTTGAGGGAGGAGTTGGAGAAATATCGTCAAGAAAGGTAACTTATTATAATGGACATTTATGCTTGGCACACAGTTTTTTTACAGTTAATTTACAAATAAAAGCTAATTTTTGGATATAAAAATTATGAATTTATAAAAAAAAATTGGTGGTTGATATACAGGGTAATCAGAAAATTTATTTTATCAACACTTTATACAGGGTGTTTGTGTTCATGTAATGTATGTGGTTTGACATTTTTAATATACTGGGTGATCAGAAAATTAATTGAAAAAATTATTTTATCAATACTGTAATATACAGTGTGTTTATGAATACATTTAAATGAATAAAACAATTGTTTTGTACAAAAAAGGTGATTTGACAATTTTGATGTACAGGGTGATCAGAAAATTGAATTAATTTTTTTTTATTAATACTGTAATATACAGGGAGTTTAGTACAGCTCTTCTTGATGAGCGAGTCATTTGTGGCAACCTTTCTTTGAGTTCTGGGAGAAATATCTCTATACTTCCACATATGTTCTATATTGGGATGCCGTTTAGTACAAGGTGGGGCAAAAGTAATGTTATAATGTGAATTGGCTGCCATTAAGTTAGAAATTTAAAAAAATTGAGCTCCGTTTTCATGGAAAGTTTATTTAAAGGTGTAAAATTGAAGACAAAATGATATCGGTCAAATGACTACTTCCCAAGTTGATGCACGTTTGTGCTCGTTTTACGGCATTTTGAATTATTGCTTGCAAAATATTTGGCTCCAAATTGGTGATTTCTTCTTCAATGTTGGCTTTCAAGACTTGCAAGATTTCTGGATTGATGTGGTAAACTTGAGATTTCAAAAAGCTCTAAACGAAGAAGTCTGTGCCGTCAGATCTGGCGATCTGGCCGGCCAGTTTAAATTGCCAAAATGGAAGATCACACAGCTCGGAAATTGATAATGCTAAATAGTTGCCCAAACTATATGAGCGGTTGCTCTGTCCTTCTGGAACCAACAATGCTCGATGCCCAATTCATCAACTTGCGGCCAAAAAACTTTTTTAACATTTGTCTGTAGCGCACACCAGTTACGGTTACGGTGGTGCCATCGGCTCTTCGTGCATATAATGTGGGTTTTCCGTGTTCTAGAAACGCAAATTTTGTTTATTAACATAACCAGTTCAGTGGAAATAGTCGCTTATTATGATTTTGGATACGAAATCAACTTCTTCTTGCACTGGAGTAAGTTAACCTCTCTTGTTGGTTAGCAGGCTCCAATTGGTAAATGAACAGTTTGCACATCTTCAGATCTTTCAGCAAAATTTGACTCGGATGCAGCAGCGATGTTCTTGATTGATTAAGCAATACGCGGCCAGCCACTTCTTGCGACATCTCTAGTGGACCCAGTTTGCGTTAGTTGGGTGTGATTGTTGTCAACTTATTCTCTATCTGTCTACAACATAAATGTCAAAATACAATAACATTTATATTAATATTTGCAAATTATGGTACATTCACATCATGACATTACTTTTGCCCCATCTTGTATTATGGAATTTATCATGCTACACAAAACTCTTCTTGTTTCCTTCCTTGGTACGCCGATGTTGGGCATCAGTTGCGCCAGAGACGTTGTCGCCTTGTCCGCGTCTTTTGCGGCCACGAAAGTTATGTCCAGCTATTTGAGGTTCTATGGTTGTGTCCCAAACACGGAAATTTACTTTCTCGAGTTGTTTTTATGTCTGCTAATGTCATAATTGGTTTTGTGTGCTGCTTCGCAGAGACTTAGAGACAGGTTATTTTTATTTAGAAGTGAGTTTATGTTGTTTGAAAAACATGCTGCACATAAAGCCTCCGCAAATTAGTTTCCGAACTGCTTATATGTAATCTGAATATGAGCTATTGCGGTATGTAGCATGGATAGACCTTTTGGTACTCTACAGTATATTACGAGATGACGATTGGCTACTTCTTGTCTCCGAAAGATGTTGTTACAGCGGCAATGGCAATGGGCACAAGAGATTTAGAGGTAGCAGGCAGAAGTTATTTTAAGTGACATAAATACTAAAAAAAAGCGGAATCCAAAAAGTTGATTTTTATTTTTTGCTCGGCTGGAAATTTTGATTTGATGTTTGTGGCTACTACCGGCGCTTAACGGATAAAAAAACGCGGAAATTTTTTCGGCAGCAAACACGATTTGGAAATTTGCGTTTGGTCTAGTCCGATAGATAAAAAGAAGACGTGGGCTGATGTGCTTGTGATCATTTAATTTCTGACCGGGACATAAAAACATTTTTGGCTTTAAATTAGGCGGGCAAGCAGTGAGAAAGGGAGTTTCTTTTACCGTCTTTAAGCTGCACTCGCCGCGCGGGCTTACTTCTAGGACTAGAGTTTTGTCTAAAATCTCTTCTGCTCTCATAAATATCGAAAGATAAATCGTTTTGCATGTTAGCGGAGGTTTGGACTACGCCGGGTGAGTTTTAATTTTTTTTCATTAAACTGCAAGTTTGCAATTTAGCCGGATTTATTTTGGACGTTGTCTAAAGCTACCAAACGCCTACCGGCTAAAACCTCTTTTCCTTCTTTATACTAACCGACGGTGGAACTATCTTTTGGTATAACTACTCTGCCGACTAACTCTAGTTTATTTACCTTTAAAATATTCCGCATCATTTTTTTAAAGTCTCCCCAGCATCGTTTTAATGATGTTTACTTGGAGTTCCTCTCCCAGGTCTCTGTAGGTTTTTTCCTGTTAGTCTCTCGCCTGGTGATGATGTGCTCTGGTGTATTTCCTATAATACATACATTTCTCACTTGGAGCTAGGTTTATGCGCTTAAGATACGACCCGAAGCATACGAGGGGGACCCAAAAGTAACGGGAATTGCGCTGTGGCGGGGTGGGAAAGTGGGGAAACTCATTGTTTGCTCCGGTGTCCGTTAGGGACACGTCTCATGAGTTAGCGTGCTAAGTTCTGTCGCTGTGAGTGTATCAGTTTGTCTGTGGGAATTTTTTTGTGAAACAACTTTTTCCATTTTGCCGAAAACGTGATGGCCGATTGTCGAGAGCAACGCGCGGATGTGAAATTTTGTTTCCTGTTGGTTAAATTGGCCGCGGAAACTATTGTAATGCTTAAGACTGCTTATGGCCCTAAGTAAAACCAGAGTCTACGAGTGGTTTTCACGTTTTAAAAATAGAAATGTCAATTAAAGACCAACCCCGTTTAGGACGCTCCTCAACGTTAAGAAGTGACAAAAACGTCGACCAAAATCAATGCTCTCGGTCGTGAAGACCGTCGCCGAACCATTGATCAACTCTGTGAGATGTCAGAGGATTTTATCCGAAGATTTCCATCATGACAACGCTCCGGCCTACACCGCTCTCTTTGTAAAGCTGTTTTTGACTTAAAACGGCATGTCACCAATTGTCCACCTCCCCCCCTACTCACCGGATCTAGCCCCCCTGTGATTTCTATTTGTTTCCCAGACTCAAAAGGGACATACGACGTTTTGCCACTGTAGAGGAGGTAAAACAAAAATTGCTGGAAGGCGTAAATAAGTGAATTTAAAAAATGTTTTGAACAATGGAAGGATCGTTGGCAATTGTGCGTTGTGATCAAGGGAGAATACTTTGAAGGTGATCAAATTTTTTTGTAAAAATATTAAGAAATAATTTCATAACTTCTATGACGAAATTTCCGTTTTTTTGGGTGCTCCCCGTATGTGTGTAACTCCTTTATGTTCTCTTAACAGCCAAGGTGTAACTTTTCTAAGTAGTTTTTTGGTTCATTTTCTTGTGTCTCTACGTAGGCTCCGCTCCTCTTCCTATTTTGTCAAGGTGTGATTTCTGACCTAGGTTTTGTGCCTGGTCTTGTTTGCACTCGGGGTATACGACCTTTCCTTTGCTAGGAGGTATATCGAGTTTTATCTGCTATCACTTGATTTGACTGTGCATTTGTCCTGTTATGACATCATACTAGATTGATGCACCATAAAGCATGGCAATTACTAAAAAATCAGCAGCAAAACAACACCGGGCAAGAACAAAAGTAACAGACGTCATTGGAATTGGAACAGCAGTGCTTGAATGGCAATGGGTAGGACATGTGGCTAGAAAAAATACAAATCAATGGAGCCATCAATCATTTTCTAGAGACGTCGGGAAACCAAAAGAAATATTAGAAGATTCCAAACCAGATGGGTTGGCAATATCAGAACTATAGCGGGGAACCAGTGGGTGATAAGCAAAGGAAATATTAAGGATAAAAAGAAGAAGAAGAAAGCATGATCGAGTCCACTATCCTTCTGCAGTTTGCTCCGACTTCTCTCAGATTCGGCATGAGTTAGTTAACTGAGCGTGTATGTTGCATTTTTTTGTCTTTTTGGTGGTTTACATAAAATTGGGCTTTACAATGAAGTTTTTGTCTATAGTCAGCCTTAGATACTTCAGGCACTGTTGGCTCGCTATCACTTTCCGACCTACTTTTAACGTGATCTGACTTTTTCCGCATTTATCAGAAGCTCCGTCTTTTACCACATCCTGCACAATATATTCTACATTTTTGCCGCAGAGCAGCAGTCCCAGTTAGTCCGCGAATCCGCGGTATACCTCTTTTGGGAGATTGATTTTAAAGACGTTGTCATAATAGGTGTCCTACCAGGAACGAGCCCTGTGGTACACCACACGTCATTTTCGATACTACGTTTTTCCCAAATAGTATCACCCTTTTCTGCAGGTATGCTCTTATCAGGTTTATCAAACATTGCGGGATTTCCATCTTTTCTACCGCTTTACCAATGCCTACCTACGGGACTGAGTTGAAAGCGTTCTTGACGTTGAGGTCACCAGAATGGTCTTCATCTTCCTCTTTTTTGCCTTTTGCAATGGCATCTACGGTTGAACGCTCACCATACTTCTCTAGTTCTTCAGTTAGACAGCAGGGGTTTTTAATTTTTTTTTCTTGGTTTTTCTAAAATTGTCAAGTTTGGAAACTTATCATTTGTCTGGAAATATGCTTTCAGTAATCAGTCCGTCAAAGAAGGCGTACAGTAACTCCTTATTACGCCGTCTAATTTTCTCTGGTGTGCATCTGGGAATCGAGCCCGTTTTTACTTTTTTGTGGCACTGGACCAGTTTTTCTGTCACACTGTATTGCTCACCGAGAGCGTTTTGGGGTTGCGAAGTCCGAACTTGCCGCTGACTGGTCTGCTTGGCTCTCTTCCGCAATTTTAATTTGTTTCATCCCAAACGAAACCTTTAAGTTCAGTAGTAGCTGTTGCCTTTTGGCTTGGTACGTAGATTGCAGCGTTCTTATCCTTGTCGATTACTCAATTTTTGATCTCATTATGAATATATTAGGTTTGGCGATTAGTGCAAGTTTGTTGGAGGATTGTCTTCTTACTTCTGTTCAAGTTGGCTGGTAGGAGTTGTGGCGTCATTTTTGGTCATCGTTTCTGTTTTGTGTTCTATCTCATTACACAGATAGCACAGATTTTGATAGTCTCTGATATTGTGCCTAACCTCACCGCACTTAGGCACTGCATTTTTTAGCCATGTGGCTGTTGCCTCTGTAGCATCTGGGCTTATTGTCTTCCACTTTCTTGATAAGCTACCTATTCGATTCTTTTTCTAAAAAATTTAGGGTTTTAAGTTCTTGGTCGTGCTTTTGTGATCATTGCATGTTTTAATACTATTATTGTTGGCTTTTTACGCTAGCCTGAGGCTTTCACCTTCCATCAAAACTTTGGGCCTGCTTAGCGCCATGCTTGGGCGTCTGTTATCTGTTTGTGTTTGTGGTCTCATCCAGGTTGAGTATCACGAACGCTTTGGTTTTCAATCTGACACTGACTTCCGCCATGTCACCCATATTGGTAGTGAGTGTTTTGCCAAAGATCATTTTATCACTGTCCTCCTTTTCTTTTATTTTAAGTTTGTATACATATGTTGCTCTTTTTCCGTCTTTGGGGACTACGGTTATGGTGTTCTCATTTTCTTCTTTTCTTTGGGCTTTTTTCGCTGGGTTGGAAGGCCCCTTGAGTCTCCTGCCTACGTGTTCGTTTTGCCAAGGAAGTCCGTCAGCTTTTGGGCTTCTTTTATTCTTGCCTCCGGGCAGTCGTTTTCATTCCGAGTCCATTTTATCCACCTGGTTATTGTTAAAGGTTGCCACTCAAGGCCGTTCAGTTACTTCGCTGCCAGTGGCTGTTTGCTACACGTTCTCTACGACTTCATTTTGCTGTCGACTTTTTGGCGTGCTGTTTTCCAGCACCACGGTAACTGCTACTTTGTCCGCGTTAAGGAGGTCGTTTCCAAGCCTTTCAATCTTATCTGGCATCCTTGTCATACTTCCCTTTGGTAAAGATTAAACGCTGCTTTCGAATTGTCTACTCTTTTCGTCTTTTGAAATGCATTGGTCACACATGTCTAGTGTTGACTACAGCCCGCGCAGATAACTGAGGTTGAGGAGGGGGGAGTTGCGTTTGATGTGTTTTTTGAAACATTATAGTACAGATTCTCTATCAAGAATGCTTGGGGGAAATGTTTTACGCGAATTTAGTATTAGTTTCTATTTGAAATATATTTTTTAGCACTAAAATCAAACTTTGTCCTGAATAGAATCATTTTATTTCAGGCCCAAAATCCAACAACAATTTTCAGATTTAAAACGAGACTTGGTGATGGTATCAGAAGATGAATGGAGGAACGTTCCCGAAGTGGGCGACGCTAGAAATCGCAAACAAAGAAATCCCAGAGCTGAAAAGTTTACCCCATTACCCGATAGTGTCTTATCGCGCAATATGGGCGGAGAATCGGCCGCGACTATAGATCCCAGTTCAGGATTAGCTAGCATGTTACCGGGCGTCACAACACCTGGAATGTTAACACCAACTGGAGACATGGATTTACGTAAAATTGGTCAAGCCAGGAATACATTGATGAATGTAAAATTGTCACAGGTATCAGATTCAGTTACCGGCCAAACTGTGGTTGATCCTAAAGGTTATTTAACTGATTTGCAATCAATGATACCTACTTATGGTGGTGATATTAACGATATTAAAAAAGCAAGATTGTTGCTTAAATCTGTCAGGGAAACGAATCCAAATCATCCTCCTGCTTGGATTGCTAGTGCTAGATTGGAAGAAGTAACGGGAAAAGTGCAAGCAGCTAGGAATTTAATCATGAAAGGTTGCGAGGATAATCCACAAAGTGAAGATTTGTGGTTGGAAGCAGCCAGATTGCAACCACCTGAAACAGCAAAGGCTGTTATAGCACAAGCTGCTAGGCACATACCAACATCAGTAAGATTTAAATAATATTCAATTTTCTTTACTAATATTTACATTATAGGTTCGAATTTGGATCAAAGCAGCCGATTTGGAAATGGAAACCAAAGCCAAAAGACGTGTTTATCGTAAAGCTTTGGAACATATACCAAACTCAGTAAGGTTATGGAAAGCAGCCGTTGAATTGGAGAACCCAGAAGATGCCAGAATTTTGTTATCCAGAGCTGTTGAATGTTGTTCCACATCTGTCGAACTTTGGTTGGCTCTAGCTAGATTGGAATCGTACGAAAATGCTAGGAAAGTTTTGAATAAAGCCAGAGAAAATATACCAACTGATAAACAAATTTGGACCACAGCTGCAAAATTGGAGGAAGCTAATGGTAACCATCATATGGTGGAGAAAATTGTTGAGCGTTCAATAACTTCATTAAGTGCAAATGGTGTTGAAATCAACAGAGAACATTGGTTTAAAGAAGCTATTGAGAGTGAAAAAGGTGGACATGTGCATTGCTGTAAGGCAATCATCAAATCTATTATTGGTCATGGGGTTGAATCCGAAGATTCCAAACATACTTGGATGGAAGATGCTGAACATGTGAGTATTTCAATCTTTAATTATTTATATGATATAATTTGATATTTTTAGTGTATTAATCAAGGAGCATTTGAATGCGCAAGAGCAATTTATGCGCATGCGCTTAGTGCTTTTCCGGCGAAAAAATCGATTTGGCTAAGGGCTGCATACTTGGAGAAAAATCATGGTACTCGGGAGAGTTTGGAAACGTTGCTTCAAAGAGCCGTTGCTCATTGTCCTAAGAGTGAGGTAATTTAAAATTCACAAATGTTGTGTTTTGTGTGTGATGTTTTTATTAATTTCAGGTGTTGTGGTTGATGGGGGCTAAAAGTAAATGGATGGCTGGTGATGTGCCAGCTGCTAGAGGAATTTTATCGTTGGCTTTCCAGGCTAATCCCAATAGTGAAGAGATATGGTTGGCTGCTGTCAAATTAGAATCTGAAAATCATGAATATGAACGAGCTAGGAAACTGTTGGCTAAGGCTAGAGGTACTAGAATTATTTAATTTTATATGATTTTTAATCCTTTATTTAATGTGATACACAATACGAACTCGTAGACGTTTGTATATTTTAAGAAGCATACGCGCGTTTTTTAGTTTTTCATAATTTTTTCATTGTGTGGCAGAAGGATGTGAGTCCTTAAAAATAGAACCTGCTGCAGAATACTTGAGGCGCTGTAGTTTTGATGTGTGGATTCGGTATTAGCATTCTGTCAGTTGGGAGTGGTAGTATGTGCCTATATGTCTATTCTTAAAGCTACGAAGATCTTTTGATTTTAAGAATTAGTCTTGGCAATAAAAATTGGCGATTATGTTATTTTTGTTGTTGTCTTTTGCATTGTTGGGATCTTCTTTTTGGTTTCTTGGTAGGATTTGGTGGATCTTGGTGGTAGACTTCATGCATTAATTCCGGCCAATAGGTCCCCGTTGAAGCGTGCAGATACTTCTTGGATTGTTTGCGTTGGTTTTTGGGTGGATTTGTTCACTGGTCCAGAGACGACTCCCTGGAGATGTCGTCCAGGTGTGAATAAGACTTGGGGCGTCTGTAATGTGGTTTTTGATTTTGAAGTGCAATGGCTTCCAGATGAAACGGTGAGGATCTGCGTTGAGACGGCACTAGGTCCATCCAACTAAAACTATGTTATCGGTTCCTGGCCCGCCTGGTGAAATGAGTCGGTGGTGTCGAAAAGGGTTGTAGTTATCCACCTTGGTTTGTTTGGAGTTGTTTTCTTTGGCGGTCGTGCATGATGTAATGTGTCCAAACGTGATGTTTGGTTGGTATGACTATCCGGCATTTTGTTGAAGGTGCCCTCTAGGGGTCGAGAACTCCTGGCGAATGCATCGGGTTGTTCCACAGCTTGCGGGGGCAAGTGCAGCTCGGTTAGGGACGAACTCGCAGCTGAGAGATAGCTCCCCTGATGGATTGCCGGAGGCAGACTGTGGAGTCGCTGTGGGAGTATCATGGTCTCGTAGTACATTGATTGCTTCCGATTCCCAGCGTTGAGAATGTGGCTCACGGCGGTGTGTGCTATGCAATGCGCATGGTCTTAGCCCCAAGCCACTCGTCGGTGTGGAAGAGTTGCAGTTTACATAGCGTTGGTTGTCATTGGAAGGCTTCCTTGGTAATAACCATGTGTTGGGTGAGGACCTACTGCGGTGTGTGCAGGCCTTTAGATCCCGTGTAGGCCAAGCACTAGAGGTTGTGCACTTTTTTCTAATAACTGGAACTGAGCGTTTCACGTTCGATGTGATTGCTTTGGTTGACTCTAGTAGACTGACTGACTCGAGAGTGTTGTTGGTCCGGGTCTAGGATGATTCAGTCACGGTCGTTTTCGGGTTCTGCGTAGGTGTTCTTGCTTTTGTGGTAATAATTAGCGGGTGGTTAAGTACTTGCGTACTTGCATTTTGTTTTTGGGCGGGGACTTAAGAGGTCTTAATTTAGAGGACGTTAAACAACGCCCGGAGACTGCCGAATAAGTGGTCCGATCGAACTGTTGCCGGTGGGCTTAGCAGCGACAACTTTTACTTCTCTTGTGGTCGATCTCTGGCAACCAATTTTATTGGTAGTCAGTGGTCCAAGTCCGTTGTTGGACGAGGTGCTAGTACTGGTGGTAGCGGCTGTCCCAGACTTTTTTTGTAACGGGGTCGCTTACAGGTATCTTGTTGCTGCTTCGACTTTGTGGCTCAGAGTGAGATCTGCGAAGAAAATCAGTTAGAGTATGGGCGAAACGCTGATCGAGAGGGGGCCTCGTGATGGTGGAGGAGGTTGACTCGAAGAAGTTATTTTCTTCTTTCTGCGACGCCTCCAGGCCAGTAACAAGATAATTTGCGTTTTGTTCTATTTTTAGGCCACTCCTACTTCAGCAAGCATGCTTTCAACCTAGTTTCTGGCTCATGCTAGTGAAAAAGGTTGCGCACTTTAGTTTTTGAAATAATGCGATCTTGGTATTGTCTGATGATATGGCGGTCCTCTGGGAAATGCGCTAAAAAAGAACACAATCACCATAGTAACTTTTGTTGGTCACACCCGGTAAGTCACTTCAGGGTTTTATTATCGCGGCTGACACTTCTTTGTGCCTCAAGCTTCATACGGGCGCAGGTAAGTCATCTCCGGACGCAATCATTAACATCACCGAACGCTTGCTCAATTATTCCTCGGAGAATGGCTTGTGTGGTTTTGTCTCGGTCAGGGTGGCCATCGGTTTTATTGTCGTGGTGTTGACTTATGACCTCGCGTGGCACCACCAGCGGTACTGTGTTTGAAACCTTTCCGTTTGAAATACGACACTTAGGCTGGGCTTGGGAATCCAAGAACAGTAGCTTCTTCACTTTTTCGAATGCGACTTTTGTTTGTATCATACTTAAAAGTTTTTAGATGTGGCTAATTGGACAATCTTAAAAACCCGTGTAACTGTTTTTTTGTAGCCGGTTGAGGGTAATTGCGGAGGCTGGGCCTTGGGCGGTTCAAGAACAAGGATTGATCTAGTCGCTTCTTGACATTTTTGAATGCGGTTTCCGTGTTTGTGTCCCACGTAAAAGTCTTTTAATGTTCTGTAGGACGGTTGGAGGCGCCTGTGTGGAACTCACTTTCTCAACAAATTGCACAGTTTGAAAAACCCGTTTATCGTTTTTTGGTGTGTGCATAGTTGGTTGTCCGCGGTCACTTTGTGTCCGATGTACTAGATCTTATTTTTGTCAAAAGTTACATTTCTCAGGGCCACGACGAGGCTCAAACTCCTAGAGTCGCTCGAGCAATAACCGCGGATGTCGCAATTGGTGGTGGAGTTGTTTAGTTCACTGTAGTCAATAGAAAAGTGCGATTTCCTGTTTTTTTTTATATAATTACTACCGGTGTACAATAGTCATTGGTCAATCACTTTGCATCAGCGACTTCTTGCTTGCGTTATAGGCGTACGGTCGCAAGCGCAAATGGTTCGTGAGCTCAATAGATGAGTCACTGTGTTTGTGGTAAGGGGGCCTAGCCCGTTGGTGAACACAATCGCAAATTATCTCACAAGTCTGGGAAAGTCTATTGAGTACGAAAATGCGTGTTGAGGCACAGCCACTTTGGGAGCAGAGAGTCGATTTGCCGTCGGTCGGTTCTAGTCATCAAGAGTTTGCGCCCGCAGTGCACCACGCGTCGCATAAAGTTTAAGATTGTGCTGTGTTTCTCTAGCCACTAGTCACGGCTATCCGAGGATTACGAACAGGATTTGCTGATTCAGTTCCGCACACACTCACTTTGAGGTTTACCCTGTGAACTGCTTGCTTTGTCGGTCGAGTTCATGCCAGTGTAACTTCACGAAGTTTTGGCTTGAGGTTATGTGTTATCCTTGTAGCCTACCGCGACGCGTGCTAAGTTGTTTGTTGGGCTGGTTGATCTATTGAACGTTGGCTCTGGGAGCGTCTCCCGTGATTAGTTTTGTAGCTTTAATCTTTGTTTTGGCTGTGCTGTCTTGTCCGAGTCGTTTCAGTTTAGCCTCGATTTTTACGGCCATTTTGACCTACTTGGAAGTCTACAATTCTAAATCTACGGGCCAACAAAGTTGATAGGTTATAAGTGTAGCTGAGTGAAGCCAACATAAGTACGTTAAATGCCCACAATTGACGTCACGCGCTACGAGTGATTAAATGAATTAATTTTATGATTTTTGAAGATGAACATAAATTTTTAATTATAAAACTAAGCAATCATCACATACATCAATGATTGGAAGTGTATTTCTTTTAGAATCGTCAATTATCATATACCACTTGTCCGCATAAAAAAATTCAATGTTTGTTAATTAAATAATTTAGCAACGCCATACGCCAAGTGCTTTATACAATATTTATTTAATACATTTTGATAGATTAAATGCGTAAAAATAAGTTTTTATTCACGATTTTAATACCAAATTTCTAAATTCCACAACTCACGTCACATGCACCGATCATGTTGGCTTCAATGCGTCTATAAGCGTGTATGGTGTAAGGATTTTTTCAATGCTAATTTAAATCCGATTGTTTTGTGGGTAATTTTAGTTTTATTGCCAAAAATCACTCTGTGAAATGATTTCAATATTTTCCACGTATTTAGTAGTAGTAATTTACAAAATGGCCGCCGTAGCTTAATTTGTCTTGTCTTACATTTGCGAAATAAAGTAAATCCATGTTTTACATATTTCAATTAAAGGTTTTTAAATAATAAAATATTCTAGGTTCTGCCCCAACTCCAAGAGTCATGATGAAGAGTGCAAAATTAGAATGGTCTCTAAACGACCTAGACGAAGCACTAAAATTACTCGACGAAGCCCTCAAAGTTTTCTCCGATTTTCCAAAACTTTGGATGATGACTGGCCAAATTTACGAACACAAAAAAGAACTCAATAAAGCATTCGATTCATATAATCAAGGGGTAATTAATTAATCATCTTAAATAATAATTAAAAAAATAATATAAATAATTTACAGATCAAAAAATGTCCCAATGCTATTCCATTATGGTTACTCCTATCCAGATTGGAGGAAAAACGAAATATGTTGATTAAATCGCGTTCAGTTTTGGAACGAGCTCGACTGAAGAATCCCAAAAATGATATCATATGGTTGGAAGCTATTCGGGTGGAACTTCGAGCCGGTTTGAAAGATGTATCAATGGCAATGATGGCCAAGGCATTGCAGGAGTGTCCGAATTCTGGTCCATTATGGGCTGAATCAATTTTTATGGAGCCAAGACCACAAAGGAAAACCAAATCTGTAAGTTATTTAATGTTTGAATATTATGATTATTAAAATTAATTTGTTATAGGTGGATGCTCTTAAAAAATGCGAACATGACCCTAATGTCTTACTAGCTGTTAGTAAATTGTTTTGGTCTGAAAGGAAACTTAGTAAATGTAGGGAATGGTTTGCTAGAACTTTGAAGATCGAACCAGATTTAGGTGATGCTTGGGCTCATTGGTTTAGGTTTGAACAGCTACATGGGACTCCTGATCATCAAGAGGAAGTAAAGCAACGGTGTTTGGCGGCGGAACCTCATCATGGTGAATTGTGGTGTTCTACTAGTAAGAATATTAAGAATTGGTCTCTTAATGTGGAGCAGATTTTAGTATTGGTTGCCAAACAAGTAGCAATACCCGTTTAGTTGTGTGAGTTAAATGAAAAATATTTATAAGATATAAATACAGATACATTTTTTTTAATTGATTTTACTTATTTTATTAATGCCTGTAGTTATAAACGGAGATTGATCAAAGATTCAGAATCAATCTAATAGTCGATATAATCTTAGCTTGAAAACCAACAATCTTGCTCCTACCAAAGATTAATCCTGAGGCAAGTATATAGAAACAGTAGTAAAGAATATAATTACTGTTCTACAGTAATCGTTTTAAAGCTGCAATTTTTGCAATAAATTTACTATTATTTATTCATAAAGAGATCATAAAGATTTTATTGATTACTTTTTGATGGCACTATATTACTTATTAATATACAAATTACAATAATACCTCATATTATAAAACATCACAATGAACTACACAGAGTTTCTAATTAATTTAACTATACAAACATACAGTCATTGTTTGTTGAATGCAGTTCAAAAATATACAAAACCAACCGATTTAATAATAAATTTTAATCCAGATACATTAATATTTAATCAACCAATACTTATCTACAACACCAACCACAATCAAAAATTAAATTACAATTACTACATGCTGTTTTGGTTGTCGGGCAGGTACACTTTACAAAGTTTTGATCCTTTTTGCTCCTGGTCCAAGTCAAAACGGTGAGAATGGAATTCCTTCTGCAAGGAAATAGATGACTTTTGGGGCAATAGCTACAAGATTGTTACCGGTGAATTGCTATGCGCTCGCCAGTATATCCTACTGACGAGGAGCAGGTAAAGGTGGCTAAGGAATTGTTTCAATGTACTAATAGAGGCTATAGGTTAATGCAAACAAGGCAGTTGTAAAAATAAAATTTATTTTATCAAAATATGTTCTTCTAAATAAATATGATCATTTTCCAAAAAATAATTGCTTAATAGTTACTCCAGTTGGTATTGATTTTATCATCTACATTCTTGTGGAAGATTTGGACATCCTTGAAGAAGAAATTGGGTACAAAGAAATCGTTTTCAATTTCTATTGGTCTGTCCAATGGGTATCCCATGGTGTATTGAGTATCAATCATGTATTTGGTCCATGAGTTTTGTTGTGCTGGAGCATGGTATGGAGCAATCATGACATACATTTGGTAAGTTTTGCCACCGAAATCACCCTTGGGGAGAAGAAGCCTGTGTGGGAATCCGTAGTATTTCATGGTTTCATAGACTTTGAAATCTTGACCGCCATTCATGGCAGTGAGAACTTGTTGGTAAAGATCTTGATATGTGGTGCGGTCATGGGAGAAGTATCTGGATTCATGGGAATTGCGTTCGATGACGTTTTGTCCGGCAGTGAGGGTTTGGTGGAATTTGTCGATTTCAAAGAAATTCTTGCGGTTTTCTTCAATTTCAATTTCACGACCATATTCATCATATTTGGGACCAATGAAGACCTTGACTAAAGCTTCAGTTGGTTTCTCGCTTATTACATTAACCTTGTAGTTGAATGCCTTGTGGTTGAGGCGATGTTGACGGGCACGGATAGCGAAGGAATCTTCATTGAATTCTTTGTCATCAACAACGACACCATTGCTCAAGTCGGAATAGAAATAATCGAAGTAGGTGATGAGACGGTCAACAGTGACATCTTGGATTTTAACTCCATCGAAGTATAAATCTTTCTTTTCGTATGGTCCCATGTAGTTTTGGTATTGGTAGTAATAATACATAACACGCTTGAACATTTGCCAGAACATAGGATCACGCATGGAGGTTTCGTAATGTTCCAAAGCAGATGGAGCAACCTTGTATTGGTCCAATGGGTAATAAGCGTATCCCAAAAGATGACGGGCAAAAATTAATAGATCACCATAATAACGATCATTGAGAGATTCAGCATTGTTTTGTACCAAATTACCAAGAATATCCAAACCGTCCTTTTCGAAAAGTTTGACTATTTTACCTTCTGGAGTGTAGAAGAATCCCATATCTAAAGCATCACGAAGACGCCTTTCGTAATCCTTAACATAAGTGTAGCTGAAGGAGTAGTTTCCGTACCATGGGTAGCTTTGTTCACCGCTAACACCGTGGTAGTAAAGATTAGCATGGTTGGGTCTAGTTGGGAATTTCAAACCATTAGCATGAGTCAATGATGGTAAGTAACCAGTTTCAATTGGATAATCGTAGGAGAAATGTGGGATTTCACCCATACCATTGCTAAGACGTTCTAAGTAATAACGAGCCAATTTTTGTTGATGGTACCAAAAGAAGTATTCGCCACGAATGGATATATCAACATGAATTAATTCACTGTCCATCCAGAATGGCGTTATGATGTGAATATAGTAGTAGTGGGCATTAAGACCGATATCTTCAGTGAAATAAGTCATGGATTGTTCTGGGTGTACGTTCATGTACCAGCCGGAATAGTTGGCATGGATGGTGTATCCCTTGAAATCTTTATCTTTAATTTCATTTTCATGTTCATGGGTTCCCCAATAATGCTCTTTGTATTGTTGGGCTTTGTACATAACTTCATCATTGAAGAAATAGTGTGGGAAAATTTCGTAGATTGGTGGTAAAACTAAACCATGAGTCCATTGGCTGTGAACGTAAGCAACAGAAAAAGCATAGACGTACATGCCTTCGTTGACGTTTTGGCGAGCCCATACGGCTATTTTGTAGAAGGTTTCGTAATCTTTGGCATAGTACAAAGTTTTGAATAAGGCAATAGCTTGCTTCATATGTTCTGGGTAGAAGATGGAGAACACTTCACCTTGTGGTAAGATGTCATGTTCGTAATATTGCCAGAATTGTTTTGCGAATTCAGGCTTGGTCCATTGATCCCAATGTCCTTCAAATTTGAATTCATCGGCAATTTTAACAAAGTCCTTATAGTAGCTTGGTTGATTCACATAGTTGAAAAGACGGAGCGTTTCCTTTTGCTTCTCAAGGTAAGCTTTATCAGCTATACATAATTAGCAATTAATATATTTAAATATAAATAAATTTTAAATAAAACTTACCAACTTTGTATTCAGTCTTGGTGATTGGTGTGGCTAAAGCCAAGGCACACAAACTTGCCAATAATAGGACCAGTGTTGTTTTCATGATGAGTAGACACTTTGAGTGTGCTCTTACTAGAATTTACCGTGGCTTTTATACTGTATTTAATCATTTGACCTGGTGACATCTAATATACAATGATAAGGTTTAAAGATACCTGCAGATTAATTGCAATTAATTTTAATCAAAATTGTTATGTAATTTATTTAAAATTCCATAGAAACAGTGATAATCTCTATGCATATGTTATGTAAACATGCTAATTGTTTCAGGTTTTTGTTAGAGTGTTGTGAGTAGTCTGCAAAATGTGTCAGTAACATGCGTCATGTGGTTAATTTTAAGAGCTTAGTCGATTGAGGGGATGGTTTTTTATCAAGTTTTTGCTGCGTTGTTACTGAAGGCAATCGTCAATATTTTTGGTATTCTTCTCATCCTGTTCATTGTATATGTTGACAAGATTTTTGATGATTGGAGGTGCGTTGTTGTGTTTGAACACTAGTGGATCGTACACTGTCCTATTATGGTCGACATGGTTTCCTGAGTGTTTAGATACATTATTATTTGCATTTACTTTCTAGATATCGACAAAGTTTCCAAAGTAATGGCATTTGTCGAGTGTCTATAGTAATAATTTATACTTCCTAAAGTTTGTCCAACTATTTTTTTAAGTTTGCAGTTATTTAAGTTTACTTTTGATGTTGTTTCTTTTTTATGAAGGTTTTCATTCTTAATATTATCTTTGTCTTTACGCAATTTCATTATCATTAATTAAGGTGATATTATACTTTTTTCCCACTTCTTCTTGAAGGAATCAATTTACATTTTTGCTTAATTTAATCTTCTAAATCATTTTTTGAAGTTTGAAAAGTAAATTTTGGATTACCCTGTATATTTAATTAAATATTTGTTTAAATAAAAAAAAGTAATTGTTTCATATTTTATGATAAAAATTGTTGATGACCCTTAATATATTTATAATTTTGTAAAATTGACCTTGTTACATATCACAAAGTATGTAATTATGCAAAATGCTTTTATAATAGTTTACTTATTTACTGGTTTTACTATTGATTTAGTATATATTATTAATTTTATTTAATGTTATTGTGTGGACATAAAAGTGATTATATAACGCCACTGGTATTGAAAACAGATTTTTTTCAATTTTAAATATTCCACAAAACACATGTTTTCTAATCAAACCACTTATATTTCTTCTAAAAGATGACAATCAGTGTGATTATTTGTTTTAGCTAGGGTGTCCACATTTTGTCAGGACCCAACCGGGACATACAACCAAAAAAAAAACGGAAAAATGATATCTTTAATATACATATATATAATATAGAATTGGTTGTTGTAGAATCCACAAAAAAATTGTTATAGGTAGAAATTTGTTATGAATTCTATTTTCAATTTTTTTATAGTTCTAATAGTTTCATTCATGATTGCTTAACTTCTATGATTGTGATCTTTTTATTATTTGTGGAAAAGTTTTTTAGTTAACTGGGACAATTAACTATTCCGAAAAGAATTGTCGGAACACCACCGGGACAAAAAAGTTAAAACCGGGACAATTAACTGTCCCGAAAAGAATTGTCAGGATACCGGGACGAGATATTTAAAACTGGGACAAATCCGGGAAAACCGGGACGTATGAACATCCTAGTTATAGCTGATTAAACTGGTAAATTTAATTCTTCAGCACAATTGTTAAATTATATCATCCCAAGAATAGATTTACTAGTATAATAGGCAATTTAGTATCCACAAAAGTTATGTTTGGTCCTGTTGCGCTCATGTCTTGCCCGTTTCAGCATCCTTTATTTGCGTTTACATTTCACACATCTTATGGGCCACGCTATTCTGGGATTACTGTAATGATTTACTTGTTACTAATCTGTTGAAAATGTTTTATTTGTATTGAAGATATTTAAATCAAATTAGTTATTTCTTTCAGGCTAATAGGTAATAAGCATATCCCAAAAGATGACTGGTAAAAATCAATTGGTAAGTTTTCATGTTGTCAATAATTTAAGATTATTGTAGGTTAATGCAAACAAAGGAGTTGTAAATAATAAAATTTATTTTATCAAAATATTTTCAATTATTTTCTAAATAAATATAATCATTTTCCAAAAAATAATTGCTTAATAGTTGCTCCAGGTGGTTTTGATTTTATCATCTACATTCTTGTGGAAGATTTGGACATCCTTGAAGTAGAAATTGGGTACAAAGAAATCGTTTTCAATTTCAATTGGCCTGTCCAATGGGTATCCCATGCTGTATTCAGTATCGACCACGTATTTGGTCCATGAATTTTGTTTTGCTGGGGCATGGTATGGAGCAATCATAACGTATATTTGGTAAGTCTTGCCACCGAAATCACCTTTGGGGAGAAGAAGCCTGTGTGGGAATCCGTAGTATTTTTCGCCTTCATAGGTTTTGAAATCTTGACCGCCATTAATGGCAGTGAGAACTTGATGGTAAAGTTCTTGATATGTGGTGCGGTCATGGGAGTAGTATCTAAATTCATGGGAGTTGCGTTCGATGACGTTTTGTCCGGCAGTGAGAGTTTGGTGGAATCTGTCGATTTCGAAGAAATTTTTGCGGTTTTCTTCAATTTCAATTTCACGACCATATTCATCATATTTGGGACCAATGAAGACCTTAACTAAAGCTTCAGTTGGTTTCTCGCTCATTACATTAACTTTGTAGTTGAATGCTTTGTGGTTGAGGCGATGTTGACGGGCGCGGATAGCGAAGGAATCTTCATTGAATTCTTTTTCATCAACAACGACACCATTGCTCAAGTCGGAATAGAAATAATCGAAGTAGGTGATGAGACGGTCAACAGTGACATCTTGGATTTTAACTCCATCGAAGTATAAATCTTTCTTTTCGTATGGTCCCATGTAGTTTTGGTATTGGTAGTAATAATACATAACACGCTTGAACATTTGCCAGAACATAGGATCACGCATGGAGGTTTCGTAATGTTCCAAAGCAGATGGAGCAACCTTGTATTGGTCCAATGGGTAATAAGCGTATCCCAAAAGATGACGGGCAAAAATTAATAGATCACCATAATAACGATCATTGAGAGATTCAGCATTGTTTTGTACCAAATTACCAAGAATATCCAAACCGTCCTTTTCGAAAAGTTTGACTATTTTACCTTCTGGAGTGTAGAAGAATCCCATATCTAAAGCATCACGAAGACGCCTTTCGTAATCCTTAACATAAGTGTAGCTGAAGGAGTAGTTTCCGTACCATGGGTAGCTTTGTTCACCGCTAACACCGTGGTAGTAAAGATTAGCATGGTTGGGTCTAGTTGGGAATTTCAAACCATTAGCATGAGTCAATGATGGTAAGTAACCAGTTTCAATTGGATAATCGTAGGAGAAATGTGGGATTTCACCCATACCATTGCTAAGACGTTCTAAGTAATAACGAGCCAATTTTTGTTGATGGTACCAAAAGAAGTATTCGCCACGAATGGATATATCAACATGAATTAATTCACTGTCCATCCAGAATGGCGTTATGATGTGAATATAGTAGTAGTGGGCATTAAGACCGATATCTTCAGTGAAATAAGTCATGGATTGTTCTGGGTGTACGTTCATGTACCAGCCGGAATAGTTGGCATGGATGGTGTATCCCTTGAAATCTTTATCCTTAATTTCATTTTCATGTTCATGGGTTCCCCAATAATGCTCTTTGTATTGTTGGGCTTTGTACATAACTTCATCATTGAAGAAATAGTGTGGGAAAATTTCGTAGATTGGTGGTAAAACTAAACCATGAGTCCATTGGCTGTGAACGTAAGCAACTGAAAAAGCATAGACGTACATGCCTTCGTTGACGTTTTGGCGAGCCCATACGGCTATTTTGTAGAAGGTTTCGTAATCCTTGGCATAGTACAAAGTTTTGAATAAGGCAATAGCTTGCTTCATATGTTCTGGGTAGAAGATGGAGAAAACTTCACCTTGTGGTAAGATATCATGTTCATAATATTGCCAGAATTGTTTTGCGAATTCAGGCTTGGTCCATTGATCCCAATGTCCTTCAAATTTGAATTCATCGGCAATTTTAACAAAGTCTTTATAGTAGCTTGGTTGATTTACATAGTTGAAAAGACGGAGGGTTTCCTTTTGCTTCTCAAGGAAAGCTTTGTCAGCTAAATATAATTAACAATTAATATATTTGAACATAAATAAATTTTAAATAAAACTTACCAACTTTGTATTCAGTCTTGGTGATTGGTGTGGCCAAAGCCAAAGCGCACAAGCCTGCCAATAATAGGACTAGTGTTGTCTTCATGTTTATTAGACACTTTGAGTGTGCCCTTACAAAAAATTGCCGTGGTTTTTATACTATATTTAATCATTTGACCTGGTGACATTTAATATGCAATGATAAGGTTTAAAGATACCTGCAGATTAATTGCAATTAATTTTAATCAAAATTATTATGTAATTTAATTAAAATTCCATAGAAACAGTGATAATTTTTATGCATATGTTATGTAAACATGCTGATTGTTTCAGCTTTTTGGTAGTGTTGTGAGTAGTCTGCAAAATGTGCTGTCAGTAAGATGTGTCATGTGGTTAATTTTAAGAGCTCAGTCGGTTGAGTTGACGGTTTTTTTTATCAAGTTTTTACTGCGTTGTTACTGAAGGCAATTGTCAATATTTTTGTTAATTTTTTTATCCTGTTCATTGTATATGTTGACAAGGTGTTTGATGATTGGAGGTGCGTTGTTGTGTTTGAACACTAATAGATCATACACTGTCCGATTATGGTCGACATGGTTCTTTAGGTGTCTAACTACATTATTTTTGCATTTTTATCATTTACTTTCTAGATATCGACAAACTTTCCAAAGTAATGGCATTTGTCGAGTGTCTAAAGTATTAATTTATATTTCCTAAAGTTTGTCAACTATTTTTTAAGTTTGCATTTACTAATGTTTACTTTTGATGTTGTTTCTTCTTAATATTATCTTTGTCTTTAAGCATTTTCATTATCATTAATTAAAGTGTTCTATACTCTTTTTCCACTTCTTCTTGAAGAAATCGTTTAACATTTCTGTTTAATTTAATCTTCTAAATCATTTTTTAAAGTTTGAAAAGTAAATTTTAGATTACCCTTTATAATTAATTTTCATATTTTATGATAAAAGTGCATTATACAAATTTAGACTATTTGTTGATTCTTAATGTATTTATATTTTTGTAAACTTGACTTTGTTACATATAATAGTAATCACTAAAGTAATTATGCAAAACGTTTTAAATAATCAATAAATTTACACAAAATGCTTTTATAATAGTTTATTTATTTACTAGTTTTACTATTGTTTTATTATATATTATTATTTTTATTTAATATTATTGTATGGACTTGTCATAAAAGTGATTATGTTAAGCCACTGGTATTGAAAACTGGTTTTTTTTAATTTTAAATATCTCACAAAACACATGTTGTCCAATCAATATCATAATCGAATCAAACCAGTTATATTTTTTATAAAAGATGACAATCAATGTAATTCTTTCTTATATCTGAATAAACTGGTAAATTTAATTCTTGTTAAACTATATCAACTCAAGAATAAATTGGCCGGTATAATAGGCAACTTAATATACACAAAAGTTATGTTTGGCCCTGTTGCACTTATGACTTTGCCCGTTTTAGCATCCTTCATTTGCGTTTACATTTCACACATCCTATGGGCCTGTTTTGAATTACTGTAATGATTTACTAGTTACTAATCTGTTGAAAATGTTTTATTTGTATTGAAGATATTTAAATCAAATTAGTTATTTCTTTCAGGCTAATAGGTAATAATCTATCCCAAAAGATGACTGGTAAAAATCAATAGGTAAGTTTTCATGTTGTCAATAATCTAAGATTATTGTAGGTTAATGCAAACAAAAGAGTTGTAAATAATAAAATTTATTTTATCAAAATATTTTCAATGTTTTTCTAAATAAATATAATCATTTTCCAAAAAATAATTGCTTAATAGTTGCTCCAGGTGGTTTTGATTTTATCATCTACATTCTTGTGGAAGATTTGGACATCCTTGAAGTAGAAATTGGGTACAAAGAAATCGTTTTCAATTTCAATTGGCCTGTCCAATGGGTATCCCATGCTGTATTCAGTATCGACCACGTATTTGGTCCATGAATTTTGTTCTGCTGGGGCATGGTATGGAGCAATCATAACGTATATTTGGTAAGTCTTGCCACCGAAATCACCTTTGGGGAGAAGAAGCCTGTGTGGGAATCCGTAGTATTTTCCGACTTCATAGATTTTGAAATCTTGACCGCCATTAATGGCAGTGAGAACTTGATGGTAAAGTTCTTGATAAGTGGTGCGGTCATGGGAGTAGTATTTAAATTCATGGGAGTTGCGTTCGATGACGTTTTGTCCGGCAGTGAGGGTTTGGTGGAATCTATCGATTTCGAAGAAATTCTTGCGGTTTTCTTCAATTTCAATTTCACGACCATATTCATCATATTTGGGACCAATGAAGACCTTAACTAAAGCTTCAGTTGGTTTCTCGCTCATTACATTAACCTTGTAGTTGAATGCTTTGTGGTTGAGGCGATGTTGACGGGCACGGATAGCGAAGGAATCTTCATTGAATTCTTTTTCATCAACAACGACACCATTACTCAAGTCGGAATAGAAATAATCGAAATAAGTGATTAGACGGTCAACGGTAACATCTTGGATTTTAACTCCATCGAAGTATAAATCTTTCTTTTCGTATGGTCCCATGTAGTTTTGGTATTGGTAGTAATAATACATAACACGCTTGAACATTTGCCAGAACATAGGATCACGCATGGAAGTTTCGTAATGTTCCAAAGCAGATGGAGCAACCTTGTATTGGTCCAATGGGTAATAAGCGTATCCCAAAAGATGACGGGCAAAAATTAATAGATCACCATAATAGCGATCATTGAGAGATTCAGCATTGCTTTGTACTAAGTTACCAAGAATATCCAAACCGTCCTTTTCGAAAAGTTTGACTATTTTACCTTCTGGAGTGTAGAAAAATCCCATATCCAAAGCATCACGAAGACGCCTTTCGTAATCCTTAACATAAGTGTAGCTGAAGGAGTAGTTTCCGTACCATGGGTAGCTTTGTTCACCGCTAACACCGTGGTAGTAAAGGTTAGCATGGTTGGGTCTAGTTGGGAATTTCAAACCATTAGCATGAGTCAATGATGGTAAATAACCAGTTTCAATTGGATATTCGTAGGAGAAATGTGGGATTTCACCCATGCCATTGCTAAGACGTTCCATGTAATAACGAGCCAATTTTTGTTGATGGTACCAAAGGAAGTGTTCGCCACGATTGGATATATCAAAATAGATTAACTCACTATCCATCCAGAATGGCGTCATGATGTGAAGATAGTAGTAGTGGGCATTAAGACCGATATCTTCAGTGAAATAAGTCATGGATTGTTCAGGGTGTACGTTCATGTACCAGCCGGAATAGTTGGCATGGATGGTGTATCCTTTGAAATCCTTATCCTTAATTTCATTTTCATGCTCATGAGTTCCCCAATAATGCTGTTTGTATTGTTGGGCCTTGTATATAACTTCATCATTAAAGAAATAGTGTGGGAAAATCTCATAGATTGGTGGTAAAACTAAACCACGAGTCCATTCGCTGTGAGCGTAAGCAACAGAAAGAGCATAGACGTACATGCCTTCGTTGACGTTTTGGCGAGCCCATACGGCTATTTTGTAGAAGGTTTCGTAATCCTTGGCATAATATAAGGTCTTGAATAAGGCAATAGCTTGCTTCATATGTTCTGGGTAGAAGATGGAGAACACTTCACCTTGTGGTAAGATATCATGTTCATAATAATGCCAGAATTGTTTTGCAAATTCAGGCTTGGTCCATTGATCCCAATGTCCTTCAAATTTGAATTCATCGGCAATTTTAACAAAGTCCTTATAGTAGCTTGGTTGATTTACATAGTTGAAAAGACGGAGAGTTTCCTTTTGCTTTTCGAGGAAAGCTTTGTCAGCTAAACATAATTAACAATTAATATATTTGAATAAAATAAATTTTAAATAAAACTTACCAACTTTGTATTCAGTCTTGGTGATTGGTGTGGCCAAAGCCAAGGCGCACAAGCCTGCTAATAATAGTACCAGTGTTGTCTTCATATTTATTAGACACTTTGAGTGTGCCCTTACAAAAAAAATGCCGTGGTTTTTATACTATATTTAATCATTTGACCTGGTGACATTTAATATGCAATGATATGGTTTAAAGATACCTGCAGATTAATTGCAATTAATTTTAATCAAAATTATTATGTAATTTAATTAAAATTCCATAGAAACAGTGATAATTTTTATGCATATGTTATGTAAACATGATGATTGTTTCAGCTTTTTGGTAGTGTTGTGAGTAGTCTGCAAAATGTGCTGTGTCAGTAAGATGTGTCATGTGGTTAATTTTAAGAGCTCAGTCGGTTGAGTTGACGGTTTTTTATCAGGTTTTTGCTGCGTTGTTACTGAAGGCAATTGTCAATATTTTTGGTATTTTTCTTATCCTGTTCATTGTATATGATGATAAGATTTTTGATGATTGAAGGTGCGTTGTTGTGTTTGAACACTAATAGATCATACACTGTCCGATTATGGTCGACATGGTTCCTTAGGTGGCTAACTACATTATTTTTGCATTTTTTATCATTGATTTTCTAGATATCGACAAACTTTCTAAAGTAATGGCATTTGTCGAGTGTCTAAAGTATTAATTTATATTTCCTAAAGTTTGTCAACTATTTTTTAAGTTTGCATTTACTTATGTTTACTTTTGATGTTATTTCTTTTTTATGAAGGATTTCATTTTTAATATTATTTTTGTCTTTTTTATTATCATTAATTAAGGTGTCGTTTAACATTTCTGTTTAATATAATCTTCCAAATCATTTTTTGAAGTTTGAAAAGTAAACTTATAATTAATTTTCATATTTTATGATAAAAGTGCATTATACAAATTTAGACTATTTGTTGATTCTTAATGTATTTATAATTTTGTAATCTTTACCTTGTTACATATAATAGTAATCACTAAAGTAATTCTGAAAAACGTTTTAAATAATCAATAAATTTACACAAAATGCTTTTATAATAGTTTATTTATTTATTAGTTTTACTATTGTTTTATTATATATTATTATTTTTATTTAATATTATTGTGTGGACTTGTCATAAAAGTGATTATGTTATGCCACTGGTATTGAAAACAGATTTTTTAATTTTAAATATCTCACAAAACACATGTTTTCCAATCAATATCATAATCAAATCAAACCAGTTATATTTTTTCTGAAAGATTACAATCAATGTAATTCTTTGTTATATCTGAATAAGCTAATAAATTTAATTCATGTTAAACCATATCAACCCAAGAATAGATTGGCCGGTATATTAGGCAACTTAATATACACAAAAGTTATGTTTGGCCTTGTTGCACTTATGACTTTGCCCGTTTTAGAATCCTTCATTTGCGTTTACATGTCACACATCCTATGGGCCTGTTTTGGATTACTGTAATGATTTACTAGTTACTAATCTGTTGAAAATGTTTTATTTGTATTGAAGATATTTAAATCAAATTAGTTATTTCTTTCAGGCTAATAGGTAATAAGCATATCCCAAAAGATGACTGGTAAAAATCAATAGGTAAGTTTTCATGTTGTCCATAATCGAAGATTATTGTAGGTTAATACAAACAAAGGAGTTGTAAATAATAAAATTTATTTTATCAAAATATTTTCAATGTTTTTCTAAATAAATATAATCATTTTTCAAAAAATTATTGCTTAATAGTTGCTCCAGGTGGTTTTGATTTTATCATCTACATTCTTGTGGAAGATTTGGACATCCTTGAAATAGAAGTTGGGTACAAAGAAATCGTTTTCAATTTCAATTGGCCTGTCCAATGGGTATCCCATGCTGTATTCAGTATCGACCACGTATTTGGTCCATGAATTTTGTTTTGCTGGGGTATGGTATGGAGCAATCATAACGTATATTTGGTAAGTCTTGCCACCGAAATCACCCTTGGGAAGAAGAAGCCTGTGTGGGAATCCATAGTATTTTAAGCCTTCATAGATTTTGAAATCTTGCCCGCCATTAATGGCAGTGAGAACTTGCTGGTAAAGTTCTTGATAAGTGGTGCGGTCATGGGAGTAGTATCTAAATTCATGGGAGTTGCGTTCGATGACGTTTTGTCCAGCAGTGAGGGTTTGGTGGAATCTGTCGATTTCGAAGAAATTCTTGCGGTTTTCTTCAATTTCAATTTCACGACCATATTCATCATATTTGGGACCAATGAAGACCTTAACTAAAGCTTCAGTTGGTTTCTCGCTCATTACATTAACCTTGTAGTTGAATGCTTTGTGGTTGAGGCGATGTTGACGGGCACGTATAGCGAAGGAATCTTCATTGAATTCTTTTTCATCAACAACGACACCATTACTCAAGTCGGAATAGAAATAATCGAAATAGGTGATGAGACGGTCAACGGTAACATCTTGGATTTTAACTCCATCGAAGTATAAATCTTTCTTTTCGTATGGTCCCATGTAGTTTTGGTATTGGTAGTAATAATACATAACACGCTTGAACATTTGCCAGAACATAGGATCACGCATGGAGGTTTCGTAATGTTCCAAAGCAGATGGAGCAACCTTGTATTGGTCCAATGGGTAATAAGCGTATCCCAAAAGATGACGGGCGAAAATCAAGAGATCACCATAATAACGATCATTGAGAGATTCAGCATTGCTTTGTACCAAGTTACCAAGAATATCCAAACCGTTTTTTTCGAAAAGTTTGACTACTTTACCTTCTGGAGTGTAGAAAAATCCCATATCCAAAGCATCACGAAGACGTCTTTCGTAATCCTTAACATAAGTGTAGCTGAAGGAGTAGTTTCCGTACCATGGGTAGCTTTGTTCACCGCTAACACCGTGGTAGTAAAGGTTAGCATGGTTGGGTCTAGTTGGGAATTTTAAACCATTAGCATGAGTCAATGATGGTAAATAACCAGTTTCAATTGGATAATCGTAGAAGAAATGTGGGATTTCACCTATGCCATTGCTAAGACGTTCCAAGTAATAACGAGCCAATTTTTGTTGATGGTACCAAAGGAAGTGTTCGCCACGATTGGATATATCGAAATGGATTAACTCACTGTCCATCCAGAATGGCGTCATGATGTGAATATAGTAGTAGTGGGCATTAAGACCTATATCTTCAGTGAAATAAGTCATGGATTGTTCAGGGTGTACGTTCATGTACCAGCCGGAATAGTTGGCATGGATGGTGTATCCTTTGAAATCCTTATCCTTAATTTCATTTTCATGCTCATGAGTTCCCCAATAATGCTGTTTGTATTGTTGGGCCTTGTATATAACTTCATCATTAAAGAAATAGTGTGGGAAAATCTCATAGATTGGTGGTAAAACTAAACCACGAGTCCATTCGCTGTGAGCGTAAGCAACAGAAAGAGCATAGACGTACATGCCTTCGTTGACGTTTTGGCGAGCCCATACGGCTATTTTGTAGAAGGTTTCGTAATCCTTGGCATAATACAAGGTCTTGAATAAGGCAATAGCTTGCTTCATATGTTCTGGGTAGAAGATGGAGAACACTTCACCTTGTGGTAAGATATCATGTTCATAATAATGCCAGAATTGTTTTGCAAATTCAGGCTTGGTCCATTGATCCCAATGTCCTTCAAATTTGAATTCATCGGCAATTTTAACAAAGTCCTTATAGTAGCTTGGTTGATTTACATAGTTGAAAAGACGGAGAGTTTCCTTTTGCTTTTCGAGGAAAGCTTTGTCAGCTAAACATAATTAACAATTAATATATTTGAATAAAATAAATTTTAAATAAAACTTACCAACTTTGTATTCAGTCTTGGTGATTGGTGTGGCCAAAGCCAAGGCGCACAAGCCTGCTAATAATAGTACCAGTGTTGTCTTCATGTTTATTAGACACTTTGAGTGTGCCCTTACAAAAAAATGCCGTGGTTTTTATACTATATTTAATCATTTGACCTGGTGACATTTAATATGCAATGATAAGGTTTAAAGATACCTGCAGATTAATTGCAATTAATTTTAATCAAAATTATTATGTAATTTATTTAAAATTCCATAGAAACTGTGATAATTTTTATGCATATGTTATGTAAACATGCTGATTGTTTCAGCTTTTTGGTAGAGTGTTGGCAGTAGTCTGCATAATGTGCTGTTAGTAACATGTGTCATGTGGTTAATTTTAAGAGCTCAGTCGGTTGAGTTGACGGTTTTTTTATCAAGTTTTTACTGCGTTGTTACTGAAGGCAATTGTCAATATTTTTGTTAATTTTCTTATCCTGTTCATTGTATATGTTGACAAGGTTTTTGATGATTGGAGGTGCGTTGTTGTGTTTGAACACTAATAGATCATACACTGTCCGATTATGGTCGACATGGTTCTTTAGGTGTCTAACTACATTATTTTTGCATTTTTTATCATTTACTTTCTAGATATCGACAAACTTTCCAAAGTAATGGCATTTGTCGAGTGTCTAAAGTATTAATTTATATTTCCTAAAGTTTGTCAACTATTTTTTAAGTTTGCATTTACTAATGTTTACTTTTGATGTTGTTTCTTCTTAATATTATCTTTGTCTTTAAGCATTTTCATTATCATTAATTAAAGTGTTCTATACTCTTTTTCCACTTCTTCTTGAAGAAATCGTTTAACATTTCTGTTTAATTTAATCTTCTAAATCATTTTTTGAAGTTTGAAAAGTAAACTTTAGATTACCCTTTATAATTAATTTTCATATTTTATGATAAAAGTGCATTATACAAATTTAGACTATTTGTTGATTCTTAATGTATTTATATTTTTGTAAACTTGACCTTGTTACATATAGTAGTAATCACTAAAGTAATTATGCAAAACGTTTTAAATAATCAATAAATTTACACAAAATTCTTTTATAATAGTTTATTTATTTACTGGTTTTATTATTGTTTTGTTATATATTATTATTTTTATTTAATATTATTGTATGGACTTGTCATAAAAGTAATTATGTTACGCTACTGGTATTGAAAACTGATTTTTTAATTTTAAATATCTCACAAACACATGTTTTCCAATCAATATCATAATCAAATCAAACCAGTTATATTTTTTCTAAAAGATGACAATCAATGTGATTCTTTGTTATATCTGAATAAACTGGTAAATTTAATTCTTGTTAAACTATATCAACCTAAGAATAAATTGGCCGGTATAATAGGCAACTTAATATACACAAAAGTTATGTTTGGCCCTGTTGCACTTATGACTTTGCCCGTTTTAGAATCCTTCATTTGCGTTTACATGTCACACATCCTATGGGCCTGTTTTGGATTACTGAAATGATTTACTAGTTACTAATCTGTTGAAAATGTTTTATTTGTATTGAAGATATTTAAATCAAATTAGCTATTTTTTTCAGGTTAATTGGTAATAAGCATATCCCAAAAGATGACTGGTAAAAATCAATAGGTAAGTTTTCATGTTGTCAATAATTTAAGATTATTGTAGGTTAATGCAAACAAAGGAGTTGTAAATAATAAAATTTATTTTATCAAAATATTTTCAATGTTTTTCTAAATATATATAATCATTTTCCAAAAAATAATTGCTTAATAGTTGCTCCAGGTGGTTTTGATTTTATCATCTACATTCTTGTGGAAGATTTGGACATCCTTGAAGTAGAAATTGGGTACAAAGAAATCGTTTTCAATTTCAATTGGCCTGTCCAATGGGTATCCCATGCTGTATTCAGTATCAACCACGTATTTGGTCCATGAATTTTGTTCTGCTGGGGCATGGTATGGAGCAATCATAACGTATATTTGGTAAGTCTTGCCACCGAAATCACCCTTGGGGAGAAGAAGCCTGTGTGGGAATCCGTAGTATTTTCCGCCTTCATAGATTTTGAAATCTTGACCGCCATTAATGGCAGTGAGAACTTGTTGGTAAAGTTCTTGATAAGTGGTGCGGTCATGGGAGTAGTATCTAAATTCATGGGAGTTGCGTTCGATGACGTTTTGTCCAGCAGTGAGGGTTTGGTGGAATCTGTCGATTTCGAAGAAATTCTTGCGGTTTTCTTCAATTTCAATTTCACGACCATATTCATCATATTTGGGACCAATGAAGACCTTAACTAAAGCTTCAGTTGGTTTCTCGCTCATTACATTAACCTTGTAGTTGAATGCTTTGTGGTTGAGGCGATGTTGACGGGCACGTATAGCGAAGGAATCTTCATTGAATTCTTTTTCATCAACAACGACACCATTACTCAAGTCGGAATAGAAATAGTCGAAATAGGTGATGAGACGGTCAACGGTAACATCTTGGATTTTAACTCCATCGAAGTATAAATCTTTCTTTTCGTATGGTCCCATGTAGTTTTGGTATTGGTAGTAATAATACATAACACGCTTGAACATTTGCCAGAACATAGGATCACGCATGGAGGTTTCGTAATGTTCCAAAGCAGATGGAGCAACCTTGTATTGGTCCAATGGGTAATAAGCGTATCCCAAAAGATGACGTGCGAAAATCAAAAGATCACCATAATAACGATCATTGAGAGATTCAGCATTGCTTTGTACCAAATTACCAAGAATATCCAAACCGTCCTTTTCGAAAAGTTTGACTATTTTACCTTCTGGAGTGTAGAAGAATCCCATATCCAAAGCATCACGAAGACGCCTTTCGTAATCCTTAACATAAGTGTAGCTGAAGGAGTAGTTTCCGTACCATGGGTAGCCTTGTTCACCGCTAACACCGTGGTAGTAAAGGTTAGCATGGTTGGGTCTAGTTGGGAATTTCAAACCATTAGCATGAGTCAATGATGGTAAATAACCAGTTTCAATTGGATAATCGTAGGAGAAATGTGGGATTTCACCTATGCCATTGCTAAGACGTTCCAAGTAATAACGAGCCAATTTTTGTTGATGGTACCAAAGGAAGTGTTCGCCACGATTGGATATATCGAAATGGATTAACTCACTGTCCATCCAGAATGGCGTCATGATGTGAATATAGTAGTAGTGGGCATTAAGACCGATATCTTCAGTGAAATAAGTCATGGATTGTTCTGGGTGTACGTTCATGTACCAGCCGGAATAGTTGGCATGAATGGTGTATCCCTTGAAATCTTTATCCTTAATTTCATTTTCATGTTCATGAGTTCCCCAATAATGCTGTTTGTATTGTTGGGCCTTGTACATAACTTCATCATTAAAGAAATAGTGTGGGAAAATTTCGTAGATTGGTGGTAAAACTAAACCATAAGTCCATTGGCTGTGAACGTAAGCAACAGAAAGAGCATAGACGTACATGCCTTCGTTGACGTTTTGGCGAGCCCATACGGCTATTTTGTAGAAGGTTTCGTAATCCTTGGCATAATACAAGGTATTGAATAAGGCAATAGCTTGCTTCATATGTTCTGGGTAGAAGATGGAGAAAACTTCACCTTGTGGTAAGATATCATGTTCATAATATTGCCAGAATTGTTTTGCGAATTCAGGCTTGGTCCATTGATCCCAATGTCCTTCAAATTTGAATTCATCAGCGATTTTAACAAAGTCCTTATAGTAGCTGGGTTGATTTACATAGTTGAAAAGACGAAGGGTTTCCTTTTGTTTCTCAAGGAAAGCTTTGTCAGCTAAACAAAAATTAACAATTAATATATTTGAACATAAATAAATTTTAAATAAAACTTACCAACTTTGTATTCAGTCTTGGTAATTGGTGTGGCCAAAGCCAAAGCGCACAAGCCTGCCAATAATAGGACTAGTGTTGTCTTCATGTTTATTAGACACTTTGAGTGTGCTCTTACAAAAAAATGCCGTGGTTTTTATACTGTATTTAATCATTTGACCCGGTGACATCTAATATGCAATGATAAGGTTTAAAGATACCTGCAGATTAATTGCAATTAATTTTAATAAAAATGATTATGTAATCCGTTTAAAATTCCATAGAAACAGTGATAATTAATCTTTGTGGATATGTTATGTAAACATGGTGATTGCTTCAGCTCATTCTTTAGTAATTATTGTTCATGTTTTTATAATAATTGTATACTTAGTTTGAATCTATAATGTAAATTTAAATATTTTTTTATTTTATTTTATTCTAGTACATTTATATTAAATTTAATTTCATTTTAATTATTGTTACTTATTTAATTGATAAGATTTAATAATACAAGTTAAGATATTTAAATAATGAATTATATAATATTCACGATATGATTTTTGATAAATTTGTAAATTTTTTTTTTTTTTAATATTTTATGTATATTAAATCCAAATATTTTTGTTTCGTTACTCTTTTTCTTTTTTAATTTTATATCAAGTTTTGGTATTAAATAATTGTAATTGTAATAATTTTAAGAAGGAAGGTTTGGGGTTTTGTTTTAGCTTTGTATAAAAAATACGATTAGTCAAAATTACTGGAACACCAAAATAATTCTCTAACCGTAAAAAATAAAAAAAAAATGTTTGGTTTTAAACAAACTATCGATTGAAAATATTTTCAATATACAGAGTGTTCATTTTTTTTGTGAAATTTTTGTAAACTTTTTTTTTATGAAACTATATACTATATTTGTGCATTTTTTGATTCTAAGATTAATTTTGAGTATTTTTGGTAATGTTTAATATTTTGGATTTTGCTATTTTTTAACTTCACATCAAGTTTTTGCTTTTTTTACATTCTATGAATATAATATTGCACCTTTTACAGGTTATGGACCGATATCAGTTTTTTCTAACAATATTTGTGATATTTTATACTGGATTTTTCAATTTTTGAAGCTTTATGAAGATTTTTGCATCTTTTAACAGTTTATGGCTGGATTTTAGTGCTTTCTGACAGGTGGTAATAATCAAGGCTAGATTTTGCTATTTTTGTTTTAAAACAGAATTTTGTAGTTTTCAACCGCTTTTTGAAAATGTTTTAATATTTTATGGCCAAATCTTGCCATTGTAGTCTTTTAAAAATAGAATTTTGCTTTCTAACAATATTTTGATGTTTTATGCTCGTATTTTGCTGTTTTTGACATTCTATGAATAGAATTTTTCTCCTTTTGACAGTTATAACCAAATTTCCAACAATGTTTTTAATATTTTATAGCTAGTTTTGCTTTTTGAGTATTTTATAGATATACAGCTGAATTTTGTGTTTTCTGACAATTGTTTAAAATATAATTTTGCTATTTTTGACTTTTTATAAATAGAATTTTACATTTTTTAACAGATTATGAACAAATTTTGGTGCTTTCTTATAATATTTTTATTTTTTATGGTAGGATTTTGTTAGTTATAACATAAATAGAATTTTGCAGTTTTTATCAGTTTGTGCCCAGATTATTTTTTTAACAATATTCGATATTACATGGCTTGGGCCAACAGAAATATATACTATTGTACCCGTTAATTGAGAGGCACTGTAGATACTGACGAGGCTTAGTATCAGGTCCACCCAAAGAGTTCTATAACTAGAGATTTCAAGCTGCCGTTTAATCAATGTATAAGCAGCGTACATTTCTCGGTATTTTTGTTTTTGTTGCACCATGACGTTTCTCTATCACATATAACGTAACGCCGCTCAATCATTAGTAGAGAGAGGAAGAGGGTACAGTGTTGTGCGACAAAAACAGATATACTGAGATTGAACGGCAAAACGCTGGCTTGGAATCTCTAGTTATAGAACTCTTTGAGTCCACCCACACTTTCATATTAAATGTAATTATGGTTAAATAGACACTAACGTTCTGAGTTAATAAATGCCATAATTTTTTAATTTTTTTTGCCGAAGCTGGGGATCGAACCTGCGACAAATTATGCTCCGAGATTCTATTCTATTACTCATGGTAAAATTTTGCTATTTTTGACGTTTTGAATAAAATTTTACATTTCTAAATAATCTTACGTCCGGATTTTGGTGCTTTCTGACAATATTTTGATATTTTATAGCCAGATTTTGCTATTTTTGAATTTCTATTAATAGTTTTTTTGCACTTTTTAATAGTTTATTACGGAATTAAATACAAAATTACAAATTGTGTACGCTTTTTTCTAGTATGCATGCGTGATAATGCGACCGTAAGCCCCAGAAAATCGGTTTGCCGACAAGCCCAACAACTGAATTTATCACCAAGTTCACTGCATGTAATTCTTTCAAAAGATCTGAAAATGCATGCGTACAAGATTCAATTTACACAAGAGTTAAAGCCTGCAGATCATGGAAAGAGACATCGATTTGCTCAGTGGGTCGTCAATAAGCAGAACTGAATAGTTTGGGGTACTGACTAATCCTATTTCCTGGACATCCTTTATTTTGTTGTGAGGCCCAAAAATTATGCCACTGATTTAATGGCAAATATTTTTTTGAAAGATTGAGGCACTCAGGGATAACGTGATTAACGCCTTCCGGTTTTTTCTGTTGTTAGGTTGATCTGATTTTGATTCTGTGGGGGTTAGCATAAGTTTATTTTAAAAAATTAATTTTTAAACCGTGCTTTTTACATTAATTATTAGTTTTTTAGTAGGGGTTTTATGTCTCTAAGACAAGATTGTTTGTTGACTGTATCATCATCTTATCTCAAGTTAATTAATAACTTCTTGTTTACTGATCCTATTACTACTTCTTTCAAAGTTTTGTTAAAAATTGATTTACTTTAAATGTTAAACAGATCAACAGCAATGAAATGCATCTTTAAAACTGTAAATTTAGTCTTAAAAATTTGTGTTTAGTCAAATTAGCCAAACATAGCATTCAAAACTAAAAATCCGGCTATCAATTTGTTAAGTTCTACTGCCAACGTAATCAAATCATAAATACTGCAAATTTGGCTTTTAAAACTGTAAATACGGCCTTCAAAGTCAATTTGGTTTTTGAATTATAAATCCGGCCTTTAAACTGTCGATTTGGTTTTAAAAGTGTAAATGCGGACTTTAAAAATGTAATTCCGGATACAAACGTATTACATATTACTGATAAAGTGATAATCCGGCTTCCAAGTTATAAATTCAGCATTTTCTAAATTTGGCTTTTAGAACTGGAAATTCAGATAACAATATTTGGTTTTAATTAAAAAAACTGAAAGTACGCTAATTTATTATTAGTAAAATTTCACTGCCAAACTTTTTAACTGGCTTCTAAACTTGTAAATTGAACTGAAAACCCAGTAATTAACATGATAAAACTGCCAAATCAATAATAATTATAATAATCATAAATCCGGCCTTTAAAACTGTAAATACTTAAATCTTTGAAAGTGTAAATCCGGTCTTTAAAGCGTTAAATGTATTTACTAAACAGTAAATTTGGCTTTTAAGTTATAAATTTTCTAGCTGATATGTTAAACTATACTGATAAACTGTTAATCCGGCTTTTAAATAATAAATCTGGTTTTTAAACTATCCAGCTGTTAATAAATTCTGTCTTGAAACATTAAAATATTATCAGAAAGCACTAAAATCCGGTCATAAACTGTGTAAACTTCTATTCTTAAATAGCAAAATTCAGCTTTTAAACATAAAAATATTGTTAGAAAGTAACATAATCAAACTATAAACTGTTAAAAATATCAAAATTTGGTCATAAACTTTTAATAGGTGCAAGATTCGATTACTAAAAAGTAAAAAATAACAAAATATTTTCCTAGAAACGGCAATAAATTGTTAAGAAGAGCAAGTGCAAAATTCTGTTCATAAAATGTTACAAATAGCAAAAGGTGTGAAATTTTATTCATAAAATTACAAAGTCCGGCCATATAGTTCAAAATATTGTCAGAAAGCATTAAAATTCGGCCCAAAACTGTTAAAATATTGAAAAATCTGTTCATATCAAAAATAGCAACATTTTGCCAAAATCCGTCGAAAAGTGTAATTTTTTTTTCAAAATGTTAAATCTGGCCAAGAAGTATTAACATATTGTTAGAAAAAATCTAAATCTGCCATACAACATTTTGTTCATGGAATGTTAAAAATAGCAAAATTTGGCCATAAACTGTTGAAAAAAGCAAATTTCTTTTCATGAAATAACAAAAATGTTAATATTCGGTCATATTCTGTTAAAAGTGGAAAATTCTATTCATTAAATACCAATAGCTAAATTTGGCTATAAATTGTTAACAAGTGCTAAATTTTATTCACAAGATGTTAAAAATAGCAAAACTTGACCGTGAAGTATAAAAATATTCCAAGAAAGAACTTCAATCTGTTGAGAAGTGCAAATTTCTATTCATGAACTTTCAAAACTACCAACATCCGGCCATAATCTGTCAAAATGTGCAAAAGTCTATTCATAAAATTAAAATTTGGCCATGAAATAACAAAATATGAAGGAAGGAAGCACCAAAAGTGTACAATTCCATTTATAAAATGCCAAAAATAGTACAAAGTTCTATTTATAAAGTGTCAAAAACATCAAAATCTGGCTATAAACTGTTGAAAAGTGCAATTTTTTTAATGAAATGTCAAAGATAGCAAAATAAAAGTCGAAAGGTACAAAATTCTATTCATAAAATGTCAAAAATAGCAAAATCCGGTCATAAACTGTTGAAAAGAACAAAATTCAATTCACGAGTATCAGCGTATTAAAATATTGCCAGATAGAACCAAAATTCGGCTATAAACTGTCGAAAGGTGCAAAATTCTGTTTATGAAATGTCAAAGTAAGCAAAATCCGCTCTTAAACTGAAGAACCAAAAATCCGGCCATAAAAGGTTTAAAAATGCAAAATTGTTAAAAATTATAAAATTTTATTTATGAAAAGTTTGGATGTGGTCTGTTGTTTGTGTGTACACAGTATACACATTTAGGGGCTGTACTATAAGAGTATGTGTGTGAAAGAAAAAATTAAAAACTTGAAAAGAGTGAGTTTAAGAATAGTCAGCGTAACCTTGAAATTCTACCCTAGCTGGAGTCTTTAGTTTGATTTCGGTGTGGAATTGGGGCTAGAAGTTATCCACGTTGTGCTAAATATTATCCTGGCACGAGAAATGCATGGAAATAGTCGTTGTTGCGAACGTGATTAAATGGAGACTCGGAGAAAAGTGAAGATTTGTCCGTTCCGCGATTGCGGACAGGCAGAGATTTTGCTGGGTTTATATAAAATATTGTAAATTTCCATTAAATCTAAGCGTTAATTTCAACACAGAAAAAAAAATTCTTAGTACTGGGCTTATGCAAAATATTATAACTATTTCTTGGTTGTCTAGAGATAAATTTAGGGGTAGTAGGTAGTAGGTAGTAGGTTGTAGGTTTTTTTAATTAAATACAAAACGCGGCTAAAGAGGATTAAAATTAGGCTACTAAATAATTTGGCCATAAAAAGTCTATCAAAAAATACAACTTTTTGAACCATACACGCATATAGTTATCCAGTTGCAGGTTTTTCTGATTTAAAATAGAAGGGTTAAGATTTAAGAGTAGAAAGGTTTAAAACATCTTATACTTTTTTTTCCTAAACTATGAAATAATTTTATACTGTATTCTGTTTTCTACGATATTGTTTTTGATGTTTAATTAATATATAACAATCTTATTAATCACAAAAAAACATTATATTATAAAATATAGTAATAATATGATACAAATAACAATAAAACGTACTGCAGTGCAAAGTAAGTTGCATATGTCAACACTTATGAATGATATCCACGCAGACAGTATAGAAAACTGTTTCCCATAAATAAATCCAATATTACCTCAAAGATGTCACTACAACTAAAGTATCATTCAAGTGATTTGTTTTTGAAACTTTATATTATTTATTATTATATTAAAAATTTATTAGATAACATGTTTTTGAATTCGCTATTATAGTACAAAAATTTAATAAAACTTAAATTTCTAAATATAAAAATTGTTTAACAATTTTTACTGTTGAGTAAACCCTAACTATAAACCCTTTATTGATGTCAGGAATTTCTAGTAAATCTTTTTTTTCCTACAGCCTATTAACACGCTTCACTAACACCCCTAAAACTATTTTCTATTAGCACCTGGTGCCGGTTCAATAAATTCTAAAGTGATGTTTCTAAATCCTTACACCCATGACCCATAAATATGAAGAATATATAAATAGAATGTATAACAACTTAAAACCAACATATAAATAAATTCAGTAAACGTGCTTTAATAGTCGTTTAAGTGTTTTTAAGTTCATACACTAATTAATTTGATAAAACTAATTATAAATCATTATTATGCACAAACAAATATTAATTTTTGCCTTGGTTTCATTATTTCGTCCGCTCTTTGTTTTCGTATGGGTATGTCTATATTTGTATATGTCGGTTTCCTTTTGCGGCCGCCCTGACCTCCAGCTGTTCAGAACGTGTCGGCTTTCCACAAAGTGATCTTGTCTTTCGCACAAACAAAACTTCATCATTATGCAAATCCTGAATTTACACGACGATTTTACTTTCAATCATCGATCATTTTGTTTTTTTAGATGCAGCTACAAATCTCGCATCTTATCTAAACCACTTAATTATACAAATTTGTTAGATGTTAAGTTTTCATTAAATTAATTAACATGATTATATTGATAAAATCATATGAGTGGAATTTATATATACTAAAAATGAAATGATGTGTATCTTTTTACTCTATCGACCTTGTTTTAAGCAGGTCGAAGGTCTTTCGTAATCATAATTGAATCTAATATAGTAAGTTTATATATGTAATTATATATTGCTTGGTGGGTTTGCGTTGTTAATGTTAGAAGCACAAATATGATGAATGTAACCCAAATAAATTTATATATTGGTGGTGTGGCGGAAATGATATTTTACAATAGAAAACGTTCTTAACACCTAATTAAAAAAAAGTATTTTGAAATTTTTAATACTATTGAATTAAAGTGCTAATGCTGGGGTAAAATTAAGTTTGTACTTCAATTACTGGCTAATAACTTTTAAAATTATACCACAATATACTTTAGTTTTGTAGATGTAAGAATTGTTTTTTATGCAAAACAAATCGATAATCGTAACTTTTTATACCACAGTCAATTTTAATTAGACATACACTGTCTGCATCAAATACCGTACCATTTTGACACTTAGAAATGGTTTTTTTTAACCAATTTACAGTTTTTCAGCCAGTGGCGTAGGAGCAATATAGTAAAAAGCGACCATTTTGTTGAAAATTTATGTCCTAACAAAATAATATAAACCTACACACCTACTTTTTTTGTGGGAACTTTGTTGTTTTTGCCAGTAAGTTTTTTTTTTGTCAAACGTATTCTAATAATACACTACTGGATAATTTTTACATGATTTTTTTATGTCAAAATAAAATAAAAACCTCACGATGTAGCCAATATTTAATTTAAATTTCAAAAATAGTCTAAGAAAGCCACCGGTTAACTCTACATATAAACTAGTGGCGGTTTGTCATAGCAAAAATATTTTTTAAAAAAAGTGTTTTGTCATTTGACAGATGAAGAGTGTCTACGCAAAACAATAATTTTAGATTATTACATTTTTCCCCAAAACTTTTTTTTTATTAAAAAGTAAGAAAGCTTTGCTGTAAACCTATTTTTTTTTGGATTTTGTTTACAAATTTGTTTTTTACAATAAATTACACTTGACAGAGAAACCCAAAACTTTCTCAACTATTCATAGAACACAATTTACACTATCCACACTCTTTCTCCCTTTTATTCATGATTTATGTTCAGTACTGAAAGAAATTGCTAGACATTCTGAACTAGAAGAGACGACTTAATTATTTTTGTATGTCTTATTTCCGGCCTGGCCTCAGAAGGAATGTCAGCGCAAGCAACAGTATTGCAACTCTGAGAAAAATTTGCTATCACATCAAATATGCACGATCGTCATGAATTGTGTGCAAGGTGGACGGAAAGTTTTCCTGTATCAGTTGTACGGTGCAGATTTTACAAAACCGAAATTTTCTCACAACTTACATGTCAGCTCTTCCAGGAAGCATAAAATAAGTAAAAGTGCGTTTAATGCACACAAAAACTTATGACAAACATCCGAGTTCTGATGTTTTATCAATTCTAGAAAGAATTGGCACAAACACTTCTATCGGCATGACAAAACTAAGAATGGGTTGACAACTCCGAAACCTCCCAAAAGCTTATGCTGTGGTTTACTTCTCAGAACTACATGTTCCAGTACATTGAAAAAAACAATGAATGTTAATTTAAGATTTTTTAAGATCAACATTTGTATCATTTGTATACAATCTACAAGCCAACACTTTCAAGAAGCATACAGCAAAAAGTTAAAGTACGTTTACCACAGTGTCGCCACATATCACTCACAGCCAAATTTTATTGAGCAAAAATACAAACAACTCAAGACAAAGATTTGAGTTTAAATGTCCAATTTGGAACACTAGCAGCACCTGGCTTTTGGAGCACTTTTATTGGCATGACAAAAATTAAGAACGCGTTGACAACTCTGAAACCTATGTGTCTAATTTTTAGAATTATTACATGTTCCAATACAACAAATAAAAGTAATGAATGTTAGTGCAGATTTTACAAAACCAACATTTTCTTACAACTTACAAGCTTGTACTTTTGAGAAGCATGTATGCAAAAAGTGCATTTAATACAGTGCCGCTATGTATCATTCACAGGTAACCCTGTAGAGCAAAAACAAAATTTGGGACAAACTTTTGTCTTTGTTCCAGCACTAGCGACAGACTAACAAGGCTATTGGCTTATTCCTAGACAAAACTCCATTAAGAGCACAAATGTGGCGTGTAAAAGCAAAAGTCGTCTTATCCACATTAAGCGATTCCGAGATAAATGCTGTTTGTATTGTTATGAGTTTAAACTGAGCTTTGAAACTAATAAGTTAGTTAGATTAAACTGAGTTTAAGTCAAATTGAACGTATGGATTTTGATGAATTTTACGCAATTAGTAGTAATGGCATTGAAGTATGTTGGTACCAATTTAGATCAAAATTCAATAAACCGTTTCAAAGTTATGAAGTTTAAACTGAGCCTCGCGATTACTAAGTTGGCTAGGTTAAGTTGATTAAACTAAGTTTATGTCAAAGTGGACCAATAGATTTTAATGAATTTCACGCAATAAGTTGTAATGGTATTGAGGTACTAATTTAGATCAAAATTCAATAAACCGTTTCTGAGTTATAAAGCTTAAACCGAGCTTTGCAATTAGTAAGTTGGTTAGATTAAACTAAGTTTAAGTCAAATTGAACGTATAAATTTTAATGAATTTTACGCAATTAGTATTGAGGTTAATTGGTACCAATTTAGATCAAAATTCAATGTATCGTTTTCGAGTTATAGGTTTTTAAATTGAGCAAATTAACTTAAAATGCAATTTAATTATCATCAACGGAAGATTTAATTTTCTTAGATGAAGTAGAATCAGTTAATAAGGAAGCCGATAGATTAGTAAAAGAAGAAGATGTATTTACAGTTATTGTAGTATCACATTGTGGATACGATGTAGATCAACGCATAGCAAAACAAGCAACTAAAAGGATTTCAGCTATTGTAGGAGTCCATTCGCACTCATTGCTTTATACTGGAACTCCACCCGATGGTGGTTATGCTGAAGGATCATATCCAACTGTAATTGAAAGAGAATTGGATGGAAAAAGTGTATTAGTGGTACAAGCTGCTTCCTATACACGTTATCTTGGAGATTTAATTATTACATACGATGAGGAAAGAGAAGTTAAAGAATCTGAAGGAAATCCTATTTATTTATCACCGGATTTACCTCAAAGTAAGTAAAATTTGTTAAATTTGACAAAATTTTGTGTTACAATGTTTTCTCAATTCCAGGTAGTGCAGTAAATGAATTATTAGAACCATTTAAAGCAGTAATTGATTCAATTGGAAACAAAGTATTGGGCAAAACTTTAGTCAGATTGGTAAAAGAAACATTTTACACTCAAGAATGCAATTTAAATAATTTTATATCTGACGGTATGGTGGATACTGTAAGTAATTAAAAACTTAAATAAAATAAAAATAATTTAAATTCTTCCAGTACATTGATAAAGCTGAAAACGGACATTAACGGACTTACGCGGCATTAGGAATTATGAATTCTGGAGGATTAAAAGTACCAATTGAAATTGGAGGTAGCATTTTAATGCTATTTTATAGATTTTATTAAATTGGCGCAGTCGATAGAATTTTAATTTAAAAATAATTGACTGCGCTATTTTTATAAATTTTACTAAAATGGCGCAGTCCATAAATTTTGATTTTTTTGCAGAAATCACTTACAATGACATAGCAACAGCACAGCCTTTCGGAAAAACTTTCGATATAGGAGAACTTCAAGGAAAATTCATTTTAGAATTCCTAGAAAAAGCTGCAGAACTCTACACATTTTTAGTTGGTGGTAAACAAGTTAAAGCTAGTTTATCCTTACTACAACTATCCGGTAACTATTAAAAAAAAAAAATTGTACTAAATAATTTTTTCAAAAAGGTTTTAAGGTACAATACGATCTCAGTGAAGAACCCGGCTCACGTGTCGTTAAGGTTGAATTAAGATGCAATGAATGTGCGACTCCTGAATACTCAGAATTAGATTCAGAAAAATTCTACTGCATCGTAATACCATCATTTATAGGAAGCGGAGGCGATGGTTTCACTATGATTTCTGAAAATGTTGTAAATTATACACCTTTGGATATGGACATATTTCAAACTTACATTCCAAAAATGTCACCCATAACGATTGAAAATGAAGATAGGATTACATTTGTTTAAAAATATTATTATTATTTAATAAATATAAATGCAATCTTTATAATCGCAACAAAATTAGCTTCAATTTGACTCAAAAAATAAGTCAAATTTTGACATTTTAATTAAAGCTTTATACCCAATCACAATAACTTTTTCATGGTGGCAGTTATCCAGTCTCTATAATGAGCCACTTTAATATAAACTCCTGGTTTGTTATCGTGGCCACAATGTTGACCTCATGAAGTAAGCCCAAATAATTTGAAAACACCTGAAACATACATTTTATTATTATTATTATTATAAAAAGGCGCAGTCGGTAGGGTTATAAATATGGTTTCAAAATTGCATTTCCTTACCCTCATGTAAACAAGCCAATGGACCTCCACTATCACCATCACACGCATCGACGCCTTCATCCAACGATCCAGCACATAACATACCGGAAGTGATGGCGCTTCCGTAAACATGCGGCATTTTACAAACATCAATCGATTGGACCGGAATCCATCCTGCTCTTAAATCACGAGACGCCTCTGGAAATTAACCTCAATTAAAATAAATTCTTAAAAAGCTTACTAGATTTTTCGCTTTCAATTGAACCGAAACCGGAAATGGTGCAATTCATAGCTTGCTCCTTATCGAAACCAGCATCCGGTAAACAAATAGGTTGCACATCTTTGGTAAATTTAAATCCGTTTCTTTTTAACTTAATGAAAGCTATGTCGTTGTTCATTTTTGCACCTTTCCTGAATTCCTCGTGAATAATAAAATCTAAAATCAAATTTAATTTAATTTATTTTTACAGTTTTGTATCGAATTGAAGCTGACCTTCAATATAAGCCTCCTGTTCGGTTCCTTCTGGAGTATCTACATTGTAATCACCAGCTACAACAAAGTAAGCGCCTTTTGTAAATCCCACAAGACAGTGAGCTGCTGTCAAGATGAATTTCTCTGATATAACCACAGCTCCGCACCAATGAGCCGGTTTTGTTTTGCCTTTTATTCTTATGCTGGCTTAAAATTGCAATTAAATTAATTTTTAAAAATGGCGCAGTCGGTTGGTGTAATAAATATATGGCGCAGTCGGTAGGTATATTACAAATTTATATAAAAAGCATTTTCAATAATAAATATCAATTTTTTAAGAAAATCTTTCAAACAAACATTGTTGCCAGGTCATCAGGCTATAATTTAATTTATATACATTGTTGCCAAATTTCTACTATTAACATGGATAATTAGGAAAATTTATCTCAATTGCTTAAAATTGAATTGATTGCAAAATAGGCATTTTCCTTAACAAATATCAATTTTCCAAAAAAATATTTTTAATAAACATTGTTGCCAGTTTAACAGGCTTTAATTTAATTTTTATACATTGTTGCCAATTTTTCACTATTAACATAGTTAATTAAGAAAATTCATCTCAATTGCTTAAAATTAAATTGATTGCAAAATAAGCATTTTCTTTAATAAAATTTTCCAAAAAAATCTTTTAAATAAACATTGTTGCCAAATTAACAGGCTTTAATTTAGTTTACATACATTGTTGCCAAATTTCCACTATTAACATGGTAAATTGACAAAGTTCATCTAAACCGCTTAAAATTGAATTGATTGCTAAATAGGCATTTTCTTTAATAAATATTAATTTTCCAAAAAAATCCTTTAAATAAACATTGTTGCCACATTAACAGGCTTTAATTTAATCTTTATACCTTGTTGCCAAATTTCCACTAGTAACATAGTTAATTAAGAAAATTCATCTCAATCATTTAAAATTGAATTGATTTCAAAGTAGGCATTTTCTTTAACAAATATCAATTTTCCAAAAAAATACTTTAAGTAAACATTGTTGCCACATTAACAGGCTTTAGTTTAATTCATATACATTGTTGCCAATTTTCCACTATTAACATAGTTAACTAAGAAAATTCATCTCAATTGCTTAAAATTGAATTGGGTAAAGTTGTATCCTTGGTTGTCCATGAAATTGATAACAAATTACCACAAGCAGCGTTGCCAGTTGTCAAATAAAGAAGAATTAATAATATAAATCAATGTTTTGTTTTAATAGATGTAAATATTATTAATTAAATTAATTTTTGCAATTACTTCATATATTATGATACCAGAAATATTCAAACAGGTCGTTTTTTTTTAAATATTTCTAGCATCATGTAAAGTAATTGCAAAAATTCATTTATTTAATAAAAAAATTACATAAAATAAATGTATCAATCAAAACACAATATAGATACTATTAATACATACCACTTCACCCGACTGTAGTAATTTAGCTCGAATATTCTATTCACCCACAATTATTATGTGAAACATCAAAATATAAAAATATAGATCTGACATCCGAGATAATTTTCTTGCGAGCATTACAATTTGTTGATAATTTATACACAGAAGATTAGTAGTAGATGGTCTTATAACTAACAATAAACTGCAGTTAGTAATATTAACATTTAACCTACAAACTTCACATTTTTGTATTGTCATAGCTATCAATATTTTATTGATAAATCAAGTTAATGAATAATAAAATATCATAGTAATATTAATATATAAACTACAATTTGACAAATCTCACATTATCTTATAGTCATATCATATTTTATTGATTTTGTAGCCAAATTATTAAATGTATAAATAAAATATTATAATTCATAGTAATTTTAATATATAACCTATAAATTTGACATTGAAACAATTAATCTCAATCAATCTAAACTGAAAAATTGCAACACTGTAAACTGTGCTCACAACACTTGACAATTCGTTACCAACTTCATGGACAACCAAGGATACAACTCAAAATAGACATTTTCTTTAACAAATATCAATTTTCCAAACAAATATTTTAAATAAACATTGTTGCCAAATTAACAGGCTTTAATTTAATTTATATACATTGTTGCCAAATTTCCACTATTAACAAGGTTAATTCAAAAAAATCATATCAATTGCTCAAAGCATTATAAATGGCGCAGTCGCTATTATTAATATATTTACCTGCCAAGGATATTCTCCTTGTTTAGCAACACTCCCATTAACAACCCTAAAAGGCACTTCTAAATTATCCTTAAACATAGCATCACTTCTAAACCCACAACGAGTTGGCAACAATTCAACCTGAGCAACTTCCGGTTTCAATTCAATACTCCTCGGTTTACCCGATATATCATAATCACTGCACATTATACCAACATCTTCAGAATGCTCACAATTATGTTCACCCCAATCCCAATGAATGCAATCATTTATTGTGCTCTCATTACCTCTACAAAAAACTTGATCTAACCATATAGGACCCTCACCTGGAATCCGTTTCTGTTCTGTTACTGCTCTTCTTCTTTTTCTCTTATCCTTTCCTCTTCTTCTTTCTTTGTTATAATCTGGCCTATTATTCTGTTAATGATATCCCAGTTTAGGCTACTGTCTAGCATTAGTTTGACTATATTGACAACTTTAAGCAGTTTCTTGCCTCTCTTTTTTCCAGTAAAGAATTGGATAAGAGAGTATCTTATTTGACCGTATTTTCTTTTGACCCAGCCGGCGATGTTTGGGATAAGGTTATGGATCCAATTTTCTTCGGCTTCCCACATTGTTTGTCATTTGAGCATTGTCTCTGATCTTGCTCGCGCTCTATTTTTTTATCCAAACTCTAAGTAATTTGTCTTTTTTCTGCCAAGAACGTGTACGGAATCGTTCCGGCCAGCACCATTGCACTCATTGTCAGTATGGTTTTGTATGCTAGGCAGACCCTGATGGCAACGTTTCTCTGTAGGCTGTTCAGTATGCCGACATACTTGCCGTATTACAGGGCTTCTATCCAAATTGGAGCTGCATACAAGACGACATATGTAAGCATCAATATCAAGATTTTTTTTTTCTCTTTACTAATGCCTCCGCATCTTGGCATCATTCTACCCACAGACGACGCAACTTTTTTGTTTTTTTTTTCCGAATTTTAGAAATTTATCGATAGTTATGTCTGGGTAATTTAAGCTGTTTTTGAGCGTAATTCTGTTCCCAGCACAGAATTTACTTCTCCTCACTTCTTTCTGCCTATAATCATGATCGTTCATGTCTTTTGAATTGCCAGCTTCAGCTTATGGGCGGTTTTCTCTACTATTAGTATCGCAAGGTTGTCTGCGTACGCCAAAAGGGTTACTTGTCTGGAAACTTCTATCCTTAGCAGGTCGTCGTACAAAATGTTCCAAAGGTGGGGCCAAGTACCGAGCCCCGTGGTATTTTTTTCGTTACTTCGTGCTTTTTTTCTTTTTCGTCCACAATTGCCCTATTTGTGAAGTAGTTTTTTATTACTTTGGTCAGTTGCTTCTTCTCGAAGGCTTCAATCGTCCTACTTGCTATGCATTTGACCATTTCCATTGGGGCTAAAATGGACCTTCCTTCCTTAAAACCATACTGTGAATCTAGTAAGATCAGTTGAGGATTAAGGTTGCTATCAACGGCTAAATCAGGAAAGCGATCTTTGGAAAAGGCTACTAAGTCTAAGGATGTCATAATAGAGAATGGATGTATGCTAAAATATTTGCGGGCCGAAATGAAAAACGCTTTAATTACGCTTTTAATGGGTGGAGAAGGAAAGACGCATGAATAAACGGTTGCGTTCGAGAAGCGTTAATAAGGATATGTCAACTTCAGATGTACGTCTTTAGGAGGCTGGTTTGGTCTTTGGATATGTACCTGAAAACACAAATATATACCATCGCACCCGTTAATTGAGAGAATAGAGGCGCTGTAGACACTGACGAGGCTTAGTATCTGGTCTACCCACACTCATTTACACATATTAAATGTAATTATTGTTAAATCATATACAGGGTCATTATAAAACTTTGGGATTATGTAACCATCTTATGTACTTTTGTGCCGCTCTAGTGAAATAGTTTCCTGTGCGTAAATAAAATTGCCTGCCTTAGGATTTAATAACAAAAATATTATTTTCATATGTTTACTTTGTTTACTGCTGTCGAAACTCTTGAAAACAATTGAATAGAGCCATTCTAAAGTAGGATTCAATAATAAAAATATTCTCTTTATTTGTATACATCTTTATAACTTTCCTTGCCTGACAATTGAACTGTTAAAACACAGTAAATAGTTTGGTGCACAATTTTAAAAAGGCGGCATATTAAAGTGATTACATAATCCCAGACATTTATAAAGACGCTGTATTAGACTAACGTATTGAATTAATAAATGCCATAATTTCTTAAAATTCTGCTGGAGCTGGGGTTCGAACCTGCGACAAATTATGCGCCGATATTTGATTTAGGCGCTTCACCCAACTGAGCCACTTTTTAGGTTTTTTATTTATTTATTTATTAGCTTTTTGATTGTTATCGTTTTCTGGAAGAGTAACGCTATTTGAGGTAGGTAGTCTGCCGTTGTCAGGCCTGTTAAAATTGTTGGTCAAGATCAGGTAAGTTCTTGGTTGTTGAACCTTAACTTTTGAGTTCAGTTACGTTGTGTCTCAGTAATAATCAACTTCCACTGTTTTTTTGGGTGTTCTTTGAGCAGTGTTCGGATAATTTTTTTTAGCTTGGCGTTTGCCGCATGACCGGTTTGTATGTGTTGCTACTGTATCTACTTTTGCACGACGTTTGACTCTAAAACTGCAGACCACTATCATGTAGGTGTATCTTAGGATATCCTTATTGATATATGAGATGGTTTTTTAGCTGAACGGTTGTTTTGTTGGTTGCTGAGAGCTGGGGGGCGGTTTTGATCTATCAAATACACAAGTCCAGAATAGTGAGGGCCATCTTGTTTTTGGCTCGACTGGTGTCAAAAGGTCCGATGAAATTGAATGCCACTTGTTCCTGTTTGTCTGAGGAGTCACATCTGCTCTGACTCTTGGCCAATGGCACAAGCGCAGGATGGTCGTGTGTGTTTTATCTTGTTCGGGATGGCCTGCCGTGCTTGTGTTTGTTTTATTTACAAATTTTCCTCCTTTTAAGTTTTAAAAAAGGTTGTGGTATGTTAATGAGTGATAAAGAAACTGATCTCTTAAATGCACTAAAATAAATGGTGGAATATCAGCACTATGCTGTGTACAGTTAGCTATCCCTAACAGGCGGAGGTGCACAGCAGTTTACCTGGCGCATGCCTGGGTTACGGGGATAGTCTGGGCTTTCTAGCTTGTCCTTTTATCCTTAAATGATTCCTAGCAAGCATTATTTTTTTGGCTTTGGCGTACTAGGCCTGCCAAGGTTTTTTTCTTTGAGTAGATTTGCTTAGGATGTTCCTTTTTGCGATGTATAAGAGCTGGCAAGTTGCTATATTAGGCAGCTGCATCTTTGTTGTTTGTGGTTATTTTTGTATGATAGGAGCCTTGTTAATTAGAATAGAGGTGTTGACAATTTTATCTCACAGGTTCTTAGATAGAACATTGAGTATTAGAGCTTGTCGGGGTGTGTTCAACGGTAAAAGTAAACTCCTTAAAAGTAAGTTTAAAGTTTAGCGTCAAATTACGTTAAAAGCATTAAAAAACTATTTAGCCAGACCAGAGTTCTGCTGTCGGTCCTAAGTATAAAACTTTTATACTGCCCACACAATTGCTATGCATTCTAGATGGTTTGGGTGAAATTTCTTCTAAGGTTTGGAACTAGTATAGGACATGACATATCTTTGGTCGTTTTTTTCTTAGAATAATACGGTTTTAAAAACCAGGTTACACGCTTCAATTTGGAGGTAATCCTAATTGGGGTCTAGGCAATTAAAAAAGTTGGTGCTGTTTTCACGGCTTTGAACGCTTTTTGGTTTAAGTCCAAACAGAAGGCAAATTTCCGGAGCCAGGTACATATACCATGAAATCGGCGGAGTTGCTTTTGTTGTTTGGTTTTAGGCGACGTAAAATTGCGGTTGAGTGATGTGGTAGCTATTGGTTTCTTTTGGCACTAACTTGGTTTACTAAATATACTATAAATATTTGACTTTGTTTTTTCCAAATTTGTATTTTGACATCCTGTATTTTAACCGTTCCAGAACTTGGCAGAAATAGTAAATCTGTTTCTCATGGTTCTGAGAGTAGACTATAATATCATCCAGGTAGACCAAGATAATGGTACCTTGGACATTTTTGGAAGGTGGCTCTTGAGTTTTGCTTGGGGTTAAAACTTTAAAATGATGGTCATGCCAAGTCAAGTTTGGTAAAGACTTGGGCACTTTTAAAGTTTTTTGGAATTTCCTGGATTTTTGGGATTTGAGCTGATTTGTTTTTGGTCATATTATTCAGTTTTCTGTACCAATGCAGAATTGTGGCTTGATTTCTTTTTTATTAATTAGTACTACGGGTGCATAGTAACTGCTGCTGCTGCTCATTTTGATTGTTCCATTTGTAAGGAACTTGTAAATTTTGTTTAATGATTTGAGTTTTCCTGCATGAGTTATGTGTGTAGAGGGTCTTATTAACCGTTGGCGATTGAATACCATATGGAGTAGGTTTTTAACCAGGTCTGATTTGGGAACAAGTGAATGGACATTTTAATTTCTTTCTTGGCCAGAACTTGTTTTGGTTGTTGTTGCAACTAGTAATGGTGGAGCTGCATTTCATTCCGTAGAGCAGGTATTGGCAAAAATAGTTAATGCTGAATTTTTGGTGGCTCAGTATTACCTCTTTTTCTTAACTTGATTGATTGAAAGTGATTAGGCAATGAATGACTTGGCATTGTTTGCTAACCTTTACGGTTGATTTTACTTTGCCCGTGATTTGACTGAGGTTTTTGGGTCGGCCTGTTTGACTCGTTTGCTTGAAGGTTGTGTTTTGGGTAGGCAAATTTGAGTAAAATTTGGCTTTGCCCCCGAATTTATTAGAGCTTTGATCTTGTGTTCGTTGATGTTTACGGTAATCTTTTCTCCCACAATTTCTTCTCTGTCAATTAGTGCTGGATGTTTGGTAGCCTGAAAGTTTGTCTTTAAAAATTAGTTTTCCTTTAGGGTTTAGTTACTTTTCTCTGATCGTTTCTGTTCTTGTTGATGATTGGCAGTACTTCTGCAATACCGCTTTGCTAAAGCCTGACACAGATTAATCTTGGACACTTCTGGATACATGCAGGATCATCTCTATCTAAAGTGTAGGCAATCTTAACCTCTTGGGTCTATCTGCAACTGGAGAACTGCACTAAGAAGAAATATTTTATGATTGTTTTTTTTTTAGTTTCTTTAAGCAAATCTTTGATGAAGTTGTAATTTGTCCAAAAAAATAATAGAAACAAATTGAGTTGGCAATAGGCACTGTAGTTAGTTGGTTTACTGTATAAGACATCCCTGAGCACAACAACAAAAAAATGTTGCTAGTTTCTTTTAGAACTATATCACAAATAGTATTTAATCAACTAGATGTTGTAAACGTAAACTTTTTTTTAAACTCAATTGAATGCATATATGAATTTTACTAATTCAGATCAGAATTTCTAGTATCAAAATTAGTCTCTAAACCTAGCGCCACTGAGGTCGGCAATTCACAAACTTATCATTATTTAACAAAATATTGAAATTTTCACAAAGTATTTCAATATTTTGTTAAATATTTTTTTATATTTATATATAATTCCGAATCAAATTTAATTTTATTTAAAAATCAATATGTTTGCAATAGCAATCAGCTTCATCACTACTTATAATAATAATACATAAATCTTAACAGCACTTTGTGAATTGTTAATTGCATGCAATTTAGCTTGGAGACAAAATAATATTCATCAAGGCGTAAGAAATTCAGCCGTCAACTTGAAATTCTCATGTAAAGCAAATTTCTCATAATTGAACACATTACGGTCGGCCGTTTGTTCAATTACCGACATAAAACGGCGTAAAATTATATTTTTGAAGTCAGCAGACGACTATGAAAAGTTATAATTAAGTGTGTAAAGTATGCGGCACACAACTGAAAACCATAATCAGTCCAACCATATCTCTAGTTACAGCTGTTCACATCAATATTAATTTTTTTTCCACAACAAAGATTTTCGCCGGTTGTAAATTACGCGATAATTTATTGCAGCTGCAAACAGATACAATATTGAAAAAAATTTAAACATATGGAATTATCTATGATGTCATGTTGCGTGTCTAATTTACAATCAGTTTTATTTGAAATTTTTGTAACGATTGCCAAAGGTTGTATTTCTTTCCCATTAAATGGTTTTCAGATGTTGATACTATATTTAAATTGAACATGTTGTGTTTACTAATTATAACATCAAAGTCTAAGAAGTGTACACGCATCGTATATTAATAAATCAGACAGTATTTTCTGACAGGAAGGAAGGCGGCAGTAATGAAAGGCTTTTTGGTACAGGCACATAATGGAACAATTACATTCAGACGAAGAATATAAATTTGTCAGCGGAAGAGTTATAGCCTGCATAACATATTGCAAGTAGCACTATGGGTCAGGATCGGGACGTTAAATTCACTTCAATATTATTTATGGATTACAAGAAATCAATAAATTAATTGTGTATTGTGTTTGACTTACCATTGAAATTATTTTCATTCAATTTTCATTAAATAATTTCAAATTAATAATAAAATAAAACACTGTCTACGTTTTTTACCACAAATACTTTATTGATATATCAATAAAGTATTTGTGGTAAAAAACGTAGACAGTGTTTTATTTTATTATTATTATGGATTACCACGTAGTAAAGGTCTCAACCATCCTTTATATTAATTTCAAATTAAATTTTATAATTTTTTTCTGGTTCATTTATTACAGAATTAGTTAATAAATTAATTCAAAGTTGTGCTAATTATAGTATTTAAATTGATTTTGTTTTGATTTACGATAGTTATCAAATTTGAGACATATTCGGGACATCTTATACAATATTTTCCAATAAATACACGATCATTCCATTAACATAGTTTAAAATAATTTAAATCACGTAATTAATTGATATTTCTGCAATTAGCATTGACATTTTTTTTTAATTTATTGGTCAAGATTATGAATATCTTATAGATTTATAATTTATACAATATATAAGATTAGAAATGATTGTTAACCGCTCAAATCACGCGTACACTGCCTACCGTGTTATGCTATCTTTGCTGCTAATATAATAAAATTACAACAAACGGGTTTACTGTCTATCGCAAGCGACATAGTCTCACAACCGACTCACTGTCAATCGCGAAGCGACAAAGTATCATAAATTGCTACAATCTGATTTAATGTCAATGTATTAATCGCAAAGTGACTCAGTATTATAAAAATGATAACAAACGGACTTACTGTCAATCGCGAAGCGACTAAGTATTACAACATTACAACAAACCAACTTACTGTCAATCGCAAAGCGACAAAGTATTATAAATTGCTACAATCTGACTTACTATCAATATATTAAGTGAGTCACTTCAGTATAATAAAAATGACAACAAACGTGTTTACTGTCAATCGCGAAGCGACATAGTATCACAACATTACAACAAACCGACTTACTGTCAATCGCGAAACGACAAAGTATCATAAATTGCTACAATCTAATTTAGTGTCATTATATTAATTGCAAAGTGACTCAATATCATAAAAATGACCACAAACGTGTTTACTGTCAATCGCGAAGCGACGTAGTATCACAACATTACAATAAACCGACTCACTGTCAATCGCGAAGCGACAAAGTATCATAAATTGCTACAATCTAATTTAGTGTCATTATATTGATTGCAAAGTGACTCAATATCATAAAAATGACCACAAACGTAATTACTGTCAATTGCGAAGCGACATAGTATCACAACATTACAACAAACCGACTCACTGTCAATCGCGAAGCGGCAAAGTATCATAAATTGCTACAATCTAATTTAGTGTCATTATATTGATTGCAAAGTGACTCAATATCATAAAAATTACCTTAAACGTGTTTACTGTCAATTGCGAAGCGACATAGTATCACAACATTACAACAAACCGACTCACTGTCAATCGCGAAGCGACAAAGTATCATAAATTGCTACAATCTAATTTAGTGTCATTATATTAATTGCAAAGTGACTCAATATCATAAAAATGACCACAAACGTGTTTACTGTCAATCGCGAAGCGACATAGTAAAACAACATTACAACAAACCGACTCACTGTCAATCGCAAAGCGACAAAGTCTTATAAATTGCTACAATCTAATTTAGTGTCATTATATTAATTGCAAAGTGACTTAATATTATAAAAATGACCACAAACGTAATTATCTGTCAATCGCTAAGCGACATAGTATCACAACATTACAACAAACCGACTCACTGTCAATCGCGAAGCGACAAAGTATAATAAATTGCTACAATCTAATTTAGTGTCATTATATTAATTGAAAAGTGACTCAATATCATAAAAATGACCACAAACGTAATTACTGTCAATCGCGAAGCGACATAATATCACAACATTACAACAAACTGACTCACTGTCAATCGCGAAGCGACAAAGTATCATAAATTGCTACAATCTAATTTAGTGTCATTATATTAATTGCAAAGTGACTCAATATCATAAAAATGACCACAAACGTGTTTACTGTCAATCGCGAAGCGACGTAGTACCACAGCATTACAACAAACCGACTCACTATCAATCGCGAAGCGACAAAGTATCATAAATTGCTACAATCTAATTTAGTGTCATTATATTAATTGCAAAGTGACTCAGTATCATAGAAATGACCACAAACGTAATTACTGTCAATCGCGAAGGGACATAATATCACAACATTACAACAAACTGACTCACTGTCAATCGCGAAGCAACAAAGTATCATAAATTGCTACAATCTAATTTAGTGTCATTATATTAATTGCAAAGTGACTCAGTATCATAGAAATGACCACAAACGTAATTACTGTCAATCGCAAAGCGACATAATATCACAACATTACAACAAACTGACTCACTGTCAATCGCGAAGCGACAAAGTATCATAAATTGCTACAATCTAATTTAGTGTCATTATATTAATTGAAAAGTGACTCAATATCATAAAAATGACCACAAACGTAATTACTGTCAATCGCGAAGCGACATAATATCACAACATTACAACAAACTGACTCACTGTCAATCGCGAAGCGACAAAGTATCATAAATTGCTACAATCTAATTAAGTGTCATTATATTAATTGCAAAGTGACTCAATATCATAAAAATGACCACAAACGTGTTTACTGTCAATCGAGAAGCGACGTAGTACCACAGCATTACAACAAACCGACTCACTGTCAATCGCGAAGCGACAAAGTATCATAAATTGGTACAATCTAATTTAGTGTCATTATATTAATTGCAAAGTGACTCAATATCATAAAAATGACAACAAACGTGTTTACTGTCAATTGCGAAGCGACAAAGTATCATAAATTGCTACAATCTAATTTAGTGTCATTATATTAATTGCAAAGTGACTCAGTATCATAAAAATGACAACAAACGTGTTTACTGTCAATCGCGAAGCGACATAGTATCACAACATTACAACAAACTGACTCACTGTCAATCGCGAAGCGACAAAGTATTATAAATTGCTACAATCTAATTTAGTGTCATTATATTAATTGCAAAGTGACTCAATATCATAAAAATGACCACAAACGTGTTTACTGTCAATCGCGAAGCGACGTAGTACCACAGCATTACAACAAACCGACTCACTGTCAATCGCGAAGCGACAAAGTATCATAAATTGCTACAATCTAATTTAGTGTCATTATATTAATTGCAAAGTGACTCAATATCATAAAAATGACCACAAACGTAATTACTGTCAATCGCGAAGCGACATAGTATCACAACATTACAACAAACCGACTCACTGTCAATCGCGAAGCGACAAAGTATCATAAATTGCTACAATCTAATTTAGTGTCATTATATTAATTGCAAAGTGACTTAATATCATAAAAATGACCACAAACGTAATTACTGTCAATCGCGAAGCGACGTAGTATCACAACATTACTACAAACCAACTCACTGGCAATCGCGAAGCGACAAAGTATCATAAATTGCTACAATCTAATTTAGTGTCATTATATTAATTGCAAAGTGGCTTAATATCATAAAAATGACCACAAACGTGTTTACTGTCAATCGCGAAGCGACGTAGTACCACAGCATTACAACAAACCAACTCACTGTCAATCGCGAAGCGACAAAGTATTATAAATTGCTACAATCTAATTTAGTGTCATTATATTAATTGCAAAGTGACTCAATATCATAAAAATGACCACAAACGTGTTTACTGTCAATCGCGAAGCGACGTAGTACCACAGCATTACAACAAACCGACTCACTGTCAATCGCGAAGCGACAAAGTATCATAAATTGCTACAATCTAATTTAGAGTCATTATATTAATTGCAAAGTGACTCAATATCATAAAAATGACCACAAACGTAATTACTGTCAATCGCGAAGCGACATAGTATCACAACATTACAACAAACCGAGTCACTGTCAATCGCGAAGCGACAAAGTATCATAAATTGCTACAATCTAATTTAGTGTCATTATATTAATTGCAAAGTGACTTAATATCATAAAAATGACCACAAACGTAATTACTGTCAATCGCGAAGCGACGTAGTATCACAACATTACTACAAACCAACTCACTGGCAATCGCGAAGCGACAAAGTATCATAAATTGCTACAATCTAATTTAGTGTCATTATATTAATTGCAAAGTGGCTTAATATCATAAAAATGACCACAAACGTAATTACTGTCAATCGCGAAGCGACATAGTATCACAACATTACAACAAAACCGACTCACTGTCAATCGCGAAGCGACAAAGTATCATAAATTGCTACAATCTAATTTAGTGTCATTATATTAATTGCAAAGTGACTTAATATCATAAAAATGACCACAAACGTAATTACTGTCAATCGCGAAGCGACATAGTATCACAACATTACAACAAACCGACTCACTGTCAATCGCGAAGCGACAAAGTATCATAAATTGCTACAATCTAATTTAGTGTCATTATATTAATTGCAAAGTGACTCAGTATTATAAAAATGACAACAAACGTGTTTACTGTCTATCGCGAAGCGACATAGTATCACAACATTACAACAAACTGACTCACAGTCAATCGCGAAGCGACAAAGTATCATAAATTACTACAATCTAATTTACTCTCAATATATTAATTGCAAAGTGACTCAGTATCATAAAAATTACAACAAACGGGTTTACTGTCAATCGCGAAGCGACATAGTATCACAACATTACAACAAACCGACTTACTGTCAATCGCGAAGCGACAAAGTATCATAAATTGCTACAATCTAATTTAGTGTCATTATATTAATTGCAAAGAGACTCAATATCATAAAAATTACCACAAACGTAATTACTGTCAATCGCGAAGCGACATAGTATCACAACATTACAACAAACCGACTTACTGTCAATTGCAAAGCGACAAAGTATCATAAATTGCTACAATCTAATTTAGTATCATTATATTAATTGCAAAGTGACTCAATATCATAAAAATGACCACTAACGTAATAACTGTCAATCGCGAAGCGACATAGTATTACAACATTACAACAAACCGACTCACTGTCAATCGCGAAGCGACAAAGTATCATAAATGGCTACAATCTAATTTAGTGACATTATATTAATGGCAAAGTGACTCAATATCATAAAAAGGACAACAAACGTGTTTACTGTCAATCGCAAAGCGACATAGTATCACAGCATTACAACAAACCGACTCACTGTCAATTGCAAAGCGACAAAGTATCATAAATTGCTACAATCTAATTTAGTGTCATTATATTAATTGCAAAGTGATTCATTTTAATAAAAATGACAACAAACGGGCTTAATGTCAATCACAAAGCGACTTAGTATCACAACATTACAACAAACTGACTCACAGTCAATCGCAAAGCGACAAAGTATCATAAATTGCTACAATCTAATATAGTGTCATTATGTTGATTGCAAAATGACTCATTATCATAAAAATTACCACAAACGTGTTTACTGTCAATCGCGAAGCGACATAGTATCACAACATTACAACAAACCGACTCACTGTCAATCGCGAAGCGACAAAGTATCATAAATTGCTACAATCTAATTTAGTGTCATTATATTAATTGCAAAGTGACTTAATATCATAAAAATGACCACAAACGTAATTACTGTCAATCGCGAAGCGACGTAGTATCACAACATTACTACAAACCAACTCACTGGCAATCGCGAAGCGACAAAGTATCATAAATTGCTACAATCTAATTTAGTGTCATTATATTAATTGCAAAGTGGCTTAATATCATAAAAATGACCACAAACGTGTTTACTGTCAATCGCGAAGCGACGTAGTACCACAGCATTACAACAAACCGACTCACTGTCAATCGCGAAGCGACAAAGTATTATAAATTGCTACAATCTAATTTAGTGTCATTATATTAATTGCAAAGTGACTCAATATCATAAAAATGACCACAAACGTGTTTACTGTCAATCGCGAAGCGACGTAGTACCACAGCATTACAACAAACCGACTCACTGTCAATCGCGAAGCGACAAAGTATCATAAATTGCTACAATCTAATTTAGTGTCATTATATTAATTGCAAAGTGACTCAATATCATAAAAATGACCACAAACGTAATTACTGTCAATCGCGAAGCGACATAGTATCACAACATTACAACAAACCGACTCACTGTCAATCGCGAAGCGACAAAGTATCATAAATTGCTACAATCTAATTTAGTGTCATTATATTAATTGCAAAGAGACTCAATATCATAAAAATTACCACAAACGTAATTACTGTCAATCGCGAAGCGACATAGTATCACAACATTACAACAAACCGACTTACTGTCAATTGCAAAGCGACAAAGTATCATAAATTGCTACAATCTAATTTAGTATCATTATATTAATTGCAAAGTGACTCAATATCATAAAAATGACCACTAACGTAATAACTGTCAATCGCGAAGCGACATAGTATTACAACATTACAACAAACCGACTCACTGTCAATCGCGAAGCGACAAAGTATCATAAATGGCTACAATCTAATTTAGTGACATTATATTAATGGCAAAGTGACTCAATATCATAAAAAGGACAACAAACGTGTTTACTGTCAATCGCAAAGCGACATAGTATCACAGCATTACAACAAACCGACTCACTGTCAATTGCAAAGCGACAAAGTATCATAAATTGCTACAATCTAATTTAGTGTCATTATATTAATTGCAAAGTGATTCATTTTAATAAAAATGACAACAAACGGGCTTAATGTCAATCACAAAGCGACTTAGTATCACAACATTACAACAAACTGACTCACAGTCAATCGCAAAGCGACAAAGTATCATAAATTGCTACAATCTAATATAGTGTCATTATGTTGATTGCAAAATGACTCAATATCATAAAAATTACCACAAACGTGTTTACTGTCAATCGCGAAGCGACATAGTATCACAACATTACAACAAACCGACTCACTGTCAATCGCGAAGCGACAAAGTATCATAAATTGCTACAATCTAATTTAGTGACATTATATTAATTGCAAAGTGACTCAATATCATAAAAATGACCACTAACGTAATTACTGTCAATCGCAAAGCGACATAGTATCACAGCATTACAACAAACCGACTCACTGTCAATTGCAAAGCGACAAAGTATCATAAATTGCTACAATCTAATTTAGTGTCATTATATTAATTGCAAAGTGATTCATTTTAATCAAAATGACAACAAACGGGCTTAATGTCAATCACAAAGCGACTTAGTATCACAACATTACAACAAACTGACTCACAGTCAATCGCGAAGCGACAAAGCATCATAAATTGCTACAATCTAATTTAGTGTCATTATGTTGATTGCAAAATGACTCAATATCATAAAAATTACCACAAACGTGTTTACTGTCAATCGCGAGGCGACATAGTATCACAACATTACAACAAACCGACTCACTGTCAATCGCGAAGCGACAAAGTATCATAAATTGCTACAATCTAATTTAGTGTCATTATATTAATTGCAAAGTGACTCAATATCATAAAAATTACCACAAACGTAATTACTGTCAATCGCGAAGCGACATAGTATCACAACATTACAACAAACCGACTCACTGTCAATCGCGAAGCGACAAAGTATCATAAATTGCTACATTCTAATTTAGTGTCATTATATTAATTGCAAAGTGACTCAATATCATAAAATTTACTACAAACGTAATTACTGTCAATCGCGAAGCGACATGGTATCACAATATTACAACAAACCGACTCACTGTCAATCGCGAAGCGACAAAGTATCATAAATTGCTACAATCTAATTTAGTGTCATTATATTAATTGCAAATTGACTCAATATCATAAAAATGTCCACAAACGTAATTACTGTCAATCGCGAAGCAACATAGTATTACAACATTATAGCAAACCGACTCACTAGTCAATCGCGAAGCGACAAAGTATTATAAATTGCTCTAATCTGATTTACTGTCAATATATTAATTGTAAAGTGACTCAATATTATAACAAATGTGTTAACTGCCAATCGCGAAGCGACATAGTATCACAACATTACGACAAACCGACTTACTGTTAATCGCAAAGCGACAAAGTATTATAAATTGCTACAATCTGATTTACTGTCAATATATTATTCGCAAAGTGACTCAGTATCATAAAAATGATAACAAACGGGCTTTCTGTCAATCGCGAAGCGACTTAGTATCACAACATTGCAACATTCCGACTTACTGTCAATCGCGAAGCGACAAAGTATCATAAATTGGTACATTCTAATTTAGTGTCATTATATTAATTGCAAAGTGACTCAATATCATAAAAATGACAACAAACGTGTTTACTGTCAATCGCGAAGCGACATAGTATCAGACCATTACAACAAACCGACTCACTGTCAACCGCGAAGCGACAAAGTATCATAAATTGCTACAATCTAATTTAGTGTCATTATATTAATTGCAAAGTGACTCAATATCATAAATATGACCACAAACGTAATTACTGTCAATCGCGAAGCAACATAGTATCACAACATTACAACAAACCGACTCACTGTCAATCGCGAAGCGACAAAGTATCATAAATTGCTACATTCTAATTTAGTGTCATTATATTAATTGCAAAGTGACTCAATATCATAAAATTTACTACAAACGTAATTACTGTCAATCGCGAAGCGACATGGTATCACAATATTACAACAAACCGACTCACTGTCAATCGCGAAGCGACAAAGTATCATAAATTGCTACAATCTAATTTAGTGTCATTATATTAATTGCAAATTGACTCAATATCATAAAAATGTCCACAAATGTAATTACTGTCAATCGCGAAGCAACATAGTATTACAACATTATAGCAAACCGACTCACTAGTCAATCGCGAAGCGACAAAGTATTATAAATTGCTCTAATCTGATTTACTGTCAATATATTAATTGCAAAGTGACTCAATATTATAACAAATGTGTTAACTGCCAATCGCGAAGCGACATAGTATCACAACATTACGACAAACCGACTTACTGTTAATCGCAAAGCGACAAAGTATTGTAAATTGCTACAATCTGATTTACTGTCAATATATTATTCGCAAAGTGACTCAGTATCATAAAAATGATAACAAACGGGCTTTCTGTCAATCGCGAAGCGACTTAGTATCACAACATTGCAACATTCCGACTTACTGTCAATCGCGAAGCGACAAAGTATCATAAATTGGTACAATCTAATTTAGTGTCATTATATTAATTGCAAAGTGACTCAATATCATAAAAATGACAACAAACGTGTTTACTGTCAATCGCGAAGCGACATAGTATCAGACCATTACAACAAACCGACTCACTGTCAACCGCGAAGCGACAAAGTATCATAAATTGCTACAATCTAATTTAGTGTCATTATATTAATTGCAAAGTGACTCAGTATCATAAAAATGACAACAAACGTGTTTACTGTCAATCGCGAAGCGACATAGTATCACAACATTACAACAAACCGACTCACTGTCAATCGCGAAGCGACAAAGTATCATAAATTGCTACAATCTAATTTAGTGTCATTATATTAATTGCAAAGTGACTCAGTATCATAAAAATGACAACAAACGTGTTTACTGTCAATCGCGAAGCGACATAGTATCACAACGTTACAACAAACCGACTCACTGTCAATCGCGAAGCGACAAAGTATCATAAATTGCTACAATCTAATTTAGTGTTATTATATTAATTGCAAAGTGACTCAGTATCATAAAAATGACAACAAACGTGTTTACTGTCAATCGCGAAGCGACATAGTGTCACAACATTACAACAAACCGACTCACTGTCAATCGCAAAGCGACAAAGTATCATAAATTGCTACATTCTAATTTAGTATCATTATAATAATTGCAAAGTGTCTCAATATCTTAAAAATGACAACAGACGTGTTTACTGTCAATCGCGAAGCGACATAGTGTCACAACATTACAACAAACCGACTCACTGTCAATCGCGAAGCGACAAAGTATCATAAATTGCTACAATCCAATTTAGTATCATTATATTAATTGCAAAGTGACTCAGTATCATAAAAATAACAACAAACGTGTTTACTGTCAATCGCGAAGTGACAAAGTATCATAAATTGCTACATTCTAATTTAGTATCATTATAATAATTGCAAAGTGTCTCAATATCTTAAAAATGACAACAGACGTGTTTACTGTCAATCGCGAAGCGACATAGTGTCACAACATTACAACAAACCGACTCACTGTCAATCGCGAAGCGGCAAAGTATCATAAATTGCTACAATCTAATTTAGTGTAATTATATTAATTGCAAAGTGACTCAATATCATAAAAATGACCACAAACGTGTTTACTGTCAATCGCGAAGCGACATAGTATCACAACATTACAACAAACCGACTCACTGTCAATCGCAAAGCGACAAAGTATTATAAATTGCTACAATTGGATTTACTGTCAATATATTAATTGCAAAGCGATCTAGTATCATAAAAATGACAACAAATAATTGTACTGTCAATTGCGAAGCGACATAGTATTATAAATTGCTACAATCTAATTTAGTGTCAATATATTAATTGCAAAGTGACTTAGTATCATAAAAATGATAACAAACAAACTTACTGTCAATCGCGAAGCGACATAGTATCACAAGATTACAACAAACTGACTTACTGTTAATCGCGAAGCGACAAATTATTATAAATTGGAACAATTGGGTTTATTATCTATATATTAACAACCTAGTTTAGATTAAAATACACACTTAATTTTCAGTCAGTGTTTAGGTGGTTTTACATGGGAGATATGTACTGACCGACAATGGACGCTTCAACAGGAAGCAGAGTCGAGTCGCAACTTGAACAAGAATGTGTTGATAAGATTAAAATTTGTAATAAAAACTGTAATTTGTTTTATTATTCCACTGTCAATTCATATTAAATTTTCTTTCCTAAATTTTACAGCTTCCCACACTTAAAATGATTTCATAACAAGTGACGTTTATGCTCGTAGAACATAATTTTAATAGCATGGGTAATTACAATCAAATAATTATAGCAGATAAGCCCACACACACAGGTATTTAATGAGGTCGGTAATGTATAATTGGCGGCTTTAGACTTTCAATTTATAATTATAATTACATAAATATTAATAAAACATTTTTATTACGTAATAAACGTTAATCGAACAGCTGGCGTCGAAATTATCAATCGACATCGATCAAGCAGCAGTCTAATGCAAAAAGAATTTCATTTTATCCTCATTCAAATTGTATTTTCGTCACCTTGCTAAGGCAATAACTTCTTAAACCAATAAAAATATGACGTTACTGTTTACAACATATAATAAAAACTGTCGGGACATTACGTATTCATTTTTTTTGTTCTTTTTTTGTCGGTCCGAGCTGGGTGCTAATTACACCCAAAGTCATAAAAAGTGGTAAATGGAAACCCGGCGTAGAAATTGCCGATTCGAACATCAAACAATTTTAAACAAAAATCTTTTAATCTTAATTTGTTTGAAGGTTTTATTATACATTTAAAAAATATTATTAATTAATGTTAATTTAAAAAAATGAAATGAGCAAATGCCATTAATGCAAGGATAATTTTAATGAATATTGTCTGGAAAATACATAAAAATTTTAATTATAATTTGCGAAACGGATGGTTATATAAATAATATAGAAAATTGCTTTTTCAAATTGTTTACAGATTTGTGCATGTTATTTTAAATTCTGATTAAAATCTGTAAAAGTATCCGAATAATTAACATGTTTAATTGTGTAAAAAATTTGGAATTATTCCAAGGTATGTGCTCTCATTAAGCAAATTAGTTAATTTTATAATAAATGTTTTATCGCTTCTCTGAAATGCAATCTATTTATAAGAAAATTATGAAATGGTAATAAAAATTTCATGCACTAATTATGTCTGTTATTGGTGAGGAATTACACTTGAAATAAATTTTTAATTATACATTCTAATTTGATTAGATTTTATACAAAAAAGCAATTATTTTAAAAATATAAAATGTGTTAAAAAAATCTCATTAGAAAAACGGTTATTTCTATATTATAATATTATATATTATAGAAAAAATAAATTTAAAATAAATATAATAAAATGTTGTTAAAATGTGATCAGAAGAAATTACGTGCTCAAAAGCAGTTTTCACAAAATTTTAGAAAAGAACCCATAACTCAACGAAGACGTACGTAAGTAACCAAATGGGAAGAAACAACAACTAAGAAGGTACTAGAGATACAAAAAGAAATATACACTGTGGAGCTTATGGACGCAATCAAAAATTGGGCAAAATCTTGTGTGGAGGAAAGTAATACAACCTAAGTCACTTCAGAATATGAGTACGGACAAGTAACTTAAACTGGGGTTCACGCCCACCCACCCAAGTGTTAGATATCAAGAAATTTAAAGTATCTAAACTCTGTACGCGTTAAATGTTTGTATGTCACAGAAGGTGAATGATATCCAATCTCTTGACAACGGACACTTGGGCGGGTGGGTGGGTCACTTCAGAACATGAGTACGGACAAATAGTTTGGACTGAAGATCCAGCTTACCCACCCAAGTGTTAGTTATCAAGAAATTTAAAGTTTCTAAATTTTTTTTTTTTGGTAGCGTGGGTGGTGAATCTTCAAAAGACTTTCACTCTTCCGGGAGTGCCTACCAACTAAACACTACCCAGCCTAGAAATTGCCTGGAAGTTCGGCATATTTTTGCGCATAAACCTTCCGTTAGAAGAGTTTTTGAAGAGACGGGATTTTTTTTAGGATTGCCCTATAGGCTGGTTAAGGCTAGAATATTATTATTATCCGCGCGTGTTATTCTCCGAGCATATTGATCGGGGGCTTGTGTCTTGAAGAGACGTCGTCTTTATCTGGTTCAGGATGTCTGGCCAGATTGCAGTTGCTATGATTTGATAGTTTATCAAAGTACTTTTTGGCGTTTCTTTTGATAAATTCGCGTAATTCTGGGATCTCAAAATCCTGGCGGATTTTTGCATTGCGGACGTACCACGGTGCTTTAAGGAAGATATTGCTATGCAGTTTGTTGTGTCTGCGCTTGAAAAAAACCGGTTTGCTTTTTTCCGGATTGACTTTTACTCTCCAAACTGATAGCCAGTTTTCTAATGCCTCAGTGGCTATTTGAATTCTCCAGGTGACCACCAAGAAAGCCGTTGAACTTTAGATTAGCGTCGTATCATCAGCATACTGTGCTGTTTTGACTCTGTTTACCTCGAACTCCATGTTGGAAAAGTACAGATTAAATAAAATTAGGGAAAGAATCAATCCTTGCGGAACCCCTGCGAATATGTTGCGCGATGTGGAGATATGATCTTTTAGCTTGACGTTCAATTTTTCAAAAAAAATGCAACTAATTTAACCAGATAAGTTGGGAAAATTAAAGCGGAAGAGTTTTTAACAAGTAGCCTTTGTGCCACACATTGTCAAATGCTTTTTTGACATCGAAAAATACAATTACAGTAAACTTTGTATGCCAAAATGCTTCTGCAAAGTAGTCAGTTACTCTATTCAGTTGGTGAATAACTGAGTGTTTGCGACGGAACCCGTGCTGATGATAGGGTATCAATCTCTCCGTTTCTGTGTGATCTAGGATTAGCTCCAGAATGACCTTTTCTACAACCTTGCTCAAGGTACAAAGCAAACTAATAGGAGGGTAGTTTTGAGAAAACTTTGTGTAAGGTTTGGGGATGTTTATGACGTATGAACTCTTCCATGTCTCAGGGAAGTAGCCAGTACGGAGGATCGCGTTAGTTATGTTGGTGACCGCCACAATTGTTTTAGGCAATGCTTTAAAAGCCTTATTGGGTATACCATCCGGACCCGGTGCTAAACGTTTAAATTGGTACTTAATTTTCTTAATCTGCCAATCGGTTGCGTACTTCTCGACGTACTATGTCAATGTGTTTCCAAACCTTATTGTCATCCGGGTTTGGGGTGCATTGTTGTTCTAAGCTGTCAGCAAATGCTTCTGCTTTTTCTTCCTCCAATGAATAAACTAACCCGCGTTTGCCGTGAATCATAGGGAAAGGTTTTCTGGATTACGGAGGGCTTTGGCAATCCGCTACATCAAATTTTTATCTTTAGTGCTGGACTCCATGGCTCTTTTCTAGTTCTCGTCCCTGGAGGCTTTTTTAACTTGACGGTTTAGCATATTCATTGACTCGCGGATCACGAGTTTTTTGCCAAAGCCGTCTGGCCGCGTTTCGTTTGCACATAAAGTTTTTCGTCGCGTGCGAAAGTCCTAAAAGGTTACCGTTCCAAACGAGAAATGATTTACTAGCTTTCTTCATAGCTACTGTAATTTTGTTTGTTAGGTCCGCGACGGTCTATTCAAGTTTTGAGATGTTTCGTGATTTGGGCAATTTGTCCAGACTCGTATCTAGCAATCGGGCAAATAAGGGAAAGTCCGTTTTATGTACGAACCTCTTCAGTTCTCCCCCCGATTCCCTTTCAGGAATCTCTAGAATTACCGGGCTGTGGTCAGAGTTTAGCTCGCTACCCTTATGTCTGGGCTTTGATATTTTTGAGAATTGCTACGTCATGAACATCACCCTGATGACCTGCGTTATGATAAAATGTTGGTTTGTCCGGCGCTAGAACCTTTTGCAAAATGTACTTATGGAAGACTTTCTCTTTTGTATTTGTCAGTTGGCTATTCCACGCGGGGTGTTTCGCGTTAAAGTCGCCAGCGATTATGGTTGGCACTTTATCAAAATTGTTAATTTCTATTAAGTTAGAAGGATTTAAGTAAGCGAAAGCAATTTTGAGTGTCACGAGACAAAACAGGCACTTTTGCTACGATTGCATTTGATTCTAATGTGACGGTGTCTAACTTCAGAGTGGTTTAGTGATCTTTTTATTGCTGTTCCACTCTTCCGCTATGTTTCGTTTCCGAGACTAGTAAAACGTCGAGTTGATGGTCGAAGAAGAATTTCAGGAACCTATTCTAAGTATTACGTTAGTGTCGTCTGTATCCATTATTCAAGATCAGATAAGGCAAAAAAAATTTGAGCCTAAAAATTTACTTTTTTTTTTGAAGCTCGGCTATTCGCGTGTCTCTATTGTCCCTCGGGGAATTAGTAACTTGCGCAAAAGAGAACATGAGTACAAAGTGCTTCCAGTCTATATTGCAATTCCACAAATGGCCAATTTCAAATAATTCTTTTGAATTGGAGAACACAAATCAACTAAATATCAATTTTATAGCTATAAATATTATCACCAACATAAATAATAAAAATAAAAAAAAATAACAAATTGTATTCTGAACAATCTTTAGATAATTTAATTAACTTTTTTTTAAATTGATAACTTCTTATAGAACAATTATTATTGCTTATGAGGAAATGAACAGAAATAAACTTGTTGTAAGCTACTATACAAACGAACAAAACCAGTTTTAAGCCGTTACAGATGACCATACGAACAGAATGTCGGCATCTTGATGTGTAAAACTTTAATAGTTTGTAATTACCCTTCTGAATAGCGCGATCCTTCTTAAATGCATACCGCCGTCTCGCTTTTTCCGTAGACTAATCATCTCTCGTATCAAACGAAACGAAATAAGAAGAAAAAAACAACACAACACAAGAGAGAAGGTGTACGTGGAATATCGTAATAAAAACCACCGGCATACAGTCCACACCAAAAAATATAATCTATTATTTCTATAGGCAATTGTTTAATGCGCGGGTTTTATAAATTCTCCCACTACCACAAGACCGCTTTTTATTTCTTTCTCCTTCTTGCTTTCGGAGAGTCGTTTTGCTTGTAATTATAAATGCACCGGTGGTTTCTTTTAATAAGTAATTTACAGCATCATTTGGATGCTATAACAATAAAGTCGGAGGTTTTATGTGCCCGGTGCGATTAATTGAAACCCAATAACTCCGGATCATCGGATCATAGTACCTTTTTTGGTATTTAATTCATCCTTTGCCGACCGATTTGTTACTCCTGATGGTAGCATTAATTTAATCTTAACGGATCTGAAGATTGCGAATTTATTCTAAAAGGAATTGAAATTCTTTAGTTTAAAATATTTTTCGACAATATTTTCCAGTCAAGGCAAATTCATTTAATCAATTTTGAATAATCAGACGCTTCCTTAAGAATTATGTAATTATAAAAACCATAATATATTTTTTTTTAAATATGAATACGCGATTGGAATTATTTTTTTTATAATATATTAGTGTCGCCTTGTTCACTTTTGAGTACATTTCCGTCTTTCTTGTATTAGATATTCTAGATTCTTGTTACAGCTTCCTATGTAGAGATTGATCTATACGCGCAGCACATTCAACGTTTATTTTGCGTTAAAAACTGATTAGTTTTTGAAGGAGTTTTTGGTTTTTTGTTACCGTACGTACAACGTGCAGCATCTGAGATCCAATACTTGGCATCAAGCTGGCCAGTGCTCATATTGATTTTTCAACTTTCTGCGTTGTTTTTGCTGTTTGCTCGACAAATGAGTTTTGTGCCTAACCAGACTCTTAAGTACATTAAGTTTTTAAACTATCTTAAACGTCAAAATGGATTGCGGCTATATTCTTCTTCTTTGTAAAGAAAACAACCTCCGTTTTCTCTAAGGCAAGTTTATCTTGCACTCTAGCTGGTCTTGCTGAAGTGCAATGTTTGCATTGTTCATGAGTATTTTTACAAAACATATCACTTTTTTTAGATTTTTTCTTAGAAAGTAGTTGTTGCGTTAAAAACCTATCCTAAAAGATGTTGAATTCAATACTGACCCCGGCGGGATACCGCTGTTAATTTGTTTTGTTTTTGCCATCTCTTTAGTCTTAAAAACTCTTCTTTTTTGACAAGTAAGCAGATGTAATGTTTATGAGATTTGTTTGTTCCGCTTTCTCTAAGCTCCTCTAGTATCTTCTGCCAAGATGCATTATTAAAAGTATCGTTGACAACAGAAATTATCATTGCAAACAATTTTTGTTGTAAACTACAGTACTTTACATTTGCTCTGCAAGCATCTACAATTTGTCGTCTTATCCTGAAGGCGTATTGTCAGTTAAACAAGCCACTCGTGCATGTAAGTTTGTAAGAAAGTTTTAACCTATTTAATAACATTGTAGAGGTTATATTTGCAAACTCAGGTTCCTAATTATTTTTAAGTTTGCATTTTTTTCTACAAAAGCTTTAAAAATATCACAGATGTATTACATTTAAATATAATTGGTTGATGCATCAAGAAAATATAGTTGACCACCTTCTTCATAGTTTGTTTCAAGCACAAGTTCCACAAGGAACGTGGCCTCAATTCAACCGCAAATTTTGAGGCTTTCTTCTACTTCCACCAAACATCAAGCAAACTAGGAAAAACACTGCAGAGTTGCATACACTGACCGTTATAGGCCAGTATTACCTAAACCTATTTTCAGAAGGATGCCATTGACAATCTCCGCCAATGACCTTGCAGTATACAGCACCAAATTTAGTTCCGGCAGTTTAACCGGAAAGACATCTTTGACATCCTCTGGTAAGATTGTATGGTACACTACAGGGAAATTACTGTCTTCATTTCCAAGACGCAATTCTATGGTGATATGAGGACTATCTCAAGCATTGTTTCCAGTCCCTGCGGCAATTTTAAGAAAGAGACAAGTCTAAAATTGCACATACTGCACGTTATTAAAATACATTTCCTCAAGCATACCACAAGCCAATAACAGCCATCAATTGCGATGACAAGATTTAGACCGTAACAGTTGGCATCCAACAAGAACAATTTGGAACAACTTACAAAGACCCTTACCACCTAGAGGACGTCTCTAGAAGTTACACCTGATTTTTAAAACTTAGTTCTTAAACCAAGAGAAACAAATCTAAATAAGTTTTTGCTAAATGTACGAGAGCACCCTCGCATTAAAAAAAACTATATACCTATACCTTGTGCGATCAGATAAAAGAGAAAATGATAATTTTTGTTTAAGATCAAAACTTTAACTTGTATTGAAAAGCAATATCTCATTTGAAAACTTCTTAAGCCCAAAAATCTCAAGCAACAATTAGAAAAAGATCCTTAGAATTGTATCTCCACAAGTTTAAAAAGAGTGACTGGCTATCCGCACCGAGCAAAATTTTAGACTAACAATTCAACTACTCAAACGTGGAGGATTTCAACATGAAAAAACTAGTCAAGGTTTACGTGTTAACACTAACCGTGGTTCCATGGACAAAACCAACAAAACCCCGTCCTAGACATCAGATCTGCAGATACCTAATCTTATCGCCTTTGATTTGATCAATCTAAGCGTGCACCTGAAATCTAAAACCCAAACGTTGCAAAGGGAAACCATCATTACTCGCCAACACATGGTTTCATTACTAAAGGACGTGGACTTGAAAGCCCATAGAGTAAAACTCCTGGGGCAGCGTCAAGATGATTTTAGCCTACTTTAGGCGCAGGTGCCCACGTTTGGAGAGAACTACGTAACACAAACCGGAAAACGTCGTTAGATTCAACGACGCAAGCCAGGCGCACGGAACTTCAAGCCAGTCATAAGTAAATTTTCTAATGACATATACAAGGGCAGGCGGGAAGTTGGATTAATCCAATTTAACTAACACGTCCACAACTTATTAACTAAAAACTTTGCTCACTCACTCAAGCGTTTGTCATTAAAGGATTAAATCTTTAACTTTTTTCTCATAATTTATTGATGATTGAGTTTATAGCCGGGTTTTCGTAATTTGTAATAATTGTTTAAAATTTCATGGCTGGATTTAGCACTTTTTAACAGTTTATGTCAAAAAAAGTTCAATCTAACAATATTTTTGGTATTTTAGAGCCGGATTTTCCTATTTTTAAGATTATATAAAAAAATGACATTTTTTAACAGTTTATAGCCGGATTTTGGTGGTTTCTGACAATTGTTTAAATTTTTTTGGCCAGATTTTGCACTTTTCAATAATTTATGCCAAATTTTAGTCCATTCTAACAATATTTTTGGTATTTCAGAACAGGATTTTGCAATTTTTGAAATTTTATGAAATTTTTGACATCTCTTAACAGTTTATAGCCTGATTTTGGTAGTTTCCGGTAATTGTTTAAAATTTTATGGCCAGATTTAGCGTTTTTCAACAGTTTATGTCAAATTTTAGTTCATTCAAGTACTGGTTTTGGTATCTCAAAACTGGATTTTGCTATTTTTGAGATTTTATAAAAAAATTGACATTTTTTAAAAGTTTATAGTCGGATTCTGGTGGTGTTCAACAGCAAAATTAGAATAACAAAAAAGATCATATTTGTAATAGTGTCTAAGTTACTGATGACTGCATTTAAACTGAAAAGAAGAAGATAAAATTTCATTTTTTTTAATTATTTTGGCCTAATAGTTTCTGTAATTGTGTAATACTGATTTTCATCATCATCATTGCCCAGCCAATAGCATCTACCGCTGGATGTAAGCCTCTTCTAAAATCTTCTACTTTTTTCTACTCTAAGCAGCTTACACCCAGTTTAGGGTCACTTTTTTTAGGTTATCTCTCCAACTAGTTGGCAGTTGACGGTCTAATCCTGTTTTCAGGGGAGGAGCTACAGGTAGCAAGGGTCTGCAAAGCGGAAGGTCTCACGACGTTTATTTTAAAACTTGCCCCCCCCCCCTCCACCCAAAATTTACAATACAAAAGTTAAATAAATGACAAAATTGTAATTTTTTTTCAAAACCTGTTTTGTTTATCTTTTTGGGGCTTTCAGACTTCCGTGTATCTGACTACCAATCTCTACTTTAGAGTATAAATCCTTTTGATTAAACCTCTCACTCTGGTTCTTTGTCGGATAGTATTGTTTCTGATTCAATCTTGTAGTGATTAAAAGAATACCTAAGTTCAATGCACTTTGGCATCTTATTGCAAAACTATCTTTGCTGCAACCGCTAGAAACTAATAAACAAAAACTAGAACCATATACATATATGTATAAACAAAACCGCTTAAACATTATAAATAAGTATTAATAATAATATTAATAAAAACTAAAAATGCAAAAAGCAGCAAAAACTCATTAAATAATAAATAAAATTATATTGTGTATAAATAAAATGCTGTAAATATGAGATATAATAATAAAATATTATTACAAAATTGTCTTGTCAATAATTAATCGAAAATATGATATATCCACTCGCCGTAAACGCATTGTAAATCTCTAGGTAGTCGCGCCATAACAGCGGCTTGCTTTGATCTCGCGGTTACATTCCTCATGAGCCTGCCACTTATATAGCTCTACCATTTCCACGAACCGCCGCCTTTAAATAAGATATAATTATGCGATCAGATAAGGGCCCCTCTCTCGCTTGCGTTGTTTCCGTTTGCGATTTAGACAAACATCTGTCCGAATTACGAGGGCAATTATCGGTAATGCCGTTTCGGGGACTAATTGTTCCCCAGCTTTTCTGGTGGTCGACAATATTATTTTTTTTAACATGATCCCACGACAATCTAGTCATTTGTTATGAATGAGTGAGAGGGACGGAGATTGTCGGGATTACATATTTTTTATCATCTTATCTCACTAGTGCCATAAATTAGGTTTGCATGTTTTATTACAATTATTATTGATAAGAGCCGACAGCCTTCAATCATATTGTGGGATCTTGTCATTTGCTATTCTTTGTAGTTTATAATAAAATTGCGGCGATTTTATAGTTCTACTACGTAACATGTTGCATAAACTTGAAACTTCCTTGAACTTGTACCTTGTAGTACTATTATAAATGAATTGAATATATGAATTTAAATGATTTGTAATATACAGGGTGTTAATGAATAGGGGTAACAAACTTCTAGGGTGGGTAGGGGGGTTCATTTGAGACACTTTTTATTTATAAACTCATTGACAACCATGTTCACCCTAGAAGCTGCACGTCAAAAACTTTTTTTTATATAATATTTGAAATATCTCTCTTAAAAGTCTAAATAAAAAAAAAAATAAGATATAAAAATTATAGGCAACTAAATTGTTCATCTTTTTTGAACAGCATATCTAGATTTATTTCTAACCGTACTCATGTCATAAATCAAAGAATGTTTTTATTTTGTTATTTTTGTTAAAAATCATGCTTAATAGTCAAAATTTTGAAAAAAAAAATTCGATATTCAATTGCGCTTCTTTTACTTAATAACATGTTTCAATGTAGCTCCTACCGATTGTGTGCTATTAAAGAAAAACTTTAAGAGGAACATGTTTTGAGCATCTCAATTAAACTCAGGCTTGATTCTCAACCTTATGAGAACCGTTTTTAAGGGAAGCTGCTGAAGATTACTTAGTAGAATAAGAAGATTGATAAGGCAAAGGCGGGCACTGAAACATTGTTTATTAAAGCCAAGAGAAACTGCAACTGGGCTACGTACAAACCCAGTCACAGAACATACGACAATTCATAAAGAAACCAAACAAAATGTTAAAAAAAATATTATTGTCAGACTGTTTAGAACAAACCTACATGCTTCTGATTCTAAAAAGCTTTAAGCAAAGTTTTTACTGAAAGCATTAGATCTCTGCTAACACAAAATGGAATATACACAGAATCAATCAAAAAGATCTTTTAACTCAAAGAACCTTGAACTGCCGAACAGAAACAAATACAGAATGAACTAGAACTTCTCACAGTGTCTTTTTTGATGTTTGGGTTTGAGTTCTTACACACGTCAGATACACACCGTATGTGCTTAACATCGTCCTGATTTCCGATTATATTTTACATAAATATATTAAAAGAGCACCTCTAGATGATAGATGATATGGTGGTGAATTTATTGGATCTGTTATTTATGCTTTTTGCCTAGGCTATGATGTGATTGGCACTGGAAACCAAGCAATAGTTTAGATTGGAGTGGTTTTACTTATGAAGTGGTTGGATCACGACCTACTTCTGTGACAAATTGATTTCTGTTGTTTGCAGAGAGTTTAGGCATGCAATCTCTTGATGACGAACACTTGGGTGGGTGGGTGGGACATTCCAAATCTTGATAACCAGCTTATAGTTTGGTTTGGTGTGGCACATCCGCCCATCCAAGTGTTGACAAGAAGTTGGAGTACGGTTTTCTCTTGTGACAAAATGACTTCTGGCGTTTGCAGAGAATTTAAACATGCAATCTCTTGATCACGAACAATTGGGCGGGCGGGTGGGACATTCCAAATTTTGATAACCAGCTCGTAGTTTGGATTGGTGTAGCACACCCACCCATCTAAGTGTTAATTGTCAAAAAGTTGGATCACAACCGTCTATTGTGACAAAATGACTTCTGACGTTAGCAGAGAGTTCAATCATGCAATCTCTTGATGACGAACACTTGGGTAGGTGGGTGAGACACTTCAAATTATGATAACCAGCTTGCAGTTTGGATTGGTGTAGCACACCCACCCACCTAAGTGTTAATTGTCAAAAAGTTGGATCACAACCGTCTATTGTGACAAAATGACTTTTGACGTTAGCAGAGAGTTCAATCATGCAATCTCTTGATGACGAACGATTTGGTGGGCGGGTGGGTCACTTCAAATTATGATAACCAGCCTCTAGTTTGGATTGGTGTGGTCCACTCACCCAAGTAAGTGTTAGTCGTCAAGAAGTTGGATCACGATCGTCTATTGTGACAAAATGACTTCTGATGTTTGCAGAGAGTTCAATCATGCAATCTCTTAATACGAACACTTGGGTGGGTTACTCCAATTTATGATAACCAGCCTGTAGTTTGGATTGGTGTGGCCCACCAATCCACCCAAGTCTTAGTCGTCAAGAAGTTGGATCACTACCGTCTCTTGTGACAAAATGACTTCTGACGTTAGCAGAAAGTTCTAACATGCAATTTTTTTATGACAAACCGTTGGGTGGGTGGGTGGAATACTCCAAATCATGATAACTAGCTTGTAGTTTGGATTGGTGTTGTATCACAACTTTCTCTTGCAAAAAAATGACTTTTCACGTTCGCAAAGAGTGCAAACATAAAATTTCTTAATGACAAACACTTGAGAGGGCGGGTGGGATACTCTAAATTATGATAAGCAGCCAGTAGTTTAAATTGGTGTTGCCCACCTAACCGCCTAAATGTAAGTCGTCAAGAAGTTGAATCACAATCTTTTGTGACAAACTTCTGACGCTCATCATCATCATGATAAGCAGCCCGTAGTTTAGATTGGAATGGCCTTACCCACTCAAGTGCCAGTCGTCAAATAATTAGATCACGACCACGGCCACACCAAATCATTCCCTATCTTAGCAAGAAACCAAAATTTAAAATATCCCATGTAGTTTAGTCAGTTAGTGGCGTAGCTAAGATTTTTGGGTTTTGCCGCAAAATATTGAGATTCTCAAGGTTTTGAAGAAAAACCTACACAATTTATGATTTTGTTTTGAATAAACTGTTGAAAAGTGCAAAACTCTATAAATTAAATTAATTATTCAAAAATAATAAAATCCGGTCGTAATCTTTTGTAAAAAAGTGTAAAAAGTTCATAAAATGTCATAGATTGCCAATTCCGGCTATAAAATATCAAAATATTCCTAATAAACACCAAAAATCCATATAAAACGACTCAAAACTGTTGAAAAATGTAAATTTTCAATCATAAAAAGTCAAAAATAGTAAAATTTGGCCGTAAAGTATGAAAATATACAATATTTAGTATAAAATATTGCTAAAAAGCACCAAAATCCATTAAAAACGACTTGGGAAATGTACATTACATTCATAAAAAATCAAAAATAGTAAAATCTGGCGATAAAATATGAAAATATACAATATTTAGTTTAAAATATTGCTAAAAAGCACTAAAATTTATATAAAACGACACAAAACTGTTGGAAAATGTACAATTACATTCATAAAAAGTTAAAAACAGTAAAACCTGGCAATAAAAAATGAAAATATACAATATTTTGTATAATATATTGCTAAAAAACACTAAAATTAATATAAAACGACACAAAACTGTTGGGAAATGTAAAATTACATTCATAAAAAGTCAAAAATAGTAAAATCTGGTCGTAAAATATAAAAATATACAATATTTAGTGTTAAATATTGCTAAAAAACACCAAAATCCATATAAAACGACACAAAACTGATTCTTCAAGCTTACTACATAATAGTACATTATACAACTAGCACGTAATAATACCCATTTCACACGAGTATAAATGTGCAAGGCAATTTATATAAGTGCGAAATGAACACGCCTTTTGCCTTCGACAAAGCCAACATTATTATTGCGTGTGACGTCAGTTGTGGACAACAAAGCGCATATAGTAAGAAACTTGGTGTGTATAAAAACACATTTTTACGGACTTGCTTTACCAAAATGTCTTGTACAGGGCACTTAAAACAGGACAATGCTGTTTAATTAAAAAAAAAAAATTATAGCACATAAATGTTGAATTTTGTAGTCAAGCAAGTGTTATTTGATAACTTGTAATCGACATTTAAACAAGCAAACGTTTATTTATTAATAATAAAACTGTAAATAGAAAATCTATAAATTATTGTTTTTGTTAAATAAAGTTCAACTTCTAGCAAGAGCATGAGCGCGTGGCGTCATTCTAGAACATAGAACGTTGTAATGTTGGCTTCACCATGCAACAAGCGGAAAATAACACACAACGCGTCTGTAACTGTATATAGTGAGGTGACGGCAATCATCAACTTATAAATCCGATGTAAATATCAACCTCAGCTGCACGTTGGTGATCCTTGCTAGAAAATAAACTATTCTCTGAAGACCGAATGACGGCACTATTACGGTTATACAAATGGAGAATTTAAGAAAAAATTCTTGCACAATACCAACTAGCATTGGCCAGCTTGTTAAGAATAATGCTAAAGCCCTTATACCATAAATACGAGAGAAAACACACGACTCTCAGTGCCCGGTAGCTTGTTAGTCCCCGGTCATGGTAGTGATAAGAAAAGCATAAAACCCAAAGAATTCTCCTCAAGCGAGATCAGGCTACCATAAAAGAAAATTTTAATGGCCACTTAACAGCAGAACCCTTTCAACGGATAAATTTTGAAACTCAAAGAAGTGGATATGTGTTAGTTCTTATATCCGTATATAATAGAACTAAGCTAAGTGAGAAAAAGAACCAATTAACTCTCCAGTCAAGCAACTACCACAAGGAAAAAAAGAATTATCTCTGAAGGAAAAATTAGTTTTATTATATACAAAAAAAGTCCACATTAAAAGCGTTAGCAAAAAGGTAATATATTTAACTCTCAAACTAAATTCCAGAGTAGAAATACATCAAAATTATCCAGGCACCAAAACGGCTGCTCATCCAGACGAAGAAATTGAAATCTTTTAATAAAGCAATGCAACAAAAACCACCACACACTAATTGCCAGATATGACTATAAAAAAAACGACACCAAAATTGCTATAGGAAAGTAAATATATGTATACCTAGTCAGGCCGTTCCCTTTCGGGGTGGGCAATCAAAGTGTCGGGCACACCGAGCCACAGAAAAGACATGTGTATGTTTGGATGCCTATATAAGGTAACGGATCCATTTGAAAAGAACGCTACGCTCTGTATTACTTTATTATTCTTTAACGTTTTGTTAATCATAAATGTCCTCTCTACCGTACTGCCAACTTAATGGCCAACAAAATAAAAGAAAAACTCCTAAACTTATAACACAACACGGAAACGGAAATAGGCCCTAAGAGCAAGCCAGATTTAGATCTGGATACAAAAGTATCGACCACCAAACTAATATGACACTTATCGAGTCAATAGCATCTTTTTCTTCGTTACCTATTTATAGGCAACCATTGTTTTTCTCTGCTCATAATGCTGGCAACTTACATTACAAAGAACAGTTTTAAGTGAATTCCAAACCACTGAAGAGATTGTTCATCATCACTACAGCAGAGAAAATTTTAGCCGTAAAACCCCACGCTGGCAAGACGGATTGGGTAGTGGGAGAGCGTATAAACATGTAAACAATATATCACAGTTATGGGAATCAAACCCACGATCTTTGGTGCAGCAGCGGTCGGATGTCTAAACCACTGCGCCACAGTAAAATGTAAAATTGCGTTCATAAAAAGTCAAAAATAGTAAAATTTGGCAATTAAATATGAAAATATACAATATTTACTATAAAATATTGCTAAAAAGCACCAAAAACTATTTAAAACGATACAAAACTGTTGGAAAATGTAAAACTACATTCATAAAAAGTCAAAAACAGTTAAATCTGGCCGTAAAGTATAAAAATATACAATATTTAATGTAAAATATTGCTAAAAAGCACCAAAAACCATTTAAAACAATACAAACCTGTTAGAAAACGTAAAATTACATTCATAAAAATTCAAAAATAGTACAATCTGGCCGTAAAATATAAAAATATACATTATTTAGTATAAAATGTTGATTAAAAGCACCGAAAACCATTTAAAACAACACAAAATTGTTGAAAAATGTAAAATTACATTTATAAATAGTCAAAAGTAATAAAATCTGGCGATAAAATATGAAAATATACAATATTTAGTATAAAATATTGCTAAAAATCACTAAAATCTATATAAAACCACCCAAAACTGTTAGAAAATGTAAAATTACATTCATATAAAGTCGAAAATAGTAAAATTTGGCCGTAAAGTATGAAAATATACAATATTTAGTATAAAATATTGCTAAAAACTACCAAAATCCATTAAAAACGACTTGGCAAATGTAAAACGACATTCATAATAAGTCAAAAATAGTAAAATCTGGCCGTAAAGTATGAAAATATACAATATTTAGTATAAAATATTGCTAAAAAGCACCAAAATCTTTATAAATCAACACAAAACTGTTAGAAAATGCAAAATTACATTTATAAAAAGTAAAAAATAGTAAAATTTGGCCTGGAAGTGTGAAAATATACAATATTTAGTATAAAATGTTGCCAAAAAGCACTAAAATCCATATAAAACGACACAAAATTATTAGGAAATGCTAAATTACATTCATAAAAAGTCAAAAATAGTAAAATCTGGCCGTAAAGTATGAAAATTTATAATATTTAGTATAAATTATTGCTAAAAAGCACCAAAATCCCTATAAAACGACAAAAAATTGTTGGAAAATGTAAAATTGCATTCATAAAAAGTCAAAAAAAGTAAAATTTGGCCGTAAAACATAAAAATATACAATGTTTAGTGTTAAACATTGCTAAAAACACCAAAATCCATAAAAAACGACACAAAACTGTTGGAAAATGTAAAATTGCATTAATAAAAAGTCAAAAATTGGACATTCTGGCGGTAAAATATGAAAATATACAATATTTAGTATAAAGTATTGCTAAAAAGCAGAAAAATCTATATAAAACGACACACATCTATTGAAAAATGTAAAATTACGTTCATAAAAAGCCAAAAATAATAAAATCTGGCCGTAAAGTAGAAAAATATACAATAGTTAGTATAAAAAATTACTAAAATGCACGAAAATTTATTAAAAACAACACAAAACTGTTGGAAAATATAAAATTACATTCACAAATAGTCAAATCTGGCAGTAAAATATGAAAATATACAATATTTAGTATAAAATATTGCTAAAAAGCACAAAAATCCATAGAAAACGACACAAAACCGTTGGAAAATGTAAAAATACATTCATAAAAAGTCAAAAGTAATAAAATCTGGCAATAAAATATGAAAATATACAATATTTAGTATGAAATATTGCTAAAAATTACTAAAATCTATATAAAACCACACAAAACTGTTGGAAAATGTAAAATTACGTTCATAAAATGTCAAAAATAGTAAAATCTGGCCTTAAAGTATGAACATATACAATATCTAGTATAAAATATTGCTAAAATGCACTAAAATCCATATAAAACGACACAAAACTGTTGGAAAATGTAAAATTACATTCATAAAACGTCAAAAATAGTAAAATTTGGCCTCAAAATATGAAAATTTACAATATTAATTAAAAAATATTGCTAAAAAGCACCAAAATCCATTAAAAACGACTTGGAAAATGTAAAATTACATTCATAAAAAGTCAAAAATAATAAAATTTGGCCGTAAAGTGTAAAAATATACATTATTTAGTATAAAATATTACTAAAATCAACAAAATTATATAAAACGACAGAAAATTGTTGGAAAATGTAAAATTACGTTCATAAAAAGTCAAAAATAGTAAAATCTGGACGTAAAGTATGAAAATATACAATGTATAGTATAAAATAATGCTAAAAGCACCAAATTCCGTATAAAACAACACAAGTCTGTTGGAAAATGTAAATTTACATTCATATAAAGTCAAAATTAGTAAAATCTGGCCGTAAAATATAAAAATATACAATATTAAGTAAAAAATATTGCTAAAAAGTACCAAAAACCATATAAAATAAAACAAAACTGATCTAAAATGTAAAATTACATTCATAAAAAGTCAAAAATAGTAAAATCTGGCCAAAAAGTATAAAAATATACAATATTTAGATTAAATCATTGCTAAAAAGCACCAAAAACGATTTAATACGACACAAAACTGTTAGAAAATGTAAAATTACATTCATAAAAAGTCAAAAATAGTAAAATTTGGCGATTAAATATGAAAATGTACAATATTTACTATAAAATATTGCTAAAAAGCACCAAAAACCCTCAAAAACGACACAAAACTGTTGAAAAATGTTAAATTTCATTCACATAAAATCAAAAATAGTAAAATCTGGCAGTAAAATATGAAAATATACAATATCTAGTATAAAATATTGCTAAAAAGCAGAGTTCGAGCTAGCGGCGGTTTGCCGAGTGTCTATAAAATTATTTATTTCACATATAATATAAATTTGTTTTATCTTAGTTCTTTGTCCGGCCAATGGGACTCCGAAACCAGTGTGCAACACCGGTAATGGCTTAAAATATGAAGATAATCTAGGAATAAACTATAGAAATTAAAATTAGACGTTGTCAAAAATATAGTAAAACATGGAATAGCCAACACAATAGTGCAGGACAACAACAAATTTGTAAAAAATTACAGTACATGTTAACAAGTCACAAAACATGTTAACATCTTGTTCACAGCACTGCATCACAATTGTATTACGGGACGCGCATCTACGCATTCTTTCTGTTCGTTGCGTCATTAATAAGTCGGACAGTCGTCGCACCAAGATTTCAGTTAATAAAAGCTAGTCGATAAGTTGTCAAATATGTCCCGAGTAGTGTGCCGGGGAATCCTTTTGGACTTCCTTCAGGGTAGAATAAAAAGTTTGTTGTTACCTTGTTCTGAGGTTGTTGGTTTTCTCACAGTGGATGGCAACGTCAGATACCACGACTCATCCGTCCCGAATAAATAGAAGATCGAGGATTTTCCTGTTCACCAATTTGTCGAAGTGACTACTACTCTGACTCTAACCCCTTCTTCCTACCCATGTTACCCAGGATTTCCATAACATGTTGGCGCGGAAACAAATGGCGTTCCAGTTTGTGGTGTTTGAAGCCACGCCGAGCAGGCTGAAGAAGTTTGACATTGCCCGAGACCATTTCTGGAATAAGATCTTTCCAAGGCTAGTGCGTTTTCTCGGCGGATGGTGTTGGCCGCCGTTCAATTTTATTAGCTTGGCGTGGAGATAGTTTATTAATTCTCCGAGACTTTCGAGAAGAAGATCTCTTCTTTCGAGCGGTCTCAAATTGTCGAGCCTCTCTGGTGGGGGACGGTGTCAAAAGCCTTAGCTATGTTCAGAGTTAAAATCGCGAGTAGAGCCTGGACTTAATAAACACCTGTAGCGCTAGGCTATTTGCTAGCTCGCCTTCCTACTCTGTAAATCCCTGATGGCAGTTGTGCAGCGTGACTACCTTCAGATGCTCGGCTCAGATCTTCTTACAGGCTCTCAGAACATCTGAGGAGATTGTATTTGGCTTCCAGTTGTCTAACCTAAGTCAAAACTTGTCTCTTAATTGAATTGCCATCCATAATCATGACCAATCATTTCCTAAGCTAGCCCGCTTTGCCCTCGTCTCGCGCCTCTTAGCATTCGTCCAGGATTTGTCAGACCTCTTTCTTTTCGGGTGGGATTACTAGCATCACCGCTCGAGATGCTTTTGGCTTAACAAGTTCTAACGGCACTATCATAGCACAGAGAATGTTCTATACTATTATCTCAAAATTTGCGGAAATAACTGGGCTTGAGAGAAACCCGGGGATTGCTCCCCTTGATGTTACTTTAAGCTATCGGAATGAATCTTATAACCGAGTAACAACGTGACTACCCGAGGCTTTAAACCCATTGTCACGTCATTTGGTTAAACCTTGTTCAGTTCATAGCAGTACCGCGTAGAGAATTAGTCGCAAAACGCTTGAGAATTGTACTTTTTCACAAATTCTTACCCGCAGATCCAGCCTGAGCTGTCTTCCACCCAACGGGTACTTGCTCTCACTTTGTGTGTTTCCCGTTGTTATACTAGAACAGGGATTTCGCTCAGTACTTTTCAAGCGAGGTGACGTCCGTAAGTCTGCCACTTGTAGCCGCTAGCCTTTTGGCACACCAGTTCATCTCTTTTGAGAAGGACTGGGTACCGACGCATTTGCGCACGAACTTCACCTCAGACTCTTTAACTACCACCAATCTTCGGTGCCTCACATGTGTTACGTAGTAGATCAGCTTTGGTATGCTTAATCCACCGTTCTCAATTGGACTGTGGAAATACCTAGGAACATCTTTCTTCAGGTGCAACTACTTTCGTACAGCCTCCCTCACCATCACGTTCATTTTCCTCAGATTCCCCAGGGTCACGCTACCAAATACTCACTAGTGAATATGATTTGGAATAACATGTACTCAAAGGAAGTATAGCCGTTGCTGAAGTTTCAGAGGTGAACTAGAAATGGCACGTAACTCCCGGCCGAGACCGCACGTGAGTGTGTGTCTTCATCTTAAGACCTTCGAACTCAAAGGTACTTTCAGAAACTAACAATAGAGATAGTACGCAATTCCTCTCATCATCTTTTGATCGTCCCAGATGCTCCGCTGGAAACTTGCAAAGTTGGGTGGACAGACCTTGAAAGTTCAGCTCAAGGTCCACCACCCTATATTTGTCAACTCCGTCGGCGGTTCTTTGTCCCGCCTATTATACTTTTCTAGATGGGCCTAAAGTGTTGCTGCAGATCCATCAGCAAAGCAACGCGGGATTGCACCAAAATACATATAAAACGACACAAAACTGTTGGAAAATTTAAAATTACATCCATAAAAAGTCAAAACTAGTAAAATCAGGCCGTAAAATATGAAAATATACAATATTTAGTATAAAACTTTGTTAAAAAGCACCAAAATCTATATAAAACGACACATACTTATTGGATAATGTAAAATTACATTTATAAAGAGTCAAAAATAGTGAAATCTAGCTGTAAAAAATAAAAATATACAATATTTAGTATAATATATTGCTAAAAAGCACTAAAAATTATATAAAACGACACAAACCTGTTGGAAAATGTAAAATTACATTGATAAAAAGTCAAAAACAGTAAAACCTAGCAATAAAAAATGAAAATATACAATATTTAGTATAAAATATTGTTAAAAAACACCAAAATCCATACAAAACGACACTAAACTTTTGGAAAATGTAAAATTACATTCATAAAAATTTAAAAATTGTAAAATTTGGCGATTAAATATGAAAATATACTAGATCTACTATAAAGTATTGCTAAAAAGCACCAAAAACCATTTAAAACGACACAAAACTGTTGGAAAATGTAAAATTAGATTAAAATCAAAAATAGTAAAATCTAGCAGTAAAATATGAAAATATACTATATTTAGTATAAAAAATATTGATAAAAAGCATCAAAATTCATATAAAATGACACAAACCTGTTGAAAAATGTAAAATAACATTCACAAATGCCAAAAATTGTAAAATTTGGCCGTACAGTATGAAAATATACAATATTTAGTATAAAATATTGCTTAAAAGCACCAGAATCTATATAAAACGACACACATTTATTGAAAAATGTAAAATTACATTTATAAAAAGCCAAAAATAGTATAATCTGGCCGTAAAGTAGAAAAATATACAATATTTACTATAAAATATTGCTAAAAAGCACCAAAATTCATATAAAACGACACAAAACTGTTGAAAAATCTAAAATTACATTCATAAAAGCCAATAATAGTAAAATCTGGCCGTAAAGTAGAAAAATATACAATATTTAGTATAAAATATTGCTAAAAAGCACGAGAATCCATAAAAAACATCACAAAACTGTTGTAAAATATAAAATTACAATCACAAATAGTCAAATCTGGCGGTAAAATATGAAAATATACAATATTTAGTATAAAAATTTGTTAAAAAGCACAAAAATCCATAGAAAACGACACAAAACTGTTGGAAAATGTAAAACTACATTCATAAAAAGTTATAGTAAAATCTTGCAATAAAATAAAAAAATATACAATATTTAGTATAAAAATTTGTTAAAAAGCACAAAAATCCATAGAAAACGACACAAAACTGTTGGAAAATGTAAAACTACATTCATAAAAAGTTATAGTAAAATCTTGCAATAAAATAAAAAAATATACAATATTTAGTATAAAATATTGCTAAAAATCACTAAAATCTATATAAAACCACACAAAACTGTTGGAAAATGTAAAATTACATTCATATAAAATTAAAAATAGTAAAATTTGGCCGTAAAGTGTAAAAATATACATTATTTAGTATAAAATATTGCTAAAAAGCAACAAAATCTATATAAAACATCACAAAATTGTTGGAAAATGTAAAATTACGTTCATAAAAAGTAAAAAAAGTAAAATCTGGCCGTAAAGTATGAAAATATACGATGTTTAGTATAAAAATAAAAAGCACCAAAAACCATTTAAAACAACACAAAACTGTTAGAAAAAGTAAAATTATATACATAAAAGTAAAAAAATAGTAAAATCTGGCTATATAGTATGAAAATATACAATATTTAGAATAAAATATTGCTAAAAAGCAACAAAATCTATATAAAACGACACAAAATTGTTAGAAATGTAAAACTACATTCATAAAAGTCAAAAATAGTAAAATCTGGCCGTAAAGTATGAAAATATACATTATTTAGTATAAAATAAGCATCAAAATCAATATAAAACGACACAAACCTGTTAGAAAACGTAAAATTACATTCATAAAAAGTCAAAAAATAGTAAAATCTGTCCGTAAAGTATGTAAATATACATAATTTTTTTATAAAATATTGCTAAAAAGCTCCAAAATCCATATAAAATAACACAAAACTGATTGAAAATATAAAATTACATTCAAAAAAATATAAAAATATACATAAAATATATAAAGAAGAGACGCAATGTCCTCAAATGAGACAGTTGTAAAAGCAATAATTTCGAATAAAGTCTAGTTAAATAGGTAAATTTATACGAATGCCACAACGACATATGTAGCGCTCGTTACTATTTGTTCAATCGGACAACCCAATAATAACATTAAAAAATTAAATTTATGAAAAAATATTCTAAACTAAAAACATCCATAGACGCGTTTCGAGGTTTACCTCTCATCAGTATGGCTTTATTTATTACTGATACTGATGAGAGGTAAACCTCGAAACGCGTCTATGGATGTTTTTAGTTTAGAATATTTTTTCATAAATTTAATTTTTTAATGTAATAAAAATATACAATATTTATTATAAAATATTGCTAAAAAGCACCAAAATCTTTATAAAACAACACAAAACTGCTAGAAAATGTAAAATTACGTTCATAAAAAGTCAAAAATAGTCAAATTTGTCTTGGAAGTATGAAAATATACAATATTTAGTAAAAAATATTGCTAAAAAGTACAAAACTCCATATAAAACAACACAAAACTGTTAGAAAATGTAAAATTACATTCATAAAAAGTCAAAAATAGTAAAGTCTGGCGGTAAAGTATGAAAATATACAATAATTAGAGTAAAATATTGCTAAACAACACCCAAACCCATATAAAACGACACAAAACTGTTATAAAATGTAAATTTACATTCATAAAAAGTCAAAAATAGTAAAATTTGGCCTCAAAATATAAAAATTTACAAAATTAAGTAAAAAATATTGCTAAAAAGCACCAAAATTCATTAAAAACGACTTGGAAAATGTAAAATTACATTCATATAAAGTCAAAAATAGTAAAGTTTGGCCGTAAAGTATGAAAATATACAATATTTATTATAAAATGTTGCTAAAAAGATCCAAAATCCATATAAAACGACACAAACCTATTGAAAAATGTAAAACTACATTTATAAAAAGTCAAAAATAGTAAAATCTGGCCGTAAAGTATGAAAATGTTCAATATTTAGTTTAAAATATTGCTAAAAAGCACCAAAAATTATTTAAAACAACACAAAAATGTTAGAAAATGTAAAATTGCATTCATAAAAAGTCAAAAATAGTCAAATTTGACCTGGAAGTATGAAAATATACAATATTTAGTATAAAATATTGCTAAAAAGCACCAAAATCTATTTAAAACAACACAAAACTGTTGAAAAATGTAAAATTACATTCATAAAAAGTAAAAAATTGTAAAATCTAGCCGTTAAGTATGAAAATCTATCAGAATACATATAAAACAACAAAAACCTGTTGGAAAACGTAAAAATACTTATATTTAAAGTCAAAAATAGTAAAATTTGGCAATTAAATATGAAAATATATTATAATTGCTATAAAATATTGCTAAAAAGCACCAAAATCTATTAAAAACGACTTGGAAAATGTACATTACATTCATAAAAAATCAAAAATAGTAAAATCTGGCGATAAAATATGAAAATATACAATATTTAGTATAAAATATTGCTAAAAAGCATCAAAATCCATATAAAACAACACAAACCTGTTAGAAAACGTGAAATTATATTAATAAAAAGTAAAAAACTAGTAAAATCTGGCCATAAAGTATGAAAATAGCCAATATTTAGTATAAAATATATTGCTAAAAATCACTAAAATCCATAAAAAACTATACAAAACTGTTGAAAAATGTAAAATTACATTAATAAAAAGTCAAAAATAGTAAAATCTGGCCGTTAAGTATGAAAATATACAATATTTAGTTTAAAATATTGCTAAAAAGCATCAAAAACCATTTAAAACAACACAAAACTGTTGAAAAATTTAAAATTACATTCATAAAAAGTCAAAAATAGTAAAATCTAGCCGTTAAGTATGAAAATCTACAATATGTGGTATAAAATACTGCTAAAAAGCACCAAAATACATATAAAACAACACAAAACTGTTGGAAAATGTAAAAATACGTTTATTTAAAGTCAAAAATAGTAAAATATGGCAATAAAATATGAAAATATACAGTCATAAGCATAAAATATTGCTAAAAAGCACCTAAATCCATATAAAACAACACAAAACTTTTGAAAAATGTAAAATTACATTCATAAAAAGTAAAAACAGTAAAATCTGGCGATAAAATATAAAAATATACAATATTTAGTATAAAATCTATATAAAACGACACAACCTGTTGAAAAATGTAAAATTACATTTATAAATGATCAAAAATAGGAAAATCTGGCAATAAAATATGAAAATATACAAAATTTTATATAAAATATTTCTAAAAAGCATCAAAAACCTTATAAACCAACACAAACTGTTGGAAAATGTGAAAATACATTCATAAAAAATAGTAAATTCTGGCCGTAAAATATGAAAATATACAATATTTAGTATATTAAAACGCTACAATATACAGGGTGTCCGGAAAATACGTGTACAACGTTTGACGACAGACTCCTGACGTCAAAATAGGTCGATCTAAGCCGACTTAGTTATATCCAAAATTGTCTCGTTTAGCCGGTAGAGGGCGTCAAAAATTTGTAAATATTAAAAAGAAATTACCTGTAACAATAATTTTTTAAGTGACCTTGTTGCTATGGCGTTTAATAATTTGACAATTATTGACAAATTGTCACCAGTCTATAAAATTTACTCAAGTATACGATCAACATTCTTGAATTACAAGTTCATTTTACCATTAAAAATGGAAAATTATACAAACTCTCAGAAAGTTGACATGCTCCTGGTATACGGGTTTTGTCAAGGAAATGGGCATCAGAGTGTTAGGGTTTACATGGAGAGGTTTCCTAACCGTCGAATACCAAACCATCAAACATTTGCCAATATTGAGCGTCATCTTCGGGAAACGGGCAGTTTTGAGAAAAAGTTTGAAGGCAGGGGTCGTATGCGAACAACTCGAACTGTGGAAACAGAAGAGATAATTCTGGAAAGAGTTGAAGAAGAACCAAGTACCAGTACCCGTCTCTTAGAACGTGAGTTAAATGTTCCTAAAACGATTGTCAATGAGGTTTTAAGAGAACAGTTGTTACATTCTTACCACATACAAAAAGTCCAGGAACTTTTACCGACTGATCCCCCCATGCGGCTTACATTTTGTCAATTTATTAGAAACAAAAGAATCCTTGTTCCAAATTTTTGTAGAAAAATTATGTTTACTGACGAGGCATGCTTTACAAGATCTGGGGTAACCAATCTGCACAACGAACATATTTATTCCGATGAAAATCCACATGCCATTAAAGTTGCACATCATCAGCATCAATTTAAAATTAATATTTGGGCAGGTATTATTGATCACTACCTTATTGGTCCCATTGTTATTCCAGACAGGTTAGATGGAAATATTTATTTAAATTTTTTGCAAGACACATTACCAATTCTTCTGGAGAATTTGCCCCTTTTACTTCGGAGGGAAATGTGGTATATGCATGATGGTGCCCCGCCCCATTTTTCCGTTGCCGTTTGGCAATACTTACATCATCAATATCCCAACCGATGGATTGGAAGAGGCAATGATGCACCAGTAAAATGGCCACCACGTTCTCCTGAGTTAAATATGTGTGACTTCTTTTTGTGGGGCGCTATTAAAACAGAAGTTTACAAGACTCCGGTAAACACACGCGATGATTTATTGCAGCGGATTTTAAATGCAGGCAACCATTTTAATAATCCCGAGACATTAGATAGGGTCCAATATCATTTTTTAAAGAGTGTTAATAAGTGTATTCAGCAAGATGGCGGTCATTTTACACATTTGCTTAAGTAATGTTTTTGTTTTACTTAGTTTCTTACAATAGATACTTTCAACTTTGTTATACTTTTGTTTTTTTTGACGCCCTCTGCCGGCTAAACGAGACAATTTTGGATATAACTAAGTCGGCTTAGATCGACCTATTTTGACGTCAGGAGTCTGTCGTCAAACGTTGTACACGTATTTTCCGGACACCCTGTATATGGTCATACACTAAAAAGCAAAATCCGATCATAAACTATCAAAACAAAATTACGTTTATTAAAAAAAAAAAATTGTGTATGCAGCTATAAAACATAAAAAGTATTATTAAAAGGAACAAAAAACTGGCTATAAACTGTTAAGTTCTAAATTCTTCCGCATTGCAGAACCTTGCTTACAAATAGCTACGCCACTGAAAAAAAAAAATTGTTGATTGTTACATCCAAATAAATGCATAAAAAAGTAAAGTAGTATTTTTTTGCAACGCCAAACTAATCTACAAAAAAACGTATTCAGGTAGACAGCTTTTATTTAAACACACGTTTATACTTCAAACTCCACGTCCAGAAATGACTAGATAATCTAGAATGGCATCTAACTGTTTGTTGCCGTTAAACTTAACAGCAAGAATAAACTGAAAATTTACGCAACAAACTATTTCGTTAAACTGACTTGACTACTAATTCACACAAATCAAAGCTTTCTAAAATTAAGAAGTGCAAACACAAAATTGAATTGTAATAAGTTCAATTGTAATAAGCACGTTTAAGGAAGAAGTCTAAAGCAACTAAATACCAGAACTCCTTCCAGTAGCGGAGCTAAGGTTTTGGGGTCTCATGCAAAGTATTGAGAAAGGCTTCTTCAAGACAATGATTTGAAAAAAGCCTCATTACTTGCTTCTAGGCTTGGAGGCTCTTCCGTCGCATTTCAGACTTTAGCTTTCATAAAACTCTACTACTGATTATGAGTATTATATTTAAGAGAAGATGCTTTCTGTAGTATATTCAATTTTAAAATGGAGCACGGATAAGCAACAGACATTGGCGATGATCACGTGGACAATTCTATTGCTGCATTTCTTTTCTCACATCTATACACTAAACACCATTAGATTTTATAGGATCTCTCAGGAGAGTAGAAGGTGTAAAAGTATGTTTAATTTTAAAACTTAAAACTAAATATACTATCTATAACAAAAGAAATTGCCTGCAACTTTCAAAAACTTTTACTAGATAGCTACTTTTTGTGAAGAGGCAACCCAAAGCAATGTCTGAGGAAAAGAGGACAAAATGCATTTTAATTCACAAAATTTCCATATACAACACTACTATACTTTATTCAACACGGTAGAGCGCCAATTTGGTGTTTTTTCCAAATATTTCTATTAAAAATAATCTTTTTGCTTTTGTAATTTATCATAAGTTTGATGTCTACATGAAAGCGTTTTTGCATGATCTACCATAACGAACCAATACGTTAGGCCGCATATTACGATAACAAGTAAGGTTTCTTTCCATTGACATCGATTGCAATGATGTATATCTCTCACAAAAGTCAGTGAACCTGGAATAATCCAAAACTACATCAATATGATAAGAGTACTGCAAACAACTGTTGTAAAGAATATTATTGCGTGCTCACTATAGATCCAAGACACAACAATTGATTTCAAGCTATACGTGAGCTTAAATACAGAATACTATTTTCTACGCAAACCAAATGCCAAAAGAAAACAGTCCAACTGCGCCATTTTGGTGCATACGCTAAACATACCTGGAAAACACTGGTTTTAGCCAACATTATTTCGGTACCTTACCAAATTGCATCGATCAAAGACAAAATATTTTACCTACCGACTGCGTCATTTTGATTCATATGCTGGACACAATTCTCTTTAACAAACAATTCTTTTTTGTAGGATTATATCCTGTTTATCTTCAACTGTTACAGTCCAACTTTTATACCAGCGCATTGGGGGTCTTTCTAGAGATCTCTACAATATCAGGACTTCCTATTTAACAAACAATTTGAAGAGAAATATCAAATCAATTAAACAACAAATCAAAAAGACAAAACATTTTACATACCGACTGCGCCATTTTGATTCTTTTGCCAAACACAATTTCTTTTAATAAACAAATCAAAAAATGTCAGCTTGAATGTACCAGAACACAACACTGACTTCTAAATATTCAAGGCAGAATTAAATAAAATGCAATCTACAGAAACTTATGGTGAAATTAGTAGCGTAGCTAGGATTCTTGCGCTTTTTTGTAAAATATTAAGAAAGCCTACCTAAGAGTAGGATTAGTATCTTTTTACTTAACTTTGTATAAATAAAAAAAATTGGGAATATGCTAATCCGATAACTGATTTAGACAACTAGCAACACATCTACAATGTATAGTAGAAACTTATGACAGGCGCATTCACCAAAAAGTTTTTCGTAATAGATTTGTCAAAATTGTACATAACTCTTAGCGTCTGAACTTTCTTTAGATATTTTTAGATAGAAAATAAGACTAAATTACGTAAAACTAAAAAATAATTCTCATAAAGTTATGAAAGAAATCCAGAGATAAGCTTGAGCTTTAGTTAAAAAATGAAAATCTATTGCTAGAAATTAAAATAAATATTTCTAAACATTAGTTTCCTTCATGCATTGGTGTAAATAAAATTGATTTAAAAAGTATAATGTATGTAAATCCTATGTAAAATGTATGTACGATTCAATTGTATTTCCGTGAACCTTTCAGCAGCTAGCTCTTCTTGTCAGTAATTGAAATATTATTTGCAACATATCGCCGCTCAATAGCTAACAATTGAGGGTACACGAAAAAGTAGGCGATAATGGATTATTATCTACACACCACCGGTCGGCACCAAAGTAATAAAAGCCACGGCATACTTCAAAGCGGTAGGACTAAGACTAAAAAGAGAGAGAAATAGAGACCAGGTTTTTGTATCTTTGAGAAGCGACCGTTTAGCCGCCACGGCCCCAGCCAGCGCACATTAAGGTCTGGCGGTCGCTCCGAGCGCGACCAGCTCTTCACTCTGTGAGAAAGGCTCGCACGGAACGGTTCGGAGCTCATCAACTCGCGCGCAAAAAACGAATCAACTACGCGCGCCTTCTCTTATAACGTGATCATTTTCATTAGCCCGATTAGTACCGGTGCATGGAGCAAATTACGAAACGAGTTCTCATAACTAAGTGTCTGTGTGCGGTGTGTCTGTGCTGAACATAAAGAGAACGAACTTCAATTTAATAAAAAAATAAATAATTGTGCCGTGTTGTTAAGTAACCTTGCCTCATCAGACATTTCTAAGAATAGATTCTTTTTGATCATTAAATCGGTGTAAACATCGTCTTTAAAGTGCATCCCAAAATAACATCAAAGGAGAATCACATGCGAAAAAACATAATATAATAATAAAAGCACCGACAAGGAGGCTTCTCATTATTATTTTTTTTGTAAGATGATACATCTTTGCTGAATATGGGTAGTTTGTATTTGGTAGGGCTAATCCAAGCCCTTATTATTGTCGGCAATGTTTTTGCCTCGTCCGCCCCACGCTGTGAAACCATCACCGCACCGATGTGCCAAGGGTTGGGATACAACACGACTCATATGCCCAATTTCGTAGGGCACGAGAACCAGAGGGACGCTATTTTAGGGGTAAGCAGCTTTGTCCCTTTAAATGCATGAACGACCATCCGAGATTTCCTGTTGGGAACAAAACACGCACAATGCAAGAACAGTATGTCTAATTTGTTTTATGGCTCGAAGAACATTTTCAATGCCTTTTCTTTCGGTAGCTTCTTTTTTTATTATTTCTATACTCGTCTAGTTGTAAATGGAAAGTTTTATGGTCGACGTATTACCATAGTTTAAGTCTTCCAAATGGTTTCCAGGAATAACACGACGCGGTAATTTATCTTTTTGGTAAAACGTTACAAAATCAAATCAGAATGTGTGCGTGCCAAGCACATTCTTATCTTAAATTAAACATTTGTAACAAATAACATTGAGAACTCATTCATACATTATTTATTTACATTTTTAATAATGTATATCTCGTTAAATTTGATTAGATTTAATTTTGATAAAATAAACATTCATTTAATCGCGCATAATTACGACATTTTGTAGATCATAATGTATAATAATTAAATGATATCATAGATAAAGATCTGTATTTGTATTGACGGTATAAAACTGTCATATGATATGCAAATTAATTGCTTGAATTTATTGTAACTAAGAATAGCTTATTTATGGTTTTTATAACTCGACAACTGTCGCGATTACTTAATTCTTTGCTATGCTGGTTGATGCAAATTTTAATTAATTAAAATTTATTGGTAAATACGCTGAGCAAACTTATTAGATATATAATTCGTCAGTAAGAATATTGCAGTAATTATGACAATAATAAATTAATAAAAGCTTCTATTATTTCTGCTTCAAATTACTCGTTTAGTGGATGCGAATTCTTCTAAAGATGGAAATATGATGCCATATTTGTAAACCGGTAAGAAATTTCTTGCAAGATGAGTCAGTCGATTAGTAGTTGTTTGAACTGCGCTTTAGGATAATTTAATTCTTTTTATAAAACTTTGTTTGCATCATACTTGTAATTTGGTTTCAAAATAGTATACCATCTGACGTCAGTTGTGGGCAAGAACGCGAATAGACATATTTACTCATTTAATCTACCAAAATGTCTATGAAACATCTAAAGGGCACTATGCGTATGGCGTTAATAAATTATTTAATTAACAAATATGTACGTAGTACGAACAAGTGCGATTTGATAATTAACAGTTGACTATTCACTTTTATTGTTGTAGAAGGTCTTAAAATTGTAAATGGGAAATTTATAAATTAGTATGATTTAACTAATTGTATGTTATTACGTTATTTGTGGGCATATACGTTGTTATGTAGGCTTCACCATGCGACGAGCGGAAAATAGCACATGGCACGTCTATAATTGTAGAATTTGTTTGCTGGAGGTTGAACACAATGGACAAATCAGTTCTTGGTGGGTTTGGTTTTAGAATTGAAAATCATAAAAAATGTATGCATCTTTCAATTACTAAATGGCTTCAGGGCATGTTTACAGGTTCTGCAATAAGTTTTAGTGTCTAAGCTTTCTTTTAAAAACTTAATAGTTTATCATCATCAATCATCCATATCGTTCTGCTGCTGGACATAGGTGTCCTGTATCTCATTCCATTTGCTACGATCTTGAGCCACTTGCATTCAATTCTTTGGGTGCGCTTTATGTCGTTGGTCTTCCTTGTTGGGGGTCGTTCTCTACTTCGATACATGTCTTTTCTTGGCTTCTACTTTCCACTTCAAGATTTGTTCATATTTAGGTCTAAGTCCAGCTCAGTCCAGTTCTAGAGTTTCAGAGCGGATACCTTTCTGAATTTTTTTCTAAGCAATATACCCAGCCTAGATCTCTCTATCGCTCGCTGGGCAACTCTTAGTTTGTTGGTAGATTGAGTAACACGCATAGGCCACATTTTGTTTTAGGCAGATTGACATCTTTGACTTAATGATGTCTTTAAGTTCCCAAACACCGCTTAACAGTTTAGGAACATTTTTGACAGTTTAAGAAGATTTTTCATACGTATTTGACAAATTAAGAATAGTTTCCATATTCATATGACAGCTCAGAAACATTTTTGTAAGATTAGGAACATTTTGGACATTTTAGAAAAAAAAATTAATAGCTTACGAACATTGGTGACAGATTTTTTACAGTTTAACAACATTTTAGAAAGGTTTTTGACAGTTTAGGAACTTTTGTGACAGTTTAAGAATGTTATTGACAGTCTAAGAACATTTTTGATAGTTTAGGAACATTTTTGACAGTTTAAGAACATTTTTTACTGTTTATGAACATTTCTGTCTGTTTAGGAACAAGTTTTTTGACAGTTCAGGAACATTTTTGACATTTAAAAAACAAACAACTGACAGTTTAATCGTTTATAAATTTTTTTGACAGTTTTTTGACAAATTAAAAATAGTTTAGAAAGTTTTTTGACAGTTCAGGAACATTTTTGACATTTAATAAACAAACAACTGACAGTTTAATCGTTTTTAAATTTATTTTACAGTTTTTTGACAAATTAAAAATAGTTTAAATACTTATATGACAGTTCATAACCATTTTTGACAGATTAAGAACATGTTTTTAATATTTTTAGAAAATTGTTGATAGTTTAGGAACATTATTAACAGTTAAGGAACATTTTTGACAGTTTGGGAAATTTTTTCAAAGTTTAGGAACATTTTTGATGCGAATTTGACAGTATAATACACATTTACGAAAGATCAGGAACATTTTTGACATTTAAAAAACAAACAACTGACGGGTTAACCGTTTTTAAATTTATTTGACATTTTTTTGACAAATTAAGAATAGTTGACCTAGTTAGATGACAGTTCAATAAACATTATTGACAGGTTAAGAACATTTTTGTAAAATTGTTGATAGTTTAAGAACATTACTAACAGTTAAGGAACATTTGTGACAGTTTAGGAAGATTTTTGATAGTTTAGGAACATTTTTGACAGATTAAGAACATTTTAAGAAAGTTGTTGATAGTTTAGGTACATTATTGACAGTTAAAGTTGGGAAATTTTTTTGACAGTTCAGGAACATTTTTTATGCGTATTTAACAGTTTAATACACTTACGAGAGTTCAAGAACGTTTTTGACATTTAAAAAAACATGAACTGACAGTTTCTAAATTTATTTGACAGTTTTTTTGACAAAATTAGGAATAGTTTACATACTCATATGACATTTCACTGTTTCAGAAACATTTTTTACAGATTAAGAACGTTTTGGACAGTTTAGGAAGATTTTTGACAGTTTATGAACATTTCTGACAGTTTAGGAACATTTCTGAAAGTTTAGGAAAATTTTTGATAGTTTAGGAACATTTTTGATTATCCAGGAAATGTTTTGACAAAACTAAAATGACAGTTTAACAAGTTTCTAAACTTATTTGACAAATTAAGAGTAGTTTACGTACTCGTATGACATTTTAGAAACATTTTTGACAGAGTAAGAACGTTTTGAACAATTTAGGAAGATTTTGGACAGTTTAGAAACATTTTTGAAAGCTTTGGAACATTTCTGACAGTTTAGGAACATTTCTGACAGTTTAGGAACATTTTTGATAGTTTAAGAACATTTTTAACTGCCCAGAATTTTTTTTTACAGTTTTAAAATATTTTTAACAGTTTCTAAATTTATTTGACAGTTTTTTGATAAATTTGGGAAGATTTTGGACAGTTTAGAAATATTTTTGAAAGTTTTGGAACATTTTTGACAGTTTAGAAAGATTTTTGACAATTTAGAAACATTTTTGAAAGTTAAAGAACATTTTTGACAGTTTTGGAAGATTTTTGATAGTTTAAGAACATTTTAGACTGTCTAGGAAAATGTATGACAGTTCAGGAACATTTTTGACATTTCATAAACAAACAACTGTCAGTTAAACGGTATCTAAATTTATTTGACAAATTAAGAATAGTTTACAAATACATATGACATTTCAGAAATATTTTTGACAGATTAAGAACGTTTTAGTAAGTTTTTTGACAGTTTACAAACATTTTTGAAAGTTAAAGAACATTTTTGACAGTTTTAGAAGATTTTTTATAGTTTAGTAACATTTTTTATAACATTTTTGATTTCCAGGAAAATTATTGATAGTTCAGGAACATTTTGGATACGTATTTGACAGTTTAATACACATTAACGAGAGTTCAAGAACATTTAAAAACCATCAATTGACAAATTAACCGCTTTAAAATTTATTTGACTGTATTTTGACAAATTAAGAACAGTTTACATACTTATATGACAGTTCATAAACATTTTTGACAGATTTAGAAAATTTTGGACATTTTAGGAAGATATTTGATAGTTTAGGAACATTTTTGACAGATTACGAACATTTTAGGAAAATTGTTGACAGTTTAAGAACATTTTTGACAGATAAGGAACATTTGTGACAGTTTAGGAACATTGTTGATAGTTTAGGAACATTTTTGATAGTCCAGAAAAAATTTTGACTGTTCACGAAAATTTTTGACCTTTCACACACCTTTTAATACACTTACGAGAGTTCAAGAACGTTAAGAACATTATGCATACCGGTATATGAGAGTTCCTAAACATTTTTGATAGATTAAGAACATTTTTGACATTTTAGGAAGATTTTTTTACAGTTTAGGAACATTTTAGACATATTAGGAAGATTTTTTAAAGTTTAAGAACATTTTTGACAGTTTATAAACATTTTTAAAAGGCTAGGAACATTTATGACAGTTTAGGAACATTTTTGTTAGTTTAGGAACGTTTTTGACTGTCCAGGAAAGTTTTTGACAGTTCAGGAACATTTTTGATTCGTATTTGACAGTTTAATACACATTTACGAGAGTTCAGGAACGTTTTTGACTTTTAAAAAACAAAAAACTGACAGTTTAACAATCTCTAAATTTATTTGACAAATTAGGAATAGTTTACATACTCATATGACAGTTCATAAAATTTTTTGACAAATTAAGAACATTTTGGACAATTGAGGAAGATATTTGATAGTTTAGGAATATTTTAGGAAAACTGCTGACAGTTTAGGAACATTATTAAGAGTTACGGAACATTTGTGACAGTTAAGGAAGGTTTTTGATAGTTTAGGAACATTTTGGAAAAATTGTTGAAAGTTTAGGAACATTATTGATAGTTAAAGAACATTTGTGACAGTTTATTAAGATTTTTGATAGTTTAGGAACATTTTTGACTGTCCAGGAAGATTGTTGACTGCCCAAGAATTTTTTTGTTGGTTCAGGAAACTTTTTGAAAGAGAAATTTTTGACATTTAAAAACAAACGGCTAACAGTAACATATTCAAAATTTATTTGACAGTTTTTTAATATATTAAGAACATTTTACAATACAATTCAGAAACATTTTTGACTGATTAAAAACGTTTTGTACGTTTTAGGAACATTTTTGAGAATTTGGGAACAATTTTCACAGTTTGGTAATCTTTTTGAAAGTGCAGGAACATTTTTGACAGTTAAGGAAAATGTTGACATTTTTAGGAACATTTTGACAGCTTAAAACTATTATTCATAAACCAACAAGAGGGTTTGTTCACAAATTAAAAACAATTTATGAACATTTTGCTAGATTTCTGACAGTTTAGAAATATGTTTGACAGATTAAGAACGTTTTTGACATTTTACAAACTAAGAGTAATTTTCAGGTTAAGTTCACGACTTAAATAACAAATAAACATGAGCTATATGCATACTATGACACAATTCTCAATCGCAAATCAACAGAAGATTAACAAAGATTTTAAGGTAAACATACACTGACACTACTGATAACAAAATGCAACAAATGTAAAACACTAAAATCATATTTCTCGCAGCCCAAAACACGACGTTTGAACCGGTCATGCTCATCTAAATCTACTAAAAAAACTGGAAAAAACGCCTCGCCTCTTTGGTGTCTAGTCGTTGGAAATAATCGTTTTTGGAGACTGTAAATTTCGGTGCATCGACTGTCTATTGGTAATTCGCATAATTGTGTCCACTCCGCCCCTGTCATTATATAATTTCGTTAGTTTCTTAAATTAAACTAAATATTAGTTCTTGCTACTCATGTATATTTGATAAATGTAACATTAAGGCAGATGCAATAGCGATAGCGAGAATTAAACAAACATATTTAATCCAATTTATCTTAATCCGTCCAAACATTACCTCATGCAATAACTGAAAAAAGAATTTATTAGAAAAAACTATCTCGTTATGTCCGCGATTTAATTTCGTCCAAGAAACGGAACGGGAATTTTAAAATTGTTTTTACCCTAAAAAAAAAAACGAAGGAACAATGCCTCCTTTTTGAGCGGCAGAATTCTTGTCATCAGTTTCGGTCCGTCATAAAACCCGAAAGGGTCCTTGCGGAGAAAGAAAAAAAGAGGCAATTTTTACCGTCCGAATGGTCGTAAAGTAGACAGAGCAAGGTCACGAATTGACTGACAGATATCCAAAGCGACCGACAGAGAAAAGAGAATCTTTTACTACAATCTCTTTGAGAAGAGGATGGATGCACATACGTCCATCAATAGTTGACTTGAGGAATCGCTGCTTGCTCGGCTACCGCTCTTGAAGAAATAAAAACACGATAAGAATTCTGCTTGTGCACCGGGATTACAAAAACTGGTCATTGTCTTCTGGAAATGGTAGTTTTATACACAGCGAAAAAAGGGTCGCGTATTTTTCTCGACTGATGCGACGACGACGTTTCGCAATTATACGATTAAAAGTTTTATCTTGGCTTCACTGGAAGAATCCATTTTCTCTTTGCTTCCATGAAATGGCATGCTTGGGGATAAATAAAACTCTTCGTTTCGCTATATAAAATGTTAAATGGAAAATTAGTATGCCGCGCCGCATTCGGTCTTGTTTAATCAAGATAGCACAACAACATTCACTTCTTTCTGTTTCAATGTATAACTCGCAGATTATTACAAAATAATTCTGGGGTTAGTACACTCATAACTTTACATTACCGTTGTTGCCACAGATTTCAAACAAATGTCACTACTTATTAGATCATTAATTAAATAAGAGTCGCATGTGTATTAACTATTATATTCATCGAAAGACTCGATAAATTCTAAATTCATTTCCGTCAAAATGTTAAAAATATAATTGGGGATCCTTATTACTGATAAAAATTCATTTGGTTTCCTGCTTTCTTAGATTATATTAAATGTGTTTAGAGCTGATTTCATAACTATGTGATAATGATCTCTAAATATGTTAAATGATAAGAAAATTAGCTTAATTAATGGAAATATGGGGAACTATGACATTCAAAACTATTTATTAGTTCAAAGTTACACAACCAATTGATTTAAATTCGCCATGCGTTTTTATTATTAAGTAGATTATTAAAGAATTCTTTTATTTATTTATTTACTAATCAATGAAAGCCATTACAAAATAAGTATATATCTACAATTTAGAAAATATATAAATTAAACATTAAACAACTAATACTAAAAATAAGAACAATATACGTGTTGAGGCAGAGTGCTGCGCATAGTCTGTACGTTTATACGATATATGAAATAAATAAATAGTCATTGCGTGAAACTTGAGCTGGGACATGAATGCACTTCAAAAACGTCAAAATTAAAAGGTTTTTATCAACGCTGATCAACAAACTATTGAAAAAAATTAAGCCTGCTAACAATTTGAATATTCTTACTGTATTGACATTATCTTTATGGCAATGTTGCACCAAAATGGCATTCAGATTATTGTCTCCTAATTATAGTATTTGATACAGTCTAGTTTTAGTTGACTTTTATACAAAAAGTTTTGCTCCAATCAAAAAGTAAACTTTTGACCATTCCTTTTTGGAAAGCTAGTTCCAATCATCTCTTCGCAAGGTATTCCGTTAGTTGAATGAATGCTCTAAGACAAGCTGTTGTTGAGTGAAGCTAACTTTGAACCTCAAGAATTTAAAAGTTGATTTACAAAGAATCATGGTCGTCACGCAGAATAGAATTTTACTTCTGCTCTTAAAGTGCAATTTATAAAAACACGCGCAAACTCAAAAATTGAGTAAAATCTTCATGAAAATGTGCTTTTATAATTAGGAAATTCAATAAATGTTGCTAATTGAGCCTGAAATTCTAAAAAAATGTCTTGATTGTGTCACTTTGAAATAGACGAATATTTCAAGAAGAACTATTTTTAGGTCAAGAAGATTTATTTTCAAGGCTCATCTTGTTAATAAAATCTTGAGGATACTTCAGTTTAAACCACTTTTTGGTAATCTTGATCTAGAGTGACCCGCTCAGGTTTGGTCATCAAAAGATAGGATTTCACTTCCTCCTTCTTAGACAAAGAAACTTCTAACGCTCGCAGTGAGGATCAATTTCCATTTTCTTGTTAATAATCTCTTGAGCCGGTAAGTAGTCACTCCAGTTCATACTGTTTGATGGTAACCATGATTTGGACTGTTGGGTCACCAAGAAATTTAATATTACACTTCTCCTCGGATTAATGGACTTCTAACACTTGCACGGAGGAAAGATTTCCAATTCTTTAACAAACAAACACTTGGGCGGGTGGGTGGGCACTCCAGTTTAAACTACTCGATGGTAATTACGATTTGCAGTGACCCACCCACCCGCCCAAGTGTTGGTTATCAAGGGATTGAATATCACCTCTTCCTCTTCTGACTAAGAGACTCCTAATACTTGCAGAGAGGATAATTATGATCAGGAATGACTCATCAAGCCCATCAAAAGATTGGATATCATCTCTTTTTTAGACAAAATACTTCTAACGCTTGCAAAGAGGAGAAGTTTTAGATGTCATTGCCACCTCCCGTATTGCTGCAACAACACAGTTAATGAAATATATGTTTTCTTGATTTGAAAACGTGTTCTCGCCCACCCACCCAAGTGATTGTTGCCAATGAATTAGATGTCACTACCACCTCCCGTGTTGATGCAGCTAACAAACATGAGAGAATGATTGACAGATGTCATTAAATTAGAAAAGGGAGGTGACGCAACCAACTTCTTGATAACAAACACTTGGGCGGTGGGCGGGAACACAGTTAATGAAGTATGAGGCGGTGGTTTTAAAACGTGTTCCCGCATACCCGCCCAACAGTTTGTTATCAAGGAATTAGAAGTCGCTATCGTCTCTTGTTTTGTTGCAGCTAACAATCATGAGAGAATGATTGACAGATGTCATTATTTAGAAAAAGGTGGTGCGGTAAGTAACTTTTTGATAACAAACACTTGGGTGGGCGGGCGGGAGCACAGTTAATGAAGTATGGGCCGGTGGTTTGAAAAAGTGTTCCCGCCCACCCACCCAAGTGATTGTTGTCAATGAATTAGATGTCACTACTACCTCCCGTGTTGTTGCAGCTAACAAACATGAGAGAATGATTGACAGATGTCATTAAATTAAAAAAGGGAGGTGGCGCAACCAACTTCTTGATAACAAACACTTGGGCGGGTGGGCGGGAACACAGTTAATGAAGTATGAGGCGGTGGTTTTAAAACGTGTTCCCGCCCACCCGCCCCACAGTTTGTTATCAAGGAATTAGATGTCGCTATCGCCTCTGGTATTGTTGCAGCTAACAATCATGAGAGAATGATTGACAGGTGTCATTAAATTAGATAAAGGTGGTGACGTAAGTAACTTCTTGATAACAAACACTTGGGTGGGTGGGCGGGAACACAGTTAATAAAGTATGGGACGGTGGTTTGAAAACGTGTTTCCGCCCACCCACCCAAGTGATTGTTGTCAATGAATTAGATGTCACTACTACCTCCCGTGTTGTTGTAGCTAACAAACATGAGAGAATGATTGACAGATGTCATTAAATTAAAAAAGGGAGGTGGCGCAACCAACTTCTTGATAACAAACACTTGGGCGGGTGGGCGGGAACACAGTTAATGAAGTATGAGGCGGTGGTTTTAAAACGTGTTCCCGCCCACCCGCCCCACAGTTTGTTATCAAGGAATTAGATGTCGCTATCGCCTCTGGTATTGTTGCAGCTAACAATCATGAGAGAATGATTGACAGGTGTCATTAAATTAGATAAAGGTGGTGACGTAAGTAACTTCTTGATAACAAACACTTGGGTGGGTGGGCGGGAACACAGTTAATAAAGTATGGGACGGTGGTTTGAAAACGTGTTTCCGCCCACCCACCCAAGTGATTGTTGTCAATGAATTAGATGTCACTACTACCTCCCGTGTTGTTGCAGCTAACAAACATGAGAGAATGATTGACAGATGTCATTAAATTAAAAAAGGGAGGTGGCGCAACCAACTTCTTGATAACAAACACTTGGGCGGGTGGGCGAGAACACAGTTAATGAAGTATGGACCGGTTGTTTAAAAACGTGTTCCCGCCCACCCGCCCAAGTGTTTGAAATCAAGGAATTAGATGTCACCACTGCCTCCCGTGTTGCTGTAGCTAACAAACATGAGAGATTAACTGACAGGTGTCACTAAATTAGAAAAAGGTGGTGACGTAATAAATTTCTTGATAACAAACACTTGGGTGGGTGGGCGGGAACACAGTTAATAAAGTGTTTGCCGGTGGTTTAAAAGCGTGTTTCCGCCCACTCGCCCAAGTGTTTGTTATCAAATAATTAGATGTCACTACCACCTCCCGTGTTGCTGCAGCTAACAAACTAGAGAATGATGATGACAGGTGTCATTAAATTAGAAAAAGTTGGTGACGTAAGTAACTTCTTGATAACAAACACTTGGGTGGGTGGGCGGGAACACAGTTAATAAAGTATAGGGAGGTAGTTTGAAAACTTGCTCCCGCCCACCCACCCAAGTGTTTGTTACCAAAGAATTAGATGTCACTATCACCTCACGTGTTGTTGCAGCTAACAAACGAGAGAATGACTGTTAGATGCCATTTAATTAGATAAAGGTGGTGACATAAGTAACTTTTTGATAACAAACAATTGGGTGGGTGGGCGGGAACACAGTTAATGAAACATGGGGTATGGTTTTAAAACGTATTCCCGCCCACCCGCCCAAGAGTTTGTTATCAAGGAATTAGATGTCGCTATCGCCTCTTGTATTGTTGCAGCTAACAATCATGAGAGAAGATTGACAGCTCTCATTAAATTAGAAAAAGGTGGTGACATAAGTAACTTCTTGATAACAAACACTTGGGTGGGCGGGCGGGAACACAGTTAATAAAGTATGGGGCGGTGGTTTGAAAACGTGTTCCCGCCCACCCGCTCAAGTGTTTGTTACAAAAAAATTAGATGTCACTACCACCAGTACCACCTCTCGTGTTGTTGCAGCTAACAAACATGAGAGAATGACTGACAGGTGTCATTAAATTAGCAAAGGGAGGTGACCTAACCAACTTTTTGATAACAAACACTTGGGTGGATGGGTGGGAACATAGTTAATGAAGTATGGGGCGGTGATTGAAAACGTGTTCCCGCCCACCCATTTAAGTGTTTGTTACCAAAGATATGGATGTCACTACCACGTCACGTGTTGTTGCAGCTTACAATCATTAGAGAATGATTGACATGTGTCAATATATTAGAAAAAGGTGGTAACGTAAGTAATTTAAGTAACACAGTTAATAAAGTTTATATCGGTGGTTTAGAAAACGTGTCCTCGCCCAATGTTACCAATGAATTAGATGTCACTACCACCTCCTGTGTTGTTGCAGCTAACAAACATGAGAGAATGATTGACAGATGTCATTAAATTAGAAAAAGGAGGTGACGCAATCAACTTCTTGATAACAAACACTTGGGTGGGTATGGACCGGTTGTTTAAAAACGTGTTTCCACCCACCCGCCCAAGTGTTTGATATCAAGGAATTAGATATCACTACCGCCTCCCGTGTTGTTGCAGCTTACAACCGAGAGAATGATTGATAGATGCCATTTAATTAGATAAAGTTGGTGACGTAAGTAACTTTTTGATAACAAACACTTGGGTGGGTGTTAATGAAGTATGGCGCGGTGGTTTTAAAACTTGCTCCCGCCCGCCTTCCCAAGTGGTTGTTACCAAAGAATTGGATGTTACTACCACCTCACGTGTTGTTGCAGCTAACAAACATGACAGAATGATTGACATGTGTCATCAGAAAAAGGTGGTGACGTAAGTAATTTTTTTATAACAAACACTTGGGTGGGTGGGTGGGAACACAGTTAATAAAGTTTTCCGGTGGTTTAAAAACGTGTCCCCGCTCACCCACCCAAGTGATTGTTACCAATGAGTTAGATGTCACTACCACCTCCCGTGTTGTTGCAGCTAACAAACATGAGAGAATGATTGACAGATGTCATTAAATTGGAAAAAGTAGTGACGTAATAAACTTCTTGATAAAAACACTTGGGTGGGCGGGCAGGAACATCGTTAATGAAGTATGGGACGGTGGTTTAAAAACGTGTTCCCGCCCACCCACCCAAGTGTTTGTTATCAAGAAATTAGTTGTCACCACCGCTTCCGTATTGCTTCAGCTAACAAACATGAGGGAATGACTGACAGATGTCATTTAATCAGATAAAGGTGGTGACGTAAGTAACTTCATGATAAACGCTTGGATGGGCGGGCGGGAACACAGTTAATAAAGTATGGACCGGTTGTTTGAAAAAATGTTACCGCCCACCCGCCCATGTGTTTTTATCATGGAATTAGATGTCACTACCACCTCCCGTGTTGCTGCAGCTAACAAACATGAGAGAATGATTGATAGATATTATGAAATTATAAAAGGGAGATGACGCAACCAACTTCTTGATAACAAACACAGAAAAATAAAAATCAGATAAAGGTGGTGGCGTAAGTAACTTCATGATGACAAACGCTTGGGTGGGCGGGCGGGAACACAGTTAATAATGTATGTATGGGCTGGTTGTTTGAAAATATGTTCACGCCCACCCGCCCAAGTGTTTTTTATCAAGGAATTAGATGTCACTACCACCTCCCGTATTGCTGCAGCTAACAAACATGAGAGAATGACTGACAGATGTCATTAAGGTACAAAAGGCAGGTGACGTAACCAACTTCTTGATAACAACCACTTGGGTGGGCGGGCGGGAACACAGTTAATAAAGTATGGGCCGGTTGTTTAAAAACATGTTTCCCTCACCCGCCCAAGTGTTTGTTTTCAAGGAAGTCAGTTCTAAGTTTTTGCGTATAGTCATGATCTGGAGGACCCAACAACCCGTTTAAGCGTTGTTAATCAAAAGATTGGATATCACTTCCTTTTTAAACAAAGAAATTTCCAACGCTTGCAAAGATTATTATTATTAATTTTTTGATAAACTTATGGGCAAGTGGTTGGGCACTCCAGTTTAACCTACTTGATAATAATGATGATCTAGAGTGACCCAACCAACCACCCAAGTGTTGGTCATTAAGAGATTGGATATCACTTCTTTATTTTTGAACTACGGGATTTCTAACATTTGCAGAGAGGAAAAACTTGACAGTTTACACGACTTGTTGGTAATCATTATTTGGAGTGACCCACCCGCCCGCCCATGTGTTGGTCATCAAAAGTTTGTATATCATCTCCTCTTTCCTGGATTAAGAGACTTCCAATGCTTGCAAAGAGCAGAAACTTCCAATTTCTTGATAACAAACACTCGGACGCGTGGACAGGAACTTAACCTAACCTAAGTATCAGTCATTAAGAAATTGGATTTCTTCTCCTTGTGACATATTGGCTACTGAAGTTTGCAGAGATGAGAAATATTTAATATTTTAAATTTGGAGGTTGAATTGAATATTTAGACAATACCAATAAGTGGATTTATGTGTAGAATTGTGTTTTGAAAACGTTTTATATGAAGAAAAAAATTGGTTTATTTGAAAAAAACAGTGAGAAAATTGGATTTAGTTCAATTTAAGAAATTGCCGATTTGGAATTTAAATTGTTCATTTAGACAATACCAATATATAGAATTGTCTTTTAAATACGTTTTATTCGAAAAAGAAGTTTATTTGAAGAAATTTTAAGAAAATGTGATTTGAAACATCCGTACTTTGTATTTTTGTTAAATTTAAGAAAGTGACATTCTGTAGGCTATATTGATCATTTAGACAATACCAATAGGTAGATTCATATATAAGATTGTCTTCTGAAAACGTTTTATATGAAGAAAAAAATTGGTTTATTTGAAGAAATATTGAGAAACTTTGATTTTAAACATTTGTCCACCTTATTTTTATTAAATTGAAAAAAATGACATGTTGGAGGTTATATTAATTATTTAGACAATACCAATAGGTGGATTTATATATAGAATTGTCTTCTGAAGACATTTTATATGAAGAAAAATTTTTTTTTGAATTTATTTGAAGAATTTTTGAGAAAATTAGGTTTGAAATTGCATTATGCAGTATTTTTATTAATTCCAAAAAAATATTATATTTTGGAGGTTAGATTGATCATTTAGACAATACCAATAAGTGGATTTATATTTAGAATTGTCTTCTAAAGACATTTTGTTTGAAGAAAAAAATTGGTTTATTTGAAGAAATTTTGAGAAAATTGGATTTGAAACATTTATACTACGTATTTTTATTAAATCCAAGAAATTGGCATTCTTGATCATTTAGGTTCTCAATTATTTAAAATAACGTTGAAGCATTTTATGTAAAGTTTTTGACCAAAAAAGTTATCCTATGCTGCCATTAAGTATGACGTATTATATCATTTAAACCCCCTCTGAGATACAATTTTGTTTATGACTATTTTTTACTTTGATTTGTTAAGTAATGAAGCAACTGTTGCCTTACCAACTGCTTAAAGTGTCTTCCTAAGCATGTATTTTTATAAGAAACATTAAGCATGTCGGGGTTGACTAGTTTAACGCTCCAAACAGTTTGAAGAAAATTGCTTTATATATTTTAGTATGAATTTGAGTATAATTTTTTCAATTTAGAAAATATGTTCTAGAATATTCACAGTATCAAAATTAAGTAGAATCAATTGTAAGATTGATATTTTATTTTTTTCGCACAACACAAATGTTGATTAAAATAAACTAGAATCTAATAGCAATAAACAACTTTTCCTTCTACGTTCACGCATGTATAATAAGTAGTTCTTCCCTACCTTTCTTTGTAACAAATTGAAAACCAACAAAGTGCATTTCTTTGTTATTTGAACAGAAACATTCGAAATGGAAACAAAGCAAACAACAATAAAAACGAAACGAGAAGAATCGCGCGATAAAATAACGTATCGAATGGTGGACTGTGACTGATAAATCCTCCAGCATCGTAAAGTACCTTCACAGAAAATTCGAATTTGATGCACCGGCAGATTTATGAATAGCTGGAACTAATTAGCCGTCGTAAAAAGCTGTGCACGAGAGATGTGGCCGGCTGATTTTTCCTTTCATTTCATCCGAGCCAACCAACGGCGGAACGAAACGATTTTAAATCATTATTATTATTAATAAAATGAAATATTCCAACTATTTTGTAAAATTCGATTATCATTAATCGACCGCAATTAAGGGTAATTATTTGTAGAAAAATAATTAGATGTTTCGCTTGGGAAGATCGCACGGAAGCGTTTGGATTTATCACCATGTCATTGAAGCTAACGGTGAAAACATTCAGATAATTGCTAACGGCACTGGTGAAATTAGTTATGCGATTCGAGTGCACAATTTTGTTACGTTCTTTTTTTAATCTTCACTGAGAACACGAAGTCGGGGCACACGAAATATCCATTATATGTACGGTTCATATTTTTACATGACGCTGCAATAAGGAAGGAGGAAAGTGCAACAAGTTGATATCTGATCAAAATTAGGGCAAAATTATCATGAATTAGAAACTTTTTCATATATGGATAAACTTGCAACGAATTAAAAAGAGCCAATTAATCAATTTTATGCTATAAAAATAATTAATTTAATTACTATGCAGACTTTAATAGGTTATACATTGAACTATAAAATAATTCATGCATTAAACTAATTTAATTATTAACAATCCGTACAGATTATTCTACAGTTTTGTTAAAATAAAATAACTTTTGTGAGTTACCAAAAAGCCCATGACATCCATAGTTTAAGTGACTACAGGAAAGTATTTATCAATTCAAATTAGATTCACTAAACAGCTTTTCTTAATCGCCATCAACAATTAATTAGTATTTTAATGAAGAGATGCATGTAACTTGTGCACTAAAAGCCAATATAAATGAACTTTGTGGAAACTAATTGGCTATACAAGGTTCAGTGGCGTAGCTAGGATTTGTGTATTTTAATCGCAAAGCGACCTAGTATCATAAAAATGATAACAGACGGGTTTACTGTCAATCGCGAAGCGACAAACTATCATACTTTGCAACAAGTGAGTTTACTGTCAATATATTAATTGCAAAGCGACCTAGTTTCATAAAAATGACAACAAACTGATTTACTGTCAATCGCGAAGCGACATAGTATTACAACATTACAGCAAACCGACTCACTATCAATCGCGAAGCGACAAACTATCATAAATTGCAACAAGTGAATTTACTGTCAATATATTAATCGCAAAGCAACCCAATATCATAAAAAATAATAACAAACGGGTTTTACTGTCAATCGCGAAGCGACATAGTATCACAATACTACAACAAACCAATTCACTGTCAATCTCGAAGCAATAAAGTATCATAATAAGCAACAATTAAAGACTCTAGAATGATTTTTTGGTTTGTTTTGTTAAACGGTGAGATAGCTCAGTGATAGAGTGTTAGCTTAGCAGAAGTTTGGCATTCAAACCCCAAAGTTTGACTAAATAAAAACTTGCTAATTATTTGGTTACCTAATGAGCTTTTGGTCCCATCTATCCCCTTCAAAATAAGTAGTAACACTTTGTGAAATAGTAAAAAATTTATTTAGAATTAATTTGTAAAATTGCATACAAATAAATTTGAAACAGAAAATATGAAAAAGTTGATTTAGCTGGATCTGTTTGTAACAAACCCTCGATCGAGTGCGTTATTTATTGACACCAGCCAAATAAATAAATTACTCTTGATTATTTTCGACACGAAATGTATTTTATTGTGCGCTCTGTATAAATACCGCCACTATCTACCGCCAAAGGTGCTGATAATAAATAAATAAATACACACACATCAAATACACACAATATATAAAAAACAGCGCCAAGATAAAAACGCCAATATCACGTTACGTTTTTTTTTATTATTATTAAAACCGGGCCCATCAAAAGTACCGCGCCGATATCAAATCTATATAATGCCTCCCATAAAATTTCATACACTCGCCGGCTGTTTACAAACCCATTACTAGTTTGCGTACTTTAATAATAACGAAACGACATTTTATCGGTATTTAAATGTCGATGAGAGAGAGACTCAGACGTGGGCATTGTTTTTAATTAATCATTAGTCGGGCTCGATTAATTTACCTCTGTGGGAATACTTCTGCGAATAGTTTTATTGTTTATTAAATTGTATGGCCGATTTCATTAAGGCCTTTTATTTTGTGATGCGATACGATTGTGCTCTGTCGCGGTTCAAGTAATACTCTTTATTGATTCAACAAATTGTTTTCAAACATAAAAGCTATTCAAATTGTTTTTGATTGCAAGAATGAATAGAAATTTAGTCTACTATTATATGAATAATTAGTGACAATGAGAAATTTGCGACTTGTTTACATACTTCATTAGTACTTGAATAAATCAAAACAATCATCAAACACTAAAAGCCGCATTAATCGATTTTTTAATCAGATTATACTTTAATTTTTTTTGTTTTGTTATTTGATTCATATGATTTCTAAGCGATTACGGAAGTATTTTGCCGTTTTTGCATATTGCCAACTTAAAAAAAAAACATTTTACTGACAAACTATTAAGATTTTTATAATTATATCTTCTTTATCATCATCGTGTGCTACTAATTAGCAAATTTGATTCAAAGCGTCCGTGCGGTTTCTGTTTTATAACCGATTACGCAATAATTTTGCCGTTTTTGCATATTGCCAACTTAAAAAAACCATTTTACTCTCAAACTACTAAAATTTTTATAATTATATCTTCTTTATCATCATCGTGTGTTACTTATTAGCAAATTTGATTCAAATCGATCATCTGGTTTCTGTTTTATAACCGATTTCGTAAGAATTTTGCCGTTTTTGTATATTGCCTACTTGAAAAAACTATTTTACTGTCAAACTATTAAGATTTTTATAACTATATTTTCTTTATCATCATCGTGTGCTACTTATTAGCAAATTTGATTCAAATCGTCCGTTTAGTTTCTGTTTTATAACTGATTACGCAAGAATTTTGCCGTTTTTGCGTATTGCCAACTTAAAAAAACCATTTTACTCTCAAACTATTAAGATTTTTATAACTATATTTTCTTTATCATCATCTTGTGCTACTTATTAGCAAGTTTGATTCAAATCGTCCATTTAGTTTCTGTTTTATAACCGATTACGTAAGAGTTTTGCCGTTTTTGCGTATTGCCAACTTGAAAAAACCATTTTACTGTCGAACTATTTTGAGTTTTATAATTATATCTTTGTTATCATTATCGTGTGCTACTTATTAGCAAATTTGATTCAAATCGTCCGTCTGGTTTCTGTTTTATAACCGATTACGTAAGAATTTTGCAGTTTTTGCGTATTGCCAACTTAAAAAACCCATTTTACTGTCAAACTATTAAGGTTTTTATAATTATATCTTCTTTATCATCATCGTGTGCTACTTATTAGCAAATTTGATTCAAATCGTCCGTCTGGTTTCTGTTTTATAACTGATTACGTAAGAATTTTTCCGTTTTTTGAACTGAAATCTTTTAAGCAACATTCTGTGCTATCAATTAGCAAATTTAATTAATAAAATAAAAAGTGGCACATTAAAAGAATCAATAGTAAATTTCTTGAAGCATCTTCAACAATACAAGGATTATATAATAACACGTAGAGAGACAGGTGAGCGACACAGTAAGCCGAATGTTACGAAAACACCGAAAGATTCTGGAAATCAACAAAAAAATGTTATTCTATTTGTTCGTTTAGTAAATTATTACGCAGCTGAAGTTTCTCTTTCATGCCTAATTAGAACGATGATGTAAATTTCAAACTATTTATATAAATATAAAAGAATAAGATGAATTTGCGTTGAAACGATCTCTTTGATTAATTATAATAATCGGATTTCGTGGGTAACTTTCAAAATCTTTTTAATCCAACCAAGGATAAATCGCCTTGTTACACCTCGCTCACATTTTTTATAAATATCGGTCCTAATTAGTTCCAACTATTCATAAATCTAGCGGCGCATCGAATTCAAAAAATGTCTTAGGTAAAAAAAAAGAATCCTCGATGCTCACGGTCAAGACTTCCCGTCTCCACACATACACATCCAAAGAGAACGGGCTCATAAAAGCAACCGGTCTCTATCTTTATTCTTCTTAAAGCCGCAACATGTGTTTGCCTCCTTGTTGCGGCAACTGTCGGCATTTTCCTCTGTGGATCTAATAATGATTATATGGCATAACTTCGGGCAGGCGGTCACTTCTAGGAAGACTCATAATGGAGGGCTTTATAATGCGAGTGGTGCATGAGGGGTATGGTGGGACGGGACGGGTGGCTAATAACAGAGCGGTCCCGATGAAGGCGCCTGGGCCTTTATGATTGCCCCCCTCGGGGGTCTTGTATTACATCCTCGCATACACATATCGAGACGTTGCCTGCTGCCGCATCACCGTCAACTCTCTTGCCTATGGGTGGCGGCTATAGCTATATTAACTTAATACACCTACCGAATCATAATCTTACATCACTCATCTTAAATCCAACCAAATTACAATTCTAAACCAAAGTTACATCATACAGCTGTTTGACCGGAATTTAAATATCAATGCAAATTAAATAACTTTATTTCTACAAAATTGCAATTAAAATATTATCCATTCCTATATTTATTGGCGGATATGCAATTAGTGATTATTTACTGTCCAGGTGGTTGGTGTTGTCTTTTTGCATCATCATTTTTTTCTGAGACTTCTATCTACTAATTCGTCATGGTGTGGTGATGATTGCTTCAATGCGGGCACAACCCATATTACTCTTGGCTTAAGTTATTTTTGATTAGTTTTTATCCTCCAGCTTTCTACGCCTCTACAATACAAAATTGCAAATTGCTCAATGATTGATATTGAAATTAAAAATGTGATTTAGCAAATAGTTATTTTGGAATTGCTATTTTATTAATTTGCAGCAGCAAATGCTTCAAGATTGTTTTATAAACCTTTCAGGTTTTCAAAAAGTGTTCAAGCATGTTTGCTGGTTATTTGATTTCTAAGAATTGGAATAGTTTTTGATGCTTAAAGATTAATCTAAGGCCTACATATATGATGCGTTTGTAACAATTTTATGTTGCAAATTTAATTTTTGAAAATCATTATAAAAGCGTTTTTAAACATTTTTTGATTTATTTTATATACTTTAATGTATTTTTTGCTACTCATTATGTGTTTCGAATGCTAGACATTTTTCTTGGTAAGGTTGAAGAGCGATTCTTTTCTGAGCGATTTTTACCTGGGCGATTTTTTTCCCTGGGCGATTTTTAATTTATTTCGTAGACTGATGCGTCTTATGAGCGATTTATGATGTATTTAATGCAATAAGTTTGTTTCGTAATGATTAATGTGGTAATTGTATTTTTGTGTAAACTTTTTATCAATTTTAGATTGATATTTTAATCTATTTTATGAATTTTGAGCGATTTTTAAGTATGTTTTGCAATAAAATATTTGCTGAATATTTTTTGATATTTTTTACAAATTAATTGTAGTTTTAAGTTGCTTTTTACATACGATAAATACATATTTATCTTATTTATTGATTTATTTTTTTGACAATTTTTATGTTAAATGCAATTTTTAAGCGATTTTTGCGGTTTCATATGCGATTTATTATATAATTAATACATTTTATAAACGGAAACAAATAAATAAGGTTAGCAATTTTATATTCTGTTGACCTTACCCAACCTGACTGAGACATTTCAAAAGTTCTTTCGAGATTAAGGGTTTAAAAGATTCCGATTTAGATAAATGCAATTTATGAGCGATTTTATAAGCGATTTATTGTGTTTTATTCATTTTATGATCGAAAATAAATGAAATTAGCGTTTTTTATATTCTATCGACCTCACTCAACTTGGTTCAAGCAGGCCGAAGGTTTTTCGGTGGCTGGGTGCCCCCTTTAATATATAGGGAGCATGTACTTGAGTATACTTGAAAGTACTAACTGGAGAACTTGTTTAAGAGTAGATTAGAAGAAATGGGACGTAATTGCCAATGGCTGGGGTGTGATGGTGTGGCTAGTAGTCAGCTACGTTGAGTGGTCTTTTGGCTTCTGGATGGTTTCCGGGTCCTTGTGGTATTCGATGGGGATGATGTGTAGATGTGGCTTTCGACTTTCCCGTGATTGTGTGGTCTATTCCATAGATAAGGGACTGGCGTTTGGAAGAAGAGCTAAGTTTGCAATTTTTTGACGTATTATTCCAGAATAAATAAGGTTCTCGCCTACCCATTCAAGTATTTGATGTTGAAATTGAAGCACAAACAGTCGAGGAACACTAATCTAAACCACACACCTACAAATTTTGAACTATGTTTTGCCCATCTACCCAAGTGTTAGTTGTTAAGAAATTGGATCACAAACAGTGAAGCGGGTGGGCGGGGAACGAAAATCTAAACCACACGCCTACAAACCTTAAACTAAGTTTTGTCCACCCACCCAAGTGTTAATTAAAGTTTTCCGCCCACCAAGTATTAGAAATTGGATCACAAAAAATCGGGCGGGTGAGCGGGGAACAAAAGTTTAAACTATACGCTCACAAATGTAGAATTAAGTTCTCCGCCTACCCATTCAAGTGTTTGTTGTCAAGAAACTAGATCACAGGGACACTAATCCAAACCACAAACCCACCAAACTTAAACTAAGTTTTTTGACTATCCACCCAAGTCTATATTGTCAAGAAATTGGTTTACAAATAGTCGAGGAACACAAATCTAAACCATACAATCAAAAATCTTGAACTTACTTTCTCACTGCTAGTTGTTGAGAAATTGTATCACGAACAGTTGCGCTATTGGGCGGGGAACACACATCCAACGTCTACAAAACTTGAACGAAGGTCCTCGCTCACACACTCATCATTTGTTGTCAAGAAATCTGATTGTAAACAGTCAAGGAACACTAATCTAAACCACTCGGCCACAAAACTTGAATTAAGTTCCCCGTCCAACCACCCAATTGTTTATGATTAAGAAATTGGATCACTAACACTCGGGCGGGTGGGCGGGGAACACAAATCTAAACCACACGCTTACAAAACTTGAATTAAGTTCCTTTCTCAGCTACTCAAGTGTTTGTTATTAAGAAATTGGACCACAAACGATCGAGGAACATAAAAATCTAAACCATACCCCTACAAAACTAAGTTTCTTGTTCACCCAGTCAAGTGTTTGTTGTTAAGAAATTGGATCACACACAGCCGAGGAACACTAAACTACATGACCACAAATCTTGAACTAAGTTTTCCGACCACCCTCTCAAGTTGTCAAGAAATTGGGCCACAAATCTAAACTACACGCCCACAAAATTTTTCTGCCCACCCATTCAAATGTTTGTTCACAAGAAATTGGATAACAAATCACTTGTGCGGGTGGGCGGGGAACTTTAATATAAACCACATGTCCACAAAACTTGAACTAAATTTAAACCCGTCCAGAAATTGGATCACAAACACTTTAGCAGGGTGGGAATGAAATACTATTCCAAACTACAAGCTCACAAAACTTGAACTAAGTTGTTGTCGAGAAATTAGATCACATATAGTTGTGGAACACAAATCTAAACCAAATCTCTTGAACTTAGTCCTACCCACCCGCCTTTGTTGTCCAAAAATTGAATCACAACACTTGGGCGGAAAGGCGGGAAGTAGCAATGCAAACCACATGCTCACTAAAATTTTCCGCCTACTCACTCGTTTGTTGTTAAGAAATTGGATTAAGCCGGAGTTGTGTAACAGTTTATGGGGTTGGCCGGAGGCGTAGCGGTGGTCTTTGTTGTGGTATGGTTGTCGATGGATCGGTAGAGCTTAGCGGGGTTCTTCTTGGATGGTAGTAATTTCCTTCGATGTGGCACTCGTCGAGTCTCGAATCGGAATGAGAACTTTTAAGATTACCTTATATATATTATATTATTATAGGTACTTAAGGACGCACAAATTGAACTAAGTTTACCGCTCACCCAACCAAGTGTGTGTGGGGGGGGACTAATCTAAACAAATCAGACGTTCACAAAACATGTCTTAAGTTCCCCGCCCATCCACCCAATTGTTTATGAATAACAAATTAGATCACAAACACTTGGGTGGGGAAACTAGTGCAAACTATACGCCCACAAAACTTGAACTGAGTTTCTTAACCACTCACCTAGGTGTTTGTTGTCAAGAGATTTGATCGAACACTTGGGCGGGCGGGGAACACCAATCTAAACTACATTGCTACAAAACTTGAACTAAGTTACCCGCCCACCCACTCTAGGTTTTGTTGTCGCAAAAATGTTGTAAAACGTCATAATTTGTTTTAAAATGTAATTATATGCACAAACGCTTCTGAACTACCGCTACTAAAGTATTGCAAATGACCCCAAATCTATCGTAAAATGTTCAAATATCAAGAAATATACTTCAAATTTTATAAAACTGTCACAAACATTGCACAAAACAGTCGTACAACTATCAAAAAACTTTTCAAATCATAAATTGTTTTACAAACACATCTAAACTAACTTAAACATCGTAAATCGCTACTAAACAATTAAAACGGCCTTGAAAGTGTCGTAAAAAATAGATATGTACCACATACACTTTAATACATGCACAAAACGGGCGTAAATAGTCGTAAAACTGTCGCAAAACGTTTCAAATCATAAATTGTTTCACAAACGCTTCTAAACTATTAGGAACATTGTAAATCGCCACTAAACTATTGGAAACGGCTGCGGTAAATATTACAAAAACTACTAAACAATTGCAAATAATCACAAAAACAGTCGTAAATAGTCGCAAAACTGTCGTAAAAGTTTAAATCATAACATGTTTGACAGAGGCATCTAGACTATCAACAACATTGTAAATTGTTACGAAATGGCTGCGAAACTGTCGTAAAACGTTCATAAAGTACCACAAATACTATAAACATTGCACAAAACCGTCGTAATTAGTGGCAAAATTGAAGTAAAACGTAAGAGATACTTCTGATCTATCAAAAACATTGTAAATCGCTACTAAACTATTGCAAATATACACAAAGTTAGTCGTAAATAGTCGCAAAACTGTCGTAAAAGTCGGAAATTGTTCTACAAACGCTTCTGATCTATCAGAAATATCGTAAATTGCTACTAAACTATTGCAAATAGCCACAAAAGTAGCCGTAAATAGTTGCAAAACTGTCGTAAAAGTCAAAAATTGTTTCACAGATGTTTCTAAACTATTAGAAACATCGTAAATCGCTACTAAATTAATGCAAATAGCCACAAAGGTAGTCGTAAATAGTGGCATAACTGTCGTAAAAGTCAAAAATTGTTTCACAGATGTTTCTAAACTATCAGAAACATCGTAAATCGATACTAAACTATCGCAAATAGCCACAAAAGTAACTAAACATTGTGGTAAAAGTCGAAAACGGTCCCGAAATTGTGGTAAAATGTTGAAATGTCAAATAAGTATTAGAAAAACTACTTAACTATTGCAAATTACTACAAAATTAGTCGTAAACAGTCGCAAAACTGTTGTTTGGATCATAAATTGTTTCACAGAGGCATCTAAACTATCAGCAACACTAAATGGCTGGGAAACTGTCGTAAAATGTTGATAAAGTACTACAAATACTATAAAATACTCATAAACATTGCACAAAATCGTCGTAAATAGTCGTAAAATTGCAGTATAACGTTTTTAAGTCATATATAGTTTCACAAACGCTTCTAAACTATCAGAAACATCGTAAATCACTACTAAATTAATGCAAATAGCCACAAAAGTAGCCGTAAATAGTCGAAAAACTGTCGTAAAACTGTCGTAAAAGTCGGAAACTGTTCCACAAACGCTTCTGAATTATCGGAAACATCGTAAATCGCTATTAACTAATGCAAATAGCCACAAACGTAGCCGTAAATAGTTGCAAAACTGTCGTAAAAGTCAGAAATTGTTTTACAGGTGTTTCTAAACTATCAGAAACATTGTAAATCGATACTAGTCTATTGCAAATAACCACAAAGTAATCAAAAATTGTTGTAGAAGTCCGAAATTGCTTCACAAACGTTTATAAACTATCAGAAACATTGTAAATGGTCTCTATTCTATTACAAATAGCCAGGAACTACAATGCACTCCAGTGTATCAAAGCCACAGATCTTGATCACGGGGAACAAAACTTTAAAATAATTAATTTAATTTAAAAGTATTAGTGAGAAAAATGAGGCATTAACTTGTGCTTACTACATAATATTGTAGTTTGTTTTTCATCTAAATATATCATGTAAATTACTCCTTGAAAATGTTGATAAACATAATTAACACTTTCGTATCACGCATGCAAAATGTAATCAAAACGTAAATATCAAGAATATACAATTTTGCTTCGTTATTTTCAACAATTTCAACTCTACATAATTGCAATTTTCCTCAAGCAATGATTGTTTGCAAGCAAGCATTGATTTCCTCCTCAATCACACATCACGCATTCTACTTTAACCTTTTAACTGTAGAAAAGTGGTTTGTTCATTTACACCCCACAACAATAATTACACGTCAATTTAACACGTTTTCTGAATAACCAATTATTAATTTTTCACGGAAAACTGTACAAGGTTTATCATTTGAACAACACGCACATAGCAAATCATTGCTTAGTATACGGATACTCTAACGATGTATAATAATAGATAATAAAGAATGTTTTAACTGTTAATAATTGTTTTAATATTGAATATACAGAGCCAAAATTAACCAAATCATTAAAGCAATCAATTAAAAAAATAGATTAATTAACCTAGCTTTCATTATTAAAACTAGATTAGTCCTCCATGTAAGGCAACAAAAAAAATTAATTGAAATTCAATGAACGTATAAACTCACCTATTGCTACAGCGAAAGTTTCGCAAATAGTTATGTCATTACAATTTCCTCAAACCCAATAATAGACCGACTGTTTACATTGCGCAATTCCTTACATTCATAATGAACTTGACCTCTAACATAATGTTTACATAAACGTTCATTTTAATGTCATCTTATATTAATTGTATTGTTTTGATTTCAGTTGCAAGAATTCAATGACTTGTTGACCCACAAATGTTCGCCTTTCCTCCGTCTGTTCGTTTGTTCTGTGTACATACCGTTTTGTTCCGAGCACGTACCCGGTGCTGTTCCTGCTTGTAGAGGATTATGCGAAGAAGTAAGGAGGGATTGTTTACCAGCATTAGAGGATGCGGGAATACCATGGCCGTCTCAGTTGAATTGTTCCAGGTAATTATTATAAAATAATTTTATGTTTGATTATTGATTTAGATTTTTGGAATTGCTCCAAATGTTTTGATATGTTTCATTAAACTTTTCAACACGATTATTATTTTTAATCTATTAATACTTCACCTTAACTAAAATATAAATTTGTGTTAATTTATAAATCAGTATTTTACATTCATAAAAAAAAATTCTTAAGGGGGGAGAATATATTTTTTTAGTTTACAATCAATTTTCTAACATACAATTTTATTTCTAGATTTCCAGAACCTCCAGATCTCTGCATGCAACAACCACCAGAAGAAGACCTCAATATGTCTTCTTCAATGACTGATCAAACTGAACACTTTTTCAAATTCAAAATGAATACAAAAACTCAACCAAATGTAATGTCTACAGAAAAGACGCCCAAAATGTGTGGCTCACAACATAAATATCCTGAAGAAGATCAAATAATTTTTGAAGTACGTTACATTTAAATTAGTATTATATTATTACAGTAATCCCACTACAATGTGGCCGGTATAATAGGCAACTTAATATACACGAAAGATTTTTTGCACTCTATGATAACAATAATTATTATTTTATTTTTTTAAGCAATTTATTAACGTTGAATTTATTTTGCAGGTTTGGTTAGCGGTTTGGTCGCTATTATCATTGGCTGTTGTTATCTTCTCTTTATTGACTTTTGTCATCCAACCCAAACGATTCCGATGGCCTGCAAGACCTATTCTGTATTTGACTACTTGTGGATTTGCTATCAGTTTCATTCATTTCATCAGATGGGCAGTTGGATCATTAACATGTTCAGGTAATTATTATATTTTAAATCGAATTCATTTCTAATAAACTCATTATAAACCAAGAAATGTTACTTGAATAGTACTAAGCAGTACTTTTGCATATTATGCATCATACCAAAACATGTTTTACTTATTGAGTTAAATAATATTTTTCTTTATTTCAGATGAATTAGCTCCTTCAAAACCATTCGACAATTGGCTATGCTTTAGTGTAGCTCTACTACTAACCTTCTGCGATTTCGCATTCTCATTATGGTGGTGCACATTTAGTTACGTATGGTATCTAAGCGCCGCAAAAGAATGGTCAACAGAAGCTATTGAAAAAATAGCCGCCCGCATCCATTCAATCATTTGGACCATTTCCGTAATCCCAATAGTCTACGCCTTGGTATCCAACAGCATCAACATCAATGAATTCACCGGTTTCTGTGAAGTATTCAGCCACGTTCTCGTCATAGCTCAAATGATTATAGTTGGTGTTGGAATAATCCTAGCTGTGTTAACATCAAGAGCTTTAAAAGATGTCCGAAAAGCTTTAGTCTACGCCGGACGTTCACCTTATAAACTAGAAAGACTAATTTACCGACTTGGAATAATAAGTCTTGGTATATCAGTGCCTTTATTTGCAAGTTTGTTGTGTTACTTTTTTGACTCTTTACAAATAGAGTTGGTGAAACTTGGGATGAAATTCTTGAGTATTATAGTTTCCTCATTTTGGGTATTCTCGTATAAAACATTCAGAAGTTGGAATAAAGTGTTACGACCAGCATTTTCCCATAAAGGATTGAGGGCGTTTACACATAAAGGACTCAGAACTGTGCCTGTTACTAAAGTGTAGACAAATTTTAGTACATTATATTCGAATTGTGATATTAGGTGTAAATGGACTATATTTTTGATAAACAGTATTACGAATAATGCTCGGAGCATTGTAAAATATTTATTATTTTTTTTTGTACTATTTACCAGTATTTATGTATTTTGTAAATATATTGTATAGTATTATTTTTGTAAAATGGACGACCAGTTACTAACTTGTGTGTTAGCAAGTGTGCCTTTAATATAAGAAGAATTTAAAACTACCTGAAACAATTTGGATATGTGGGTCAATCTTCCTTGATGGATTGTTTTTAGCAGATGTATGGTTGTTTCATTTCACTAATACCAAATTAGATTAAATTATAAAACTTGTTATGTGTAAATATTATTATAACTTTAAATGATATTTGTTGTTTTATTATTTTTACAAATTCTTCTTTTGCAGAGACATTGAATAAAATGATTTAAAGTTTTACACTATTCTAAAAGCTTTTTACAATTAGATTATTTTACAATACACGCACCCAAAGATGCTTTAAAATAAAAATTGTTGAAAGTAGTAAAATGTTAACAGATCCAATATCTTTAGTAGATTAAGGATTGGATCAGCGGCGTAGCTAAGATGTTGGGCCTTAACGCAAAATATTGAAACGAGGCCATGAGAGACGGTTTTGGAAAAAAGCGTACATTTTTTGTCATTTATAAAGTCAAAAATAACAAAATCTAGTCATAAAATATTAAAATACTTTCAGAATAAACCAAAATCCGGCCAAAAACTGGTTGAAAAGGCCATAAATCTATTTATAAAATGTCAAAAATAACAAAATCTGGCCATGAAAGTTTAAAGAATAGTCAGAAAACACTAAAATCTGGTCTTAAACTGTTGAAATTTTATAAATAGCAAAATAAAGCTATGGAATATCATAAATATTGTTGAATAGAACTGCCAAAATGTGCAATTTTTTAATTAATAAAACTTTAAAAATTAAAAATTCATAAAATAAATAAATTTGGCCATACACTGTTGATAAATTAAAAAAATATATAAATTCGGCTATGACATCAAAATATTGTTAGAAATTGTAAATGTTGGCCAGAAACTGTTAAAAAGTGCACACTTTTATATTTATAGATTTTCAAAAATAGCAAAATTTGCTTCTTTATTTCGAGAGATTTAAGAAAAAATTGAATGAGTGATTACTCATTTTTGTAGTAGTCAATCCAAACTTGTTTCCGCCTGCCCACCCAAGTGTTTGTGATGAAGAAATTGGATTACAAACACTTGAGTGGGCGGTCAGGGTATTGATAGCCAAAAAGAAGTTTAACTAGAGTTCCTGCCCAAGTGTTTGTAATCTGTATTTTTGCTTACAAATTCTTGTGTGGGTGAGCGGGCAATCTAAACCACACGCTCATAACATCTAAACTTGTTTTTTTTTCAGTCAAGGTTAGCTTTGCTGTTTTTCACTCATCTGGAAAAGTGCAATTACTCGTGAAAGTGATAAAGGTGACTAGGAGCGCTTTTGGGCATTTTTAGCAATTGATTCTGGTGGGTTTTTGGGGTCTGATCTTTTTGACGGTGATGGGGTTGGCCATATAGACTTTTGGTACTCTGCGAATAGTTTCTAGCTACCTTTAGCTCGGATTTAAGACAATCGTGTAGGCAGTGCCCCATAAGTCACTGTTTATTTTCTGGCCTAAAGAGTTCTATACCGGAAGGTTTGCCTCCGCTATTGAAATTTTGATCTTTTTAAGAAACTCTTTGTATAACGTCATCAGCAAATCTATTTAATCTTGGTCTAGTTAGCTCTCCTGTGCGCTCTTCTGAGTTCCCTCTTCGCCCGCATACACTCACTTCTCAGCTTGGGTATGTTACTTTTGCTTTTTTTGCTCCTTTTCAAATCTCTTGATAAGTAACACTTGGGTGGATGGGTGGGCCACTTTAATCCAAACTTGTTATCTTGCTCTGGAGTAGCTCACCCACCCACTCAAGTGTTTTTTATCAAAAAAGTAAATCCAAACTATTGACTTGTTATCTTGCTTTGAAGTAGCCCACCTACTCACCCAAGTGTTTTTGATTAAAAGATTGCATGTTTGGTCTCTCTACGAGCGTCAAAAGTAATTTTGTTACAAGAGACGGTCATGACCAAACCTCTTGATAACTAACACTTGGGTGGGTGGGTGGGCCACTTCAATCTAAACTACTGACTTGTTATCTTGCTTTGGAGTAGCACACCCACCCACCCAAGTGTTTGTCATTAAGAGATTGCATGTTTGACTTCTCTGCGAGCGTCAGAAGTCATTTTGTCAGAACAGACGGTCGTGTTCAAATCTCTTGATAACTAACACTTGGGTGGGTGGGTGGACCACTCCAATCTAAACTACCGACTTGTTATCTTGCTTTGGAGTAGCACTCCCACCCACTCAAGTGTTTGTCATCAAGAAATTACATGTTTGACTTCTCCGCAAGCCTCAGAAGTCATTTTGTCACAAGAGACGGTTGTGATCAAACCTCTTGATAAGTAACACTTGGGTGGGTGGGTGGGCCACTCTAATCTAAACTACTGACTTGTTATCATGGTTGGAGTAGCCCACCCACCCACCCAAGTGTTTGTCATTAAGAGATTGCACGTTTGACCTTTCTGCGAGCGCCAAAAGTCATTTTGTTACAAGAGACGGTCGTGATCAAACCTCTTGATAACTAACACTTGGGTGGGTGGGTGGGTGGGTCACTACAATCTAAACTACTAACTTGTTACCTTGCTTTGGAGTAGCCCACCCACTCACCCAAGTGTTTGTCATTAAGAGATTGCATGTTTGACCTCTGGGAGCGTCAAAAGTCATTTTGTTACAAGAGACTTCTTTTTCTTCTGGTTCCTATCCGTTCCGGACGTTGGCAATCATGTTCGCTATCATCACCTTGTTGGCTGCAGCTCTGAAAAGTTGCGTGGTGGTCATTGAGAACCAAGTTCTTAAGTTCTTAAGCCAGGATATTCGCCGTCTTCCCGCGCTTCTCTTTCCCAGCACCTTTCCCTGAAGGATGTTTTGCAGTAGCAAGGTATTCAAGTTTACGAGCCTTGACGGTGATTGCAACCTCTCTCTCCAGTGGCGTAGCTTCAAATTCTGGCCCCCCCCGCAAGAATTTTCTTGGGGCCCCTATCGTGTTTGTATTATACTTACAAAATAAATTTTTTACGCCTTAGGCTCGTTTCACACGTATGGGGTTCCATTCGGTTCGGTTCGTTTTTGGTTTGTTTTCGTTTTTTTTTTTGTTTGTTTTTATTTGGTACCTAATAGATACAATATAGCACCAAATACTCCCCCATAAAGCGATGAGAGGGTGCTCCCAATGAATTATAGTATTCTTCTTTCGTTTTTTTTTCTTCTGTAGAAAAACAACGTGGCAACAATTTGATTTTTTTTTTATTATGATTACTACTAAGCCTACGTACAAAAAAAAACACAAAACCCAATATGGACCGTGTATGTGTGAAAAAGTTTCATTTGTTTTTGGTTGCAACCAAACGTATACATAAAAAAACTTTTTTTTACTTGACTTGATTGATGTGTTGATAAATTTTTAATCTTTAATCCAAATATTGGATTAATAAAATAAAATGAGATCTTTATAATCTACATTCGTATTTTATTAATTAAATATATTAACGACCGGTTTTGACTATGTAGTCATCTTCAGGTTTTTGCATTGAAAACTAAACGTTGAGTGAAGTTAAGAGTTGTTGTTGCATTTGAAATTGATAAATTGAGGGAATATCTTCCTCATCGACAAATAATCAAAAACCAAATTCTCAATGATGTCTTAATCCTTTTGATGAGGAGGCTAGAATAATTATTGGAGTTTTTTACTAGAATCGTGTCTATTGTTGAAAATGTAGGTACTCTAATGATTGGATTAATTATAAGTTGGCACAATTAACGTTTATTTTAAATATACTAAATAACATTATTCTCGACAAGAAAAAATGCACCAAACACGAGAATGCGAGAGAGCGATAGTATGAAGATTGAAGAACAACACAAATGCAAAACTAATGTTATTCTAGGCTATAACATCACTTGCACTGTCACTATTTCATATGTACGGTAACTGCTCATTAAAGAATTGATCGCATGTGTCTGTAACAACCGAGTTCTTTATTGGCTGAAGTATGCAAACAAACCAACGCAACTTACGTGTAAAAACAAAAGCACTAAAAGCAGCTAAATAAACAACGACAACGGCGACGATCAGCCCGGCTGAAATACCTTTACAGTAAATTAAACATTATTTTTTTATTTTTTAAAATTTTGTATTATTACTTTTATTAAATATTAATTAATTTGGTTATTTAATTTTTGAGGCTTAGGGGCCCCAAAACCTGTCGGGCCCCCCCGCACCGCGGGGCCTGCGGGGCCTTAGCTACGCCGCTGTCTCTCTCTTTACACATTCTTAGTAGGATGTTTTCGTTTGTTACGTGCTCCGTCCACGATACCCTTAACACTCTTCTATAGAGCCACATCTCGAATGCCTCAAGCTTTTTGGTTGTTGCTTCGGTGAGTGTCCATGACTCCACGCCATACAGCAGAACTGGGAATATATAGCAACGCAGAGTCTTACTTTTGTGTCTAGTGTAAGATGGTGGTTCTTAAATATGACACTCATTCCGTTGAACGCTGTTCTGGCCTTTTCAATGCGTGCTTTTATTTCTTGCGAGTGGTCCCATTGGTAGTTGATGTTGGTGCCAAGGTATGTGTATTTGCTCACTCGCTCGATAGGCTGATGGTTGCTTTGGATGTGGCAATTCGGTATGTAGGTTTTGCTTATGACCATGAACTTGGTTTTGCTCGCGTTGATATCGAGTCCGTATTTTTGGCTACTTGTTGTTATTTTGTCTATGAGTTCTTGTAGACATTCTAGAGTGTCGGCAAAGACTACTGTGTCATCCGCGTATCGAATGTTGTTCAGTTTTTCTCCGTTTATTGAGATTCCCGCTTCGATGTCTTCTAAGGCTTCGTTGAATATTTGCTCTGCGTATAGGTTGAAAAGCAAGGACGATAGTACGCACCCTTGCCTTACGCCTCGAAGAATCCTGATTTCGTCTGTATTTCCTCCTTCCAATCTCACAGAGGCGGTCTGATTCCAGTAAAGCTTTGTGATGATTCTTAGGTCTTTGTCGTCTAATCTTGCGTTTCTTAAAATGTCTATCATTTTGTGGTGTTGAATTCTATCAAACGCTTTTTGGTAGTCTATGAAACAAGCGTAGATGTTGACGTCCATGTCTCTGCATCTTTGAAAGAGCACCTGTACGCTGAACAGAGCCTCCCGCGTGCCAATTGCATTTCTGAACCCGAATTGAGTTGGTGATAAGGGTTCTTCGCATAGCCTGTATATTCTTTTATGGATGATTTTAAGAAATACTTTTAGAAGGTGGTCCATTAGGCATATTGTTCTGTATTCTTCGCAGGTTTTTGTGCTGGGCTTTTTTGGAGCGTTATAAATTCAGCTGTAAGCCATTGTGATGGTATTTCTCCCGAGTTGTATATACGGTTTAGTATGGTAGTTAGCCATTTTATGTTGTCTTCGTCAAGGAGCTTTAGGAATTCAGCTTCTGTGTTGTCTGAACCTGGTGCTTTTCCTTCTTTTATTGCTGTTATTGCGGCGCGAACTTCTTCTTCGAGGATGCTTGGTCCTGTTATGCAGTTTGTTTCAGTTGGAGGCTCTGGACGAGTGTCGTGAAATAATGTTTCTATGTGTTTTTTCCAGATGTTTCTGATTTCTTCCTTGTTGGTAATTATATTTCCGTCTTCACCCACTAATTTGTTTGTTCTTTTTGTTTTTCTTCCCGTCATTTCTCTTCCGATGGACATTGAAGCTGTCGTGCTTCTTTTGTAGAATTTCTACTTCTGCGCATTTTTCCCTCATCTCGTTGTCTGGCTTCTCTGATTTTGTTTCTTATTGTTTTGTTGATTGCCCTATACTTGGTTTTATTGTGCTTTGCGAGTCTTCTCTCTTCCATAATTTTCAGAATTTCCTTCGTCATCCATGGCTTTTTCTTGGTTGTTTCAGGTTTTAATAGGTCCTTCTTTATCTTGTCCACTATTTTGTTAATTTGCTTTATTTCGGTTTCCGTTATTGAACTGGTGGTTGGTCGGGTACAAGCTGGTAATGATCTTAGGCTGTCATTGATCTTGTTTGTTGCCTGTTGTCTGATTTTGACTTCTTTTAGTTTTCTCAGGTAGTATTTGTTGATGGTTTTCTTCCTGATCTTTTTCAGTCTCATCTTAAAGACGCCTACTAGTGGTGTATGATCCGACCCTATGTCGGCTCCCGGGTATGTTTTTACTGATATGCAGCTGTTCCTAAATCTTTTATTTATCAAGATGTAATCTATCTGATTTCTTACGATGTGATCGTGTGTGTCTTGTGGTGATTTCCAGGTATATAGCCTGCGCGGTGGAAGTGTGAAGAAAGTGTTGGTGATCACCAAATCTTGTTCGTTTATGAATATACTGAGTTGTTCGCCCCTTTCGTTTCTTTCGCCAAGTCCATGTGGGCCTATGAGCTCTCCTTCGCGTTCTTTGCCGATCTTTGAATTGAAATCACTCATTAGAATTGTTAGATCATTTTTGGACAGTTTCTTTATCGTTTCAGAGATTTGAGTGTAGAATTCTTTCATCTTGGTGTCTTCGTGTTGTGTTGTTGGTGCATATATCTGTATTATGTTTATTTGGCGGGGGTTTGCGTCAATTTGAATCATCATTGCTCTTTCTGATATCGGTATAAAGTTTGTGACACATGCTGCTACTGATTTGCAGATTATCATTCCGACACCGTTTTTGTATTCGTTGTTTGGGGTTCCTGAATGGTAGACGCGGTGCTCGCCGATGTTTTGTTGGCCTTCTCCCGGCCATCGCATCTCGCTTATTCCTATGATTTTTAAATCCATTCTTTTTATCTCCTGTATTGCGTTGTTTATTTTACCGTCTTGAGCCATTTGTTCTTACGTTCCACGTACTTATTTTGATCTTTGTAGTGGTGTCTATTATTTTTTTCTTTATGCTATTTACAACTGTCTCCCCCGGAGATCCGATCGGGAGACTTGAAACTCCGGTCATTTGTTTAGAGGTGAACATTTTCATGATTGTTACTAGAGCTTATCCATGCGGATCTTTAATGTGGTGGTTGCTCTGCGCCTTCCACATCCTTATGCCGTTGACTGGTTTCCAGTTCATACGCCTTTAGGGATAGTTTCCTATTCTTTGGGTAAAAGAGTACCCGCACATTTAATAGTTGCTATTAGATGTCTGCTTATAGCGGCAGTTACTCGGTTGAATTACATTTCCTTAATTCCCATTTGATTGGTTATACCGCCATGACTCGGTCGCCAGAGCCTCGTTCGTTATCTAGCAGCGGGCACCGCGTGCAGGAGAGGTTGACATTTGGGTCGGACTTACTTGGTGGTTCTTGCCGTCACCCCTTACCCACCGAGACGGTCGTGTTCAAATCTCTTGATAACTAACACTTAAGGGTGGGTAGGTGGGACTTCAATCTAAACTACTGACTTGTTATCTTGCTTTGGAGTAGCCCTCCCACCCACCCAAGTGTTTGTCATTAAAAGATTGCATGTTTAACCTCTCTACGAGCGTTAGAAGTCATTTTGACACAAGAGACGGTCGTGTTCAAATCTCTTGATAATTAAAACTTGGGTGGGTGGGTGGGCCACTTCAATCCAAACTACTGACTTGTTATTTTGCTTTGGACTAGCCCACCTACCCACTCTAGTGTTTGTCATCAAGAAATTACAGCTTGACCTCTCTGCTAGCGTCAGAAGTCATTTTGTCACAAAAGACGGTTGTGATCAAACCTCTTGATAACTAACACTTAGGAGGGTGGGTGGGTTACTCCAATCTAAACTACTGATTTGTTAACTTGCTCTGGAGTAGCCCACCTACTCACTCAAGAGTTTGTCATTAAGAGATTGCATGTTTGACCTCTCTGCAAGCGTCAGAAGTCATCTTGTCACAAGAGACAGTCGTGATCAAACCTCTTGATAACTAACACTTGGGTGGGTGGGTGGACTACTTCAATCCAAACAACTGACTTGTTATCTTGCTTTGAAGTAGCCCACCCGTCTACCCAAGTGGTCGTCATTAAGATATTGCATGTTTGACCTCTTTGTTTGCGAGCGTCAGAAGTCATTTTGTCACAAGAGACGGTCGTGATCAAATCTCTTGATAAGTAATACTTGGGTAGGTGGTTGGGTCACTTCAGTCCAAACTACTGACTTTTTATCTTGCTCTGGAGTGGCCCACCCACCTACTCAAGTGTTTGTCATCAAGAAATTACATGTTTGATCTCTCTGCAAGCTTCAGTAGTCATTTTGTCACAAGAGACGGTCGTGGTCAAACCTCTTGATAACTAATATAAGCAACTGATTTGTTATCTTGCTCTGGAATAGCCTATCTATCCACCCAAGTGTTCTTCATAAAGACATTGCATGTTTGACCTCTATGCGAGCGCCAGAAGTCATTTTGTCACAAGAAAGTATCAAAAATGGACTCTAAAGTTGAAGGAAAAAAATGAATGAAGAAGAAATACGGAAACTCAAAGATGAAAGAAAACATATTGAGCTGACAATAATTTCTAAAAAAAACTTGCAAATTAAAGAGCTAATTTATAATGGCTGGGTCAAAAATGAGGGCCTATTGATATTAAGGAGTAGCATGATAATGGAAGTGGAATTTAGCCCTGCTAAACATAATAAAAGTCT